>CM076577.1:880344347-881544347 GCA_034641835.2 Pinus albicaulis
CATAGTATCACATACAAGAAATAGGAACTTATGTTTACAAGTAGAGATGAGAAGCCTTCAAAGACAAGTGAAAGATTTGAAAGAAAAGATGGAGTTGATGAAAATAGAATCAAAGAAAGGAGACTTGGAAAGAGAAATCATAAGAAAAGATATTCGAAACTACTGACAGATAAGGAGTTCGAAATTAGATCGTCATCTTTTTGTTTTATATTATCAATAAACTACATGCGGGCATGTTCATATACTTTTCTAGAGCTCGGACCTAATTTTTGTCAAATCTCCAAAGTATTAGGTAATTCCGCAGCAAGTGTCAAGCTTGAAGCCAAGTTTTTGTTGCGGAATTTCTGAAGATTTATTTTTGGTTTTGAGAGACCTAAACTAATGGAAATGAAAAGTTTTGAAGCTTAAATCTAGTTTTTTTTTATCATTAAATATCCTCTAATGCTAAAGAGCAGCAGAAGAGTACCACATATCATCCTTTTATGTGCGCTACTAAAAAAATCTAATTTCGTAGCTCAAAACAGAGTTTTTGGACAACAAGTTGAATTTTCATGATAAATGATGGAAAGGGGGAGGAAGGTTAAGCATGTTTAAAGCTATCCATCATCAGGGTGTCAAGGAATATCAGGGTGTTAAAGAGTATCAGGGTGAAAAAGAGTATCAGATTTGCCAAGTGGAGACTTTAGTTAAAGGAAGAGTTTGAAGACACAAGTCATACATGTGCCAGGTCATCAAACTAACTTTTCCGAAATAATGGGCAAAGTTACTTCACGAATGCAGTCATGGTATTAATATTTTGCTAATGGTTATCATGGTAAAAATATTAGATTCCTTTCGAGGAAGATTTGGATTAATTTTGTTGAATGTAATAATTAGGAGTTTAAGTCCTAGTAGGACTCTTACTCTTATTTCGAAAAGGTGTCAGTCCTAGTCTCTAGAATCTAGTTTATGGTTAGATTTAAGTGTCAGATGAAATTTAAATATTCTAGCCACTTGGCAGACTTGTTGTAAAGGCTAAGTGCCTATAAATAGTGTAAACTTTGATGTATTAAAGGTTGGAAATTTTTTTAGGAAGAGTCTACTTTTGTAAATTTTTTGGATGGATTGATATATACAGAAGTAAATTAAGTTTTCTAGACCTGAGATTCTTATTGTATTTCAATGAGTTCATACCTTATCTTTGAAATGTTTCCTTTTCATAGTTGCAATTCTTATTACTCAGAATTCATGGTTAGTCATGTTCTGACTTCCTTTAAGTGTTGAACTACGGTCTTATTAGTTTTTTGGGTCCTATCTATGGATGGTTTTCTTCAATGTTTTAATACTTATTACTCAGAATTCATGGTCATTCATGCTCTGACTTCCTTTAAGTTTTAAGCTTTGATGAATCTTTTTTAATACTTTCCTTTTCAATACCTTTTTGTATCATTACTCAGAATTCATGAACCACATGCTCTGACTTCCTTTGAACCTCAAGTTATTGAGACTTTTCTGAATGTGTCACTCTTTCATTGAGGTATATACAAGCCTCAGTTTTATAAGAAGAGTTATTTTTTATCTTTATCTCTGTCACTGACTCCATATCCCAATGGTAGCAAGTCTCCATCTTTCAACCTATAAACATACAAAATCATAAACCACAGAGTTAGCCATCTATCTACATCTTTAATCAATATCATTAACCCTTGAGAGAGCCCTCTCAGGCTGAGGAGGCTAAGCCTCAGCTAAAAGATTGGTTTGAAATAGTTACTCAGAGTCTAATTGATCGGTAGCCTATCAAGGTTAGATTTTGTGATAACATTTTGGTGCGTCTTCCATGAGTCTAAAGGTATAGATCTCCCGAAAATTATGAAGTTGAACTCTTGAAGGTAGAAGGAGCTCAGAATCTGTTCGAGGCTGCAGAACTACCTTGGTGACTCCACACATCAAATAATCAAATTGGAAGGTGACTCCACTGCTAGAAGATCAGTTGCTAAATGAAGTTTCAAGATGAGTTCCATTGCAAGAAAAAATGCCAGGTATGCTCCTATGAATTGGTCTCATATCCCTAGTTTTCCAAATCTTATGCCAAAGGTTGATTGGTTAAATGATCTTCCAATATTCAAAGATGAAAAGAAAGACAATGTTTCTCTTCATTTGGTTAGGTTTCATCTACATGTACATAATCTTAAGGTTCAGATCCCTAAAGACTGTCTTATGAAGATGTTTATGACCACTCTAGAAGGAAAATCATGGTCTTGGTATAAAAGTTTAGCAAATGGTTCATTATATTCTCTTGCTAATTTTCATGATGAATTCTATGAGATGTATAAAGAGTTTCATCCCTCCTTATTGCTGGTCAAAGATTGTTGTAAACATTCTATGAGTTTTATTCAGTATTTGGAGGATTGTTATGATGATGATGAATTTATGGATGAAGAAATTTTTGAGGCTCATTATAACAATGCATTTCAACACCTAGAAGAAAAGATAACATCCCATAGAATGCATCATGGAAATCAGCAAGCATATACTTATGAAAACCATGTTACATCCTCCGAGATTGATGTAAAGATGCAGCAAACTTGTTAGTCTTCGAATCATAATGAAGATGAAAATCATTGCAAATACCAAGAAAAAATACTGGAAGACATTTTTTATAACCCTCAGGCAGAGAAAAAGGTTGATTTTTTATGTAATTCCTTGCAACAGCCTACTTCAAAGAATGATCATAATAGTGAGGAAAATTACATTGTCTGTGGGAGTCATTCAGAAAGGCAGTTGGATAGCTTATCAAATAAATTTTGTGTGGCTAAAAATCAGTTGTTAGAAGTTACAGGATGTTATGAAGATCATCAAGCTGATCATGTATTCTGGGATCCTATAGCTAAATACATGGAAGAGTTTTACTCTCCAGTGTTTCAGTTTTGCTTTTACTATGAAGATCAGTTACAATTTCAGTGGCAGTGTTCATCACAATATCATAGTTGCTTTGAATTCCAATACAGTCAAAAAACTCAAATATCATATAAAACAGATAATTGGCTACATTGGAAATTTCACATTGATTGAGCTGAAAGAAGTTTGCAGTTGATAGGGTAGGTAGGTAGGAATATGAAAATAAGCTCAAGGTTGAATGAGCGTTTTTAGTAGGTACAGTTTGAAGAAGATTGGGAAGAATTTCAGAGTTTTTATTTTAAAGGAATGCATTGCAGCACTGTAGCTACTAGTTATTAGTATACCATAGGGGGCATACTATCTTTAATGGAGCCACTGTTATCACACTCCAAATTTTCAAAATCTCATACTTGAAAATCAGTCATAATTTTCTTTCAAATTGGTTAGGTTGCAAGATATCATAAAATGATAAATATAATGGTGTATTTAAATTTTTAAAACTTTGGATAAGGTGTTAGAAATGATTCCAAGTCACATCGAAGGAGTGTGCTATGAGTAGATACTTTGAAATTATCATAAGTCTGAAATCTAGCCATTTGTCAGAAAACTGTCTGAGTCCACAGCAAAATACAACACGAAATTAACGAATTCGCTACGAAAACTGACACTTGTAGTTCCGTAGCGAAACTGACACTTGTCAAATGAAACGTGCTACGAAAACTCTTCCAGCCTTTAACAGTTTAAAGAGTAATGATGAATGGTTAGTGTTTGATAATTTCAAGGACCTGTTTCCGGACTAAAACGATCATTTAAAAGTTATACACTTTCTCATATCAGTCATCATTTGTTTTATGTCTTATCATTCTGCTTTTGAAAGTTTATCTCTCATCTCTTTTGCTTTGTTTTTCCGCGCTCATCATTTGCTACCAAAGAAGCTCTCTTTCAATAAGCTCCCCAGTAGAAACCCTTGTTGTTATATCATTTTCATTCCATTTTAATTGCTCTCTGTCATCAAGGGTATCCTCCCAAACAGGTGTTAAGTTATAAGGAAGGCCACCACTGTATAACACAGGAAATGGCTACACCAAAGAAGGTTTATAAAGGAGGTTTTCCATTCCGATATGAACCTACAACTCCGAATTTAGTCTTGGAGGATCAATATTTCACCAAGTTATTTACAAAGGCAGGGTGCATTGAATTCTTTCAGAAATTACAAGGGCATCATGAACAGGTATCACGAGACTTTGTGGTTAATTTCAGAGGTACATTTACAAAGGTAGGTTGTCTTCATATCCCAATTTCACCTGATAGTATCTCTAAAGCAACAGGGATCTCGAGAATTGGAGAGGAATGGTTTAAAGCTACCAAGTTTGATTTGAAAATTTGTGATGACTACTTAAAGCCGGAGCATGCAGGGATTAAAATGACTGAAGGAATTCCTAGAACCTGTCTTAAAGATGAATTTTCCAATTTGTTAACAGTCATACAAAAATATTTTACATGTGAAGGTCATTTTCAGACAATTTATATGTATCATTTCAAATTATTTATTCACTTCACAGGGAAGAAGTTGATAGATATTCCATTCTATCTCTTTAGAAGTCTCGGGAAAATGGCAGACAAGGTGCAAGGAAAAACTGAAAGAAATGAAACTTCCATTTTTCACCATGGGTTGATGAAATTGCTAGTTCTGGAGGAGTTAAATAAACTAAACAGAGACTGGGCATCGTTCCTGTTCATGAATGGATATGAGCTAGATGTCTTATCTCCAAGAAAAGCCTCCAAGCTTAAAACTTCTTCTTCCAAGCAAGAAATGGATGTCAATGCTACTGCAGAATTAGAAGGAAATCAGCATGAAGGTTTAAAGGTTACAGATAAAGACTTGGTAGAGAAAAATGATTTAGTCCAAGATACATCATCACCTCTAGCAACTAGAACTAGAAATAAAACAAACAAACATGTGACAAACAACAAGATCAAATCTAAAGCCAAGAGATCTAAAGGAAATGTTGAAGAAGATGTTAAAGGTAAAGGCGGACTTGAAGACATTCTACAGGCTATAGGCATTGCAGAAACTCCTGTGGTGAATGCAGCTAAAGTTAAAACATCTAAAGCCAAAGGTAAGGAACTCATAGTCAAAAAATTAGACTTCTCTTCAGAAGATTCAGCCTTTCTTTTCAAACCTCGAAAACCTCTCACTAGGTCACAAATATCAGAAACTATTACTATTGGTGATAGTAAACAGAAGGAAGATAAAGGAAAGGGAGAAATGGAACAAGAATTTATTTTCATATCACCAAGTGAGACAGAGGTTATCAAGGATAACAAGACAGATAAATATAAAATAAAGTTTCAAAGGAAACCTGAGACAGATTCTTCTAAAAGACAGAGCAAAGACAAAGAAGAAACAGTCAAACAGAGAAAAGGAAAAGACAAGGTCATAGAGAAAACTGAAAAGGATATTTTGGAAGAACAATTGAAAGCTGTTAAGGATGAATATTCTGAGAAAAAGAAAGAGCTGGAAGGATCTAAGAAAGATAGAGAGATGATAGATGAGGTAGAGAATAAAGTAAATGAACAAGTTACTCATTTTGAGACTTCCATTGCAAAATCAAAAAATATGTTGAAGAGGACACAACCTTTATGCATCATAGTATCACATACAAGAAAGAGGAACTTATGTTTACAAGCAGAGAGGAGAAGCCTTCAAAGACAAGTGAAATATTTGAAAGAAGAGATGGAGTTGATGAAAATAGAATCAAAGAAAGGAGACTTGGAAAGAGAAATCATGAGCAAAGATATTTGAAACTGCTGATAGATAAGGAGGTAACAATTAGATCATCATATTTTTGTTTTATATTATCAATAAACTACATGCAGGCATGTTCATATACTTTTCTGAAGCTCATATCTAATTTTTTTCAAATCTCCAAAGTATTAGGTAATTTCGCAGCAAGTGTTAGGCTTGAAGCCTAGTTTTTGCTGCGGAATTTCTGAAGATTTCGTTTTGGTTTTGTGAGACCTAAAATAATGGAAATGAAAAGTTTTGAAGGTTATATCTAGTTTTTTTTTATCATTAAATATCCTCTAATGGTAAATATCAGCAAAGAGTACCACATATCATCCTTTTATGTGTGCTACTAAAACAAGCTAATTTCGTAGCTCAAAACAGAGTTTTTGGACAGCAAGTTGAATTTTCATGATAAATGATGGAAAGGGGGAGGAAGGTTAAGCATGTTTAAATATACCCATCATCAAGGTGTCAAATAATATCAGGGTGTTAAAGAGTATCAGGGTGACAAAGAGTATCAGATTTTCCAAGTGGAGACTTTAGTTAAAGGAAGAGTTTGAAGACACAAGTCATACATGTGCCAAGTCATCAAACAAACTTTTCCTAAATAATGGGAAAAGTTACTTCACGAATGCATCATGGTATTAATATTTTGTTAATGGTCAGCATGGTAAAAAGATTAGATTCCTTTCGAGGAAGATTTGGATTAATTTTGTTGAATGTAATAATTAGGATTTTAAGTCCTAGTAGGACTCTTACTCTTATTTCGAAAAGGTGTCAGTCCTAGTCTCTAGAATCTAGTTTATGGTTAGATTTAAGTGTTAGTTGAAATTTAAATAGTCTGGCCACTTGGCAGACTTGTTGTAAAGGCTAAGTGCCTATAAATAGTGTAAACTTTAATGTATTAAAGGTTGGAAAATGTTTTAGGAAGAGTCTACTTTTGTAAATGTTTTGGATGGACTGATATATACAGAAGCAAATTAACTTTTCTAGACCTGAGACTCTTATTGTATTTCAATGAGTTCATATCTTATCTTTGAAATGTTTCCTTTTCATAGTTGCAATTCTTATTACTCAGAATTCATGGTTAGTCATGTTCTGACTTCCTTTAAGTGTTGAACTATGGTCTTATTAGTTTTTTGGGTCCTATCTGTGGATATGTTTCTTGAATGTTTTAATACTTATTACTCAGAATTCATGGTAATTCATGCTCTGACTTCCTTTAAGTGTTAAGCTTTGATGAATCTCTTTTAATACTTTCCTTTTCAATACCTTGATTTATCATTACTTAGAATTCATGAACCACATGCTCTGACTTCCTTTCAACCTCAAGTTATTGATAATTTTCTAAATGTGTCACTCATTCATTGAATTATAGACAAGCCTCAGTTTTATAAGAAGATTTATTTGTTATCTTTATCTCTGTCACTGACTCCATAGCCCAATGGTAGAAAATCTCTATCTTTCAACCTAGAAACATACAAAATCATAAACCATAGAGTTAGCCATCTATCTACATATTTAATCAATATCATTAACCATTGAGAGAGCCCTCTCAAGCTGAGGAGGCTAAGCCTCAGCTAAAATATTGGTTTGAAATAGTTACTCAAAGTCTACTTGATCAGCAGCCTATCAGGGTCAGATTTTTTATAACATAATCCTTGCTGGACCGAAGGTTGTCCCCGAAAGGGTTGTCCTTGTGGATCATAAGCATACCCTTGCTGAACCGAAGGTTGTCCCTGAAAGGGTTTTCCTTGTTGGTTAGAAGGTTGCACAGGCAAGGTAGGTCTAAAATCGAAAAGGAACTGATAAACTTTTGAAGGAGGAAAATAGATAGGGTTTCCGTACTCATCATAATGAAACGAAAGTGTATAATTGGGGTTACCGACTGCATCATAATGAGAAAGATAAGCCTCACCATAATCCTGAGGGGAATGGTAAGTCTAGGAGCTCTGCTGCTCTTCAAAACATAGGCCATCAGGAGTTTCCATGGCAATTGAAGTCTCTACTGAAGGTGAAGCCCCTGATGATTGAGTGGTGACAACTGGTGTCGATGCAGCCATGCAGACAGTAGGTCTAGTTGGTACAGATTTGACAAAAGGCGTCAACGAGACAGGTGTCATCGGCGAGATCCCTAATGATGGAAGGACCAAACCCCTTGATGGAGTTGATGCTACCATGGAGGAAATACCAGCGATAATCTGACCCAAAGACCTATACCCGGCTGGAAGTGACACCGATGGTGAATATTGAGCGGACTCTTGAGGGATTTTTTCCAGAAAAAGTTGGTATTATTTATCAAAAACAGGAATCCCCTCACTACCAATAGGACCAGACAAGTCCATGTCTAAATCCACCGTGAGGTCTTGTAAAAGACTACGGGGACTAGGAGGTATGATAGCAGCCAAAAATGGTGATCCCAAGGTAAGAGGGGGAAAGTGTTCCCCGACCCCAAACCCAATCCAAGCGTTTGAAAGAGGCCAATTGAACTCAACTGGTTCTCCAAAGCGGTACTTTTCCGGGAGAGTAGGCTGCTGAAGCTCAGAAAACATAGAGGTTTGAGAAGTTTCAGATGAATCATCCAAGAAAGGACTATCACTGGACGAAACCGATGGTTTCACCACTGTGACCGTAGCACACTAGAAAAGGAAAAGAGATCGATAACGAAGACTATTCGATAAAAAACAAGGCAAACAAAGATAGGCCAAGCAATCAAACTTTAATAGGCGTGTAATTGTAGGTAGTTTATTTTACCACATTGAAACAAAATTTCATTGTTTCATGTTTTAAGAGTCAAGAAACAAGCAAAAGATGACTCTAGTCACTTTCAGTTTTAAACGAGCGTTAAAGGACAAGTGCTCGATGATCTTTTCAAATTTATGGAGTCAGTAAAGATCAAAAATGACTGCTCAGGTAGTCTAGGTAGAAGGGTGTACCAGGTTTTTGTGAACTTCCATATCCACCTTGGTGATCAAATGAAAGAAGAATGAACCAAGGACTTGACGTACGTGCAGGTAGTCTCCCTGAATATTGTGTTCGGTGTATCATGGTTACAAGGCGGTAGACTCGGATTCCTACGGATAAAAGGATTGCAACCTAGAGGGGTCTCCCTTTATATACTCGATGATACGGGGAGCACAAGTCCGTACTAGTGCTGTCTGAAGCCAGATGGAGAGCGACAACTGCTAGGTTTAAAGATGCCAGAACATGTCTCTAACTTATACCACTAAATGTTTCGTTAGGTTTCAATGTTGCCTTAGGTTAATTGAGTAAATTTTAAGTTGATCTTGTATTTATGTTTCAATTCCAAGGTCCTACCGAATGTTGGATCTCAAAAATCCCTAAATGCAAGCTACATGCCAAAAAATACCATTTCGTTCAATGAAAGGCTATCTACGAGAATGTTAGGAGTTTTCAAGCGATAGAAAATAATGAGAACATGCATAAACATCCACTACAGTATCTGATGCAAGCTAATGAAAATGAGCAATCTTTCCTACAATTGTCCAATGCTAGATATGCGAAAGACTTTCAATTTCACAATGCAAACAAGAATGCAAACAATTTTTTTTTTATTTTTAAATGTAATAGAGCAAACAGTGCACTAATGACATGAAAAACAAACCAAAACACTATATTGAGAATGTTAATGTGAGAGTTGAAGCGAAACAATTTCAACCAACCAAGGACAAACATAACAAAAACTCAAACCAATGTTGCAATCTCTTGAATTGAAGAAATATTTCCAAATAGACCCATGCAAGCAATGATCTATGCTTGGAGCGACAAGAAGAAAAATTGAATGAAAGAGTCCAAAATCATTCAATCAATGCAATCACTCAAACAGATCAAGGGAGTTGAATGCAACCAAACCAAGAAAGAAGTTTACTGTGAAACAAAAGGCTCAAACTCCTACAGGAGGCTCAGCATACTAAAGCACTTAAAAAACCCTAAGGCTATGATGCTGATAAGAAACGGACAAAAAAATGAAGGATTGAAGCCAATCACAATCAAAAATCATCCCAAAGCACTCAATGCATACCTAAAATAACCCAGAAGCACAAGCAGTGACCAAAAATCTCCCAAACAAGGCAAACCCTAACACCTACAGGGGTTGGCGCAGCTGTTTGGCTGTAATCAGCGCCAAACAGGGAATGGTGCGGCCAAAACATTAGCAACATGTGCCAATCGGTGTGTCTGTCTAAGCAAAAAACATGCCCAGCCATTTCACTTAGGTAAAAGGGAAAATTTTGAAAAACAGAGGTCAGATATGATCCTTTGAGGCTCAACAAGGCTCTTAGACTTAGCAGAATAATCAGAAAAGGTAAAACAAGCAAGCCAAGACCAAAAGAAGACCTAATGGGTGAAAGAAAAACTCGCATTGATCCCCAGTGGAGTTTCCAATTTGTTGGTGAGGTAAATCCCCTCTGCAGACAGAGGCGATCCCACTAGCCCTAGAGTGGGTCTAGCCACAAACAAGACATGCTATAATATTGATTCCTAGTTAACGAATGCATGAAGATTCGATAGATGACTTACCGGAGATCCTATGTTGTTGTTGTCATCGAAAAGAGTGGCTCACTCCTTGCTCCTGGTTTGGCAGACCATGATCTGCTTGCTTTCACGCTCGGACACCTACACACACACAAGAAACAATGACAATATACAACATACTAATTCACATGTGTAACTATCAGTTAGTCGAAGAGGACTAAATCAATTTCATTACATAAACAACATAACACAGCGATGGAACCAACACCATAGTCGAGTATATTAATAAATGAAAGGAAGAGTACAACCAAGCTTCGACGTTGCGATCTCCTTCAGTAGGGTTCAAGCGGAGCACGTATCACAAAGGCTCATCGGGAATTCAGATGGGACTCTCTCTACAGAATTCTCCTTGGTTCTACCTTCTCAATAGCAATTACTCAGCCTTAGTATTCTTCTCCAAGTTCAGCTCCTTGGCTATTTGTTCAGCTAGCTTTCATAAAGGGAGAAGGCTTGTTTATATAGAGGGAGAGGGAGAGGTTAGGATCCCTATGATTATGGAATGGAAGCCTATCTTTAAGGAGTGTTCCATGGGAGGTGAAAACCACTGCCTAAAGAGAGAGATACGTGGCTGATCAATTTAACCACTTCCAGTGACTCATCCCTGAGGTAGTTAGAAGGAAACTTTTGCCTCTAATTTTTAAAAAACATTCCTAAAATAGCTTGGCACGGGGGCTGCACTGAGACAGAGCGCCAGGAGGCGCGGGCTTTAGTGCAAATATTCCACATCGGCACGAGGGATGAACTGGCTATCCGTGCCAAGGCCAAAACATAGGTTTTGTGTGATTTTTTGAGGAAATTTCCAACAAGAGAAATGATGTCCTTATGCAGAAGGATGCAAAGAAGGTGTTTGCAAAGTATGACACTAGTCATGGGAATGATCCTCCAATATGCGGGACGAGGGATTGCAAGGACGGTGACAAAATGCTGTGTAACACTCCTGCTGTTTCCTTTTTGGTTAATTGTTGCCAAGCCTGCACTTTCCCCTGGCCTATTAATCCCCGCCTTGGCCTCATTTAAGCTCCTCAAAAGCCCTGGTTAAAGTTTTTACTTCCCCTCATAGCTTATACCTTTCTGCCTCCTTCTCTAAAACCTCTCCCTTCCCTAGTCTGTCTCAAGCACCCTTCTTAGCTACCTGGGGAAGCCTTAAGAACCAGATTTTCCCATTCCACTTTATATATTTCCCTCCTTAGCATTCATTCCCCTTGGATCATAATCGTCACAAAACCCCTCAAATAAGCCCTAGCACGACCCCGCGACTCCGTGACTTAGCGACCTCGCAACTTGGTCGCTGAGTTGCGAGGTCGCCAAGTCGCTGATCACCAATCATTAGCCAACCTTGCAACCTAGTCACAAGTCGCCAAGTCACCAAGTTGCAGTTCCCTGAAAATTTACTCCAGTGTGACCTTGTGACCTTGCGACCTAGTCGCAGAGTCACTATTCCGTGAGAGTTTATGCCAATGTGACTTCATGACCTAGCGACCTAGTCGTAAGGTCGCCAAGTCGCAAGTCTAGCAATTTATTTAGATAATAGTTGGCAGAGATCGCAATGACCTAACCTAGGGATTCATTCGGAAGTTTCATCGGTCTTAACATATTTATAATCATGCCATCCATCTTATCGTGGAATTTTTTTATGAATATGCCAGGGAACATCGAAGCCAAGCTCGAGTGTGTGTCCATCTCTTCGGCCTCAAGCGATATGGGGCCCCCGAAATTTTGAAAGAGAAACAAGAGTCCAGAAGTAGAAATATTAGAAGAAGGCACGCCCCTTTCCACACCCCCTATATATGGAGACACCGCCTGTGTGTTCGAGAAAGGGGACAAGATGAGTTGGTACCAAGTGTATCAGGAGTTCACAAAGCCTAAGTTTCCAGAAGATCTCCTAGATCGGCAGGTGTACATCCAGGTCAAGAGGTCTAAACTCCACTATGTAGGTGCCCATCCAGCCATATTTCCATGTGCGGAGATTTTTGAATGGATCCTGAAAAAGGTCGACTCCAGGATTTGGGTCATCCATGATCACTTGGGGAAGACATTCGCTAACCTGAAGGGGGGAGATGCAGAAGTCTACTATGCACTCCCTACCCGAGAATAAACTTTCAATGCTGATTGGGTAGCCACTCACAAAGTACCCATATCAGAGACCTTCAGAGGATGGTGGGAGGACCCCAAGAAGTTCAATGTTCAAAAATATCAGGAATATAAAACAGAGGGGCTCAGGAAAGTCTACAAGTTTGTGGCAGCAATGATGTGCAGGATGTACAGCCGACCAGATGCCACTACTTTCAATGGGACTTGGGTCCCCCTCATGTATGTTGTCACCACATATGGCACCCAGTTTAACTAGGCCAACCTAATAGTAGCATCCCTCAGATCAAATATATCAGCAACGCAGGCGCCTGAAGAAGGGTTCGCATCTGAATTGTATATGGCTTCTTACCTTTTGGATGCATTATGTGAAAGATGCCATTTTGAGGGATGGCCACATAACTAGGATGTAAAACATGGCGGTCGTATCCACAAAGACTTAAAGGTGTTATGGGCTTCTAAATACAAACAAGATATAGAGTTTATCTCACATAATTTTATTCCCGCACTTTACAGAAAGTTGTTTGGCAAAGACGCCCCGTGCATGTCCAAGTGAGCCATGGAAACGGTAACCCAAGTGGCCAGCTAATTCCCTATTGCAGAAGCCACTTTTATTAAGGTCTTTGGGTCATTCAAAGCACCGCACATGCTGCCTCAATTTGTCACCGATAAACTGTTCTTACAAGAAGTATGCTACCAGATGACGAGTGGGTTTTCCAAAGTTCTCAGCAAGGGCAAAAAGAAACCATGGCCTACCCTTGGGCCCGCATCCAGCACTTAAACCTTGTAATAAAAAATCCCTCATGAATATTTCCCTTTATAAATTCATACACCCACTTTTTCTAAGTTTTGGTCTTAAACCCGCCGAACAATGTTTTTTAATGAAAAATGGGTAGATTGAAAATCTCGCACTGTGCTTCTGATGCGATTGGCCCTTATACATAAAGCCCCCAGCCTTTTCTATCCATACATCCAAAGGCCCCACAGACGGATGCCAGCCTCATATATATAACCTGCCCGACAGCCAAAAACCTTTGTATTTCATTAATTTTTGGGTTTTCATATGTATTAAAGGGTTTCCGCCAGTGCATGATTTGAAACAATATCCACCGTTGATCCCAGACCAATCAGTGGACTGCGCAATATTGCATCAGAAAATTTCATTGGCGTGATAATATTTTATGCCCCCCCCCCCCCGATTGGCGGTTCCCCGATCAATCCCACATGTCATGACCATTGATTTTTCCTTAGATCGCATGCCTCCAATTGCATCTGGGTTGTCCACGTGTCCAGATTGGATGGTACAGATTGCATTTCCCGACTTTGGTTTAAAAATAATATACCCACTTCATAATGTTTTAGGCCAACTCCTAGTCGTTGATCTCTGCATATCAACGGTCCTTCTTCACCCTTTCTCCGCCTGTGTATTATTTTGTTTTAACCCCAGTTTTTATCCTGTTCGTTGATCCTGTACATCTAACGGCTCATATTAACCCCGACAGACCTACCTCCTATGGGTCCTGCCTCCCTCTACATCTAATCTTAGCTGTCCAATCTTTGATCAACGGCTCAAAATGAAACTGCCCTTCCCGCTTCTGCCCGCACATCTATCCAATATCACGCTCGCTCTCCGCCGTCAGATCTGAGACCCCAGATCTAACGGTTCACGCTCGTTTTCGCGTAATTTTAAGCGTGGAGGTTAATTCTTAAAAATTACGTGATATAGGTTGTTTTCAAAAGACACATGGCGCCTCCTAATGCATATCGCATTGAAAAAGGCAATACTGCCTACCCGCCTTTTCATCGCGCGAAAATAGTTGTTTTCCCTCCGAAACCACTTTCCTCATTTTATATTGCGTTATATCGCGTACGCCCCCACCTTTGATCTCTACAGATCAATGGCTCAGATCTAATCTAGCTTTTCACTATCGCCCTCCGCCTTTACCCAAGGGCCTTCATAGATCATCCTAACCGTTGATCTCCTAGGGCCGAACTAATCTAATGGCCCACAACCATTCAGAAACCCTGAATTCCATTTTCAATATTTTTCTCTGCCAAAGCATATTTTTCCCCTTCTCCTTTGTATTTTTTACATTTTCCGCCATAACTATAGTATATGTGACCCCTTCACATTATTATTGCCCCAATTCATCTCGACCGTCAATTAAATCAGATCTAGGGCCTGATTCAATCCTATGCTCCATTCTTCCAAACCGCCTCCTTTTGACGTCCGCATCAAATCTCACGCTCCAAAAAAAAGCCTCCAAACTGGTTTTACCCAATACGCAGGATTTCTTAATTGTTTTATATACTTTTTCAAGTTTTATATGGTTTTTCCATTATATCAAAGGAAAACCGAAGGCTGGGGATGACGATCTCCCATGCCTTTGTGCATACAAAAAAATCATTCCAAAGGGTTCAAAGTCACGTTTCGTCAATGCTTCATGGGAATTTATGCCATATGAGCCCTTTGCGGAACCTGCACACCAACAAGACACAGACAATTAAATCAAAGCCAAAGAGTATCAGCGTTGAAGAATTAAATCAAGCCAGAAATGAAGAATTGAACCTGATTTACACAGTTTGAATAGATTATGGCTAAGATTGAAATCAAAAGCCTAATCCATTCAATTAAACACAGTTAAGGAAAAATCAATAATATCTATCAGACAAAGAGCCTCCACTGCCACATAAGAGGAAAATTGATTCCTCTCAGCTACCAGATTTCCACCTATGGCTTCACAACATTCAATAGAGGCTGAGTAATGACTAGAAAAAAATATATTTTCCTGAACGCAGCTGAATAGTTAATTCTTCCAAAGGAACTTAATGCAAAAAATATCAGCAGAGTTATCATATCATGAAACAAAGCCTTAAATTCAATGAAAGCTCCCACCGAGCTTAACTCTTAAATGTAAAACAATTAATACAGACAAATATATGTAAAATTCCCTATTGAGCCCCTCAAAGGCTAAGAAGTACTAAATCTGTATTAATTAAAACCTTAGATATTTTCTCTTTCGACCTCCTCATCCTTCTATAAAATCTCATTGAGGAGTTCATTGTAAACATTGGTTGCAGAACTTTGGAATTTAATGAACTTGAAACTTCTACCTGTAAATAGTGTTCACAGGCTCTTGAAGCTCTGCTTGTGATTAAATAAGTTATTCTGAGAAGTGAAGATGATCGCTGAACTGAAACATTGGACTTAAAGCTGTAACCGGTTTGAAGCATCAACACAAACTGATTTATGGGATCGTGGTCTATGTCGATGGTGATGTTATTTCTTATTGTAAATTGTTATTTTATTTCTGTTTTCACTTTGTCCATCTTCTCTGATAAATAACAACAAGCATAGAGTTAGGATTTATTGTATATCAGTACCCTTCTCTGACTGATAAGCTTCATCTATATGTTTTCTTCCAAATTGTGTTGTTTAGGAATTATTTAATTCAATTTAAGCAGTTAGGAATGCTGGCGTTTCCACGTCCTATTGTCTCAGCTGAATATTTTTCTTAAATGTTATTTTCAGTTTATGTTAAGTAGAGATGAACTGAGGAAGTAATGGTGAGCCTTGTCCTTTAGTTTTATCCCAAAAAACTATCTGAAAGTTTCCCTAAGAATGTGTTGAAAGCAGGCTAGGTTCAAAGTCCTTACCTGATCTTAGACTTTTCTTTGTTATCTTATGTGTTTGTCTTGAAATTTTACCAAGTAAACCAGAACTAGGGAATTTTATGGTGAGCCCTGTCCTCTAGTTTCTTCTCCAACAGTTGCTTTAAAGTTTCCCTTTGTGTTTTGAATGTTTTCTATTGAAAGGGCATCAAAATCTGGCTAGTTTCAAAGTACTTACCAGATCTTAGATTACTTTTATGTCTCTCTTAAGTGTATGCAAAAAGCAGGATAGTTTCAAAGTACTTACCTGATCTTAGGTTACTCTTTGCTCTTCATTTGTTTAAATTCCCCTTCTTGTTGTATCATTTCATTCCACAAATTAAACTTTAAAGAGATCCTTAGACATAGATGACTTGCCCCATGAACCACTCTTGCACCTTGTTTTTTCAATTAAACCCTATTATGACTCCATAGCCCAATGGACTAAAAACCAGCGTTATATCTATCTTCTTAGCCAAAACTTGTTCTGATTTCTTGCAACTTCACACCTTTGAAACTTTTTCCATTTAGGATTTTCCCTCAAATAATAATCATGCTCAACCATCCAAAACAAAACAAAACCCTTGGCCTTCATAACTAGCCTAATATCATCACCCAAAATCTTTTTAAATATAAATCAATCTTTGCACTTTATTGGAGAGATCCCTTTCCAGATTCAAGAGGACTGGATCCTAGAATCCCAAAGTGGTTGAAATAAGTGTTCTCCCTACAGATGGACTTTTTCCAATCTTGCTAATTACAGGGAGCTAACATCTTCTGGCGACTCCACTGGGGATTTTTGAGTAATTTTCATTTTAAGGTAATCATAGGATATCATAAATTTGTTTCAAAGAACATTTGGCATATTAACCAGCTGAGCCACCAGCAGCTAACATCTTCTGGCGACTCCACTGGGGAATCTTGAGTCAAATTTCATCCTAGGCTCCCTTAAAGTACTTCATAAAACCTTGTGAGTAAAAGCAGCTCTTTCAAGCACTACCAAACAAACGGTAATCATGATGAAACTTGTTTGAATCAGTGACAAACTAGGCAGAACCTAGGATTCTCTTAAGAGTTTATCTAACCTTGAAATATCAGCTGGCTTAGCCATAAGAGTAGACTGTCTTTGTCTCATAAACGTAGCTAAGTTTTTGAAACACAGTTAGGACACTCTTAGAACCAATAGGACTGAAAAATAACTCAAAAAACCCAAAAATATTTCATATTGGTATTTAATAAACATGGTGGTGGACCATAAAACCTTTTACCTCCAAAAGAACTAAAAACTTCCACTTGGCGTCTCCACGGTCCTAAACAGACCTTAAGACTCCACTGGGAAGAACCATTATCATCATATCATCATTTAAACTCAGTTAGAGGATTTTTAGGATTAAATTTTCTCGTTTAAAAAAAGATTAGTTAACCTCTTAAATATTGTCATATCCGATTGAACTGTTCTTGTTTAGTTGGGTCTGAAAAACATAGCATATTGGCTCTTAGGAAGATTCATACTAAAGCCTACCCTAACCCAAACCGACCTGAGATAGTTGATAACCTGGAAAGTATCCTTAGGAGGTCTCCTAAGATAAATTTTTCAACTGTTTTCATATCACCCTTGAGAGATAATTCAATTCCTGAAAACCTTACAGCTCTACACCAATCTCAAGTTGACTTAATAAATCTTTTTAGAACTAGGTCGCTTGATGATATAATTCAGCTAGATTCTGAGTCTTCACTTTCATCCCCGGAAACAAGTGAACATCCTGGTAGTAGAGAAACAACACCACCTAATTTACACTTCCATCACAATTTAGGTGTCTCTAATCCAAGGTCAGCTCAGCAATCTACTGTTGTTCCATCCACCATCCTCTGCTCATCATAGGTGGATTATCACTACCACAGACTACTTCACCAAATGGATAGAATCCATCCCTTGTAGGCAAGCCAATGATTCTGTCATTACAAAATTCATAGAGACTAATAATCTCTCTAGATTTGGCTTCCCTACCAAGATCATCACTGATAATGCAGCAACATTTGGATCAAAGAAGATGGTTGAATTCTGTCACAAATATTAGATAACATTAGTTCATTCAATGGCCTATTACCCTCGAGGTAGTGGACTTGTAGAATCCTCAAACAAGAGTTTGGTGAACATAATCAAGAAACTGTTGGAGGACAACAAGAAGTCTTGGCACACAAATCTAGTGCATGCACTATGGGCTGACAGATTGACTTTGAAGAAATCTATTGGAATGTCACCTTTCCAGCTTGTGTATGGTACTAATGCAATATTTCCAACCAGCCTTGGTGTACCAGTTATGAAGTTGATTCAAGAGTTGCAAACTGAAGATAATGACATGATCAGAAGAATAAATCATACCATTCACCTTCAGCAAACCAGGGAGGAGGTTTATAACAAAGCATTGCAAAAGCAAGACAGCATCAAAAATATTTTTGACAGAAGAAAAAAGGCCAACAATTTCAATGTTGGGGACAATGTTTTAAAGTGGGACTCAAAGAGAGAAGACAAGAGCAAGCATGGGAAATTTGAAAACTTATAGCTTGGCCCTTATCTCATTCATTCTGCTGCTGGAAACAATGTCTTTTTCTTACATGAGTTGAATGGAGCTGAATTGTTTGGAGGTCTTGTCAATGGCAGGATGCTTAAGCATTACTTCTCTTGATCCATGCTATGTTTTGAAGCCTCTTTGTCTTTTTTCTCATTATAAATATTTCATCCATCATTGCATTCAAAGTTAGAAAAAACAAAAATACAAAAACAATAGAAGAAAGAAAAGAGGGCAGTTTGTAAAACCAATAAAGGTATAGCCCCATACCAAAAAGGAGAAACAAATCTGAAAGTTGCAAGCTTAAATGCCACTCCTGAAAAACACACTTCTAATTAGTCATATAGCCTAATCATGACTAATTAGTTTTAAATTTACTGCTGATAGGATAGTGAATTCGATTTTCCAAATAGTTTAAACTTGGCTTATCAGTAGGTAGATTAGGCTAGAAATTAAAGGTTCAAACATGCTCAAAATCTAAACCTAAGTTTCCAAACAAGAATGACTCAAATCTGTTTAAATTTCTTGAGTAAAAAACAGAGGTAAAACTGGTTCTAAATAGCTCAAAATCTGAACCACAGAACAAGCAAAAACAGTGCGAATAAACTCGAAAATAGAGCTATAGAAAATAGAAGGTTGTGCTTAGAACTTTCAGATCTTAAGCCTTCAATTTTGATTTAATTTTCTGTAAAATAATATCTATGTGCGGCTTTTTTTTCATGCTATGGATCAGCTACAAGTTGGACTGTTCAATCCTGACTTGTATGTTTTTTAAATTTCTGTTTTAGAAATTAGTGAATAAAAATCCGTTAGACTGTTTAATCCTGACATATTAGTAGATTAGGTAGAGAAACATATGAACTCAACTGTTTAATCTGAGTTCATGGAGAAATAAGAAGTAGAAATAGATTAGATTTTTTTTACTTTCATATAGAATAAAATGTTGTAAAGAGACTTTTCCAATCCAATTGCACTCTAAAGAAGAAAAAATGTTAGATAAGTAGGATTGGGTAGGTGGAAATCTTGTTGAGGAATATCCATTGTTTTTCATAGCTACTAACATGTTTCAGAGAAAAAGAATATCATCCAGGTAAATAAAGGCATCCGAATGGATAAGGCACTGAGCAGCCTCCCAGAGAATGCAAGTCTAAAGTTCTTGATGTCTTCAAGAAGGCACCATCCCCAAGTGGAGCCACTGTTAGCCACCTATAAAATTTGTTATATCAAAAGGTGGCTAAATCATTTTTGGAGCCTTCAAGAAACAATTTTATTGCTAAAAATGTTATCTCTTGAAGACTCATGAAGACATCATGCCCTTTGATTAACTTTCACTATTGTTTCCCTTTCGAAGTGTTGAAAATCTGCTATTTTCATAGAGAAAATACTGCTGCAAAATCACCTTCTTTCACTTCCCTTCACTTCAAACTAACCTTCGTTTTTCCCCCATCATTTTCCTCCATTTTCATTCATTCCCCTTTCCCCTTCATGAAAATCCTTTTACAAAGTTTAAAACTCATTTTTAAACTTTACCGAAACCCCCAAATCCATCAAAAAACATTGAAAATTTCATTAAAAATACATTTTTTGTATTAGAAGGCTTAAGCCCCTTTGGGCTAAGTCCTAACCACTTCCCCACATATTCCTTGGTGCTGGAACCAAGCACTAATAGTCCCAAGCGCTTATCGCATCGGAACAAAACACAGCACGCAAGTCTTTTTGCTTTATTGAGACCTTCGATGCGATTGGCCCCTTATTACATAGCCCCGATCCAATCACCGCTTCATATAATCATTGGGCCCACATACGGCGCTTAAACCTTGTAATAAACCATCCCCGATGCATATTTCCTTTTATAAATTCATAAACCCACTTTTTCTAAGTTTTGGTCTTAAACTCGCCCGAACAATGTTTTTTAATGAAAAATGGGTAGATTGAAAAGCCTGCACCGTGCTTCCAATGCGATTCGCCCTTATACATAAAGCCCCGGGGCTTTTTTTATCCATACATCCAAAGGCCCCGCAGACGATCGCCAACCTCATATATATAACTCGCCCGACAGCCAAAAACCTTTGTATTTCATTAATTTTTGGGTTTTAATATGTATTAAAGGGTTTCTGCTAGTGCATGATTTGAAACAATATCCATCGTTGATCCTAGACCAATCAACGGACTGCGCAGTATCACATTGGAAAATTTCATTGGCGTGTTAATATTTTATGCCCCCCCCCCCGATTGGCGGTTCCCTGATCAATCCTCCACCGTCGATCTGATCTGCAGATCGACGGCCCACAACCAATCGCATCGGCGCCATTCAAGTTTTTCCCCCACTGATCACATGTCTCCAATTGCATCTGGGTCGTCCACGTGTCCATATTGGACGGTCCAGGTTGCATTTCTTGACTTTGGTTTAAAAATCATATACCCGCTTCATAATGTTTTAGGCAAAATCCTGGCCATTGATCTCTGCAGATCAACGGTCCTTCTTCACCCTTTCTCCGCCTGTGTATTATTTTGTTTTAACCCCAATTTTTATCATGGCCGTTGATCTTGTACGTCTAAAGGCTCATATTAACCCCGACAGGTTTACCTCCTGTGGGTCCTACGTCCCTCCAGATCTAATCTTAGCCGTCCAATCTTTGATCAACGGCTCAGAACGAAACCGCCCTTCTCGCTTCTACCCGCGCATCTATCCAATATCACGCTCGCTCTCCGCTGTCAGTTCTGAGACCCCAGATCTAACGGTTCATGCTCGTTTTCGCATAAGTTTAAGCGTGGAGGTTAATTCTTAAAAATTACGCGATATAGGTTGTTTTCAAAAGACACGTAGAGCCTCCTAATGCATATCGCGTTCAAAAAGGAAATACCGCCTACCCGCCTTTTCATCACGCAAAAATAGTTGTTTTGCCCTCTGAAACCACTTTCCTCATTTTATATTTTGTTACATTGTGTATGCCCCCGCCGTTGATCTCTGCAGATCAACGGATAAAATCTAATCTGGACTTTCACTATTGCCCTCCGCCTTTACCCAAGGGCCTTCATAGATCATCCTGACCATTGATCTCCTAGGGCGGAGCTGATCTAACGGCCCACGACAATTTGGAAACTCCGAATTCCATTTTCAACGTTTTTCTCCGCCAAAGGATATTTTTCCTTTGTATTTTTTACATCTTCCGCCATAACAATAGTATATGTGACCCCTTCACATTATTATTGCCCCAATTTGTCTCGACTATCGATCAAATCAAATCTATGGCTCGGATTTAATCCTATGCTCCATTCTTCCAAACCGCCTCCTTTTGACCTCCGCATCAAATCTCTGCCGTTGGATGCATTCATCCAACGGTCACGCTCCAAATCAAAGCCTCCAAAGAAGTTTTACCCAATACGCAGGATTTCTTAATTGTTTTATGTACTTTTTTAGGTTTTATATGGTTTTTCCATTATATCAAAGGAAAATTGAAGGCTGGGGATGACGATCCCCCATGCCTTTGTGCATACAGAAAAATCATTCCAAAGGGTTCAAAGTCATGTTTCATTAATGCTTCATCGGTATTGATGCCATATGAGCCCTTTGCGGCACCTGCACATCAACAATACACAGACAATTAAATCAAAGCCAAAGAGTATTAGAGTTGAAGAATTAAATCAAGCCAGAAATGAAGAATTGAAGCTGATTTACACAGTTTGAATAGATTACAGCTAAGATCGAAATGAAAAGCCTAATCCATTCAATTAAACACAGTTAAGGAAAAATCAATAATATCTATCAGACAGAGAGCCTCCACTACCACATAAGAGGCAAATTGATTCCTCTCAGCTACCAGATTGCCACCTGTGGCTTCACAGCATTCAATAAAGGCTAAGTAATGACTAGAAAACAATATATTTTCCTCAACGCAGCCGAATAGTTAATTCCGCCAAAGGAACTTAATGCAAAAAACATCAGCAGAGTTATCATATCATGAAACAGAGCCTTAAAGTCAACGAAAGCTCCCACCGAGCTTAACTCTTCAATGTAAAACAATTAATACAGACAAATATCTGTAAACTTCTCCATTGAGCCCCTCAAAGGCTGAGAAGTACTAAATCTGTATTAATTAATACCTTAGATCTTTTCTCTTTCGACCTCCTCGTCCTTCTATAAAATCTCATTGAGGAGTTCATTGTAAACCATGGAAAATTTTAGGGGCTAATATTCGTAGGTGGGCTAATTTTCCATGCTTTTTCCAATAAACAGATTCACCAATTTCCATTTTTTTTTTTAAATGATTCGCCCAAATTTTACAATATAAAATCATTTTAACTTAAAAATCTCCAAAATTATATATAGAGTATATAAAAAATCATTATAAATGTGAATAATTTTACAAATATATCAATAAACATTTTATAGTTTTCATATTAGGGACTAGTGAGATTCACCAATTTTTTAAACTTCAAAATAATTTCCCATCCTTAAAATTTTCCCTGTTGTAAACGTTGGTTGCAGAACTTTGGAATATACTTGAGCTTGAAACTTCTACTTGTAAATAGTGTTCACAGGCTCTTGAAGCTCTACTTGTGATTAAATAAGTTAGTCTGAGAAGTGAAGATGATCACTGAACTGAAACATGGGACTTAAAGCTGTAACTGTTTTGAAGCATCAACACAAGCTGATTTATGGGATCCTGGTCTATGTTGACGGTGATGTTATTTCTTACTGTAAATTGTTATTTTATTTCTGTTTTCACATTTTCCATCTTCTCTGATAAAGAATAGCAAGCATAGAGTTAGGATTTACTGTATATCAGTACCCTTCTCTGACTGATAAGCTTTATCTATATGTTTTCTTCCAAACTGTGTTGTTTAGGAATGATTTAATTCAATTTAAGCAGTTAGGAATTCTGGCGTTCCCTCGTCCTACTGTCTCAGCTGAATATTGTTCTTAAATGTTATTTTCAGTGTATGTTAAGTATAGATGAACTAAGGAAGTAATGTTGAGCCCTGTACTTTAGTTTTATCCCAAAAAACTATCTGAAAGTTTCCTTAAGAATGTGTTGAAAGTAGGCTAGGTTCAAAGTCCTTACCTGATCTTAGACTTTTCTTTGTTATCTTATGTGTTTGTCTTGAAATTTTACCAAGTAAAGGAGAACTAGGGAAGTTTATAGTGAGCCTTGTCCTCTAGTTTCTTCTCCAACAGTTGCTTTAAAGTTTCCCTTTGTGTTTTGAATGTTTTCTATTGAAAGGGCATCAAAAGCTGGCTAGTTTCAAAGTACTTACCAGATCTTAGATTACTTTTATGTCTCTCTTAAGTGTATGCCAAAAGAAAGATAGTTTCAAAGTACTTACCTGATCTTAGGTTACTCTTTGTTCTTCATTTGTTTAAATTCCCCTTCTTGTTGTATCATTTCATTCCATAAATTCAACTTTAAAGAGATCCTTAGACATAGATGACTTGCCCCATGGACCACTCTTGCACGTTTTTGTTTCAATTAAACCCTATTATGAATCCATAGCCCAATGGACTAAAAACCAGCGTTATATCTATCTTCTTAGCAAAAACTTGTTTTGATTGCTTGAAACTTCACACCTTTGAAACTCTTTCCATTTAGGATTTTCCCTCAAATAATAATCATGCTCAACCATCCAAAACAAAACAAAACCCTTGGCCTTCATAACTAGCCTAAAATCATCACCCAAAAGCTTTTTAAAGATAAATCAATCTTTACACTTTATTGGAGAGATCCCTCTCCGAATTCAGGAGGGCTAGATCCTAGAATCCAAAAGTGGTTGAAATAAGTGTTCTCCCTGCAGTTGGACTTTTGCCAATCTTGCTAATTACAGGGAGCTAACATCTTCTGGCGACTCCACTGGGGATTTTTGAGTAATTTTCATTTTAAGGTAATCATAGGATATCAGAAATTTGTTTCAAAGAACATTTGGCATATTAACCAGCTGAGCCACCAGCAGCTAACATCTTCTGGCGACTCCACTGGGGAATCTTGAGTCAAATTTCATCCTAGTCTCCCTTAAAGTACTTCATAAAACCTTGTGAGTAAAATCATATCTTTCAAGCACTACCAAACAAACGGTAATCATGATGAAACTTGTTTGAATCAGTGACAAACTAGGTAGAACCTAGGATTCTCTTAAGAGTTTATCTAACCTTGAAAGATCAGCTGGCTTAGCCATAAGAGTAGACTGTCTTTGTCTCATAACCATAGCTAATTTTTTGAAACAGAGTTAGGACACTCTTAGAACCAATATGACTGAAAAATAACTCAGAAAACCCAAAAATATTTCATATTGGTATTTAATAAACATGGTGGTGGACCATAAAACCTTTTACCTCCAAAAGAGCTAAAAACTTCCACTTGGCGACTCCACAATCCTAAACAGACCTTAAGACTCCACTGGGAAGAACCATTATCATAATATCATCATTTAAACTCAGTTAGAGGATTTTTAGGATTAAAGTTTCTTGTTGAAAAACAGATCAGTTAACCTCTTAAAGATTGTCATATCTGGTTGAACTGTTCTTGTTTAGTTGGGTCTGAAAAACATAGCATAGTGGCTCTTAGGAAGATTCATACTAGAGCCTACCCTGACCCAAACGCACCTGAGATAGTTGATAACCCAGAAAGTATCCTTAGGAGGTCTCCTAAGATAAATTTTCAATTGTTTTCAGATCACCCTTAAGAGCTAACTCAATTCCTGAAAACCTTACAGCTCTACACCAATCTCAATTTGACTTAAGAAATCCTTTTAGAACTAGGTCGCTTGATGATATAATTCAGCTAGATTCTGAGTCCTCACTTTCATCCCCGGAAACAAATGAACATCCTGGTAGTAGAGAAACAACACCACCTGATTTACACTTCCTTCACAATTTAGGTGTCTCTCATCCAAGGTCAGCTTAGCAATCTACTATTGTTCCATCCACCATCCTCCGCTCAACATAGGTGGATTCTCACTCCCACAGACTACTTCACCAAATGGATAGAAGCCATCCCTTTTAGGCAAGCCAATGATTCTGTCATTTTAAAATTCATAGAGACTAATATTCTCTCTAAATTTCGTTGCCCTACCAAGATCATCACTGATAATGCAGCAGCATTTGGATCAAAGAAGATGGTTGAATTCTATCACAAATATCAGATAACATTGGGTCATTCCATGGCCTATTACCCTCAAGGTAATGGACTTGCAGAATCCTCAAACAATAGTTTGTGAACATAATCAAGAAATTGTTGGAGGACAACAAGAAGTCTTGGCACACAAAGCTAGTGCATGCACTATGGGCAGACAGATTGACTTTGAAGAAATCTATTGGAATGTCACCTTTCCAGCTTGTGTATGGTACTAATGCAATCTTTCCAACCAGCCTTGGTGTACCAGTTATGAATTTGATTCAAGAGTTGAAAACTAAAGATAATGACATGATCAGAAGAATAAATCAGACCATTCACCTTCAGCAAACAAGGGAGGAGATTTATAACAAAGCATTGCAAAAGCAAGACAGCATCAAAAATCTTTTTGATAGAAGAACAAAGGCCAGAAATTTCAATGTTGGGGAATTTTTTTTAAAGTGGGACTCAAAGAGAGAAGAAAAGGGCAAGCATGGGAAATTTGACAACTTATGGCTTGGCCCTTATCTCATTCATTCTGTTGCTGGCAACAATGCCTTTTTCTTACAGGAGTTGAATGGAGCTGAACTGTTTGGAGGTCCTTTCAATGGCAGGATGCTTAAACATTACTTCTCTTGATCCATGCTATGTTTTGAAGCCTTTTTATCTTTTTTCTCATTATAAATATTTCATCCATCATTGCATTCAAAGTTAGAAAAAACAAAAATACAAAAACAATAGAAGAAAGAAAAAAGGGCAGTTTGTAAAAACAATAAAGTTATAGCCCCATACCAAAAAAGAGAAACAAATCTGAAAGTGTGCAAGCTTAAATTCCACTCCTGAAAAACACACTTCTAATTAGTCATACAACCAAATCATGACTAATTAGTTTTAAATTTATTGCTGACAGGATAGTGAATTCGATTTTCCAAACAGTTTAAACTTGGCTTATCAGTAGGTAGATTAGGATAGAAATTAAAGGTTCAAACATGCTCAAAACCTGAACCTAAGTTTCCAAAAAAGAATGACTCAAATCAGTTTAAATTTCTTGAGTCAAAAACAGAGGTAAAACTGGTTCTAAACAGCTCAAAATCTGAACCAGAGAACAAGCAAAAATAGCTCGAATAAACTCAAAAATAGAGTTGTAGAAAAGAGAAGGTCGTGCTTTGAACTTTCAGATCTTAAGCCTTCAATTTTGATTTAATTTTCTGTAAAATAATATCGATGTGCAGCTTGCCATGGATCAGCTACAAGTTGGACTGTTCAATCCTGACTTGTATGTTTTTTAAATTTCTGTTTTAGAAATTAGTGAATAAAAATATGTTAGACTGTTTAATCCTGACATATTAGTAGATTAGGTAGAGAAACATATGAACTCAACTGTTTAATCTGAGTTCATGGAGAAATAAGAAGTAGAAATGGATTATATTTTTTTTTCTTTCAAAAAGAATAAAATGTTGTAAAGAGACTTTGCCAATCCAAGTGCACTCTAAAGAAGAAAAAATGTTAGATCAGTAGGATTGGGTAGGTGGAAAGCTTGTTGAGGAAGATCCATTGTTTTTCATAGCTGCTAACATGTTTCAGAGCAGAATAAGATCATCCAGGTAAAGAAAGGCAACCCAATGAATAAGGCACGGATCAGCCTCCCAGAGAATGCAAGTCTGAAGTTCTTGATGCCTTTAAGAAGGCACTATCCCCAAGTGGAGCCACTATTAGCCACCTATAAAATTTGTTATATCAAAAGGTGGCTAAATCATTTTTGGAGCCTTCAAGAAAAAATTTTATTGCTAAAAAATTTATCTCTTAAAGACTCATGAAGACATCATTCCCTTTGATTAACCTTCATTATTATTTCCCTTTCGAAGTGTTGAAAATCTTCTATTTTCATAAAGAAAAGACTGCTGCAAAATCACCTTTTTTCCCTTCCCTTCACTTCAAACTAACCTTCGTTTTTCCCCCATAATTTTCCTCCATTTTTCATTCATTCCCCTTTCCCCTTCATGAAAATCATTTTACAAAGTTTAAAACTCATTTTTAAACTTTACCGAAACCCCCGAATCCATCAAAAAACATTGAAAATTTCATTAAAAAATACATTTTTTGTATTACAAGGCTTAAGCCCCTTTGGGCTAAGTCCTAACCACTTCCCCACATATGCCTTGGTGCTGGAACCAAGCGCTAATAGTCCCAAGCGCTTATCGATTCGGAACAAAACACACCGCGCAAGTCTTTTTGCTTTATTGAGACCTTCGATGCGATTGGCCCCTTATTACGTAGCCCTGATCCAATCACCGCTTCATATAACCCTTGGGCCTGCATCCGGCGCTTAAACCTTGTAATAAACCATCCCCGATGCATATTTCCCTTTATAAATTCATAAACCCACTTTTTCTAAGTTTTGGTCTTAAACCCACCCGAACAATGTTTTTTAATGAAAAATGGGTAGATTGAAAAGCCCGCACCGTGCTTCCGATGCGATTGGTCCTTATACATAAAGCCCCGGGCCTTTGCTATCCATACATCCAAAGGCCCCGTAGCCAAGCTCCAACCTCATATATATAACCCGCCCAACAGCCAAAAACCTTTGTATTTCATTAATTTTTGGGTTTTCATATGTATTAAAGGGTTTCGCCGGTGCATGATTTGAAACAATATCCACCGTTGATCCCAGACCAATCAACGGACCGTGCAGTATTGCATCGGAAAATTTCATTGGCGCGTTAATATTTTATGCCCGCCCCCAATTGGCAGTTCCCTGATCAATCCTCCACCGTCGATCTGATCTGCAGATCGATGGTCCACAACTAATCACATCAGTACCATTTGAGTTTTTCCCCCGTCGTTCGCATGCCTCCGATTGCATCTGGGCCATCCACTTGTCCAGATCGGACGGTCCAGATTGCATTTCCCGACTTTGGTTTAAAAATCACATACCCACTTCATAATGTTTTAGGCCAAATCCTGGCCATTGATCTCTGCAGATCAATGGTCCTTCTTCACCCTTTCTCCGCTTATGTATTATTTTGTTTTAACCCCAGTTTTTATCCTGGCTGTTGATCCTGTAGATCTAACGGCTCATATTAACCCCAACAGGCCTACCTCCTGTGGGTCCTGCCTCCCTCCAGATCTAATCTTATCCATCCAATATTTGATCAATGGCTCAAAACGAACTGCCCTTCCCGCTTCTGCCCGTGCATCTATCCAATATCGTGCTCACTCTCCACTGTTAGATCTAAGACCCCAGATCTAACGGTTCACGCTCGTTTTCATGTAAGTTTAAGCGTGGAGGTTAATTCTTAAAAATTACGTGATATAGGTTGTTTTTAAAAGACACGTGGCGCCTCCTAATTCATATCGCATTCAAAAAGGCAATACTGCCTACCCGCCTTTTCATCGCGCGAAAAAAGTTGTTTTGACCTCCGAAACCACTTTCCTCATTTTATATTGTGTTATATCGCATACGCCCCCGCCGTTGATCTCTGCAGATCAACGGCTCAAATCTAATCTGGCCTTTCACTATCGCCCTCCGCCTTTACCCAAGGGCCTTCATAGATCATCTTGACCGTTGATCTCCTAGGGCCGAACTGATCTAACGGCCCATGACCATTCGGAAACCTCGAATTCCATTTTCAATGTTTTTCTCCACCAAAGGATATTTTTCCCCTTTTCCTTTGTATTTTTTACATTTTCTGCCATAACAATAGTATATGTGACCCCTTCACATTATTATTGCCTCAATTCGTCTCGACCGTCAATCAAATCAGATCTATGGCCCGGATTTAATCCTATGCTCCATTCTTCCAAACCGCCTCCTTTTGACCTCTGCATAAAATCTCCGCCGTTGGATGCATTCATCCAACGGTCACGCTCCAAACCAAAGCCTCCAAATTATTTTTACCCAATACGTAGGATTTCTTAATTGTTTTATGTACTTTTTTAGGTTTTATATGGTTTTTCCATTATATCAAAGGAAAACCGAAGGCTGGGGATGACGATCCCCCATATCTTTGTGCATACAGAAAAATCATTCCAAAGGGTTCAAAGTCATGTTTCGTCAATGCTTCATGGGCATTGATGCCATATGAGCCCTTTGCGGCACCTGCACATCAACAAGACACAGACAATTAAATCAAAGCCAAAGAGGACTAGCGTTGAAGAATTAAATCAAGCCAGAAATGAAGAATTGAAGATGATTTTCACAGTTTGAATAGATTACGGCTAAGATCGAAATGAAAAGCCTAATCCATTCAATTAAACACAGTTAAGGAAAAATCAATAATATCTATCAGACAAAGAGCCTCCACTGCCACATAAGAGGCAAATTGATTCCTCTCAGCTACCAGATTGCCACCTGTGGCTTCACAACATTCAATAGAGGCTGAGTAATGACCAGAAAAGAATATATTTACCTCAACGTAGCTGAATAGTTAATTCTGCCAAAGGAACTTAATGCAAAAAATATCAGCAGAGTTATCATATCATGAAACAGAGCCTTAAAGTCAACGAAAGCTCCCACCGAGCTTAACTCTTAAATGTAAAACAATTAATACAGACAAATATCTGTAAACTTCTCCATTGAGCCCCTCAAAGGCTGAGAAGTACTAAATCTGTATTAATTAAAACCTTAGATCTTTTCTCTTTCGACCTCCTCATCCTTCTATAAAATCTCATTGAGGATTTCATTATAAACGTTGGCTGCAGAACTTTGGAATATACTTGAGCTTGAAACTTCTACTTGTAAATAGTGTTCACAGGCTCTTGAAGCTCTACTTGTGATTAAATAAGTTAGTCTGAGAAGTGAAGATGATCTATGAACTGAAACATTGGACTTAAAGCTGTAACTGGTTTGAAGCATCAACACAAGCTGATTTATGGGATCTTGGTCTATGTCGACGGTGATGTTATTTCTTATTGTAAATTGTTATTTTATTTCTGTTTTCACTTTTTCCATCTTCTCTGATAAATAAAAGCAAGCATAGAGTTAGGATTTGTTGTATATCAGTACCCTTCTCTGAATGATAAGCTTTATCTATATCTTTTCTTCCAAATTGTGTTTTTTAGGAATGATTTAATTCAATTTAAGCAGTTAGGAATGCTGGTGTTCCCACGTCATACTGTCTCAGCTGAATATTGTTCTTAAATGTTATTTTCAGTTTATGTTAATTAGAGATGAACTAAGGAAGTAATGGTGAGCCCTGTCCTTTAGTTTTATCCCAAAAAACTATCTGAAATTTTCCCTAAGAATGTGTTGAAAACAGGCTAGGTTCAAAGTCCTTACCTGATCTTAGACTTTTCTTTTTTATCTTATGTGTTTGTCTTGAAAGTTTACCAAGTAAAGAAGAACTTGGGAAGTTTATGGTGAGCCCTGTCCTCTAGTTTCTTCTCTAATAGTTGCTTTAAAGTTTCCCTTTGTGTTTTGAATGTTTTCTATTGAAAGTGCATCAAAAGCTGGCTAGTTTCAAAGTACTTACCATATCTTAGATTACTTTTATGTCTCTCTTAAGTGTATGCCAAAAGCAGGATAGTTTCAAAGTACTTACCTGATCTTAGGTTACTCTTTGTTCTTCATTTGTTTAAATTCCCCTTCTTGTTATATCATTTCATTCCATAAATTCAACTTTAAAGAGATCCTTAGACATAGATGACTTGCCCCATGGACCACTCTTGCACCTTGTTGTTTCAATTAAACCCTATTATGACTCCATAGCCCAATGGACTAAAAACCAATGTTATATCTATCTTCTTAGCCAAAACGTGTTCTGATTGCTTGCAAATTCACACCTTTGAAACTCTTTCATGCTCAACCATCCAAAACAAAACAAAACCCTTAGCCTTCATAACTAGCCTAATATCATCACCCAAAAGCTTTTTAAAGATAAATCAATATTTTCACTTTATTGAAGAGATTCCTCTCCGGATTCAAGAGGGCTAGATCCTAGAATCCCAAAGTGGTCAAAATAAGTGTTCTCCCTGCAGTTGGACTTTTTCCAATCTTGCTAATTACAGGGAGCTAACACTGTCGAAGAGAAAACCAGGAAATGGTATAACAAAGACAGGGAGGCCGTGCCCAAAGACTCAACTGATCAAGGAGGGAAATATGACCAAACTATTGAGGAAAGGGCCAACACACTAGGAGGAGCCTCATCTTCCAAAGCCCAAAAGCCAAGGACCGACACAGGACAAAAGAGACATAGAGGCTACGGGACAGCAAGAGGCTGAGGAGAAAGAAAAAGAAGAGGAACTCAAAAGGACCCAAGACTCCCTTGCAAGACAGTAAGTGGAAGCCAAGAAAAAGATGCAAGCTAAGGAGCAACGAAAGAAACAACTGAGGAAAAGAAAAAAAACCAGGAAGAAGAAGCCCGCAGGAAAACAGAAGAAGAAGAACGAAATAGGAAGGAAGAGGAAGAACGGAGGCAGGCTGAGCACAAGTTAAACGAATAACAAGATAAAGCAAAGGCTTAACAGAGAAGGAAGGAAGAGGAGAGTTGGAAATCACGGGAAGATTCTTCCAGAGAAGTAGGGGGAAGCAAGACGCCACCCCCAGAGACAGGGGAGCAAAAATAACTGCCTCACATTTATGTCCCTCAAACAACCCCCATGACGAGTGTGCATTTTCCTCTCTCAAACATTAGCACCTCGCAAGAACAGGAAGATGAGATTTTGGATTCAACAAGGCTGATGTACGACCAGTTCATGCACAAGATCAAGAAAGAGAAAATAAAATTCCTTGTGCAGAACCCAGCCGCACCCCTTGCAGTTAAAACAGAAAAGGACATAGTCTTGGACACTAGGACTAATCCTATTGTGATTGCATCAGCAGGGACCACCTTTGCGGCAGCCACAGAAGAAAATGTTAGCAGGATGAGCAGAGAGATTCTGTCTCTACAAAATAGGCTACAGGATTTTGAGCAGAAGGAAGCTCAGTATGAACAAGATAAGAAGATGCGGGAATAATGTATCCAAAGGCTTCATTTCACAACCGCCCAAGCCAACGAGTTACCACTCATCATTTAAAGGGAGTTGGTTACTTTGGAAGCCACCATGAAGCAAGTGTACAAGGAGATGTTTATGAAAAATCAGACAGTCGCACCACTGCTGAAAGCACAAGAAAAAACCAAAAGAAGAACTGCATAGCTGAAGGAGGCCTCCACTACTTTGGACAGCATGCTAGAATGGTCAAACATATACCTGGAGGCTCCTGACACCCTGCCAAGGAAGGATTGGATTTGCACCCAGAATGAAAAGGTCCAGATATGAATGAAGATACAATCCAACGATAAACTGGTCAAGGATGTAGAGAGAGTGATGTCCGTTTATGAACACCTGATCAGTGGCATCGATTCAATGGCTGAAGTACACCATATTTCTTCTCTATGTGCATTGGACACTAAAAAAACAAGGGAATAGGTCACCCAAGACATTCAAACATTCCTGCAACCAATGAGGCAAGAAGCTACTTCCCAAGACCTTCCGACCTCACTGGAAAATATTATTCAATTCATCATTACACCAGTCCAGATCTACACCAAACTAGCTTCCCTATCCAATCAAATCTCAGTAAAGTGACGTACCTTGGTCCCAGATGCTCTTGAGTGCTTTCATAGATTAAGGGAAGATACCCCCCAAGTCACTCCAGTAGCTGCAGCTTATCAAGCTTGGAAAAAGTACCTCAAGGATTAGCTGCAGATAGACGTACTGGACTAGTCCCGATCTACACCAAACTGGCTTCCCTATCCAATCAAATCTCAGTAAAGCGACGCACCTTGGTCCTGGATGCTCTTGAGTGCTTTCATAGATTAAGGGAAGATACCCACCAGGTCACTCTAGTAGCTACAGATTATCAATCTTGGCAAAATTACCTCATGGATGAGCTACAGATAGACGTAACGGACCTCTCAATCACACAATTGCTTCCTTCACCAAGGAAATGGCACAGGTCGCAGGTCACAACAGGCAATAGGTCGCAGGTCGTAGTGAGGAACAATTCGCAGGTCGCGACCAGAGCTAGGTCGCAAGTCACAAATGCCTCCTAGGTCGCAGAGCATGCCAACAGTTGAGAATATGAAGGGACAGGGTCACCCAAGGTTCAATTTTTCTCTATAAGTACTCACTCCGAGGAATTGTAAAGGATCTTTTTTCGGGAATCCAAAAGGAGCAGAGATAGTTGTATAGCATTGAATGCATATTTCCATGAATGAATACAAACAAATGTTTTGATTCCACTACTGGATCAGATGAGGACTCATGTGTGTTAGCGTTATGAATATTTTGTCTTATGTATTGGCTGCCTTTTATAATTGACTAATCTACATTTTTCTGCTCATGTCATTTATACGTTTAAGATTACTTGATGTGTTGGTGATATGAGAATATTTAATTGAGAGATGTTTAGCGACTTTGTTATTAACATCATTTCATCTTTTGAAAAATTCTTAAGGAATTGAAGGGTGTTTTAACCATATAGAACTGTTTATTTTGTGGTCAAACGTCTTTTATGAGCATGAACCTAATGATGTGCTATTAACAACATTTCTTTTGGTTGTATGCTTTGAATCTCGCTTTGCTATTTATAATGTTTCATTTTTAGTAAGACTCATCAACCATTTGTCTTGTGTCGTTCGAGTAACTGTGTATTCACAAATCTGCAGGGCTCATTCTCCATCTGATAAAAGGTATATTCAGCGGTAGGTAGACCCACACCCCGGACGGGATCCCTATCACAAACGGTTTAGAGTCTAGTTGGGAATTTTTACTGGGGAGATCCCCTACTGTTGTCTAGACATTTCTTCCCGTCAACAGATTTGGCGCTAGAAGGAGGGCCTGATGGCAGGCTCCCAGCACACAAGTAATATCCCATTGCAAACCCTACAGGGGAAATCATGTATGAAAATACTAGTCCTCCGCCCCTTGAGAATTCCCCAGAGGATGACCCACCCTATTATGAGGTCACCTCGGACTAGCTAAGGGCCTTGTGCTCACTCGCCCATGATCTCATCAGAGGTCTGCAAAACCTCCCAGCCATCGAGTCCCTAGCAAATCCACGGACTCCGGGGACTCATAAAACTCGCCAGGGGGTCTTGGTAAATTATATGCCCCAACTAATCGGCCTTATGATCCAAGATTATGCAGATGTGTTTGAGCGAAATTCAGTTGAACCCCCGGACAGCCCCCAGGATATTTAAGGAGAAGGCCCTGAAATTACAAAACCATAACCCGACTAACCATTAGGTGATAACACTCAAGAAAATAACCCGCCTGGAGGAGGAACTGGGAGGGGCCAGGGAAACAGAGGCTGGGGGGATAGGGGTCGCGGACAAGGTTAAAATACAAGCCACCACCACCACAACCGAAACCAAAATAGATTTCCCTTCCTTTATAACTGGAGAAATATTAGGAATATGGGAAACCTCGAAGGAAATCAAGACATGCACGCCCAACATGAGGGTGAAGCCTCCGGATCTGGTGTGGATAGCAGATCCGAGAATGAAATGGGGCATATCTACATCCCACCCCATCATCGAGCCAAAAGGTTGCAACCCTTGGCCTGGATGGTGCAATCTCCTCTAGGGCTTTGTGGTCCCCTTCATAACATGCCCCAACATACCGAGAAACACCTCCCTAAGTTCGACCCCGTAAAAGTTACGCTGGCCTAAGATCACATCAGCAACTTCTACTTGGACATACAAATGATGAGAGTGTAGTTTTACAATGTAGCATGCCGGATATTTCCCCATACCTCAGGAAATAAGGCTGCTACATGGTAACGTTCCCTGCATTTCGCTTCCATTACCTCCTGGGAGAAATTTCGTCGAATATTCCTCTAGAAGTTTTCGGAAGACAAGACTCCCTCTATGCTCCTTATAGAATTGAGTACGTTGAAATGATAGAAGAAGGAGAAATTCAAAGAGTTCAACAAATGCCTCACGACTATATTGAACAAATTTTCTCCAAACATGGCCCTGGTGATTCCATCACCATTGATTATTACACAAAGGCTCTCCCTCAGGACATCACTGTGTTCGTAAAACACAAAGGTAGAGCTACCTTGGCAGCTAATTACACCACTACCCTTGCTATCGAAAAGGACATGTTGTCCATAGGAGCCATTGATCATGATGGCCGAGATGACCCAAAGCCAGCCACGAAAATAACTCAATCCTCAAGTCACAAGTCTGGAGATAAGGACAAAGACCCCTTCGACTTCGAGAGTATCACAAAATCTCTCAAGTTATTAACGAATGAAGTTTCCGATCTGAAGAGAAAAAGCAATGACTCCACCTCAGGAACCAAAAGGCAGAAACCTTTCTTCAGGAATAACAACCTCATTGTGATTCGGCCTCCGCCGAACCAAAATACTGACCTCAACATAGAAGAAATCGACAAGGATAATTTCTGCTCCTTCCATCAAGCCTCCCACTCGGAGAAAACTTGCCCTCAATGGATCAACAACATGACCGTTGTGGTAAATCAACTCTTAGAAGATAAAACCATGGGGAATTTAGAAGAGGAGGATATTTCATATAACGAAGAATCCACTGTCCTCACCTTCGAGGTGGTCCATGGGGAATGAACCTCTCCTACGACTGAAATAAACTTGGCTGATGACTCTCAATTCAAACCCTCTCGAAATTATGGCCTGAGGAGCAAGGCCCAGTCCCCAACCACTCCTTCAAGGAAAAAAGAAAATATTTCCTAAGGAATATTCTGCCACCAAACAAAGAAAACCAAACCGCAACTCTCGAAAATTCTAGCCCAACCTTTGCCCAAATAAACCCAAAGGCTAGATCTTCACCAGGTTCACCAAATGCCTTTGTTGAACCTCTCCCACATCTAGATTCTGGGTATAAAATCATCGAAGATATGAAGAAGATGCGGGCCAACATTTCCCTCTACGAGCTCACCCAGATTTCTAATCAGCGAGAACTTATTCTCAAAACGTTTTCCAACCCGCCAGCATCCAAACCCGTCAGTTCCACATCTTCCCAAGCTTCTGCAAGTCCCCGCTCTATCGTGAATGCCGTTAATGCCAACTCCCGAGGATCCACACTCCCTCTCCTCCTGTCTTTCGAGATCTTCAACTTCAATGTTCATAACTGCCTCTTCGACTCCTGTGCATCCACTAATGTTATGCCCCTATCCGTATGCAAGAAACTAAACATCCGTCCTGAGAAAAATGATGCCAGGATCATTAAGCTTGATAGATCCCAAGTCCCTACCGTGGGTGAATTGAATAACATCCTAATCTGCCTCTCGTTGGACTCTAGGGTGCATCAATGCATCGACATAGTGATCGTGGATATCCTGGAAGCCTACGGTATTCTCTTAAGCCGAGATTTGTCTAGCAAGCTGTAAGGATACTTTTCCACCGAATGGTCCCACCTATGGCTCCCATACAAGGGTAGGAACAATTAGATCCAGGTTAAAATCAAATATTACATGAAACACATGATGACCGACCTGGAGGCAACCAATGAGCCAATAAGTTTTGCACAAGAAGAGCTCGACATGTGCTTCTTAGAGTCCACGTTTGGTTGCTATCAAACCCCTCAATCTCTAGTCACCTAAGAGGTCCAGTCAAAGCTTCTATTAGCCACTACTGTCCACTCTACCGCAACGGAAGAAATGCTAGAAGCCGCCGCCCCAAGTACATCTCCTACGTACTCACGCAGCTTGGCGAAATTAGAAGATGAGGTTTGGACCTTATACTATGACAGTTCCAAAACCCATGGTGGGGCCGACGCAAGTTATATTTTGTTAGACCCCTAGAATAATAAGTTTCTAATATCTTGTCGGCTGGAGTTCCAATGTACCAATAATACAGCCGATAATGAAGCACTGATCCTCGGGCTCAAGAAAGTGATAGATCTCAAAGTCAGATGTTTAAAGGTAATTGGAGACTCCTAGATTATCACCCGATAGGTACGTAACACCACCCATTGCTTATCTCCGCATTTGAAAAGTTACCAACAAGAGGTATGGCGTTTGATTTATGCTTTTTAAACTTTTGGTATTAAATCCATACTTAGAATGCACAATGCAGTGGTCGATACACTCGTCAATGCTTACGCTAGATTTACCCCACTAAGAGATGGGTTCTCTATTGAAATTGTTTACAAGCCTGCCGTGCTAGATAATGTAACTAATCTGCGCATTTTTAATGATGATCAATAGGTATTGGATTTCATGCTTAATACAGATGTGTTCAAGGGCATAGTTATTGAAGAGGAGGATCATGACCTGGCCTTGAAAAAGGAACGAGAGGAGCATAAAGGGAATCCCATACCCAAAGGGGTCGTGTCACTTGAAAATTTATTTAACTTAAAGAACTATTTCCGAGGACCACCCAATACGAAGGTGCAAAGTTCCACTTTATTGCACCAACAAATAAATCTCAGGATGGAAAAAAACCCAAATTTGTCAACCTCAGTACAAAATGCACCCCTCAGGAGAGGGAATCCTTCACTGAATTATTTAAGAAATACCGAGATGTTTTCGCCTGGACGTATGATGAGTTGCAAACCTATGACACACGAATCATCCAACAAGTAATACCCATGAAAGAAGGAGCGAATCCATTCCAGCGGAAGCTAAGGAAGGTACACCCTACTCTAGAGCCGATGATACAAAAGGAACTGAAGAAACACTTGGACGCATGTATAATCTTCAAAGTCTGACATTCAACCTGGGTGTCGAATTTGGTTCCCGTTTGTAAAAATTCTAGTGAAATTTGTTTATGCGTGGACTTTCAAAATTTGAACCATTCGTCAGACAAGGACAACTACCCGGTGCCCCCCATGGAGCATATCCTGCAAACAATGTCCGGGTCAGAAATGTTCTCATTGCTGGAGGGTTTTTCAGGTTACAACCAAGTACTAGTGGCTGAACTCGACCGTCTGAAAACCACATTCAGAACTAAATGGGGAATGTTTGCGTTTAGACGCATGCCCTTTGGCCTGATCATTGCTGGGGCAACCTTCCAGAGAGCCATGTACATCGGCTTCCAGGGACTAATGGGGAAAAGCGTGGTGGTATACCTTAACGACGTCACTGTATTTTCCAAACGTAGGTATGACCATTCACACCACCTCAAGCAGATTTTTGAAAGGTGCCGAAAATATGGGATCTCAGTTAACCCAAAAAACAACATTTTCACCGTCTCTGAAGGAAATCTATTGGGGCACATCATAACCCGAGATGGCATAGTGGTGGACCTAGAATGCGCAAAATCCATCACCCATATTCCTCCTCTGAGCGACAAGAAGGCCATGCAATATTTCCTCGGAAAAATCAACTTCTTGCAAAAATTTATATCAGACTTTGCCCAAATAGTGAAACCTCTACAAGGTATGATCAAGAAGAACACAAAATTCTAATGGAATTCTCTCGAGAAAGAAGCGTTTGATAATATAAAGTGGGCCATCACAGAAGCACCTACCCTTCATTGCTCAGATTTCAGTCAAGGCTTTATCTTGTACACCTTCGCCTTAGAATCATCTCTCGCAGCCGTCCTCACTCAGAAAGACGACACCAATGACGAGCGGCCCATATCATTCATGAGCACAGGATTGCAAGGTGTCGAGCTGAATTATCCAGATATTGACAAGCAAGCTTACGCAGTGTACAAGGCAGTCAAACATTCCAGGCCATATATTTTGAAGAATCATGTCACAATGTTTGTACCTCACCCAATGGTTCGCTAACTGTTCATGCAGCAGGAGTTGGGCGAGAGACGAGGCAACTGGATGACATGCCTTCAAGAGTAGGACCTAGAATTTAAGCCGACACATACTGTCAAGGGCCAAGGTCTATGTCGGATGGCTGTTGAAGCCACAGACTTGCGAGGTAGTGAAGAGGAGTGTTGGGATCATGAAATTGACATGTACCATACTGAAAATACACCTCAGTAGAGCACCCCGTCATGGTACGTTGATCTCTAGCAATATCATGGCCACGATATCATGGACCCCACTTTAATCGCCTAGCAGAAACGTGCAATCAGACTCAAGGCTGCATCCTACCAGCTAGTGCTGGGCAAGTTGTTCCACAAACACCACAACGGATTTTTTCTACGCTGCTTGGAACATGATGAGGCACAAGATGTTTTGAAGGAACTACATGGGTGATGGTCAGTCAGTGGACATGGGTGTGTGTGACGGCTCACAAAATTATGTTCTTTAGTTTTAAATTTGGCCCACTCTATTCAAATATGCACATGCTTATGTTCGGAGATGCATGCCATGTCAGCGTTTCCCAACATGAAGACGCACGATCATCCGCCCGTTGAGTCCATCGGTAATTGGAAGAGCCATTTCAGCAGTGGGGACTCGCGTGATCGAGGATATTTTGCCACATTCCTCTAAGCAGCATAGATACATCCTTACGACTACACACTAATTCACGAGGTGGGTTTGAGCAATACCGTTGCGTCAAATCAATGATCAAGAGGTAATAGCTTTCATCACTCAACACATCATGACCAGGTTTTGCGTTCCAACCTCCCTTGTTTTTGATAACGTAACTTATTTTTCGTCATTCAAATTATATGAATTTTCTCTAGAAAACGATATAGTGCTCAAACACTCCGCCAACTATTACCCCCAAGGAAATGAGTTAGCTGAGTCAACCAATAAAAACCTCATCTGCATCATCAAAAAGATTGTGCTTTCCCAACAATGAAACTAGCATAACGCACTCCACAATGCCCTTTGGTCCAATCGGATCACACCCAAACCATATTTGGGCACCTCCCAATTCTTTCTGGTTTTCAGCAAAGAAGTAATCCTTCCTCCCAACGTGTCTCTCCCGGCCCTTTAGTTGTCACAAGAAACACATGGTACCCCGTTCCCTTCCTTACAAGCCCATATAGATACCTTGTTCAAACTAGAGGAGGAAAGGCTGAAAGCCCAGGAAAACTTTTCCATCCACCAAACCCGAATAAAATGATGGTTCGACAGGAAATCCGTCGGAAACAAGATTTTCAAGGTGGGCGACCTCGTCCTCAAGTGGGACAAAGCTCATGAGGAGAAGGGGAAGCACACCAAATTCCAAGCCTTGTCGATAGGCCCCTTTCAGGTCAAAGAAAAGGTGGGTTCCCACACATATAGACCCCACACCTTAGAAGGGAAAGTCAAGGTCCTCCCAGTAAAAGGGCATGACCTAAAGCACTATTTCACCTGACAGTCCTGGCCGCAGTCACCACACTCTATACCATAGTATCTTTCTTTCGTTTGAAAGCTTTTGTTGTTTTTGGTTTTTCTTTTGTTTTGTACATTTCAATAAGCAGCTCAGAAGCTCTCAGAAATCCGCTCCCCTAACACCTCAGGTTGAGGGGTGATCGTAGCAACTGCTCAATTGGTAAGTTGTACCAGAATCTCTGCTGGTGAAGAATTGTCCCTGAAACACAAGATTGCCTATGCTGGCCTGTGATAGGCCCCCGTGGGGAAAATACAACTGAATCCCAAAAACCGAACGCCAGTAGCTCACCCAGTACGCCCACTTGAACGGACCTAACAAATAATTTTCAGTGAAATCCATCGCTAGATGGAAAGGGAATAAGGCAAACCTCAGGTGATAAAATGATATCCGGGAAAACTCAAACGTCCTTGTATATAGACCAGGTGCAACCTCTCTTACAAGCAACATAAGTTGGGATCCCTCATCTACCCAGGAAATACTTGCCACCTTCAAATAAGTTCCTTGAGCACAGTCAAAATAAGTGCCTTGAGCACATTCAAATAAGTGCTATTAGCACATGAAATAAAGGGTAAAGAATTGAGAAAGGCTTCCTGCGCAGAGAGGCGATGCAACGACTCCACTGGGGTACTGACCAGGCTCGCTGGAAATGGAGCAATGTCTGTGACTCTTAGGCAGTGACTCCGCCAGGACCACCAAGTTTGTTGGCAACAGAGAAACACAACGAGGGCCAATTAACTATACCGAATCCTTGAAATCCTTGAGGTTACTCCGACCCTTTCCATCCGATCTCCAGAAATGAAAACACGGTGAACTAGCACCCCAAGCCATGCAAACAAGTGGAGAAAATTCCAAGGTCCAATGGTGAAAGTAGTGGGACCCATGGGGTGAAAGGAACAGCCTACTAATCCCCCCTTCCCTCCTCAAGATGGAGCGCTAGTAGAGATCCTGGGTCCTACCAGTGAATCACCATTTGTTGTAGCCGCTACAACACCCTCCAAAATTTTGTCCCATTTTAAAATTTCGGAGCCCTTGGTCTCTTGATAAAGATAAGTCTGACGCACCCTCGGCCTGGAGCCTCAAGAGGATGATTTTCCATTCATTATCCCTTCAAATTCTGATCCAGGGCTTGGTCTTTAAGTAACCAGTCGCTAAGTCACAAAACTCATAAAATCAGGCATGTTGCAACTATGCGACCATGCGACCTAGCAACCTTGCGACCCCTAGGTCGCGAAGTCGCAAGGTCGCATGTTGACCTAAAACTTAAGATTTGCAACCATGCGACCACGCGACAATGTGACCTCTAGGTCGCAATGTCACAAGGTCATAAGGTTTCACATCCCTTAGCCAGCTGTGATCTGCGACCTCACGACCTGCATTAAATGACCGCATGTGTAAACCCTTTATAAATAAAAGGGTCGTGTAGGTCGCATTCAACCTACGCGATGGAGAAAGTAACGCCTCTGACAAGCCAGCTGGAGCGTGTTTTTCCCGGGTAAGTTTCCTAATCCTCCTGCTGTTTCCTTTTGGGTTAATTATTTCCAAGCCTTCCCTTGCCCCTTGCCTATTAATCCCTGCCTTGGCCTCATTTAAGCTCCTCAATATCCCTGGTTAAATTTTGCACTTCCCCTCATGGCTTATACCTTTCTGCCTCCTTCTCTGAAACCTCTCCCTTCCCCAGTCTGTCTCAAGCACCCTTCCTAGCTACCTGGGGAAGCCTTAAGAACCAGATTTTCCCATTCCACTTGATGTTTTTCCCTCCTCACCATTTATTCCCCTTGGGTCGCAATCATCGCGATGTTATGCGGATAAAATCCTTCTTGTGTATAAGAACGATCTCCCTAGTATCCTAAGGATATCTAGAAACAAACAACCAAATGCAAACCATTTTCTCTAGACTATCGTGATTCAGAATTATTAATTAACTATGTAAGAGGAGACGCTCCTACCTAAAGTCCAACGCTTGCTATAATCTTCAATCCAGTCGCCAAAAGAGGTCAATTCAACATGTAAGACCTGCATTCAAAGACAAGAAAAAGGATTAAAAGCACCTGCAAGATATAATAATTCAGAAACACTAATCTATCTCAGTGATCAAGGAATCCAAGAATTAAATTACTTAAATAGATACATGAACAACTTAATGAGAAAATAGGATCCATTTGTATTAACTTGTGTGATAAGAAGTAACCTTACAAACTTGTTGCTTTGATGTAATATAGGTTCTTCCGGGTTCCTGAACAACCGTTTTCCTTCGGTTTGACAAGCCTTCTCCTCTCTGAACTAGCATGAAACTATGGATGAGTATGTGCTCGTTCTCATACCAGTGATGCTAAGTATAGAGAGTATAATTTCTTCAGCAATTCTCTTCTATAAGTTAAGAAGTCCCCTTGAGACTGAAATATGAGTTCAATTTATAGGAGAATGAAGGAGGTTTCAGTTCCATAAAGAGGGGGGCAAAGTCCTCTCATAAAGAGATTTTAGCTCCAAATACTAAGGGATAATATCCATTAATGAAGGGATAGAGGTTCATGAATGAAAGGGCGAAGCTCGACCTAATAATACTTCTAGAAGCCTCTAGCTAGGAGAATATTGGACCAGCTGGGCTTCTAGAACTTACTTTTTCTTTTATTTTACCTTTTACAAGGGTCCGCAGTTTTAGTAAGCAGAACGTGCAGGATGTGTCGCAGGTTATAGAGCAAGAAACCATGGTACCGCAAGTAAGAGCTAGGAAAAGTGCGGAGTTAGGCTTTTTGGGGTTTTAATGAGCTTTTCTCCAATTCCAAGAATTGGTTTAGGAACTTTATGGTATTGGACCTCTAAGGGAGCATAAAATAGGTAATGATGAACCCATACAGATAGCTAAATGTCATGGTGAAAAATTTTAGTGTAACATGCACAACCCCTCAAAGAAGCCCTAGCGCGACCTCGCGACTCCGTAACTAAGCGACCTCGCGACACCACAACTTGGTCGCTGAGTCGTGAGGTTGCCAAGTCGCTCATCACCAATCATCAGCCAACCTCGCGACCTAGTCGCAATTCGCCAAGTCGCAGTTCCCTGAAAATTTATTCTAGCGCGACCTTACAACCTTGCAACCTAGTCGCAAGTCGCTAAGTCACAGAGTCGCTATTCCCTGAGAGTTTACGTCGGTGTGACCTCGCGACCTAGTGACCGAGTCGCAAGGTCGCCAAGTCACAAGTCTAGCCATTTCTTCAAATAATAGTTGGCAAAGGTCGCAACAACCTAACCTGAGGAGTCATTTGGAAGTTTCATTGGTCTTAACATATTTATAATTATGCTATCCGTCTTATCATGGGATTTTTTTATGAATATGCCAGGGAACATCGAAGTCGAACTCGAGTGTGTGTCCATTTCTTTGGCCTCAAGTGATATGGGGCCCCCGACAGTTCGAAAGAGAAACAAGAGTCCGGAAGTATAAATCTCAGAAGAAGGCACGCCCCTTTCCCCACCCCCTATCTATGGAGACACCGCCTGTGTGTTCGGGAAAGGGGACAAGATGAGTTTGTACCAAGTGTATCAGGAATTCACAAAGCCTACGTTTCCAGAAGATCTCCCAGACCGGCAAGTGTACATTCAGGTCAAGAGGTCCAAACTCCACTATGCAGGCGCCCATCCACCCATATTTCCATGTGCAGAGAGTGTTAAATGGATCCTGCAAAAGGTCGACTCTAGGATTTGGGTCATCCGCAATCACTCGAGGAAGGCATTCGCTAACCTGAAGGGGGGAGATGCAAAAGTCTACTATGCACTCCCTACCCGAGAACAAAATTTCAACGTTGATTAGGTAGCCACTCACAAAGTAACCTTTCCAGAGACCCTGAGAGGATGGTGGGAGGACCCCGAGAAGTTCAAGGTTAAAAAGATCAGGAATACAAAATAGAGGGGCTCAGGAAAGTCTACAAGTTTGTGGCAGTAATGATGTGTAGGATGTATAACCGACCAGATGCCACTAATTTCAATGGGACTTGGGTCCCCCTCATGTACGATTTCACCACATATGGCACCTGGTTCAACTCAGCCAACCTAATAGTAGCATCCCTCAAATATATTAGCAATGTAGGCGCCCGAAGAAGGGTTCGCATCTGAATTCTATATGGCTTCTTACCTTCTGGACGCAGTATGTGCAAGATGCCATTTTGAGGGATGGCCGCATAACTAGGATGTAAAACATGGCGGTCCTATACACAAAGACTTAAAGGTGTTCTGGGCTTCTAAATACAAACAAGATATAGAGTCGATCTTGCATAAGTTCATTCGCGCACTCTACAGAATGTTTTTTGGCAAAGACGCCCTGTGCATGTCCAGGCAAGCCATGGAAACGGTAACCCAAGTGGCCAACTAGTTCCCTATTTCAGAACGAACTTTTATTAGGGTCTTTGGGTCATTCAAAGCACCACACACACTGCCTCAGTTTTTTACCGAGAAGCTACTCTTACAAGAATTATGCTACTAGATGACGGGCAGGTTTTCCAAAGTTCTCAACAAGGGCAAAAAAAAACCATGGCCTACTCTCTCGCTCATTATCGGTGCCTATACAGTTAAAGACTTCAAAGAAGTAGAAGTAGAGGCATAGGACATCAAGGGTTTTCATCTTGTGACCTTCGCCCACAGGTCATATGATCTGGAAAGGATCGTTCTTGCACATTGCAAACGAGCAAAATTCAATTGAAAATACCAACACACAGAATGCCCTGTCGAAGAGCAAACCACGAACTAGTATAACAAATATAGGGAGGCCGCACCTGAAGACTCAACTGATCAAGGAGGGCAAGATGACCAAACTATTGAGGAAAGGGTCAACACGCTAGGAGGAGCCTCATCTTCCAAAGCCAAGAAGCCAAGGACTGGCACAGGCAGAAGTCTCTCTAGAGAGCAATAGGAAAAAAGTGACATAGAGGCTAAGGCACAACAAGAGGCTGAGGAGAAAGCAAAAGAAGAGGAACTCAAAAGGACCCAAGATTCCCTTACGCAACAGCAAGAGGAAGCCAAGTAAAGGAAGCAAGTTGAGTAGCAACAAAAGAAACAACTAAGGGAGGAACAGAAGAAAAAGTAGGAAGAAGAATCGCGCAGGAAAAAGGAGGAAGAAGAACACAAGCAGAAAGAAGAGGAAGAGCGAAATGATGCTGAGTGCAAGTTAAAAGAAGAATAGGGCAAAGCAGAGGTTGAGGAGAGAGGAAGGAGGAAGAAATCCAGAAATCACGGGAAGATTCTTCCAGAGAAGCAGGGGGAAGAAAGACACTGCCCCCAGAGACAGGAGAAGAGACAGAGTTACCGCACATTGATGTTTCTCAGACAACCCCTATGACAAGTGTGCACTTTCCTCTCTCAAACCTTGGTACCTCAGAGGAATAGGAAGATGAGGTCTTGGATCTGACAAGGTTGACCTACGACCAGTTCATGCACAAGATCAGGAAAGAGAAAAGAAAATGCCTCGCGTGAAACCCGGCCACACCTCTTGCAGTCACCATAGAAAAGGACATAGTCTTGGACACCAAGACTAATCCGATTATGATTGCATTAGCAGGGACCGCCTTTACAACTACCACAGAATAAAATGTTCTATAGGATGAGCATAGCAACCCATAGTTGTGTTATCTTCAACAAAAGCCGAGTTGGTTGCAGAAAATTTAGCATCATGTCAAGCAATGTGGGTGAAGAGACTTCTCTGTAACTTCGGATACATGGAAAATGAACCTATTTCATTTTTTTATGACAACACTTCTGCTCTTTCCTTGTCGAAGAACAATGTCTTTCATCAAAAAAGAAAACATATCGATACTCATTTTTACTTCATCCATGAACTTGTTAAGAATGGTGATATTGTTCTCAAATTTTGTGATTCCAAGGAACAACTAGCGGATATCTTCACCAAACCGCTAGGGAAAGTTAATTTTGAATTTCAATGTCAGAAGTTAGGTATTAAGTTAGTTTCCAAAGGAATTAGTTAAAATTTAGTTTAACAATTTTTTCAATTGTAACTCTTTCTTAGATGTATATAATTGAGCCCTCCGTAATAAATATGTGTTGATGTTCTCACAATTATCTCTCTTCGACACTATTGACTAATATAAACGCCATCTCGAGCATGTATGAAGTGGCATTCATATTCTCACAAATTTGCTCATCCTCACCTTCACACCTTCTTCAGAGAACCTCTAGATGTTCCCATCCATCACTATGTGTTTTCTATGATGACGAAAGAAGTGAGATTTGAAGAAATGCGACTCATCTCTTAATTCAAATAAATTTATAAAAAAAAACTCCACAATATCACAAACTTGAAAATATTATTAAAACTATATATATATAGAAATATACCTCGTATTCACCTAACTCTAAAGAAACCAAGAAAGGTGTTTTTAGGGCTGTGTCAACAAATGCAGAAGACACGAAGTTTGGGCAAACATACAGGAGCTCACAGGTGCAGATCACCAGGAGCTCCCACCAGCAAACACACTCGCTTGGAGTTTCTCATTAAGCATCAAGAATTAAATAGATACATCAGACAAAACAGATTCCTAATTAATAGGAACTGAATGTCAAATAAAGAGCAAAATCATAACCACGTAACAAAATACACCTATTCTCCATTAATTTCTAACACTCCCCCTTAATGGAGAAAGGGATTTTTAAACACACCTAATGTATCCCTAAACAAATCAAACTTCAGTCTTCCTAGTGGCTTAGTGAATATATCAGCCATGTTATCACAAGAATTGCAATACTCTACAGAAATCTCTTTGGACTGCACTTTCTCCCTAACAAAATGAAATTGAGTGTCGATGTGCTTAGTGTTTTTATGAAACACAGGATTGTAAGCCAGTTTGATGGAACTCTGATTGTCGCAATTGATGATTGTAGCTTCTATCTGTTCTTCCCCTGCATCTTGGAGAAGTCTACGCAACCAAACTGCCTCACATGTTGCTGCACACATAGCTTGATATTCTGCTTCTGCCGAGGATAAAGCAACAGTATGCTGCTTCTTGCTGCACCAAGAGATGACCCTGGAACCAATGTTGAAGGCGTAACCTGTAATTGATCTTCTGTCATCTAGATTTCCCGCCCAATCAGAGTCTGTATAACCTGTCAACTTAACATCAAATGAGTCAGAATACAAAATACCAAAATCTGATGTTCCTTGCAGATAACTTAATACTCCTTTCGTTGCACTCCAATGACTGTCATGGGGTTGAGTCATAAACTGACTCAAAACACTCACTGCATAGGTTAAGTCAGGTCTTGTTGTAGTCAAATAAATAATACTACCAACCAATTGTCTGTACAATATTGCATCTGCATATTTCGAACCATCATCCATCTAAAGTTTGCTATTCTGCTGTAAAGGTATGCATGAAGGCTTACACTCATCCATCTTAAACCTGGATAACAGACTCTTTGCATACTTACCCTGGGACAAGAAAGTTTGACTTGAATCTCTCCAAACTTCTAGACCCAAATAGTATTGCATTTCCCCAAGGTCCTTCATCTCAAATTTCTGTGATAATTGTTGCTTGATTTCTTCAATGAGATTGTCTGCACTTCCTATTATTATCAAATCATCTACATACAAAGAAATCACCACTATCTGCCCTTCATTATTAAACATGGTATATAAATTGGGATCATTTTTGCTCCTTTCATAACCATTCATGAGGAAAAAGGAATCAATTTTTTCATACTAGGATCTAGGTGCCTGCTTTAAACCATATAAAGCTTTCTTTAATCTACACACTAGATGTTCTTCTCCCTTCTTAACAAATCCTTCAGGCTGTACTAAGTATACTTCTTCTTTTAAATCACCATTTAAGAAAGCAGACTTAACATCTAATTGATGTATTTTCCAATGATGTTTAGTGGCTAAAGCAATAATCATTCTGATGGTATTTAATTTTGCAACAGGGGCAAATGTCTCCTCAAAATCAATACCTTCTATCTGGGAATATCCCTTTGCCACCAACCTTGATTTATGTTTATCAATAGACCCATCTGCTCTAAATTTCAACTTAAATAACCATTTGCAACCTATGGGTTGTTTATCATCAGGAAGTTTTACTAGATCCCAAGTATTGTTTTTAATGATAGATTCATATTCCTCATTCATTGCTTTCTTCCATTCAAGACTTTTACTAGCTTCATAAAAGTTAGAAGGTTCTGCAATGTTTAACATACCAGTCATAAGCGCACAATCCCTATATCGAGCTGGTAACTGTCTTGGCCTATTTGATCTTCTGAGTGGTGGGGGTTCAATTATTCTTCTTGTTTCTTCCCTTTGTGGAGTGAACTCCACATTATCCCGCTGTTGTTGTACCTGCTTCTGTTCCTGCTTCTATTCCTGCTGCTGACTGACTCCTGTTTCAATATCCTCTTCTAAGAGTAAAGGCACATGCCATTCTTCATTGTTTTGGACAGGATTTCCATCATCAATCTGTTCATGGAATAATACATCTCTACTGACAAACACCTTGTGAGTAGCAGGGTCAAACAATTTATAAGCCTTATACTCACTGCAGTATCCAATGAACGTGCATTTAATGGCCTTTGAATCTAACTTATTCCTATTCTCTTTAGGAACATGTGCAAAAGCTTTACAGCCAAATACTCTAAGATGACTTACTGCAGGCTTGAAGCCAAACAATGCTTCAAAAGGAGTTTTATACTCAAGACTTTTAGTAGGACTCCTATTCTTTAAATACACTGCAGTATTAACAGCTTCTGCCCAAAAACCATTGGTTAGATTCTTACCTTTCAACATACTGCGAGCACACTCCACCAGTGTTTTGTTTTTCCTCTCAGCAACTCCATTATGCTAAGGAGTGTAAGGTGTTGTGAATTGCTGTTGTATCCCATGCTTGTTGCAATATTTGGTGAAGACTCCTTTCTTGAATTCCCCCCCTTGATCTGATCGAAGAATCCTGATGAAATTTCCTATTTTCTTCTCAATCATGTTTCTGAATTGCTTGAAATATTCAAAAGCATGACTTTTCTATTTAAGAAAATACACCCATGTGAATCTTGTACATTCATCAACAAAGATTAAAAAATAATAGGCCCCCCCTAACGACCTCGTCTGCATCGGGCCACATAAGTCAGTATGTACAAGTTCAAGTATATCCCTCTGTTTTCTATCTTGAACGGCAGGAAATTCATCTCTATGTTGTTTACCGAACGCACATGCCTCACAATCAATATGCAACTTTTTCAAAACAGGAAGACCCTCTACCATACCTTTGTTTTGCAGCAGAAAGAGATCACCAAAGTTAATATGCCCAAGTCGCTGATGCCACAAATTTTCAGCAGACTTATTTGACGCCATCAAGGCTTGCTGAGGCATACTTTTCACATCCAATTTGTAGAGTCCTCCTATACGAATACCTGTAGCAATGGGCTTCATCTGATCCAACAAATCTTTAATAATGCAATGAGATTTAAAAAATTCTACCTTAAGGTCCTGATCTTTAATCTTGGACACAGAAATCAGGTTCTTCTTAATGCCAGGAACATACCACACATCAGATATATTCCTGATCTTACCATCAGGCAGAGTAACAAGGACATCTCCATGTCCCTTGATCTCGTACCCACTATTATCTCCAAGATAGAATTTTACTCCAGAGTTGGATTCTTTAAAATTTCTGAACCATTGCTTTTTACCTGACATATGCGAGGAGGCTCCAGAATCCACGAACCAAATATCTGATTCATCCTCCTCAGTAGCAGTGTCAGCCTCGGCCATAAATAGTCTAACATCCAGATTCTGATCTGGGTCTGTATCTGCATCTACATCCGCCAAATGACCTGCATGCCTTCTCTGATTGTACCTCTCTTGATTTTCCTTCTTCTTGCGACAAAATTTAGCAATATGGCCTATCTTACCACAATAAAAACTTTCAAGAGCAGAGTCATTTCTATACGAGGTCATACCTTGTGGTGTCATTTTTGATGTGTTGCCCCTCCTCTGATCAGCCATCGCTCTCCCTTTTGGCTTGAACTTTGTTATCAATGCAAGATCTGGATCTTGAGGCTTGAGAGACGACCTCCTTTCCTCTTCTTGTAGCAAAATTCCAGTAAGCTCTTCAAAACACGGAGGCTTTTCCCTTGCATTCAATCCAGTTATAAACATCTGATAGTCATCTGTCATACCGTTCATGGTGATTGTCACCAGATCATCATTTGCCACGGTTTGACCGATATCAGATAGTTTATCTTTAACTTCCTTTATCCGGGATAAGAATGACAAAACAGACTCATTCTCCTCCATCTTGATTGAGAGGATCTTCTTCCTGAGGAACAAGGTTCGGCTAGTGTTCTTGATTTCATACATGTCTTTGAGAGTTGTCCAGATTTCAGTCGATGTCTTGCAATCCCGAATATGAGGGATGATGCAATCTTTAACTGACAATTTTAGTAGAACTTTTGCCTTCAACTCCCTTTTCTCCCATTCTTGAATTGTTGCATTCGTTCCACCATTTGCAACTGTCGGCTTACCTTCATCATCGATGACAATGCTATAGGTGTTCTGTCCTTCAAGCAAAGTCTGAAGCTTAAATTTCCAATTTGTGTAATTAGAACCATCCAATTTGCTGCTTTCATTTAAATAATCTGCCATCTGAGCATTCATCTTGGAAAAAAAAAATTGGATAAAAAAGATTTACTTAATGAAGGCCTTCAAGTTTCAAATAGAATAAAAAACTCTTGATTGTATCCAATTTTTTTTTAACCACACTTGGATCAAATTGTCAAATCAATATATATATAATTGACAATATATATATATATAATAAAAAACTTCTGCAATCAAATTCGATCACAACAAAAAAGCTCTAACACAAATCTAGAAATGGCGAGCTTCAAGGAGAAGTTGACTAGAAGATGACGTAGAAACTGTGCATGGCTTATTGTTTTATATAACGGAGGATGTTGTGACTGGTTCACAAGTTCTTGTGCAGGACCAATTTCTGCAGAATATGATGGACTGTAAAAGGCAGCAATGGATATTGTAGAAGTCAACTGAACTAAAAGCGAGAACGCTTTGAAATCTGGCCAAAGCCAATGGCTGGCCGCAGGCTTGACGTGCAATGGCTGCGTCTTCCGTCGTTGCAAAAAAAAAAATTAATTTGCAGTTAAAACCTTTTCAACGGCCACACTAATTTCTGGACTTTGGCCTCATATACAAAAAAAATTTCTCACGCATTCCTCAAAGCCTGTGGCAACCTTCACGCCAAAGTCGGCCTTTTAGCACAGGAGTCCCGGATTCAATAAAATTTATGGACAGTTCCACCATTAATACAAAAGAAATCGTCGACGCATATAAAATTAATGTCCTAATTTCCAACAGCAAGTGTTTCACAATGAAGAATTAGCCCAGAACCAAGGCGCATAGAAAAGCAGAACCGTTTTACCTAAATTCGCTATCACAGCATCAATTACCTCCCGCTCTTCAGTCTTCCAGCAAATCGACTCATCCAGCGCTTGTGCTCTCAACGTCGGGTCCAAGTGAGTGTTCCAACGCCGCCTTTCATACAAGGTTAGTTTTCATCGCCTCAGATTCGATGGGCCACGCAGTCGCGTAAAACTGCCTCTCCAGTCCATAACGAGCCACCAAATCCGCCTCTACGCTTGCCTCACGTACATTTCGCCCCTTTTCCCGAGCCTCCGATACCATGTCAACAAATGCGGAAGACACGAAGTTTGGGCAAAACATACAGGAGCTCGCAAGTGCAGATCACCAGGAGCTCCCACCACGAACACACCGTTTCTGGATTTTCTCATTAAACATCAAGAATTAAATTAGATACACTCAGACAAACAACAGTATCTTAATTAATAGGAACTAAATGTCAAATCAAAAGCAGACTCATAACCACTTGCAAACGAAATAAAATACACCTATGTCATCCCATTAATTTTCTCGGTAACAGCATTTGGTCAGCAAACCAGTAATAGTTTAAGAGGTTTAGGGGACCACGGCGTGTCGACTACGTTGAGCGATTTTAGACAACTGGGGTTTTGCTTTCCTCTGGATGTTCTCGTTAAGCCCACTCTAAATGATTCTCTACTAGTTGAAGTATTTCGTCTGTTCCGAGGTAGCGATCTTACCTTTTTCGTTTTGGCTGTTGCTATGTGAGCAAGTTGGCTCTCGACCGGACAATTGAGGGATCCGACACTATTCATGATGATTCAACGAATTCGAGAAAAATGATCGAAGACGATGATGATAATGTATAAGGACGTCACGGTCTTTAAAGTTTTTCTTTCCAACTAATCAACGATCCGAAAGTGAGATTACGACACACATTTATGTTGATATAAAAAAATATTTAATATTGAGGTTGATTCCAAACTAAGCTCTGTTGTAAATAAATAGCAAAGAAAAGAAAAGAAAATAAAACTTACTTTCATCTATTTAATATTGACACTTCAAATAATTTGTGATGCAATGATGAAAAAGCGATCTTATAGATTTTTTTAGGGAGCTTGTCACAATTTTATAGTATGGTAAAATATATCAGCATGTACTAGAGTATGCAAATGATGTTAGGAATTAGGTTTGGTAAATTTGTTGAGGTTTTTATTATTTGTTTGTTGGACTTTTTTAAGGAATTAGGTTTGGTAAATTCGTTGTGGGTTTTATTATTTGTTTGTTGGATTTTTTTAAGGAATTAGGTTTGGTAATTTTGTGAAGGTTTGATTATTGGTTTGTTGGACTTTTTTAAAAGATGTGTTGTTTATGAGTACTAGTGAGTGCATTAATAGGAATACTATTATGTGTGAGATTTCATTTTGAATGATTGCAGAGAAAGATAAGCATATTAGAAAAACGAGAGTGATTAAGATGAGGATATTACAAAAATAATATGATGGCTTTCACACATAAGTGAATATTTATATAGATTTTAATAATGTTGTTGATATATTATATAAAGAAGAAATATTCTCTGATATTGGTGAATGTACAAACTAATTATTATTTATATGGACATTTGTAGATTAAACAATGTTTTTGCATGTTCAATAAGTGTACCTGAAAGGTCTCATATTTAGATTAACTTAATAGTACAATGACTAGTATGTGCATTTTACACTACTTTTTTGAAGCTAAACATATTCATATCTTTTAATTTAATTATAGTAATATATATTTTTTTAAATAAAAAGAATCTTGCCATAACAAAAATAATTTCTATAAACAATGACAAGATTTTAATGGAAATTTTTCTTAAACAATTGCTACATTTCTTTTAATATAATGAAAAAAATGGTTCAAAGTTAAGTGAAGGTGTGGAACTTTCTGGGTTTAAATTTTAAAATGTGAAAGCTACTGTTGTTAATCTGCTCAAATAATTTATTTTTTTGGTATACAAAAGTGATTGAGGATTGAAATCCTCAATTGTATTTGTAATTAAAAGCTTGTATGTTTCCACAGCCCATGCACCCAACGTTGTTGCGAATTTCGCGAAGCCCTGTGTATTTTGCCTGAGACCCTCAACGTTTTGGGTGAACACTTCACCCAAAGAAGCTTTTCAAAATGCAGATGATAGGAAGAGTGTTGACTATCAAATTATAGATAAACAAATAAACTAGCCCTTAGTAAGGCAAGGCCAAAAATTTAGGGGGCGATGAGAAATTGATCAAGTTAATGAAATGATCAACTAGTACAAATTTTAAATCAAATTGAAAGTTAATTGAGTGAATGAAAAATTTCCATCCTTCTAATGGTTATTTTATTCCTTCTAATGGTCCAACACTCATTGTATCATTTGTTTAGTTTCTTGCCTCTCGAAGATGGGGTGAAGCGTTCTCCCGAAACGTTGAGTCGGAGGCTTTCTCCGTTAAGTTCTCAACAACATCGTATTTGTAATGTTCTAGAAGTTATCAACAACATCGTATTTGTAATCAACCTCCTTCGAAGCCTCCAGCATCTACGGTGTCGGTTTAGGGTTTTTATTACTTTGCAGGAATGGGGTTCGACCGTGAACTGGTTGATTTGGAACCGGCGCCGGAGGATCTTCTCACGGTTTGGGGGCACGACGTTTCGGTTCATAACCTGGAGCGTTTTTTTCCTAAGGCACCAGCGAAACAAGGGGGTTTATCCAAGGAGCTCGGGGTTGTTTGTTCCCCTTTCAGATCTGTTATTCCTGTCCCGGTAGAGAACAGAAAGGCTGGCTGTGACGGTCTTCCTTCTAAGGGCGTTGTCTCCGAGGGCGAATGTTCTAAAAAGGTCCGTTTAGTCTCTTCCGGGACTCCTCCTACTTCATCGCGGCTCGTTTTATCTGATTTCGCTGGTTTTCCACCTCTCTCGGGAGGGCTAGAGGACGTGGTGGCCAGCTGCAGCCTCCATGTCTCGAAAGGGCCCATCGATGTGAAAGGAAAATCCGGGGAAAGGTTCGATCCAGGAGCAGTATTCCCTTGGGCTTTTGGAAGTGATTTTGGGGCCCCTGTTCAAGGGTTTCCGTCGGCTTTAAGCTCATTTAGAGCATCAGTGTCCTCGGTGGAAGAGATTCTGGAGCTGCCTCTGAACGATACCTCTGTTGGAGCTGTCGGAGTAAGAGAAAGGCATGAAAACGTTTTGGGTGTGGTTGAAGCGGGTTTAAAGGGATGCCCACCAGGGGAGTGTGTATCTGGGGGGGCCAGAGCTGCAGAGAAGTCCCCTTCTGGAACGCAGTCTTCGAAGGCGAGACAAAAGTTGTGTGATTTATGTGCGAATAGGGTCTTGGAGGAGAGGAACCCGGGCACGCCAGGCGGGGAGACAGCCGATAAACAACATCACACCGAACCAGAGGAAGGTGAGGTGCAGGTCACCAAGGTGGGTGCAAAGAGAAAAAAGCAGGGTCCAATTCGAAAGAAGGAGCCCCAGCCTTGCTGCACTATAGGACTGGACATTCGAGTAGAAGAGGCTATGGCAGCCTCTGAGACAAGGCTCGTTGGCAGAGTGCGAGGGCGGAAATTCTCTGCCAACTATATTAGGGAATGGGTTCATTCAGAGTGGGAAAACGCTCCAGGCAAGCCTGTGGAGATAAAGGCCCTGGAGAGAGGCTGGTTTACCTTGCGGTTTGCTCAAAAGGATCATGTTAATTGGGTCCTAGACAGAAATTGGAGCTTTGGAAAACGACCAGTCCTTCTTCAAAGATGGACACCTTTGTTCAATGCTCAGGTCGAGAAGCTGAATGAATCTCCAGTGTGGGTAAAATTACCAGGGTTACCTATTCAGTTCTGGTTTGACTCGGTTTTCATGTCCATAGGAAATATCTTGGGGAAGTTTCTGGATTTCGACAAATCGTTTGAACAGTCAGATGATCTCAGTGTGGCACGGATTTTAGTAAGTCTAAACCCCCGTGAAGGGCTTGCTGAAGCCATGACTTTAAAGTACAGGGAGATGGATTTTGTGCAGAAGCTGGATTATGAAAACTTACCCTTCCGGTGCCATCGTTGCCATGTCTACGGGCACTTGGCCAAAGACTGCCCACTGGGCCACCGCCGTCGAAAGAATACTCTCAAGCTGCCCCGAAAACCGGTGGTCTTCCCAGTCTCAAAGTCTGGTATGGATCCCACACAGGAACTAATGGAGGAGGATGGTTTGGAGGTTGAAACCTCCGGTGCTCCATTGCAGCAGGCGGATTTCGTCCGAGCCCAAGAGCATGTTCCTGAGTTGTCCGGTGCCCCGGTTCTTACGACAGATGTTGGGTTAGCGACGGTTCCTCAGGCGGGTATGCCTTTTTTTTCCTCCAATGCATGTGTTTCTAGTTTTGCTTCTGTATCTGTTAGTTCGAAGCCTAGCCCCTCCGGGAAGCTTCAGATGGAATTTTCTTGTTTAAATCTGAATCCTCCTTTGGTTGATAGCTTAGTGGTTTCGGTACCCTTGTCCATTGGAGACCCTCTGCCTCCTTGTTCTGAGCTTTCTGCTCCCTGCCCTTCCCTGGACTCGGCCCCTTCCCTGAGCGCTCCTCCCTACAACCTGAGATCTTTGGCTATTCGTCCTGGGAAAGAAATCGCTCCTGGTGGTCTTGAGCAGGATTTAGTTCCCATCGGGCCTAGAAAAACCAGAGGTAGGAAATCTAACATGTCCAAAGCTAGGCAGAAGGCTATTATTGATATAGTTGATGGAAAGCAAAAATCCTTGACTGGGGTGCTTAGAGCAGCAAAGCCACCCTCAGATTCCCTGAAATGATTTTGCTTTCTTTCAATTGTAGGGGGTTAGCTAGTCAACCCAAAAAACTAGCTTTCAGGAACTTAATCAGTCAGTATAATCCGGATATTCTCATGCTTCAAGAAACCCTCGGTAAGGGGGAGGAAATTATCGCCCTTCTTTCAAAGTCTTTGCCAGGTTGGCTCTTTCGAGCAATTGATGCAGATGGCCGCTCTGGCGGTCTGGTCACAGGTTTTCGAGTTGGAAACCTGAAAGAAATCTCCTCCTGGGGGTTTGAACACTCGTTGGCAGTGGAGCTATACTCTAAGGAGCTTTGTTTTCCTTTACTTCTTTTAAATGTTTATGGGCCCTGCCAGGAAAGGGAACGGTTCTGGTCCTCTTTCTTTCAAAAGTCTCTTCTTAACCATCCTAATCTGATCATCGGAGGAGATTTAAACTTTTCTTTGGGGGTCTCTGAATCGTGGGGAGCAAATGCCAGAGCAGACCCTCTTACAGACTTTTTCCTTTCAAAGATTGCTTCTTCCCATTTGATTGATCTACCGCTTCAAAAAGCCAGGCCTACTTGGCGCAATAAAAGAATTGGTGATGACTGGGTTGGAAAGAAACTGGATCGGTTTCTTTTGGGTGAAGCACTTTCTGAGAAGTTGGCTATCTTCCGTCATTGGGTGGGTGATGGAGGCCTCTCTGATCATTTCCCGGTTCTGATGGAGGCTAAGGGATCTCTTAAAAAACCTGGGTCCCCGTTCAAATTCAATGCCTCTTGGTTGTCTGATGATTCTTTTATTTCTCTGGTTCAAACTACCTGGAAGAAGGAAGGGCATATTGAAGAGGGGGATTTAAGCCGAAGCAAGGAGTTTATGACTAACCTCAAGCTATTGAAAGCTGCAACCAAATCCTGGGCTATTCAAAAGTCATTGCTTGAAGATGAGGAACTTAGGGTCATAAATTCAGAACTCGAGATCTTGGAAGCTCCGGATGGGAGGGGCTATGCCACAGTGGAATCTCGGGACAGAATTCGAGAGCTGGAGGCAGCAAGAAGGAGACTTCTTCATGTAAAGGAGGAAAGCTGGCGCTTAAAGAGTAGGGCTGTCTGGCTTCAAGCAGGTGATGAAAATACTAAATTCTTTCAGCAGTATGCTAAAGGAAGGAAAAATGTCAATACTATTTGGGAATTGCCAAAAGAAAATGGGGAAAAGGCACGGTCCTTTGAAGAACTTGCTTCTCTCGGGGTCTCTTTCTTCAAAGATCTGTTTAAAGCTCCAGCGGAAGCCTCTATTGCTGAAGTTATAAGAGTAGCCCAGTTTTTCCCAAGGTTCATTGAAGACGAGGGTAATGATCTTCTGATGGCCCCGGTCTCAAGGGATGAAGTGGAGTCTACCCTAAAATCGATGCAAAAAGAGAAGAGTCCAGGCCCGGATGGCTGGACTGTGGAATTTTTCCTCCACTTTTTTGATCTCTTGGGCGATGACCTGACAGGGGTAGTAGAAGAATCAAGGGTTTCAGGTTTGGTCTACCAGCCTTTTAATGCAACTTTCCTGACACTCATTCCGAAATCGGACAACCCTTCCTCATTCAATGATTTTTGCCCCATCTCCCTCTGCACCTGTGTATACAAGGTGATTGCAAAGATTGTCGCCTCTAGACTGAAACCTTTCCTCTCCAAAAGTATCTCAGCAGAGCAGTTTGGTTTTTTGGATGGGAGGCAAATCCATGAGGTTGTCAGTGTTGCCCAGGAAACTCTTCACAGCCTAAAAAGAAGCAGGAAAAAAGGGGCCATTATCAAAATTGATCTCTCTAAGGCCTACGACAGAATCAGCTGGATGTATATAAGGCTCCTTTTAACTCATCTGGGGTTCAGGCATGATTTTGTAAGGTGGACCATGGCGTGTGTTACCTCGACCTCGATTGTTGTTCTGATCAACGGGGCAGCTTCGGTTTTCTTTAACCCACAGAGGGGACTTCGCCAAGGCTGCCCTCTATCCCCACTCCTGTTTTTGTTAGCAGCTGAAGGTCTTAGCCTTATGATCAAAGCGGCGAAGAGACAGGGTGATCTGAAAGGGATTGAAGTTGGGCTGAACCTATGGGTGACCCATCTTCTCTTTGTTGACGATATTCTCATCTTTAGTGATGGGAGTCGGGAGGACTGCAGCTGTCTTAAAAGGCTTTTTGATCTCTTCTTAAAAGCCACGGGCCTGGTCATAAATGAACAGAAATCTTCGGTCACGACAGCAGGGCTCTCTCCCCTTGAAGAAAGCAGGGTAAAGGAGACTCTCGGTTTTGAAGTAAAGTCTATTCAGGATCTGTTCAAATACCTTGGTTTTAATTTGAAACCTGACTCTTACAGAGCCCAAGACTGGAATTGGCTCCTAGCAAAAATTGAAGACAGAATGAAACATTGGAGCTTTAAATGGTTGTCAAGGGCAGGCAGGCTTGTGTTGATTAAATCAGTGCTTTTGGCCATCCCAGTTTACTGGGCTAGTCTAATTTGGGTGCCTAAATGTATTTTGTTGAAAATAAATAAAATTTGTAGCAGATTTTTATGGGCTGGCCAGAAGAAGGATTATGTCACCCCTTGGGTTGCCTGGAACAAAATTGTTCGACCCAAAAAATGGGGGGGGTGGGGGATAAAAGATTTGGCCCCTTTCTCTCTGTCCTTAGCAGCAAAACTCACGTGGAGACTGATCGTTTCAGACAACCTCTGGACAGCTGTGACTAGGAGGAAGTATATTGACCCAGCCTCGCCTCTAGAATGGATAAGACAGCCTACCAAATCAACAAAAGACTCCTCAGTGGTATGGAAAGCTTTGGTGGCTGCAGTTCAAATTATAGAAAAAGGTTTGGCATGGAAAGTGGGTGATGGTAGATCCATTAGACTGGGCAGGGACCCATGGGTGGGCTGTTCGGACTCCTTTGCTCTTTCAAGAGAACTGCTTCAGCACTTAAATAGCAGAGGCCTTTATTCCCTCAGTCAAATTGCTGATAATGCAAACTCTACTATTTGGAGGCAGGAGTGGTTTTCAGAGGAGGCACTTGCACTAGAAGAAAGGTGGCATGAGGAATGGGGGGTATTCTGTGCAGGTTTGTTGAATTCACATATCCGTATTACAAATGAGCCGGATGAGTTGAGATGGGTGCACTCGAAATCAGGTTTCTACTCTCCAAAGATGGGTTATGATTGGCTTATGTCTCAGAAGGGGTGGGAGGAGCCAAACTGGTGGGCCAAGCCTTTGTGGAAATTGAAAGGACCAGCAAAGACTAGGCTGTTTTTCTGGTGTGTTCTTCGAAAGAAAGTACCTACATGGGATCATCTCCAGTTAAGGGGGAAGATTGGTCCAGGATGGTGCTCCTTGTGTAAGGCGAGTGAGGAAACTCTCCAGCATATTTTCCTTACATGCCCCTTTTCAAAAAGCCTCTGGAATGAAATGATAAGACAAACAAAGGTCCCCTTTCGCTGTGAGGGGGAGCAAATTTCAGAGGCCTGGACCAATTGGTGGCAACAGGCTCCCAATGACAAAGTCAGAACTCTGCCCCTGCTGGTTGTTTGGGGGGTGTGGATAGCCAGAAATCACTGCATATTCAAAGACTCTGTTTTCCCTATTGCAAGACTTGCAGCTGAAGGAGTGGCCATTTTTGAAAGTATACCACTTCCCTCAATTTCAGCAAGCTGTAGACCTGTTCAGGTGGAAGATATAAAAGGGTCCATTCCGTGGGCGTACTTTGATGGAGCCTCTGATATAAACAAAAACTGTGGAGCTGGCCTGGTCATATACTTTCCATCTGGAATTTCTCTCAAAGCCTCCATTGGACTTGGTACCGGAACAAATAATTTTGCTGAGCTCAAAACCTTACATCTGCTATTATGTTGGCTCTCCTTGCTAAATGTGCGGGAGGTCCAGATTTTCGGGGATTCACAAAATACAGTCAAGTGGGCAAATGGCTCACACCAGTGCAGGAATTATCTCTTAACCCCTCTGCTTGCTGAAATTTTTCGTCTTAAAAGTTGTTTTGATGAGCTGACAATTTGTCACATTTACAGGGAAAGGAACACTGAAGCAGACAACCTTTCTAAAAAAGGCATTGAGCAGGTTTTGGATTCATGGACAGTTGATGAAGTAGTGGATGGAGTGGCAAGGAGACTTGCCCCTCCGGTTTTTGCTTAATCTTGGAAGCTGTCAACAGCTTCTTTCCTCACTGTTTTTCTTCCTGTTATGTATATATTTTCCAGCATGTTAATTCTGTTATTTTCTATAAAACTATAAACTAAAACTCAGCGTTGTTTTTTCCGTATATCGGAGGCCTGAGTAATCATATTTTTTGGGCATGTCAGCACTTTATATGCCAGCACAGTGTTTACTAGCTGGTCATTGGACAGTGGTGGTGTTAAGTATACCCTGTTTCGGTGTTTTTCCTTTATGGAAGCCGGGGGTAGCCTACGCCACAGTTTTTGCTTCTTTTCAGCATTTTTCTGTTTTAACAAGGCTGTAGGGTGGTTCTCATCCAAAAAACAGCTGGTTTATCTCTGGAAAAGGGAAAGAAATGCATTGCATATGCTATGTAACCCTCTTTTATAATAGAAGGTTCGATTTTTTCTGTGGAAAAAGAATATATGGGGTTTCAAGGAGCTTCAAAGATCTAGAATACTTCCATTTGTTGAGGGTTCTCAACAACCAAACTAATCAATTGGAAAATGAAACAATTGCACGTGTTGAGGAATCAATAAGAATAAATGGGGTGTCACATGATTTTCCCACATCCCTTAGAGCCATTTTTATTAGATCATTTTCAAGGGATTATATAGTTCATCAATGGTGGATGTAAACCAAGATATGCGGTGACAAGTTTTCCATGTGAGGTGATGGCCATTTAATCCCCCCTCATGCTCCCATACATCCTTTTTAGCACAAATATGCAATGATGGTTGTTAACATATTTATTAAGTTTGGGTGTGCCATGGGTGGGACCATTTGAGGATTATTCAGCTCCAGTCCTCCAAAATTGCTTTGAGTTTGGCCTTGTTGGTGGTTTAAGGGGACTTCCTATTGAACCTTTGGAATTTTACTATTGAGTTGAGGAGGGTTTTGTTGTGTTATATTTGTGGTTTGGGTCCCAAGATCCATGAATTGTTGAAGGTTCGGGTTTTGTTTCTTATTATCCAACACTGGTCAATCTATAGCTATCTATGTCTTTTGGCCAGGATGGTTGTCATTGGTTGAGGATGGTAGGACATAGAGTCATCCCAGGGGATGTTTCTAGTGTGAATCATTTAACCTTTTTTGCACATAAAGGAGAAGAAACTATCTCATTGTAGACATGTAGGTAGCTACCTCTCATCTTAGAAATCTACTAGCTACCAAATTGAGATTCAAAATGCTCAAGTATGTACAAATTTCAGAGGTTGTATCCCATGGAAGTAAGAAAATTGAAAAGTTGAAAGCAAAGTGTAGTATGTTATATGGACTTGTCTTAGGTTTTTCTAAGAGTTCTTACTCTTTTGGTTTCCTGTCCAAAGGTTTCTATTGGGTCTCTTCCTGTCGTGGTCAAGGATGAGGAGATTATCTAGCAAGCAACTAGATATTTGGAGATGGAAAACATTGAATTGGTGAACCAACTAAAGGAAAACATCAAGGAGGAAGCTTTAAGTAGGCATTTCATTTTTTATTCTTAGGTTTATAAATGTTATGTAAGGTAGCTTTTCTCTTAGATCAATATGCTAGGATTATATTAATTGCTTTCTTGGAGCAACCAATTTAACTACAACATTTTTGTAATTTTGGGACTTCTTGAATGGAAATCCTTTAGTAATTCCTTTTTGGTTTATATTATCACATTGTATGGTGCAGCCACAACCATATATGTATATATACACACACACTTTAACCTTAGATGGGTTGAAGATACTTGTACTCATGAGGGGAGACTGAAAACCCTATCTCGACACAGGAGAGCGATGGTGAAGGAGGATTTCACAGGGTTTTTGTTTTATCCTCTAGTGCACAAACCTGCGGGAAAAGTTTTTTTTCACTGATAGTGATGGAGCTTTACCCTTTTATTTTATTTTTTTTGGAGCTTTTGCCTTGTTTTTCGATCGTTTTACCCTCCATATTCCTTAAGGTTTTTGGGTCTCTTTTGGAGTTTTTCTGGAGGTTGTTTTGTCGGGAGTTGCATCAGTCGTGGCAATGAGTTGTCCCCTTCCATGGGGGGCAATGATTCCATGTATTTTGAGTATGACACGTTATATTCTCGAGCCATTGGGGCCCAACTGGTGTCATCTGGTTTTGCGTCACAAGGTGGGACGACACATAGCTAGGTTTTGTCGAATTACAATATTTCGTCTGGTTTCTTTGGCCCCCAGTTTCTGACACATCCTCCACCTGGAAGTAAGTTTCTTTTCTCTGTTTTTTTTTTTTCATTAACTGGGGACATGTTGATTGAGGTGGTCATGTAGGGGGTTCCAAGGGTTTGGTGGTGCCTTAGGGGAGCTTTGGTTTAGTATATTTCTCACAATTCAGAGAGCCTTGAAACTTAGGTTTGGGTCCTTGTTTCTCTTCGGCCTTCCCAATGTATCAAAGGGTTATGGTTTCAGTGAAGGTTTCCTCTTTCCTAAGGTAGCGCATTCTCTTTTCCCTCCCTGCATTCCTCCAGACCTCCCTACATCGAGTAGTTTTTTAAAATATTGGGTGGTACAGGCAAATGAATGGTGGTCACTAAATGAGGGTCATGAGGCTTGAAATCTACGAAAGGTTTATTTTTCTACCATGTTGTAGGCCTTGACAAAAGGACTATATTTTTTTTCAATGAAAGCAGAAGAAGGGTCATTGTGTTAAACAAACTGAGGAAATTTAGATGGATTTTCCCCTAAGTGTGGATGTTGCTTTGTAATAGGTGGAGGGCCTTAGTCGGACCTTGATGGTTGGTCGGATTCAGGGTCAAAAGTTTGGTTCTCCTTTTCTCTCGGCATGGGTAGATTTTGAGGTGCGGCCAGTGCTAAAATACCCTTTGCCTGTGTGGGTTTTAGCTAAGGGTTGGATTCACCTCATTCTACAAGATGAGTTGGATGAAAAAGTGGTTTTAGGGCGGGTATGGAAGGTAGAATCTACGTCGGTCATTTGCAAATTGTAGTCTTCTCTTTTTAAAGCTAGGCATGAGATCTGATATTGTCCCTCTATGGGTATGCATTCTAGGCCTTCCATCCCATCTATGGCATGAACTTATTTTCAGAGGCATTGGTAATATGTTGTGGGCCTATCTTGAGCATTGGATATCGGTGACATGTCTACGGCCTGCATTCTCATTAGCATCGATCTTCGGGGAGGGCTTTCAGGCTCGATCGATATGGGCCTTGAGGTGGCGTCGTTAGTTCTGGATTACAAGGGAATCCCTTTTAGATGTCAGAGATGTCATAAACACAGACACCTTGCAACATAGTGTGTGTTCCCGATGCGAAAAAAGGGTGAAGGAAAAAAAGAAAAAGATTGTATTCGATGGTGATTTCTTCCAATTCTCAGTCATGAGGATTAAATGATGAAGTTTTGAATGTACCTTGAGTAGATCCTAGATCCGAACAAGGTGAACAATCTTTAGCTACTCTGAATTATGTTGGTCAAGGTACCTTATCTTTCCCCTCCCTGCCTATATCTAATTTGCTTCTACTTGGTGATTTTTTGTCTACTATGTATCTATTTGTTTCCTCTATATCATTTGAAGGCCCTTTAGCATCTTTCTTTGTTTGTTCTATCAGGTTTACTTCTCCTTCCCTGGTCCATACTATGTGTGTTTGTCCTTTTTCTCTAGTTGATATTTCTTCACCCTCCTCTGCCTTTGCTTCATCCCTTTCTAATATCCAAGACTTAGAAGATGTTCGATACAACCTTCGATCTTGGTTGGTGGTTCCTCGGAAGTATGGTATGTTCTGGGGTATGGGTCATCTTACTCTTGCCCCTTTGGATGGTCATGGTAGGGGAAGAAAGTCTTATATTTCTTTAGCCAAAGAGAAAGCCCATGCAAACCTTGTAGCCGACAACAACAGTCTATCAACGGGGCCCTTAAAGCAAGCCCAACCTAAAAAAAAATTCCTCTGTGAAAATTATGCCTTTCAATTGTAGGGGTTTAGCTTGTCCCCTCAAAAAACAAGCTCTTTGTAGACTAATTGAATTAAATGATCTGGATATCATCATGCTTCAAGAGACTTTGGGTTGTAGTAACCATATATCTTTGTGTCTTGAATCTTTATTGAGGGGCCGGAAATTTATGGCGTTGGATGCTCGGGGTCATTCGGGCAACTTTATTATAGGGTAGAGACCTCATCATATCAGAGTTACAAATTTTTGGAGTGTGGAATCTATTGTGTGGATCGAGGTCTCTTATTAGTTTATGAGTTAGGTCTTCATGATGATATATATTTATGGCCTATCTCAAAACCACAAGGAATTTTGGGATTCTCTCCTAATAAAATCCCTTCTGTGATCTAACAAAATTATCATCAATGTTGATCTCAATTTCTATCTAGGTCCTTTTGAATCTTCGGGCCCTCACGCTCAGCCAGACCCTTTAGCCAACTTCTTCAAAATTAGACTGGAGCAATGCAAGTGGGTGGATGTTCAACCTAAGAAAATAGTTCCAACTTGGAGGAATCATCATACTAGGGAGGATCAAATCACAAAAAGGTTTGACCATTTCCTTATTTTTGAGGGTTTAATGGAATCCATTCCCATGATTAATCAATGGATTAGTTTGGGAGACATTTCAGATCACTCCCCCATATTATTGCATATTAGAGAGGCACCAATGAAACATGCCAACCCTTTTAAGATGAACTTGTCTTAGCTCAAGGATGAGGAATTCTTAAATATTATAAAGTCCCATTGTATGCCATACTCCACATTTGAGGACTCATCAGTGTCTTCCTTTTTTTTCAAAACCTTAAAAATATTGGGCAAAAAGGAAGAAAATTTTGGAAGAACAAGAGTTAGTGGACATTGAACAATAGTTCAAGACATTTCTCTTCCTAGGAAGCTTGCAAGACTTGTAGGATTATTGAAAAGAGGAAGGCAATCCTTTCAATCAGGAAGGAAACATGATGCCAAAAAATTTGAGCCATCTAGTTAAAATATGGTGATGAAAACACTAAGGTTTTTCAAGCTTTCACAAAGGGGCGGAAAAGTTAATATTATCTAGTGTCTAAAGGATGATAATGGAAACGATGTATCTTCTTTTGATGGATCGGAAAATAAAAGCATAATTCATTTTGAAAATCTATGTAGAGCTCCTATGGGAACCTCAATAGTTGAAGTTATTCAAGTTGCTCAGCTCTTCCCACATATGACACACGAAGGAGAAATATGGAAATAATGGAGGAGGTTTCAGGTACGCGCTTAAATCGGTGTTGCATAGTTTTCAAAGAGATAAGAGCCCTAGGTAGGATGGCTAGGGCGTTGAATTTTTTCTGGAGCCTTTGGAGACCTTGGGGCCCAACCTATTGGGGGTGACTCAAGAATTAAGAAGGGAGGGACACATTGACCCAGCTTTTAACTCTACTTTCTTTTCTCTTATTCCCAAATCTGGCTATCCCTTCTCTTTCAATCTTTTGTCCTATCTCCTTGTGTAATTCCATTTACAAGATTATCGCTAAGATCATTATGAATAGGTTGAAACCCATTCTTTTTATAAATATATCCCTAGAACAATTTCCCTTTCTAGAAGGGAGATAAATTCATGAAGCGATTGAGGTGGCATAGGAGGGCTTGCACAATATTAAAACTTAAAATCTGAAAGGGGCAATTATAAAAATCAATTTATATAAAGCTTGTGACAGAGTAAACTGGATTTTTGTTTGGTTTCTCTTCACCCATTTGGTTTTTAGCCTAAATTTCATCAACTAGGTAATGGGTTGCTTACAATTTGTCTCTTTTGTGGTTCTTATAAATGGAGCAACTTCCCCTTTTTTCCATGCCCAAAGGGGGTTGCATCAAGGTTTCCCTTTGTCATCTCTTATTTTCCTTTTGGTAGCAGAAGGTCTCAATCGTCTCTTGAATGAGGCAAAAAGGAGGGGATCTTTCCATAGTTTTCTTATCACAAGGTTGTTGGCCATCACTCACCTTCTTTTTGTTGATGGCATTCTTATATTTTTCATCGATGATGCAACAGAGATTTATGTACTTGTGTAGATTTTGTCTCTCTTCGGTCGGGCCATAGGAATATCTATCAATTCCCCCAAATCTATTATTTCCCACCATAACCTCTCAGAAATGGAGACACGCCATATCTCTTAGGTTCTCCCTTATGAGGCTTAGCAATGAATGGTCTAAAATATTTGGGATTTTAGTTGAATCGAAATTATTACAATAAATAAGATTGTTTTTGGATCATAGCTAAGCTGGAAAAACATTTGATCTACTGGCATTAGATGGATGTCTCGTGTAGGCTGTTTGGTCATGATAAAATCTGTTTTGGAAGCTATCACAATTTATTGAGCATCGCTGGTATGGATTCCTAAATGTGTTTTGGAGAAAATTCGAAAACTTGCTCAAACTTTCTATGGGCGGGGAAAAAAGAGTTCAGGGCTTTGCCATGGGTAAAATGGGAAACTATTTCTATTCCAATATCCTTGGGAGGTTGGAGCCTAAAAAACTTATTTCTTTTCTCAAAAGCCTTGGCAACAAAATATGGGTGGAAATTGATTTCTACTCATAGTTTATGGATGAATCTGGTCTTTCATAACTATATTGCTCCTAGTACTCTGGAATACTGGATTAGAAAGTCAAGGAAGCCCAGATCAAACATTTATAATATTTGGAGGGCTATAATAAATACATTGGATATCCTTGGCAATGGTCTGTCTTGGAGGGTGGGCTCAGGGGACAAGGTTCAACTTGGCATCGATCCTTGGCTCCGTTCTGGTGTCAAACATATTTTTCCATAGGATCTTATTTATATGCTTAAAGATAGAGGTATTTTTAAACTTGCTCTTATTTTTTACCATGATTATACTTTCATATGGAGGCAAGGATGGATCTCTATTGAGGCTCTAGGTTTTGTAGGTGCTTATTGGGACTTATGGCAGGATTATCTTCAAGCCCTTTTTGATGGGCACATTACAATTATTGACAGGCCTAATGAACTCATATGGAGCATTTCCCCTTATGGATCCTATTCTGCAAAGTTGGGCTACCCTTTCCTATTGGGTGCAGGGTGGAGGTGGTGCAAAAATAGTGGTGGAAGGCAACATGGAAAGCAAAATATCCTCCTAAATTTAAACAATTTATCTGGTGTCTAATTTCAAAAAAGGTACCTACATGGGATGCTCTACAAAGAAGGTTCATGATAGGGCCAGGTTGGTGCACCTTATGTCAAAAGGAGGGGGGAAGTGTTGAGCACTTATTCATGGCATGTCCTTTATTTATTCAAGGATGGAATATTTGTAGAGCTGCTTTGGGACACTCAAAATTGTCGGAAGGGAGAGATCTGCAATATGTGTCACTTTTATGGAATTCCAATCCCTATTGTCGACCTTTCAAAGCTCTGCCTCTCATTGTATGTTGGGGGTATGGTTGGCTAGAAATAAAATGATATTTCAGGATAATATTTATGTCGTCCTCAATCATATTGCAGATGGGATTCCTGCTATCCTTAGCCACTACCCACAGCCTGATAAAAAAAATGTGTCGCCCAGAGTGATTATTCATGAATGTATTGACACATCAAAGTCGTGGGCTTACATTGATGGGGGCTCTTCAAACAATGGACATAATTGTGATGGAGGATTTATATTATACCTTTCTACATAGCATAGGTTCAATTTCAAAATGGGTTTGGGCTCTGGGACTAATAATCAAGCAGAACTTCTAACATGCAAATTTTTTCTTTTGTTTGCATTTGAAAAGGGATGCACTCACATTAATATTTTTGGGGATTCTATGATTTCTATTAATTGGATTAACAGAATTATCTCATGCAAGAACACTCTTATACTGCTTATTCTTGAGGAGATTATGAGAATCATTGATACATTTATGTCTTTTTCATGCTCACATGTCTACAAGGAAAGGAACCATATGGCTAACCTCTTATCAAAAAAGGGTCTCCATATGAAGAAGGATGTTTGGAATGTACCAGAATAGATAAATGATCATTTTTTTAAGGTCTTCCACCAACCCTTCAAGGACATTTTTAGATCTATAGTTGCAGTTTAAGGCCAGTCTCAACATTGTTTCCTGGTAGTTTTGTGTGTTGGTTTTTTTTTCATGCGAAAAAATGTTGATTTTTGTACCTTGGGAGGTACTCCAAGCCTTGAGGATTGAGGATTTGGAGGAAGGAGCTCCACAAGTGGCCTTGTGGGCTTGAAACCCAAGCTTGGGGTTTTGCACCCATCGATGCTTGGACCAAAACTATGACAAGATTGCGACATGTGATGGATGAGGATGATAATAGACGTCGATACAAATCCAATGCATTAAGAATCGTCCAATTATGAGTTGTCATTGTTAAGATATGAATTTTTTAAGATATGATGGGTAAATTTGCCTAGATTGGGCAAGTCGACTTGAGCTCAAAGTGGTGCCCAAAGATAAATTCGTTGGAGCCACTTGATGCATATAAATATAGGTCAAGTGTGAGGCATTTTGACACATCCAAGAGCAACATTTCATAAGAAAATCAACTTCTGAGGTAGTCGCAGCTAAAGGAGACAAGGCAGTCGAGTTTTGGATAAGGTTTCTTTGTATTTTGTTGGTGGGTTACCTCTATTGTAGGGTGCAAATTCTCTGTGGAAGAAGGTCACAGCTCTGAGGCAGCTAGGAAGGTGCTTAAGAGCAGATTTATGGGAAGCGTGGGTATGTATCCTTAGCCAGACTAGGCCACAACAAATCAAAGGTATGTATGAGTATGTTTTGTGCTTGAATGTGTGTGGTTCACCTCCATCTACAGGACTGCAGAGAAGGGAAGATACAACAACACGTGGAAGGGACTGTTTTGAGGGAGATTAGGCCTAAGATAGGTCTGCCCCTTAGGCCGCATCTCCTGGAGATGATTGCACAATAGAACAGGGGGTGTCTCTATATATAAGGGAAACTTTCTTATTGTTGGTTGCTACAGAAGTGTTGTGGGTAAGTTGAGGAGCAACCTCACCCTAAAGTAGTGTTTGTTACCTATAATTGGACAATGAAAAGGATCATCCTTTGTGAGAATGACACACAATGTTGGAGCAGTGGGTTAGGACTAGTAGGGTGCCCTAACCAATCTCCTAGAAGCATAAAAATCGAGGAAAAAGAGCAACAGTGAGAATGGTTGCAGATGGTCTCTTGGCGATGGATGGATGCTATAAGATGAGTGTCCTAGGAGAGGACAGATTTAGGAGTATGTTAGCAGCCAAGAGGAGGGGTTTCCTAGATGATTGGATGCCCTAACTAGGAGCAGATGCTATAGCAATATTGGTCACTCATGGTCTGTTGGAGGGCAGCATGAGAGTGGACCAAGTGTGGGTGTGGATTGGGCATTTATGGTCTACTAGAGGACAGTGTGATAGTGTCCAAGTTGGAGCCTGGTGTGAAAAAGATGAGCTCAAGGGTTTGATCATCCAGGAGCAGCGTTGAGTAGCCCTAGACTTGTGTGTGAAGAAGGACTTTTGCAACAGATGATGGGCAGTCCTCCTAGCCCGTGTTCATTATGGGATATGAACATCTTGCAGTGATAGGTAGTAGCCCTTTGTGCCCTATGTTGGTCTTCATTAGAGCAATGCAGGAAGACCATAGTGGGCTGAAGTCCCTGGGTAGCTGAGGAGTAGTAGTGGGTAGTTGAGAGCTGTTCACAAGTGGAGCTATAAACAACTCAACAAGGGTCTCAATGTGTTGCACCCTTGATGGACTAAGTCACAACTAGTGAGAAAATTGACAGTCGAGGTTCAGTGGCAAGACGGACTTGGAGCATTGATAGAGGCAGGAGTTGCAGATCAGGAGCCAAAGGACCGGGAAGGTACAGGGTACAATTGAGAGGAGCTGAGCGAGTCGACTACATCAACTAGATGGTCAGAGTATCTTGTTGAGGGTAGATTGGTTGTTGATGGATTGACACAAATCCTCAATTTTGTACTCTTGTACTAGTGGATGTATGAGGGCCATTATCCCTAGTATGTGAGCCCTAGACTGTTGTATTTTTCAGTTGGATTAATATAACAAAGTTGGGTTATTGTACAAAATTGTAAAAAGTTGTTTATATTTTTTGCACTAGTAGATATGTTGTTGCTTATATTCCACTAGGCAAATTAGTTTCATCGTGATATTTGGTTTGGTAGTGTCCGCGATTTAAGATTATATCCCAGACACCGGGATCGTGGAAAAACAACACAACACAGATAAAGCACAGAGAGTTTCTTACAGGTCCATTCCTTCGACAAATTATGTAATTTTCACATATGACAGATTTTTTGTTGGAAAAAACAGAGATATTGTTAAGGGAGTGCTAGTTTTTATTATCCTATGAGGATGTGCGCCTGGTTAGTTTATGCACGGGATAGGGTTCTCTTTCTGGCATATGGTAAGCCTCTTATATGCTCAAGACAATTATATGCATAGTGTTTGTATTTATATTTTTCTCTTGCACATGAACAAGTCACTCACTATTTATATGTAAGCATAAACTTTAAGTTTTTGAATTATTTGAAAATTTGTAAGGACTTTATCCCTTTAGACAGTTTCTTCCCCTATATCCTTCAAAAATATCAATAATGGGAATTATTAGAATACACTCTAGAAGTTTATAGACAACATGTAAGTTTACTCATTTTTTATGAATGAAATTATGGGCCCTTTTCTCTAGAAAAGCAATCTTTACGTTAGATTTACCATGCACCAAGAGGGATCAAATATCTGAAAGTGAAAATGTTTTTAAGAGAGCAAATAATTGATGGAAACGTTGCACTTCTAGAGATTTGATCCCTCTCAAACCTTGATAGATCTAGGATTAAGATAGCTCTCCATTATTTCTATGTCTATTTTTATTTTATTTATTTATTTGTAAAGGAATAAATTCCCCTTACCATCATGCATATTAAGCAATGAGAGTGAGAAAGATGGTACCTTGTTAGTTCCCCATGGATTCCCCTTCTTCCCTAGTTGTCCAAATTTAGGAAAATATTAACCTCTAGCTATAATGGTGGCTATTAACCCAATAGGACTTGGTGATAATAAATCCTGCAACCTTCCCATGTATCAAACCTATGCAGAAAGGGTCAAGCCAACCTAACTATCCAATGAGGCTTAATAAGGTTGATATGTATACGTATATGTATTGGAACTCATCCCCCGTCCCTCCCCCACCCCCCCAAAAAAAAAAAATCCACATACCCTACTTTTCTATGTTCCAATGACTTGTGGACCCTTAGGAAATGTCCCCAATTTCTAGGGACTTCATCAGGGACTCGAGGACTTGTTGGTCAACCCCAAAATGTTTCAAACATATTTTAGGGATAATTTGGGCATATATCTTCAGTTTTGACAATCATGGACATTAATGATTAGATAATATGATCATTTTTCCCATCCATTATTTTTGTATTTTATTAAATCTAAATTTGTTGTACAAGTTGCAATCCAAAACATGGATTTTGTATGAAAGATTTATAATGATTTAAACATTGTATTTTTAGTGCAAGCAAAGCCTCCATGACAAGAAAACAAGAAATGAAACATTTCAGAGGGATGATCCTCGTGTTTATTTCTCTTGTTCTTCTCATTTTTCAAGCTATCTCAACTTTTACATATTGTACACGGGTTTCCAGGAGTTATTCAGGTCCAATGCTTCCACCATCCCAACCTCAAGCATTGTGAAAACAATAAGATAGTAGTGACATCGATTAGGTACCAAATGTTTGAATAAATTCCTATTCAATCACCTTTTTAAACTAAAATATGAATCTAATCTATTTACAAAACCAAAGTATTTTATAGTTGTTTTCAACACAGATGTAAATGTCCGCAATACCTGTTAAGAAAGGAATGCCTTTTAAATTTTAACATAATCATCATTAACAAGAAATACAAGAAAGAAAAATTGCAGTAGAGATAGTTCTCTATCTCATGGACCATTCATGGACCATATTGCAAATTAAGTTTCTTAAAGCTAAATTGCAATTTGCTCATGTCTAGTGCCCAATAATGGAATGTCATTCAACCCTTTTTTAAATTGTTCATTTTTTTTCAAAATTGGAAAATGTAAGGATTGTGCATAATACTATATAGTATAGCTTTTTCTTCTTACAAGCTTGAAGCAACTACAAATGTTAATAGAAAATTCTGAATTTTTAATACTCTCTCTCTCTCTAGGCTATATATATATATATATATATCTTCAACCCGCCATTCATGTGAAAGTTTTGTGGTGCAGCCTAGTTGTCCTAGGGATGCATCCCTCTGTCCCTACTATTTCCCTGTCTCAAAAACTAGTGCAACAGAGAAAAATGAAGCTAAAGTATTTTAAGGAGGTGACCAACCCCAATCTCAAAAACCAGAATTATCTTTATTTCTTGACCATTGCTAAGAAGAAAATGAAAATTGCCAAGATAAAAACTAATTCTCATGAGCTTCAAAGTGAAATTGGGTATTGGTCAATTCCCAAAACACCTTGGGATGAAAGTGTCTGTCACCTTTACAATACTAAGAGGGTTGAAGATGAAAAACGATTTATGTTGGATTGCCCAACTTTTACTCAAATCCGTTCTAATTTTCAAAATATTTGTCACACTACCAACCTTCTTAACTTGTTAAGTCAACAAAAGTACGGTGATCTAGAAACACTTCTCTAATCACAAAAAAAGAAGAGTTAAAAAATCTCACTTAATCTCTTACTTTCTTAAATTACAATAAACTATATTAATCTTAATGAATGTAAATTATCATTATCATTATCATCATCACCAATATTAATATTAATATACTAAAATAAGTTTACATACTCTTTTTGTAATTTATTTTTAAACTAATATATTTAATTAATTTATATTGTATTAACATTATTTTACACACATAAATATATTTTGTATTATAAAATACACCTTTTTAATACAGTTATAATAACTATTTCTCATTTCTCATAATTATGCATATACATGATGAACGTTAAAGTTCTGAAACACTATGTGAAATTGTTAAAATATACTTTATTGTGAAATATATACTTATACATGTTACATGTTAGAAAAACACATACTATAACTTCATATATGATACTTCCAAACAAAACTTTACTGACAGGTGGGAAACTTGTATACATATAGTAGAATGAACTTCCTAACACATTGAGTCAAACCATGTAAATTCTCAAGGGTCTAAGAAATGAGCGAATCATCTTAATAAACAACGCCTACCACTTTAATGGATGTTTATTTTAAAAATTACTAGTAAGGTATTTTTCTACATGTAGTCATGACTGAATAAATTTCCTAGACAGAGTCAAATCATTCCTAGATGTTTATTTTAAAAATTATACTGCTTAGCAATTACTAGTAAGGTTTTTTTCTACAGGTAGTCATGATTGTATAAATTTCATAAACAGTCAATTCATTCACATTCCTAAGAATTTAAGAATGATAGAACCATCAAAATGCAGTCATGATAGCATAAACTGTCAGATCATTCAACTTCAAAGAATGTAAGATTGAGAGAACCTTAGCAAAGTTATATGCCACTTTACTGGATGTTTATCTTATGCCCATGGCTTGCCAAAAAGGTCGTTGAAAAAGCCTCTCCATAGATCGGTGGAGGGTTGATTGTCGACTTTCATTCAGAGGTATCGGTGGAGGGTTGATTGTCGACTTTCCTTCATTCACCTCTGGAAGGATTGTGATGCCCTTCATTCCACATCCCATGCCTGCTACCCTAACTTTTCCTTCCATGCATTTTTTCATCTCTCGGATCTGGCTCGAGCAATCATATATAGAATATGATTTATAACCCATAGACATAACTTAAATAATAATGTATATAATTTATATATTTATAATTATAATTATAATTATTTAATTTATATATTTATAATTATAATTTAGGTATTAGTTTAATTTATTTTAATTTTAGATCAAATATTTTTTTTAATTTTAAAAGAGGTTTATATTTTAAAAGAGTTAAAAATGGATTTAAGTTAGCAAACTATATATATTTCTTAATATTATCGGCAAAATCATGAGTTGTCAAAAATTAGAGCACAAAAATTAGCAACAATAAATTGACTATTTCATCTCAATTTTATTTGTATTTTGCCCAAGTCAAAATATTTGCATTACAGCGCAGCACAAGACAAACCATCACAATATATCTTCCACACTGAGCTAGAGAGTGTCTCTTAGTGCAATAATAATATATAAGTTAAATTATATTTATAAATAAACCAACCTAGATCCATTTTGATGAAATCTCTTTTCACTCTAAAAGTGGTTTGTATCTCAAGAGATTTGATTCGTAGATAAGAAGTTTGCATCTCAAGAAACTTGATCCCTCTCCGTGCATGGTAGATGGTAGATTTGGAGGGTAGATGGTAGATTTGGAGTTACATGGTAGATTTGGAGGGTAGATGGTAGATTTGGAGTTACGTTGGTTTCATTTCTCCCTTTAAATAATCTATATTCCACACGAATACTATGGGTCAATACCATGGACGAATACCAAGAAGTTATTTTTATTTTAAAGTTATGTTTTCATCATTTTTATTTTATTTTTGACCTAGTAAAAATATTTTCAAGTTATTAATTTTATTTTTTATTTTATTTTATTTTTATTTTTATGTAATTTGATGACTAAGTCATATTTTCAAGTTATTAATTTTGTTATAAATTGGAGAGAGCATCCATTGAACACAGATACACACACAAATAATTAATTTCTATATTTCAATAAACTAAGACACATCAAATATATAGTTGAACTAATTCTAATCTTAGAGAGAGAAGTTGAGAGAATCTCTCAACTTCCTCAACAACCCAATCCAAACTAAGTAAGCATAATAATTGAGGCATTATCTCAAACACCACTCCTTAATGCCTACATTACAGAAATGGAGAACACACTAATTTAATACAAACATTTTTCTGTCCTGGTCTTCATTAACATTTGTACCCACTCTGAGATCTCATAGAAAATGCTCTTTTCTCCACCATTTTCGAGCTACCACTCAACCCATTTAAAATACATTTGTTTCTGACCAGCAATGTTGAATTTGTAAGATCAAAGATTCTTGACAACCCCGAAGAAGAGTCTCGACACTGAACTATCCTATGGAAATATTTCCATCTGTGAAATAACCCCGAAGAATAAATTTCAACAGTATATAGGAACATATTCTAGATACAGAATATGATCAGCGATCAATCCTACAAAGTGACCTTTACACAAATAGATCTCACACTGTAACCTGTAGTTGACGCTCTTGAAGCCCGAAGCACAACAAGACCCATCAACGTATAACAAATTCACACAATCAAATTAGTCAATTGTTCTCTCGGCATCGAAGAACGTTGAAAACGACTAATTTAAATAATGCAAATCTATTCAATAATTGGGTTCTTCTTCAATAATTTACAAACAAACAACTTAAAACAATAAAAAAATAAAAAAATTTACATAAAACTCTGATGAACCCCATCTTGCACCACACAGCGACACGATCTCTGTCACGGTCTCAATTTTTCTATAACCTTCACCAACAGCGCTCCAGCTCATCATTCCTGTTCTGCAGCGTGGTGGCAGGCCACTAGGCTAGGGGACCGGCTCCGTGGATTGTGCGGGGTGGAATCTGCAAAGGTCATGCAAGTAACAAATACATAGCCCCTTCCTTTCTGCATAACGAGTGTGTTGTGCGGCTTTCGTGGAGCGAGCGAATGAGGGCTGATAGTCCGCCATATGCGCTGGGTATAATACCAGACTCTTCCATTATAAACAAAGATTTTATTCAACGAAAATCCCTGCATATTGATGAGCACGACTACGACTAGGATATCGATCATACAGAGAGAACTATCTACAGAGAGAATGGTAGGGTTAGTTCCACGGGAAGATTCACCAGCAACATACCGAGTTTATGATCCACCCATTTGAATGCCAAAACAAAATAATTAAAAAACAAATTTTAATCATATGAAACATAAAGGCCAATCGATCAGTTCCGGCCTTCGAAACTGCTTACCACCATTCAAAACGGCAGCGTTCTCTCGAATACAGCTATTTAATAGCCGGCAGTTGCAGGTTCTATATACCGGGTCTCGGTTCTCTCATCCCTAGACGCCGCTGATGATGACGATCTTGTGGTGGAAAAGCTTTTCCTTGTCCAAAATTTTGACGACATAGCTCTGCCCTATTTCCACGTTAACTGCGCTTTTCACCTTGGCGAAACTTCCCTTTCTAAAGCTCCATTTTTTTCTATTAACTGATCACTTGTGATGGGCAAGGAGAAAGTCTCAATGATAAACGCAAGCCGTTTAAAATCCCGATTCCACACAAGATTCCGCTCAGCAGAGATTCCCAAGTGATGCACTAAGAATTGACAACACTCCTAATCTACTTATTTACAGATAATTAGCAACTTAGACTCTCACATTTCCCTGGCTATCCCGTGAGGGAATCAAGCCAGAACAGGCTCTGATACCATGTTATAAATTGGAGAGAGCATCCATTGAACACAGATACACACACAAATAATTAATTTCTATATTTCAATAAACAAAGATACATCAAATATATAGTTGAACTAATTCTAATCTTAGAGAGAGAAGTTGAGAGAATCTCTCAACTTCCTCAACAACCCAATCCAAACTAAGTAAGCATAATAATTGAGGCATTATCTCAAACAAATTTTTTATTTTTATTTTTTTTGTAATTTGATGACCGAGTCAAGATGTTTTTATAGGACAAGACATTACAACATCTATTCCATCAACTAGAAAGTGTCTCTTGGTACACATATATAAAATTAAGTTGTAGTATAGATATATAAAAATTAAGGCGTAGTCTAACTTATAAAAATCCGACATAGATTTTTAAAAACTTGAGTTTAAATTGTTTAATCTACATTTATAAAAATCTGATATAGATTTTTAAAAACTTGGGTCGAAATTGTTTAATCTACATAATTCGAGTGCTCTAGGGGTTTTCAACAGTGTTAAATGCATTTATACATTCAAAAATATATTTTAAATAACAAAAAATCTTAAAATTGTATTACCAAATTAAGTTTTTAAGAATAGTGAATTTATTTATGCATTCAAAAATGTATTTTCAAATAAAAAAATATTAATTCATCTATTAAAATTACTACACCTAAAATTAATTTATAAATATTATTAATTTAAAATTTATATTTATAAAATTATATTGTACTAATTTTAAACAATTAAATATTTTTATTACCTCATAAAATGTTAGCCAATTATTTGGTTTTCTGTTAAACTTCAAGATGATCAAATTCGATCACAAATTCAAACGACATGACTTATATGCATTCCTTGTGAGACTTCAGAAACATGAGAAATGCATTCTATAGAAACAAGAGAAATGCATTCTATAGATCGTACATAAGCCTTTCTAGGAACATCTTACAGCTGTACACACTCATGGTTGCCTTACAGTTAACTTTTTTTTTTTTTTTATCTATCTATTTTCCAAAACCGTTTTATAGAGTTCAAACACAAAATCAAACAAGGTGACTCAGCTAGAATGTACATGCATTCCTGGTAAAACTTCACACCCAGGAAAATGCATTCTTTAGATGGTACATAAACCTTAAACTTTTTAGGAACATCTAACAGCTGTCCACACTATGGTTGCGTTACGGATAACCTTTTTATCTATCTATTTCACAAAACCATTTTATGGAATTTAAACACAAAATCAAACCAGATGGCTTAGGTGGGATGTATATGCATTTCTTTTTATAAGACTTCAAAACCAGAAAAATGCATTCTTTAGATTTCACATAAACCTTTTTAGCAACATCTTGCAGCTGCCCACACTGATGGTTGCATTAGAGATCATTTTTTTACCTGTCTATTTCCCAAACCCATTTTATCTTCCACCCTGGAGGCGTCGTATAGGCAGCAGGAATCTTTAGATTTCTTATGTGACAATGAAGTATCGAGATCTCACCTCACTCAAACCGAGAACTTTGAATAAAACGAAAGATAATTCATGAAGAGCCCAAAAAGGGTATAGGAGGTCCAAACCAGTTGTCCCTGCATAAAACGGGGTCCAATTTATAGGGCCAATGTTTAGCATGAGACATGCTTCTCAATCTCGGTTATATGGAGTACGTGCCCATTTTCAAAACTGATTATATATACTTTCTATAGCCTAACATGTCATTTCCCCAACTTCTTAGACGCACTACACACTTGTTTCTCATTTCTGTATTCTCTGCAGCTTATGTGGAGCATACAAACATCCTTTAGATAAAGTCCTTCAACTCTTACAGTTACAAAACCAACTAGTTGTGTTATATCTTTAAAAAAAATTGCTCTGGCACTTAAAAAAAATCAAATGGCGAAAGTAACATTACAAAGCAAACAAAAACCTAGGGGTAGTTAAATTGAGCGTTACAGTACTATGTAAAAAATGACATTTAAGGGATTTCGGGTAGTTCAATTGACTGTTACTGTAACATGAAGTGAAGTATTATGTAAAAAATTGACATTGAAGGGATTTTGGGTAGTTCAATTAACTGTTATGATAGCATGGTTCAAATATCTATAGATCAAGCCAAAAAAATATAAAACAACATCATTATAAAAAAATACTCTTTTGGACAAAGGGAAAATACTTACCGCCAATATCTTATTGCGAGTTCCATCGAGTTGAATGAAATAGGCCTCTAGGAGCATCTCAATATCTTCAACATCATTTTCTTCTCCAGAAACAGTAACAACAATGCTAAATCGGTGGGAGTTTATGCGAGACGAAGTTGTATTAGCTAGAGCACTGTATCTTTTACTTGCTATTGAGGCTTCCAATTGCTGACTTTGATGATGCTTCCGAGTTAAATATAATTCAGCCATCTCTCTATCATTATTTAGAAGATCTTCCAATTCATCCCTCACCTATTCAAAATGAACGGATTTAAGGTGAGTATAAAAACATATAGAGCTTTACTCAAGAATTTTACTTGGGTGAAAACCTATCATGGGAAATCTTAAAAAATATATATATATAGAGAGAGGGGTTAGCCTATGATGGAAACCACATTATATAATTCAACATTATACAATAAATAATGAATAAACATTTAGGTTAACAATATTTCCGCGGTGTGCCAACTCCACCCATTGTCCTCTTACTAGTGCAGGAAGATGCAATGCACACCGATCTCATTCCGATGACCCTGAAGTCTTGTACTTTGATCTATATTTATTTATTGAATTCTTAGCTTCTGTGTCATCTTCACTATGAATCTCATACCAAGCAGACAACTATGAAAAACCTCATGGATCTCCTCCCCAGGTTAACAAAGTAATTATTTCCACATGTGCATATAAAAGCAATGAATCTCATACAACAGTAAACAACAATCAAAACGTTCAAGACTACCTTCTGAACCCGTGCAAGGAGATATGTAAGATTTCTTTTTAGGCTCCGCACATGCTCAAGGTTTTTGGTACTGACAGTTTTGGTAAGTTTATCCACTGCAGGATAAGCCTCTCGTTCAAGCGCTGCAACATCTGAGTCCATGTAGGTGCAACTCACCTCCAAAGCTATTTCCAACACACGGAATTCGAATGGAAGCTCGCATTGCAGCCCCTCTTCTGCTTCTGGGTCCAATAGCCACTGTCCAGGTGAGGTTTGATCAGCAGAGATGCCATGACTTTCCTGCTGATCTGTATGATGGCTTTCCTGACTTCTTGATGAGCTTTTGAGAGGAAGTTGTTGCCTGAGTTGATCGATAAATGGAAGAACAGCCTGGTCCAAAGGATCAAGCACGAATACCTCTTCAGCAGTAACAATGGCCTTTATAAACTCCAAATGAACCACCATGGCTTTCTCCCTAGCTGTATATTGAATCCAATGAAAGCTATAGTAAGTGGCTTTTCTGCATTCCTACTAAGGACAAAATCACCAGCAAGTAAATCACAAAAGAAGTGGAACACATCTGTATTGGGATTCTGGGAATCATCAATTGTTTTCATCAGAAATTTCTAAGGGAGATGGACTCAGATGCTACTGAATGTTCTGCTTAGAAAAGACGAAATGCTATAATACATGAGTTACAACAAAATAGTAACACAATAATGGAAGATCAATGGTCTGCAAATGATCTACAGGAAATATTTCAGGATGATGCATTACTAATATTCAAGGGATGTTCAACCACAAACAAAAGAATGGACATATAAACTCAAACTTTAAGAAAATTATAAATAGCTCGAGCGTTAAAAATAATGACATATGTCTGATGAATTGGATTCCTATATTGCATTGCTTGTATTCGGTTGCAGGGACGAACATTTTTTATATGGTAGCTGGCATTTTATCTTCTAAAACAGTTATTTGTCTAAAAATAAAACGTCAAAGGTTCCGCTGTTTCTTAATCTTTTTGAAAAGCCAATCTTAGTGGATAATGAAATGGGTTCTTATATTGCATTGCTTGTATTCGGTTGCAGGGACGAACCTTCTTTATATGATAGCTGGCTTTTTATCTTGAAAAGCAGTTATTTGTCTAAAATTCAAACGTTAAAACTTCAGCAGTTTCTTAATCTTTTTGAAAAGCCAATCTTAGTCGATATAGTTATGCAACATTAAAATAGGCTTCCTAATATTCAACTTGACTGCTGCTCTTGTTAATTGAAAATTTTAATGACAGACCATGGGACATGTTAACATGTGAGAAATTGTTATGGAGCTGGCTTGATTTTCATACAATTTACCCAAATTCCCCATGTTATAGTTGATCAAAAGATCATGCTGGCAAACAAGAAGTGGGTGGGATAATGGGGCATTTTGTTGCAGTTTAAAGGAATGGGATGATGGCTTGGGGATGATTGTGTCATTCCATCAAGCCTAAGCCTGTGCACAAAATGGGTGAGCAAGGCCATGGAATGTCACAAAAATTGGAGAGTGCTCCTGCGCAATTGTATCCCAAAAGGGGGCATTAGAGAAAGCATGTTGGAGAAATCCCAACTTCCAAACTGTGTTGTTGACCACGACCAAATCCCAAATCTAGGGAATTTTTGGCTTAGAATATATGGAAGGCATGGGAAGCTATTAAGGGTCATCTTTCTTGGAAGGGTGATTCACTTCATACAACCTATCATTTAATGATCATTGCATTTGGTGGTCTCCTTTAGTGTGATATAAAGGTAAACATTTATTTAGTTCTCATCCAAACAATGATCAAGAATGGCATTGCCAAAGTAGGAGATCTCGATGATGGTTGCACACATAGTTGGATGTCATGAGCTAGTCCGAAAGCAAAGTTTCATCTTTCTAGATCAAGTAAGCCTATAATCAAGCAGGTCCAAGAATTGGTCATGGATGACCTTTTTCCTCAAATTGGGAGTGTTTGGTCCAACATCATGGTGGAGAGATTGGAAGTGAAATTACTCTAAATGAATCACGAAGTATAAACCCACCGATGGGAAACGATGGCTCAAATCTAGACTTGTGCTAAATGTCAAGTTAAACAAATTTTGAAGGTTGGTATCCTAAATAAGCTACTTGGTTTTTTTGGTTCTATTACCACCATGGGATGCATGAAGACTTGGTACCTATTACTACAAAATCTAGCAGGCATAGTGCAAAGCCTCACTAGACAACCTATGTCTTATGGCAACAAAGAGATCAGCCACCATTGTCACCTCAGTTGCCTCACTCCAACTATTTAGTGGTGGATGTTATCCCCACAAGGGAGGCTTCCCCAAAGCAATAATTGATAAAGTATTCAACTAACAAGGGGTAAAGGATGATATAGGGCCTAATGATTGAAGAGAGAGGTACCAGATAAATCTTGATAGGCTGAGATAAGAGTTGCAAAAGTTCAAGTACACTTTCCTAAGACCTTTATGATTTATGAGAAAGCTATTATAAGTTATGGTTTTTATGATTTACAGATTTAGGGCATACAATGGCATATAACAACATGAGAAATAGCCTATAAATGATAAAATCAACCAAGGGGCAAAGGCTATCAAGGAGAAATGCAAGGGTGAGGTAAACAATAAGGTTTTTATGGTTGAAAATGCATATAAAAACAATAATATCTAGATGTCAGTCCTAATTTTGGGGTGAAAATATACAATTAACGCAGGGATTTTTCCTTTTGATATTTATTAAATGCAATCCCTACCAATAGGGCAACAACAAATAGACATAAAATTGCTATAAAATGCATATTTAGGCTAACCCTAATCCTAGTTACCATAAATTAAGAGGAAAACGAATAAATTAAGATGATTATCATCAACTAGTTTAGTGCCTTCTCTCAATTGGGCAATGGAATCAATATTGGCAAGCTCAAAGATATGGACTTGTATGAAGCAAGTGGAGGACTAAGAATCCTCTCTTAGAAACCCTATTGATTTCTTTAAAGTGAAGATTTAAGATCAAAGGATGCATATACTAAGTTTCTTTGACTTTTTCTTTAAAGACAAATTTTGGATAACATATAGAAACAAGATTTCAAGAAAGATTTTACACTTTTTATTATGGCACAACGAAACCCTAATTTGAGAAAATTGCATGCAAAATGGAAGAAAATCAACAATCAACTTGCACCATTTAAATAAGGTTCACATCATAAATCCAAGATAGTCTCCTCATGCAAAAATATCCCTCCCAAGGCAATTCGCTCTATCATTCATGCATAGCGACTTATGAAGTGTGATGAATGTCTAATGATCCAAACAAAAGTGACTTCCCTCTATTTATATGGAAGCAACCAAGTCACTTGTCATAATTTTGCCAATAAAAGCCATAAAATTTTGATTGAGCATTCAACTAGGCCTAAAGGTCAAATGCTAACTTTAATATAGCTTTAAAACATAATAAACACATCAAATATCCCACACGTGTGGGAATAAATTATTTCCATGATGTCATCATCCTCCCAAAATGGGCAATCTTCATCAAGCAAGTGATAAAGTGGTTCATGAGTGCTCCTTACTCTAAGAAAATCATATAAGTGCATGTGTATATCTCTAAATAATACCTCCTCCACCATGACATCATCTCCAAAAGCGTCACGTGACCCTTTTAGGGCATGTAGGGATGATGTGGCATGCTCTAAGGAAAGTGTTGGCATCTAGGCATAATGTACTAGCCCTCCCAAGTCATTTGAATGATCACCATCCTCATCTGAGCTCTCAAACAATGCAACGTCCATCAAACAAGATCAAGGCTAGCCTAGGGGCATCTTGGGTCCATCTGGGCACATCATCAAATAAGTCAATGCCTTGGCTTTCTGTTACAACTATTCAACATCTAGCAGTGTATCAAGGGGTATACAACCACGTGGAGTCTCATCAAAGCCCAACGTTCATCTCATGAGGGCAATGATGGGGCTACAAGGTCATATATACTCTCAACAATGGAAAAAACATCCTAGGAATGGTGTCAAATGGGTGTTAAGTATTCCTTCAAAGGACCTTTGTTGCATGAGTAATGAACCACCTAAAACATACCCTAAATATCAAGTGAGATCAACTTCATCAAGGAAAAAAAACATTAAAAGTATCATATTAAACCATATTCAATTTTATAGGCACAAAAATAGTTCACACAAACCTTTCCTTTCAATGTCTTTCTAGCTCAAGATTTGTAAGCAAGTTACCACAGTTGTGTTAGGGATGATTATACCTTCAAATCTGTTAAGCGCTTCCAACCCCCAAGGGAAAGGCATTCCATAGGTAGACCCATCAATCCATACGTGCATATGATAATGATGATGATGGAATGGGAAAAGAATTCAAGGAAGATGGCCATAGCCACGGTACTGGCTAGAGGGGGGTCCAACATCTCTAAGTAATATAATGAGAAGAGGGAGCAATCATGGAGGCATGAGTTGCCCCTTTCCTCGACCTACTTTTTCCACCCCTTTGGTGTGCATTTTACTTTAACGATTTATCCTTCTTTCTTGAATAGCTTAGGAGACCAAGCTTGCCTTATGCTTTTTCAATACCCCAAGAAGATGTAGCAGTTTCTCGCTCATCGGGGGTGGAACATTCAAGAGTTCCTTTTAAATAGAGCATGAAATGTTGAAGAATGATGTGATGGTTAATGAAGGGGGTAGAGCCCATGCTAGGATTTTTCCTGCATGTTTATTATGCCCGTGTCAGCTTTGGCATTTTTCTTTTCTTTAGTTGTGGCTTCATATGCTTTTACCATTGTTTCAACTGCATCAACATTTGAAGGAAAATTTCCAGGCCCTGGCTCAGCGATGAGGATGAAAGGTTCCAAACCCAATGACAAGTAGCAATCAACCCAAAGAGTGAATGTGAATAATAAGGGAAACATGGAATGTGGTAGGTATGGATTACTGCTTCAATCAATGCCTCCTATTAGTGCCCCTCCTAAAGGAAGGACCTCAGGGGAGTCACACTGGACTAGGGGCAAATAATAACCTCCAAGGTAAAGCGTGGGAGCAGGGGTACAATCAATAGTTTAATAATCCATCTTGGAATATAATCCATATTAGTATGCCCCAAAACATTAAATGAAATCACTTGATTATAAAAATGGTTAATGTACCTTCTGATAGATGACCCAACTTTCTTCAAGAAGCATTGCAGATGGGAAAGAGCATTGATTGAAGTATAAGTGGAGAAATTTGATGTAAAGCTATCTTTGGGCAATCATAGGATTGCTAGCTAGCTGGTTGTCAAATAAGGAGAAAATAATTCTTCTATGGGTTACCCACTTTTGGTGGGTAACAATACCATTTTTGAAGACATCATTCAACAAGTTGTTTGTGGAAGACATGGCCTTCGAAGGCCTTATTGCAGAGTTTATTGCATGTTTTGTTCCTTGAAGATCATATTTGGAGGCACTTTTCAACATTTGGCCCATATCATAATTCCAACATCTACATATTTGGAGGTATTATTTAGCCTAGTGGATGTAAGGAATTCCCTTTCTAAAATCAGACCCAAATTGACTCAAATTCCCTCTATTACTATAATAACCCAATTTTGATTTCAAACGATGGTGTGTATGTAAATGATGAATGTCTAGCTCTCCAATGGCTGGCTGATTTGGCCAAGAGTTCCACTTGATTTAGGTATTATTTACCTTGATTTAACCTATCATATGCCCTGTCAACTCCAAAGTTCCACTATACTACCACATCATCATGGTTAATGCCACCTCATCATGTCCAAAGAAGAGATCTCTATTTCCCTTGAAGTATTTGAGAAAATATAACATGCGTTTTGTTCCTCTGCTCCTATAGACCACTTGTTAAAGAGTGCAACTAGGGGCACATTCTTCTACCTAGAAGCCCCTCCCTTGATGTTTCATCAGTCCATTAGACTACCCTTGATGGCATTCTTCTTCACCTCAAAAATCAGAATTTTTGCATACATTCAAATACCCTTTCTTCAAGTTGGCCTCATCTTCATCCACAAATCGGCCCCATCACTGAAATGTCATGACCCTTGACCCCTCGTTGATCACTATAAATACACCATTAGGCCTCCTCATTTTGGCATCCAATCATCACACTTTTCTCTTATCTTCTTGGGTTCGATAGCTCTAAAAATTATAGAAGTTTCTTCACATGTGCAAGGAATAAGGAGGACGAAATTAAAGGTGGCCAAAAATCTGAACTGTCGGCAACTTTGACTAGCATTGACTTTGACTTTTTGAGCAGATTTTGACTTCGATCTTTTGGGCATATCTTTTTCTGGTGAGGCCACATTTTTGGGTACAAAAAGTGAGGTAATTTGGGTTGTTTGACTGGCATTGACTGCAGACAGAATTACAAACATTGACCGCATAACGTTGACTAATTTTGACTGGTTTTTCATCTCTATTTTGGGTTGACTTTGATCTGCTACTAAGGTCGAGTTCCTTGTTGCATTGACTGAATTAATTGGAGGTTGCTTGACTATCGTTGATTGGTCTGGTTAGGGCACATTAACAGTTATCTATTTCAGACTGTTGACCAAGTTTATATTGGATTAGATTAAGCTTCATATCATTGGTTGGTCAACTTTATTGGATGAGTCAATACTTTGACTTTGACTATTGTACTAAATTGGATTTTTCTCTCTGTTGAACAATTGATATTAATCAATAAGAAGGATTGGTTGGGTTTTCCCCTTTGTGGGGTTTTTCCCTGGCATTAGCCTAAATCTCTGGGTACATTGTCTTGGCTTGTCTTCTTGTGCATATTGTTGATGATGTTCTATCTACAATTAATGTCAATGATGATTTAAAGTAAATGCTAAGTGAATGTTACTGAAATCTATTATGATTGATATTGGAATCTGAAGTGGAATTGCTATTGGGCTAATAAGAGATTGAAGGGATTGTTGCAAGCATAGAACATACCATAAAAATTAACATGGGGTCAAAGCAAAGGTGAAGACAAAGCCCAAGGAAGAAGTAAGCAATCACTGTTGGAATACTTGTTGTTGTTGAACAAGTATTATTGGATAAGTCTCCATGGTTGTTACCTCTTATTTCAAAACTAAAGATAAACTCAATGATAAATTAGATTATCATGCCTAGAAGATGACTCTTGATTTGACCTTGGAGAAACATGAAGTGTTGGATTATGTGCAAGGGAAAGTGGTGGAGCCTCCTTCAAATGCACCTGTTGTTGCTAGAATGAAGTCTAGAAAGGTGAGATCAAATTTAAGAAAATCCTAGTTGAATCCATTCAAAAGTATTTAATCTCCTATATTTTTTATCTGGGAAATTCCAAGGAAATGTATGACAAGTTGATAGGGATGTTCAAATTCAACAATAAAAATCAAATACTCTTTCTCAAATACAAGTTGAGGGATATCAAAATGGACAAAGGGGAGTCTATACAAGATTACTTCATGAGAATAACCCAAGTAAAAAATGATTCATTATCTATTGGAGAAGTCACTGTTGGCATGGAACTCACCCTCATTGCACTTGGAGGTCTTTCAAGGCTGTGGGAAACATTTGTCACCACCATTCTCAACAATGGAAGGATACCCGATTTTGATGAACTCTTGGCTAGATGCACTATTTTATTGCTCGGAAACCTATAATACATGTTGACCAAATTTGACCAATTATAACTTGAGCATGCCTTTACCAATCAAAAAAATTCCATGTGGCAGGTTATCCTCTCATCAAACTCTACAATATAGGACCAGGTTGACTAAAATAGGAGCATTGAGTATATTTTAGGCCAGAAAATAGTCAATGTGCCCTAACCAGTCTAGTCAACAATAGTCAAACAATCTCCAATTAATTCGATCAATGCAACAAGGAACTCGGCCTTAATAGCAGATCAAAGTCAGCCCAAAACAGAGATGAAAAACTAGTTAAACTCATTCAATGTTCTATGGTCAATGTCTGTAATTCTGCCTGTCATCAATACCAGTCAAACAACCCAAAGACAAGGTCATTGTCACTGCAAAATGGATCTGCAAGGTCAAACATGGAGTCGATGGAAGTGCTAAAAAATATAAGGCAAAGTTCATAGCTCGTGAATTTTCTCAAAAGGAAAGAGTTGACTATGATGAGATATTTTCACCAGTTTCTCGAAACACACCTATACGATCCATAATTGCTCTTGCTGCAAATCAAGGATGGAACCTGCATCAAATGGATGTCAAGACCGCATTCTTACATGGCTCACTTAAGGAATAAGTCTAGAAAAACTTTCGGGGTTTGAAGAGCAGGATAGAAGGACACATGTATGCAAGTTGAAGAAATCCCTCTACGGGTTAAAGCAAGCTCTTAGGGCTTGGTATGAGAGGATTGATAGTTATCTTATGAAGTTGGGATTTACAAGAATTTATGTTCATCCAAACTTATACTTCAAGGTTCAAAAAGGCATGCCACTTATTTTGGTCTTGTATGTTGATGATCTATTTTTGACTGGTGCAGACCCTCTCATTTATCAATGTAAGAGGAAGTTGACTTCCGAATTCGAGATGAAGGACCTAGGATTGATGCATTACTGCCTAGGCTTAGAGGTAGGCAAAAGCCAAGTGAAATCTTCCTTTCTCAAGGAAAATATATTGTGAAGTTGTTAGAGAGATGTGTCATGGTGGAATGCAAGTTAGCAATTACACCGATGGAACTAAATTTCAAAAAGCTATTTGGAGGTCCGGATTTGGAAAATCCTACTGAATATAGACAAATTGTGGGAGCATTGAATGTTCTTGGGGAACACATGACCGAACATATGCTTTGTTGTCAATACATTAAGTCGATATATGGTTGAGAATCATCATATACATTGGGTTGCTACAAATAATATTTTGAGATATCTTCATGGTATTATCAACCATGGATTGAGGTACACTGCCAGGAATCTAAGACTACATGGATATAGTGATGTTGGTTAGGATGGCAGTGTGGTGGATAGAAAAAGCACATTTGGGTGTTGTTTCTCTTTGGGATCTGCTTCAATTTCATGGATGAGCCAACAACAACAAAAAAATTGTTGCACTAAGCACCGCTGAGGATGAATATATTGCAGCTAGTATGGCTTGTTGTGAAGCCATTTGATTGAGAAAGTTATTCAGTGACCTATTTGAGCATGTGTTGGATACCACCATCATTTCACCAAAGTGGGTTTCGCCTTTCAAAGAACCTTGTGTTCCACGACTGATCCAAACATATTGATATCAGGTACCCGTTTATTTGGGATATGGTACAACGGGGAGAAATAAGGCTCTAACACATTAGGATGGATGAACAGGTTACTGACATCCTCACGAAGCCCTAAGGGAAGGCCAAGTTCATAGCCTTCAGAGAGAGACTTGGAGTCGTGGAAAGACCCTCTCATGAGGGTCCCGCTTAAGTCGGACATTGAGCTCTAGGAGCTCCTAGGGGCATGGGGTCCTTTTGGATCTATATGAGCATAGGGTGAGTGGTTCACCTTCCCCTATGGAGTACATATCCCAACATGTGAGCATAGGGTGAGTGGTTCACATTCCCCTATTGAGTACGCTATATGAGAACAAGGTGAGTGGTTCACCTTCCCCTGTGGATACCCCATCATACATCCTACCCTTATAGTTTAGGACTCTTGGGAAGTACCTCTCATTTGGCCAATGAGTTGGGAAAAGGTAGTTAAGATTAATTAGAACTACCAACGAATGCGTCAGGTACTACTGTATTCCCTATGACTACAATGAATGATGTTCAAAAGCCTGATCATTAAGGATCAAGCGTGGTAGGGGTTCCATCCCCAGGACATGAGGACTTGCCTCTGTCATTTTGGTGAGGGTGGCAGGGTCATGTGACCCACCCTCTTTAGATCCTTTCTTATTGGTCTATGATATCAATCTTCCACGGAGACAAGACAAGTTTCAGAGATGGTACATAATGGACCTGATGACATAGCAGTTTATGGTGTTGTCACGTGAAATTCCTCTCTAGTTGAGAGGGAGTGTTAAAGAATGCACGTAGAGGAAAATTCCCCTTCCTAGAAGCCCCTCCTTTGATGGCTCATCACTCCATTCGACTACCCTTGATGGCATTCTTCTTCACCTCAAAAATTAGAATTTTTGCATACATTCAACTACCCTTTCTTCAAGTCAGCCACATCTTCATCCATAAGTCGGCCCCACTGGTGATAGGTCATGACCCTTGACCCCTCGTTGATCACTATAAATACGTCATTAGACCTCCTCATTTTGGCATCCAATCATCACACTTTTCTCTTCTCTTCTTGGGTTCGATAGCTCTACAAGAGTTTCTTCACAAGTGCAAGCAAGAAGGAGGATGAAATTATAGGTGGCTGAAAATTTGAATTGTCTGCAACTTTGACCAGACTTGACCAACGTTGACTTTGAATTTCTGAGCATATTTTGACTTCGATCTTTTGGGCATATCGTTGTCTGGTGAGGCTGCATTTTTGGGAACAAAACCGAGGTAATTTGGGTTGTTTGACTGGTACTGACGACAGGCAGAATTAGAGACATTGACTGAGTTTAACTAGTTTTTCATCTCTGTTTTGGGCTGACTTTGATCTGCTACTAAGGCTGAGTTCCTTGTTGCATTGATCGAACTAATTGGAGGTTGTTTGACTATTTTTTATTAGACTGGTTAGGGCACATTGACTATTGTCTGACCTAAAATATACCCAATGCTCCTATTTTACTGCTCGGAAACCTATAATACATGTTGACCAAATTTGACCAATTATAACTTGAGCATGCCTTTACCAATCAAAAAAATTCCATGTGGCATATTATCCTCTCATCAAACTCTATAATATAGGACCAAGTTGACTTTTTTTAATTTCTAGGACCACTTTGCATCAGAAAATGTGAACTACCTTAGGAAGAATGAAATGTTGCTAACTCTGAGATGACCATGTATGAAAAACATCTAAGGGATATTGCATCAAATCCAAGGTGACCTACAGCTCAATAAACTCATAACCATGTAGTAAGATGTAGGTGCACCTGACATGGGCTTGATTGGCCCCTACACTAATGACCACCCCTACCAAAGCAAGGCACCTCCAAAACCATGAATCCTTATGTAAATCCAACCAAGGTCCTCCAATCCTATATAGGATGAAAGGGATAATGATGAACTCAAAGGGGCCAGCCATGGTCCAACCCAACAAGGTGTAGGACGCCTAATACAGGGTCTCCCATGGTTGTTGCAAGGCTTTTTCTTATGACCTTGCACTCAGAATGCTATGAAAAATGTTGCAATAGACATATGTATACCCTTGCTAGCATAAACAGAAGGAGGTATGCTACATGGACTTCATAAAAAAGGATTATTCCTCAATTGGTTGAACCAAAAAGGTAATATAAAAGGTGAGTGAACAAATCATCCTAAGCACCATAGCACTTAAGCACAAAGAACTGTGATTTGATCATAGATATAAAGTACTTGTTTTCAAATAATTTAGGGCACTCCAATCAATGTTATCAAAATCAAACTACTCATTAAACCAATCAACCCCAAGGACCTAAACCAAACAAACACTGGAAGCAAACTTGGAGCACAAAATTGGTCGACAAAAGAATACATAATATATTCAAATTTTGAAAAAATATTATACATTCATGTAAAATATGAAAAACTTTTCATATATATAGCAAGGATGCATATAACCAAAATAACACGAAATGCAAAATTTCCTTCAAATTGATACCAACCTCAAATCCAGATTGATTAGAAAACAAGCTTCATAGTGTTACCAATCTAATTATCAAGGTTACAAAGGTTCGTGCAACCTGTTAGGATTGGCACACACAAGGTAGGGGCCCACTTTCATCTCCACCTGAAACCCCCGCTATTTAGGCCCAACTTCCTCTTTAAAGGCCAAGGGAGGACTCCCACTTTATACCTCAACTAACTACAAGTAAGACTAGTTCATTAAAAGGGGTCAAGAAAGGATGGACAAGTTATTCTATTGGTTGTCCTGCTAATTTTTAGTGTAAATATGTCGCAGAAAACAAAATACAACAAGACATACACCAATTTATGTTAAATTCAACATGTAAATACTAGATATCATTTTTGGGATTCAACTGCGTTAAGTAAGCCATTCATCTAGACCATTTCCATGGGAGGTAGTCGCAACTGACTAATTTCTCATGATTTTTGAATAGTACACTTAGCACTCATTGCATCGAGTGATGCTCACAGGGATGAAGAAGTGGGATTGAAACTAGTGAAATGAATCACATGGCGTCAATCATCACTTCCGGGGCTTTCACCCGGTAACCATGACTTCCCAGGAGATCACCCATCCCAGAACTCCCGATTTTCCCCATAGTCAAGCCCACTTAGCTTGCTACCCCATTTGCAAAACCTTAGCAAGTATTGTGCCTCATGAACCATTCAAGTAGACCTCCCTTTACTCTATGTATTTCAGTATGAGGGGTTTCCACGGTGCATTATATTAAATATCATTTTTGGGATTCAACTGTGTTAAGTAAGCCATTCATATATGACTATTTCCATGAGAGGTAGTCGTAACTGACTAATTTCTCATGATTTTTGAATAGTACAGGTTTCTGCGATGCATTATATTAGATATCATTTTTGGAGTTCAACTGCGTTAAGTAAGCCATTCATATATGACCATTTCAATGAGAGGTAGTTGTAACTAACTAATTTCTCATGATTTTTGAATAGTACACTTAGCACTCATTGCATCGGGTGATGCTCACAGGGGTGAAGAAGTGGGATTGAAACTAGTGAAATGAATCACATAGCGTCAATCATCACTTCCGAGGCTTGCACCCGATAACCAGGACTTCCCGGGAGGTCACCCATCCCAGAACACCTCTGGCTCAACCACGCTTAACTATGGAGTTTTTCCCCATAATCAAGCCCACTTAGCTTGCTACCCCATTTGCAAAACCCTAGCAAGTATTGTGCCTCATGAACCATTCAAGTAGAGCTCCCTTTACTCTTTGTATTGTAGTATGAGGGGTTTCCGCAGTGCATTATATTAGATATCATTTTTGGGATTCAACTGCGTTAAGTAAGCCATTCATCTATGACCATTTCCATGAGAGGTAGTCGTAACTGACTAATTTCTCATGATTTTTGAATAGTACACTTAGCACTCATTGCATCGGGTGATGCTCACAAGGGTGAAGAAGTGGGATTGAAACTAGTGAAATGAATCACATAGCGTCAATCATCACTTCCGAGGCTTGCACCCGGTAACTAGGACTTCCCCAGAGGTCACCCATCCCAGAACTCCTCTGGCTCAAGCACGCTTAACTGTGGAGTTTTTGTAGGTTTTAACCCTGTACAGAAATTATCTACAAACGAATCTTAAAACAGAAAATAAACAATAGCGAGAGCATAAAACATAAAACAGATAAACAGAGAGATTTTCCCCTGGATCCCAAATCGGGACGACTAGCTTGATTTTTCATTACATTCCTTTTAGTGTTACAACACATATATATACATGCCGAAGCATACATAAACCCCAATCCATTAACCCTGGATTAGAACATAACCGTAGTTCCCTTGACCGGATCTACAAAATACCGGGGGCCGAAAACCATCGTACCCCAAAACCACGTGCAAAATCATGCACACAAAATCGCCAGGCGAGTCCGCCCAACACGGAAAAATAAGGTCCAAAAAAAAATTTCCCGGGGTATGTCGCCCCCTGCTACGCTTGGGGGGCGCGCGTACGGGGGGACTGTCATGCTCCCACAGCGGCTTGTGAGCGACTGGTGGGTGGAAAGAATATAACACATGCCCAACATTCTCCCACTTGTTGTTTTCTTTCCATAGGGGGGCACAAGAGAGCTTAGTCATTGGGCCAAATCTTCAACACCCATTGTTTCTCTACACCAAGAGAACTTCTGAGTGCTCATAGACTTCGTCAATGCATCTGCAACATTCTTCAAAGTTTCCACCTTTACCAGCAACACCCTTTTAGCCTCAACCATATCTCTAACAAAGTGATATTGAACATCAATGTGCTTTGTCTTTGAATGGTAAGCAGGGTTCTTGGCCAAGAAAATTTCACTTTGGCTATCCTGGAGTCTGTCATTATGACTTTCCCTCCTCGGCTTCCCATACTTGAACACCAATCTGCGCGGCAAGCTTTGCTTCCTTACACTTGCAGGTGGTTGCTATGTGATACTGCCTTTTGCAGTTGAAAAAACCACTACGGTGTCTTTTACTCATCAGTGTTGCACCTCCAAATAGGCTAAACACATACCCACTTGTAGATTTTCCTTAATCGAGATCTGGAGCCTAGTGAGCATCAACAAAACCATGAATTTCCAACACTCTTTCCAATCCTGGTCTTCCCTGGTAGCATAAGCCATAATCACTAGTGCCACGCAAATATCTAAAAACCCGCTTCACTGTTGTCCAATGCTCCTTCCCTGGGTTTGACATAAACCTGCTCAATACTCCCACTGCATGTGAAATGTCTGGTCTAGTACAACCATTGCATGCATCAGGCTACCCACTGCACTTGCATATGGAACACGGGACATATCCTCCTCTTCTTCTTGTGTCTTGGGACACTGTTCAGCAGACAGCTTTACACCTACAGGAATCGGAACATTCACCGGTTTACTATCCTGCATATTGAACCTCTGCAATATAGTCTCGACATACTTCCTATGGTTTAACCAGAGCTTCCTCTTTGCCCGATCTCTCTCAATTTCCATGCCCAAAATATATTTTGCAGCACCAAGATCCTTCATGCTAAATTTGGAGAAAAGTTGGGTCTTCAAATCTTGAATAATTTCTTTGTCATTTCCAATCAACAACATATCATCCACATACAAGACCAAATAAATAACACGGTCACCAATTAATTTAAAATAAACACAGTGATCCTCCTTGCTTCTGGTGAAGCCAAGTCCCCGTATATAGGTATCAAATTTCTGATACCACATCCTTGGTGACTGTTTTAACCCATACAAAGACTTCTTTAACCTGCATACCAGTTCTTTCTTCCCTTTCACCATAAAGCCTTCAGGTTGTTTCATGTAGATCTCCTCTTCCAGATCCCCGTGAAGAAATGTTGTCTTCACATCCATCTGTTCTACCTCAAAATCAAATGCAGCAGCAACAGATAAAAGTAATCTGATAGAAGTAACTTTGACAACAGGAGAAAAAATATCACCAAAATCAATTCCCGGCACCTGGGAATAACCTTTTGCTACCAACTAAGCTTTGTATTTATCCACCTTGCCTTCTACATTCATTTTCTTCTTAAACACCCATTTGCTCCCAATGGGCTTCCTTCCAGCTGGCAACTCCACCAAATCCCATGCCTCATTTTTGTGCAACAATGCCATTTCATCAACCATGGCCTCCTTCCAGAGTTTTCCATCCTCTAAATCTACTACCTCCCTGACAGTTCTGGGATCATCATTAGTTATAGTTAAAGCAAAATTTGAACAGAAAGCAAATTGACTATATCTTTCTGGTTGTCTTCTTTCCCAAGCTGATCTTCTCACGGATGGAGTTTCTGGCTCTTCCTCTTCTGGGTCTTCTTCTGTTGTAGAGTCTAATTCATCCTCCTTTATCTCAAACTCTATCTTCTCAGGTTCCTTTGGTAGGAAGTCATGTTTAACAACATCTTTCACATCTTTAAACACCACATCTCGGTTGTACACAACCTTCCTTGTTTCCGGGTTCCAAAACTTGTAACCCTTTAAACCATCCTTATACCCAATAAAGATGCACCTTTCAGATTTATTATCCAACTTGTTCCTTTTCTCCTTTGGAACATGTACATATGCATCGCATCCAAATACCCTCAGATGTGAAAGAGAGGGTTTCTTACCAATCCATACCTCATGTGGAGTCTTATCCTCCAACGCTTATGAAGGTGATATGTTAACCAGGTAACATGCAGTCTCCACTACCTCTGCCCAGAATTCTTGTCCTAACTCAGTACCACTGAGCATGCTTCTTGCCTTTTCCATCAGCGTTCTATTCATTCTTTCTGCAACTCCGTTTTGTTGAGGTGTGTATGGAGTAGTCTTCTGCCGTGCTATACCACACTTCTTACAGAACTCTTCAAATTCCTTCTTGCAGAACTCCCCACCATTATCTGTCCTCAATACCTTTATCTTCTTCTCTGTCTGGTTTTCCACCAGAGCCTTAAATTCTTTAAATTTGTTAAAGACTTCAGATTTCTTCCTCAAGAAATATAACCATGTATTCCTTGAGAAGTCATCTATGAATGAACATAGTACACAGACTTACCCAGTGATGGAACTAACAGAAGTCCAAACACATCACTGTGCACAAGCTCTAATATCTTGTTTTCCCTCTTAGCACCAGAAGGAAAACTCACCCGATTCTGCTTCCCATATAACAATGTTCACAGAAATCGAAATCCAGAGAGAAATTAGACATACCTTCTACCATACCATTTCCATGTAGTATCCGAAGGCCCTTCTCTCCAATATGTCGAAGCCTTTGATGCCATAGCATGGTCTTTTCTCCAGAGACCGCTAGGCTTTCCGCTCCACCTTCAGGAACCACAGAACTGTTGCACCCATCAATAACAATGCTGCCCTGAAGCTTGTACAGAGTTCCAATCCGAACTCCCTACATTAATACCAGTGCTCCCCGAACCATCTTACAGGTATCTTTCTCGAACACTGTTTTTACACTTGCATCATCCATCTTGCTTACAGAAATCAGATTTCTAGCCAATGCAGGAATGTGCAGAACACTTCAATCCTTCCACCTTGCAACTTCAACTTGACTTTTCCACGTCCAACAATTTTGGCCTTCCTATCATCCCCTAGGAAGACATCACTGCCATCATATTTCTCATACTCGCAGAAACACTCCCTATGGGGAGTGAAGTGAAAGGATGCACCCGAGTCAATCAACCATGACTCATGATCTACATGTGTATTTGAAGAAGAAGCCAAATACACATCCCCACCTTTATCCAAGGTAGTTTTTGCCTCTGTAGAAGGAGCATCATCAGATCCCTTTCCTTTCTCAGGAGCTTTAGATCTGCAGTCCTTTTTGTAGTGTCCTTTCCGCATTTCCAGCACACCTTTACAAACTTTCCAGGAGATTTAGATCTCCCTCTAGATTTAGATCTCCCACTCGAAACCTTATTCTTGTTTCTGTTCTGGGACCTTCCTCATACAGATAAGGCATCTCCATTCTGAACCTCCATATTTCTCTAGTCTCATTTCCTGCGACAACAATTTCCTCCGACAGCAAGGTTGAGACAATGTCATCAAAATTGAAGGTAGTTGTATTGCTACCTATTGCAATAACCAGAATGTCCCACGAGTCTGGTAGAGAACACAACAAACTGATGCACTTATCTCCATATGAGATTTTAATATCAACAGATGACAACTGACTTACCACAGTATTGAAGGCGTTCAGATGCTCTGTCACCAAGTCTCCATCCTTCATCCTCGGGTTATATAGCTTTTTCCTCAGGAACAATTTATTCACCATAGACTTAGATTGGTACAAAGTCCCAAGTTTGTCCCACAAATTCTTCGTCGTAGCTTCCCCAGATACATTCAACAATACCAAATCTGAGACACACAATCGTATTGTGCTCTTCGCCTTCTGATCCAACTTCTTCCAATCTTCATTTGACATTGTCGTTGGTTTAGTACCTAGATCTACCACGATCCATTGATCTTTATCGACCAGCAGGTCCTCCATCTTGAGATTTCACAGCTCAAAACTCTGAACATTAAATTTCAACATCTCTATCTTTCTGCTGCTTGCCATATTCTTTCACTGCAAGAATCGATCCTGCAGATCTCCCACTGAACAGGATCTACCACAGGCCCAACAAAAAACCCCTCAGCAACAAAGGCGCCCCCTTGAAGCCGAAATAGCTCTGATACCAAATGTATGTTTTAACCCTGTACATAAATTATCTACAAACGAATCTTAAAACAGAAAATAAACAATAGCAAGAGCATAAAACATAAAACAGATAAACAAAAAGATTTTCCCCTGGATCCCAAATCGGGACGACCAACTTGATTTTTCATTATATTCCTTTTAGTGTTACAATACATATATACATGCCGAAGCATACATAAACCCAAATCCATTAACCCTGGATTAGAACATAACCATAGTTCCCTTGACCGGATCTACAAAATACTAGGGGCCGAAAACCATCGTACCCCAAAACCATGTGCAAACCCATGCACAAAACCATAGGCGGGTCTGCCCACTAGAAAATAAGGTCCAAAAAAATTTTCCAGACCCCAACAGGAGGGGTTGCTGCGCCCGGCGCAACGTATCAGGGGATCTATCGCCCCCCCCCCCACGCGTGACTAGTCATGGAAAGAATATAACACATACCCAACATTTTTTCCCCACAATCAAGCCCACTTAGCTTGCTGCCCCATTTGCAAAACCTTAGCATGTATTGTGCCTCGTGAACCATTCAAGTAGAGCTCCCTTTACTCTTTGTATTTTAAGTATGAGGGTTTTTCATTGTGCATTATATCAGATATCATTTTTTGCATTAAGTAAGTCATTCATGTATGACCATTTCCATGAGAGATAGTCGTAACTCACTAATTTCTCATGATTTTTGAATAGTACACTTAGCACTCATTGCATCGAGTATTGCTCACAGGGGTGAAGTAGTGGGACTGAAACTAGTGAAATGAATCACTTAGTGTCAATCATCACTTTCGGGGCTTGGGCTCGGTAACCAGGACTTCCCGAGAGGTCACCCATCCAAGTACTCACCTGGCTCAAGCGAGCTTAACTATGGAGATTTCCCCATAAGAAAGCCCACTTAGGTTGCTAGCCCATTTGAAAAACCTTAGCAAGTATTGTACCTCATGAACCATTCAAGAAGAGCTCTTTTTACTCTGTGTATTTTAAGTATGGGGGTTTTCTGCAATGAATTATATTAGATATCATTTTTGGGATTCAGCTGCGTTTATTTATTCTCAACTGCGTTTAGTAAGCCATTCATCTATGACCATTTCCATGAGGAGGAAGTGGTGACTAATTTCTCATGATTTTTGAATAGTACACTTAGCACTCATTGCATCGAGGTGATGCTCACGAGTGTGAAGAGGTGGGATTGAAACTAGTGAAATGAATTACATAGTAATCATCCTTCCGGGCTTACCTAGTAACCGAGGACTTCACAGGGAGGTCACCCATTCCAAAACTCCCTGCATCAAGCACGCTAAGCGTGGAGTTTTCCCCACAATCAAGCCCTTGGGCTTACTGCCCCATTTGCAAAACCTTAGCAAGTATTACGCTCATGAACCGTTCAATTAGAGCTCCCTTTACTCTTTTTATTTTTAAGTATGAGGGATTTCTGTAGTGCATTATATTAGATATCATTTTTGGGATTCAACTGTGTTAAGCAAGCCATTTATCTATGACCATTTCCATGAGAGGTAGTGGTAACTGACTAATTTCTCATGATTTTTAAATAGTCCACTTAGCACTCATTGCATCGAGTGATGCTCATAGGGCTGAAGAAGTGGGATTGAAACTAGTGAAATGAATCATATAGCGTCAATCATCACTTATAGGGCTTACACCCGGTAACCAGGACTTCCCGGGAGGTCAGCCATCCCAGAATCTCCTTTGGCTCAAGCACGCTTAATTGTGGAGTTTTTCCCCACAGTGAAGCCCACTTAGCTTGCTACCCCATTTGTAAAACCTTATCAAGTATTGTGCCTCATGAACCATTCAAGTAGAACTCCCTTTAATCTTTGTATTTAAGTATGAGGGGTTGTCACAGTGCATTATATTAGATATCATTTTGGGATTCAACTGCGTTAAGTAAGTCATTCATCTATGACCATTTCCATGAGAGGTAGTCGTAACTGACTAATTTCTCATGATTTTTGAATAGTCCACTTAGCACTCATTGCATCGGGTGATGCTCACAGGGGTGAAGAAGTGGGATTGAAAATAGTGAAATGAATCACATAGTGTCAATCATCACTTTTGGGGCTTGCACCCGGTAACCAGGACTTCCTAGGAGGTCACCCATCCCAGAACTCCTCTGGCTTAAGCGCGCTTAACTGTGGAGTTTTCCCCACAATCAAGCCCACTTAGCTTGCTACCCCATTTGCAAAACCTTAGCAACTATTGTGCCTCATGAACCATTCAAGAAGAGATCCCTTTACTCTTAGTATTTTAAGTATGAGGGGTTTTCGCAGTGCATTATATTAGATATCATTTTTGGGATTCAACTGCGTTAATTTAGTCATTCATCTATGACCATTTCCATGAGAGGTAGTCGTAACTGACTAATTTCTCATGATTTTTTAATAGTCCACTTAGCACTCATTGCATCGGGTGATGCTCACAGGGGTGAAGAAGTGGGATTGAAACTAGTGAAATGAATCACATAGCGTCAATCATCACTTTCGAGGCTTGCACCCGGTAACCAGGACTTCCCGGGAGGCCCTTGCATCCCATAACTCCTGTGGCTCAAGCGCGCTCTTGTGGATTTTTTTCCCCACAATCAAGCTCACTTAGCTTGCTACCCCATTTGCAAAACCTTAGCAAGTATTGTGCCTCATGAAAATACGTAAAAATGATGTAGACAAAATATCCTAGCAAGCTATGATGTTATTTTTTAGTTTAGTGCACTAGTTAGATGTGTTATAGAGTAAAATAGCGTGTTGCTCTATAAAATCAAACTACAACACCTACAATAAACAATAGGGACAACAACCCGTTTCGCTCAAGTTGACCAACCAATGAGTGTCAAAGAACTCCTAGATCATAGATCTAGTGGTGGGGAGGTTGGAGGATGAAAGGTAAGTCTAATGAGACCAATTTCCAACCTAGGACAACAACATGCTGGAAATTGTTATTTTTGTGACTCGGGATCAAGTCCCACTAGGCAAAGTGCCCAAAATTTTTAGATTTTGAGTTATATTTTGAATATGGTGGGAAAATGTATATTTGAGACTCTAAAACAATAAATGAAGAAGGTAAAATCAATATAGAGTCAAAGAGAAAGGTTCTAATAAATTTACTTGTTAGGAGCTAAAAACCTTGTTGGTTGTTGCAAATTTCTTGAGTTGCTAGCAAAATGTCCAAATACGCTCTTAAATCACTTGATACAAGAGGGTAAGAATATCCAATGCTAAAGCTAACTCAGTGTATAGATCCTTGGTCAAGATTCAACATTATTTTCAATAAGCAAAGCTATATTCTTATCATTTATGATATAACAATGTAAAAATAAGCAAGTAAAATCCTAAACTAAAAGAGAGAAAAAGGTTTTGAGTTTTTTAAAATAAAATGGTTGTTGCAAATTATACCATGTACCAAAATAAATGTATCTTGTTGGGTTGTAAAACACACGCCCCATTAGTTGAAATTGCACTTTGTCAATGAAGTGGGCTTGGTCTACAAGAGAAATCGTCGCCACTAATGACTTAATACTTCTTCCAATTTTCAAACCCACTTAACCAACCCATATTGTGGTGTTCTATAGCCTTCGGTTTAAGTGTGAGATGGAGTACAAACTCCCTTCATGGTTGAAGCTTCCTGTAGGAATAGTCCAATGCTTCCTGGAATGATCCACCTGCAAACCAAAAGGCAAAGCGTGATTGCTCCCTAGTTTGCCTCCACGTAACTATGTATCCCTTCAATGGCTCAATTCTCTAGCAATTGTGATCCTACTTGTTAGAAAAAATATTAAATTTACATAGCTACAACAACAATCAAAAAAAAAAACAATAATAAGAACCAACCCACACAATGTATAAAAAAATTAAACACAAGTTTGCAAATGAAAGTTCTTTATTGATGGCATTTATCTCTTAAGACAACAACAACCTTTGTTAGAGGGGAGACTAACCTTTTATGAAAAAAATTCTAATAGTTAGATAATGGCTAGCTAACAACACCATATGACAGGGTGCATCTACGATAACTTATGGAGTATTGTGGGATTGCCCCATGCACAACGAGTCAAGCTCCCCTACAGATTCATTCTTATCCCAAATCAACTCATTTACATTAGTTTGACAACAAGCCATGACACAAAGAAAACTACTTAGTTCATGAAAGTAATGGAAACTAAAGCCAAATACAAAAGCACCATACTCATCCACCTCATCCTCAACAAGAAAACATAAGTTTCCTAGGTTTACTTGGCTATCTTGTCAGAGAAATTCCCTAAACAACAATAACAATATGGATGGAAGCCTCCTTCACATGTTGATAAATAACCATTCAATATGTGGGGCTTGTTATCACACAAACCTTCACTTCTTGAGATAAATCCTAAAGCTTAAGCAAGGCTTTGGTGTAACTAAGAGGGAGGCAATCGTCACCTCACTAACCCTCTTTTACACTTTAAACCGACTATCCTCCAAGTCAAAGGGGGATACCATAGGATATGATTGTTAGGATTTTACAAAAGGAGTTCAAAGATGATACAAAAAGTAAATTCCAGCATAAAAGTTTTAAATGAATTAGGAAAATGAAGTGTATAGAAGGGTTGAAGACCAAAATATTTCCATTGGGTAATGGTTAATATCAAAGGCTCGCTTGGGAGGTTATCCCAACGATGGAAAGAGGATAATATGGCTGAACCACTCAATCAAAATTCACTCTTTCCTTGATGTTCTAAGTTGTAGAAATATAGGTAAGGGCATATCTAGAATAAACAGTATCCAATACTTATGCCCAAATGGGTTAGATCCAATGGTGAAAAGTGAGGAGTTTTTCACTGTTGGGTGAAGTTCAATTCCCACAAGGACCTAACCTAAAGCCATGGGCTCACCTTGAGGTAGTGGTCAAATGTGTGGTTCCATCCAAAGAGATTATATTAAATGGTCTCATGACCCATGTACACGTAACTAGATCGAATCCCACCACCATATCATTCAATTTTGAAGAACCTAAATGGGTTGGATCCAATGGTGGAAGGCGAGGGGTTTTTCACCATTGGGAAAGGTTCAATTCTCATGAGGGTATAATTTGAATCCATGGGGTAACCTTGAGGTAGCGGTCAAATTACATGTGGTTGCACCCACGGAGATTATATTAAATGGTCTCGTGACCCATGCACACATAAGTGGATCAAATCCCACCCCCATGTCTTTCAATATTCAGTCAGTTGGGTTTAGCTCGAGAAGTTAGGAGAAATTTTGTTATCCTCCCCACCCACCAGGGTCCAATTCCTACATCTGACATGTTGAGCTCATAAAGTGTAATATTCCTAATTAGCGACAGCTAATTGGAATATTCGACTCTGTATTGTTTTGCCATATGTGGGTTGTAGATAAATAAAAAGTGAGTAAAAGGGGGTCTAACTCACTTTAGTGGAATAAAACACCTTCCTAGTAGCGCAACGTTGTAACTTAAGGGGGGAGCCAAGGGGGGCCACACACCACGTGGAGGAGAGAGAGAGAGTACGTTGGTTTTGGGGGGAAACCAATGCTATAGAAGGTGGAGGAGCCTCCTCATTTGGGGCATTCTTGTTAGGCATTGGGGCATTCTTGTGTTGATGATATTGGAGCTAGACGTTTTGTCTTCTTGAGCACGCTGGCTGTTTAGCCTGTCTGCAGCAATGTTTAGTGCGTTGAGTGTCTCCGGTCGGAGATCTCGCCCTTAGCCCTGAGGGACTTCGAGTGCCTGCTCAGGAAAGGTTTTTCCTTCAGTCTTTAGCGAGATATTTGGTTGGTTGTTTGCTGAGGATCTGGGCTCTATTTGTGACTGCGCAGTCCCTAGGAGAGAGGACGCAGTTCTAGTTGGAGGTGTTCCGTTGCGGGGATTTTCTGCAGGAGTTTCAGTCGGTATTTAGAGGAGAGGATCAGTATTGCTGGCAAGAGGTTTCTTGAGGAGTTTGTGGCACCGTTTCAGCTTTTATCTTTTGGCATCTACGCTGAGCCTTCCTGGACGGCGTATTTCCTTGAGGAGGGTTTCTGTGGTGATTTTCGGAGGCTGACCATTTTCTATATGGTTTCTGGGTTTGGTCCGGGGTGGTGAGTTCAGGGGGTCTGCAGATTTTTAGCTCATTCCGGCAAGGGGATCAGCCCCTAGCCTTAGTCCATTCCAGCAGCAGCAGTTTTACGGCAGTTTCGCAGCAGCTGGGACGTAGTTCTTGTAGCAGCCATTTCCTGTTTTCTGAGAAAGTTCTTCACTTGCCTTGAGCAAGAATAGGTGCTATTATTCTGATCATCTATTGTATTTCATTATATTCTCAGATTAATAAAATGGCTTAGCGTTCCCGACGTTTTTATGAGTATTTGCTTCATGTTATATTTCTAGCATTTTCTATATTGTCGTATGATATTGTATGTTCCAGTTCTATACCACTTGGTGTGTTCTCTATCACTCTTAGACAGAGTCTGGACAGGGCCAGATAGCCTCCGGATCTCGTCCTCTTCTGGAGGCGACATATCCGGTTAATGCCCTCCCAGTCAATCTCTGGTTGGAGTTTGGTGTGTTTTTGAGATATCCTGGAAACGGGATATTACATAAAGAGTATTCCCTGTAATGGCTTCAAGCATTGTTTTTTGAGCAATCCCTCATGGACCGAAACATGTATACTCATCATATGAAATATAAAGATATTTCTCATGGGAAAATAAATCCAATAATTATGAAAAATGTGATCTCCCATAATGAAATATACATGATGTCAACCAAGTATTGAGAAGTGAGGAAACATAAATAGCATTCCAAAGATAACATAATCGAAAATGGAGAGAGACATGTCATTTAATTTTAAAGAGTTGGTTGGATCCAATGGTGGAAAGTGAGGAGTTTTTCACCATTGGGAAAGGTTCAATTCCTGTGAGGGAATAATACAAACCAATGGAGGCACCTTGAGGTAGTGGTTGAACATGTGGTTGCACCCAGAGAGATTATATTAAATGGTCTCATGACCCATGCACACATAATTGGATCAAAGCCCACTTCCATTTCCTTCAATATTTAGTCAATTGGGTTAATCTCAAGTGGTTAGGAGAAATCTTGTTATCCTCCCCACCGGGGTTCAATTACTACATGTGACATGTTGAGCTCATGAGGATTAGTTCTTGTAATAGCTTTGAGCCTTGTTGTTTGAGCAATCCCTCGTGGACCGAAACATACTCATATGGAATATAAAGATACTTCTCATGGAATAGAAATCCAATACTTATGAAAACTATGGTCTTCCAGAATGAAACATATGTGCTTTCAACCAAGTATTGAAAAGTAAGGCAACATAAAAATCATTCCAAGATAACATAATAGAAAATGGAGAGAGCCTACCAAATTTTTACTCATAAACATATGTCAAGATACTTCAACAACAATAGAAATCGCAATATAGATCTTTAAGATTCCTCACCCACAAGATATTTGAGTTGATCCTCCAAATGTCTCCGATAGATATACAAATAGGCTCCAAGATATTTCTCCCCAAATCCAACCATGAGAAATAATAAAGAGAGCAAAACTTATGTAACTTTCTAGATCTATTGATCTCTCGAAGGAATACAATAGATGACCTCTTGAACAAATCCATTACTAAAAGTAGCAATGATTTGTTTAGATCCACTTTCTTCTCCAAGAAGAATCACTAAAGTATGTTGGGAAGAAAATACAATAGTGATCTTCATCACTAACTTGATTAGCAAGGTTGCTAAGGTCCTAACAACCTATTGGATGGACAGACACAAGGCTAGGTCCCATTGCCACCTCAACCCAAGCTCCCACTATTTAGACCCACCAACCTCCTAAATGGTCAAGGGAGAAGTCCCAAAAATAACCCCAAACAATCCCAAATAATATCAGTGTCTTAAATGGGGTCACTTGGAGTGAAAGTGTTAATCTCCGAGAAATGTCTAGAAAATATTAGTAGCCCAAAATCATTGAAAGTATGTCATGCAACCTATGGATTTTGTTCCACACTGATAATCCCAACCAAAAATGTGACTATCTCTTGATTTGGGTTACTACTTGAGAATTTATAACTCAAAATAACTTCTTGTCCTATGTAGCAAACCATAAAATCTACAAAAAATGCAGAGACAACAACCTGATTTGGTTATGACAATCACCCTTCAAGTTCCTTAGCCCTTCTAGATGATTAGTGTAGGAGTGGATAAGTTATGGGGGGGGATATAGAGGCTTTTGAGGTCTCCCCTCAACTAAAATATGACTGAAAAGTTAATTTCCAACAAGCTAAAAATTACTTTTCAGAAATTTGGGTGAAAACCTCTTGGTTTACACACCCAAAAAATTTCAGACTTAATATTAACACTTGAATATAGATGGAAATAGTGTTGCAAACATCCCAATTTCATTGTGAGAAAAGCGCAAAATCATGATTTTTTGGCCTAGCTGGTGTTTGTCATTTTTTCAATATTTTGGTGGTATCTTAATTTTGTCAATGTTCCGATTTTTACCGATATTTTCTCAATTTTTATGATATTTTGGTTTTCCAAACCCTTGTCAGTTTCATCCGATGCCGATGTTTGCAACATTGAGCCTGAAAATGATAAAGGGTTACTCTATATATGGAAAATAACACGTATTAAGGACTATAGAGTAAACGACAATTTTCTAGATTGGCTTTACTTACTTGGAGGCTGAAAATCTTGTTGTAAATTATAGATTATTCTTGGTACAACCTTGAAAAAAATAGAGATATGAAATGCCAAAGACTAAATACAAGTGTAAAAGAAACTTGAATATAAATAATGTACCTTTTTCTTGGTAAGATCCAACAGTTAGCTATATTTTCCCAAGGATATAATCTTGCTTAATAAGATAAAACAACAAAAAAAGCTAGCAAAAGAACCTAAACTAATTGCAGAAAATCAAAAAAATACTTTTTATTTTTTAAATAAGAGTGGTCGTTGTTTAAAATATGTGTCATATGCCTCACCTTCACTGGAATGCGAAGTCAGTATTCCGTTAACTCGATATAGCTAGTTTATTTCAAGGGAGTAAGTTTGGTCCAATATGGAAATCACCCCCAATATTGCTTAACTTTGTTGATGACTTTCAAATCTGCTTAGGAGTGGCCTCTCCTCAAAGTGGCATCTCTGTCCTTTGATCTTTGTATGTGGTAGAATACAAGTTCTGAAAACAAATTGAAGTTCCCTCCAAAGATGGTTTGAATGTTTGGATTGACCTACCTGCAAAACAAAGAAAAATCAAGTGATGTTGCTCCCTAATTGGTGCTCACCACATGCCCCTCAATGGAAAAAATCATTAGTCTTAGTGTAATTTTATTTATCATCAAGAAAATGTTAGATTTAACTAGCCACAAAATATATATCAAGAAAAGAAATAAAAAAAATCATTCCACACAATGCACAGATAAAATTTACACAAGGGTTTTCATAATGTGAGCTCTTTGTTATGATAGCACCTGTCTTAGTTAACAAAAACCACATTACAAATGACGAAAGGCTAGCCTTTATAAGAAAAATTATAACAATTAGCTAACAACTAGGTGGACTCTCCCTCAATAAAATATTTACTAATCATTCACAAGTTAGAGACATAGTAATTTAATTCATAAAATATTACAAATATTAATTTTAATTTTCCCACAACCGGATCTATTTGGACAAGATTCCATGATTTGGTCCACAAATTCCCTTTGCTAATGGTCACAATGGTAAAAAGTCAAAATAGCAGCTTCTTCTTGCCCAACATTCCACTTCTCTAGTCCATGAATAAGTTGACTAGCATAAAAACAATGGTACAACTTCCTTGAGAACTCGACTTGGTCATTTTGATGGAGAGTTATGGTTATAATGGCTATTTCGTTAGTCCATTCCTTAACTTCTCAGTCCATCTTGACTTTGATGGCTAGTTTGACCTCCAATGGCTAGTTCAACTTGATTTCACTTGACTTTTCCTTTACTAACTCAATTTGGTCACCTTATTCCTAGATCTCCAACGCCCTTTCTTACTAGTAAATTTTGAAACCTAGGTTTTTCTCTATCAATCTAGGTATGTACTAGGTATCCCTCGGATTTTCCACATCACCTAGGGCATTGCCACATCATCACCCTGTATACCATGTCATCACCTCCCCATGCTAGTTCTATGATGCCTTCGTTGATTTGAAATTTGACACATGGGTTTTGTTCATCTCTTCATGCTAATCAACTTTGACGTAATGTGTTATGTATCCAAATCCAGAAAAACATAGAAACACAAGAAAAGTTAGCTCACCGACTAGATAATAAGCCACTTTGAGGGGGAAACCTCCCTTTACATCACATAAATGAACAATTATTGGATGATTCAAATGACAAGACTTCCTTGGTATATATAGGACTCTAATGGGTCAAAATATAATCAAGGCCTGCATAACAATAATAATGTTAAGGGCACAACAATAACAATAGTGGGCTTCTATGGGGCACAACAATAACAATATTGGGGCTACACTAATATTATAGGGACCTAACATGCCCCCTCCTTCAAAAAAGTGTCCTCCTCAACACTTGAGTAGTTTTGGATGATTTTGTATAGAATACTCATCCTCCCACGTGGAATCTTCAGCGGGTAAAACCTTCCACTTAATGAGATACTCTGAAATTGATCAATTTCGTAGCTATTGGATTCTTGTTTCCATAATTGCTTTAGGCTCCAATATGGTTTCTCGTTTCTCATCAAGTTTTGGAAATATAGTTTGAACTAGGAGCTTGTCACCTATAACCTTCTTTAAGCATGAAACATGGAAACTGGGTGTACTCGCAAAGATGCAGAAAACTCCAATTTGTATGCCATAGTACCAATGTTTTGCAACATCTTGTAAGGACCATAGTACTTGGGTGATAATTTATTATCCTTCTTAGCTTGCTTGAGGGACATTTGTTTGAATGGTTGTATCCATAAAAATACCCAATCACCCATGTCAAAAATTATTTCACTGTGATGTTGATATGCCTGTTATTTCATTCGATTTTGTGCCAAAGTCAGGTTATCCTTTAAGATTTGGAGAACTTGTTGTTGATGCTAGATGTGATCTTCCACTGCTTGAACCTTAGAATTTTCTCTTAAAGATGATGTGATGGACAATGGATGATATCCATAAAGTGCCATAAATGGGGTCATTTTTGTTGCAGTATGGAAGGAAGTGTTATAGCACCATTCTGCCATAGGTAACCACTTGACCCATTGTGTTTGTTGATAAAATATAAAGAAACAAATATATTTTTCCTAACATTTGTTCAATATATCAGTTTTCCCATCAGATGAGGATGATAAGATGGGTTATGAGCTAATTGAGTATGAAGACAGAAAATTAATTTTGTCCAAAAAATTCCAGTGAAAATGGGATCTTTGTCGAACAACATTGCATTGTGAATGCGGCTTACCCTCTCTGCGCGTTTCTGAGTTGCGCTGCTAGGGTTTCTCAGCAGCGTAGCTGCCCCTGCAGCGGCCTGCCTAAGGCCCGATCCCATGGAGATGCAGGGTTCTCCCAAGGAGCCCCCACTGCCGCCTTCTTCTCCTGCCGTTGATGCTTTCAATCAGCTTCTGGCCGGTTTGCCCTAGAAGAAAAAAAGCGAAGCATCTAAATTCGTTAAGAAGCTCGAAGAGATTCCAGAGATCTCTTTGCCTCCAAAGACCCCCATCCAAGTAGCTTTATCTCCGGCTGATCGTGGTCTCATTGGCCAATTCACAGGACTTTGGCCTTCTCCAAAAACTACTGAGCAATGGGTTAACAGGAACTGGGCTCCTCTGATCAAGCAAAGTGTTACCTCTTACTTTCTCGGGCGAGGGTTCTTTCTCTTCAAATTCTCTTCCAAAGAAGACAAAGATCTGATCTTCCAAAATGGGTCGTATTTCATGGGCCCTCAGGGCCTCTATCTGAACAAATGGACTCCAGACTTTGATCCGGCTGTAGATGTTCCCAAGGCTGTCCCGGTGTGGGTTCGGCTCCCGAATCTGCCAGTGCATTGCTGGAACTGGGATTCCTTGAAACACATTGGCAACGCCCTCGGGAAATTCATAGATCGGGCAAACAATAAGGACCAGTATGACTGTGCTAGAATCTGCATAGAAGTAGATCTAGAGGTGGGTCTCCCAGAGGCAATCAAAATCAAAGCCGGCAGCTGGTCTCATGTGCAGATCTTGGATTATGAGCAGTTGCCATCCAAATGCAGGAAATGCCATGTTCATGGACACTTTGCTAGAAATTGTCCATCCAATGCAGAGCCAGAGAAAGGAAATGAAGAAGGTTGGAATCAAGTCAAGCGCGCAAAAATCAATCACAAAGGACAAAAACCGGGAGGACCTAATGGAAAAGGCCCTCTTCAGTCTAATGCTCAGCGCCCCCCTACCAAAAAGGCACAAGAAAACAAGTTTGATCCTTTAAGCCAGCGGACAGAAGAAACTCAGGAGATTGAGACCCAAAAACCAGTCTCTCCAAGCAAAGGCACTCCCTCAACCTCCCTTAAAGGAACAAGTGCTGAAGATCCCAAAGGCATGACTATAGAAGATGAGGAAGAAGAAAAGGAAACGGAGGAGTTAGAGGAGGAAGGAGAAATAGGAGAGTCTCAAACCTCGGTAAGGAGATCCACAAGAGGTCGCAAAAATGACAGGGAAAAAAGAGAGCAGGAGACTTACAAAGACAAGCTACAGGGCAGTCAGCCAACTCTGGAAAAACTGCTAGCCTCAAATCCTAGGATGACAAAAAATCAGCCTCAAGGCTCCAAGGGAGCCCATCAGAAACATAAATAATGAAGGTCATCTCCTGGAATTGTAGAGGTATGGGGAGCAAAGTTAAGGAAGAAGCCATTAGAAGCTTAATAAGAACAGAATCTCCAGATATACTTCTCGTCCAGGAGACCAAGCTGGAAGACGTAGTGTTCATGCATGCAAGCAAGAAAATTTGGATCAAAAGTGAAGCAAGAGCAATCTCTGCCCGGGGTGCCTCAGGAGGGATTGGCACTCTATGGAACGCCAGCAAATTTGCAGTCATCTATGAGGCTAGTAATACTCATTGGTTGCTGCTTAAAATGCAGAATCTGGACACCAAAGAAATTTTTTGCCTTTTCAATGTATACTCTTCAGTCAATGTCGGGGAAAAAAAGGACTGTTGGGATTCTATAAGGCAACAAGCAGACTTGACAAACCTGGAAAATATAATCATTGCTGGAGACCTCAACCTCACTCTCCACTTGTCCGAAAAAAGAGGAGGTAGCGCAGTCCGAGATCCGGCAAGGGAATGGGCGGAGGATCTTATGCAGGACTGGGATTTGCTGGATATCAAGCCTTCCTCAGGTAAGTACTCTTGGTCTAACAAAAGAGCTGGCCCAGGTCATATTGCTGCCAGATTAGATAGATTTTTCATCCAAAGCTCCTTTCTGTTACTAGGATTAGAACCTAGAATGTATATTCTCACAAACAGCATCTCGGACCACAAGCCCATAAAGCTAGAACTCCTGGCCCATCTAGATTTGGGCCCTATTCCTTTCAGATTTAGTCCCCTCTGGGTCAAGGAGCCAAACTTCATGCAAATAGTCAAGGATTGTTGGAGACAGCCAGTCAAAGGATCTCCTTTCTTTGTCTCGGAGGAAAAGCTTAGAAGGGTGAAAGGAGCTTTAAAACGTTGGGCCAAAACCCTGTCCAATCCTGCTTCAGAAAGAAAAACCATCAAAGCTTCTCTTGCCTCTCATCAAATTCAAATGGAGAACGCTATTGTCACAGAGGAGCTGCTAGATCAAGAGGCTCAGCTGAAGCAGTGTTTTCATAAGGCCTGCTTAGCTGAAGAAGAATACTGGAGATTAAAATCTCAAAATCTCTGGCTTAAAGCAGGGGACAGGAATTCTGCTTTCTTTCATAAACAAGCCCAGGCCAGGAAATGCTTCAACACTATTTCTGAGATCAAGGAGGATAACCTCACCCACAAGGAATTTGAGGAAATTAAGAAAGCAACCTTTTCTCACTTCCAAAACTTGTATAGTGAGGACACGGATCTGGACCAATATTTAGATCTGTTAGACATTATTCCTTCTTCAATCTCTCCTCGTATGAACGAGATCCTTGAGGCCAAAGTCACTTAAGAAGAAGTTAAAAAGGCCCTTTTTGCCATGGATCCGGATAAGGCCCCCGAACCGGATGCCTTTCTGCCAGGTTCCTCCAAGTTTGCTGGCTGATAGTTGAAAAGGATCTTTTCAAAATGGTTCAAAAATCTCAAAATAGTCAAAAAATAGGAGGCAGCACAAACTCAACTTTTTTAGCCCTCATCCCCAAGGAAAAAGGCGCCAACAACTTCAACAAATTCCGTCCAATTTCCTTATGCAATACAGGGTACAAGCTAATCACCAAAGTAATTGCAAATAGACCGAAGCTCATTCTTCCCAAAATAATTCCGAAGAACCAAGGAGGCTTCATCCAAGAAAGGCAGATCGTGGACAACTTCACCCTTGTCCAAGAGGCAATTCATTCAAGTCTTCGCCGAAAAGAACAAGGTATGGTGATCAAACTCGACTTAGCAAATGCCTTTGATCGAGTAAATCATAGCTTTCTGTTAAAAGTCATGAGCAAGTTTGGTTTTGGAGTAAACTTCATTAAATGGACCCGGGCATGCATCTCGGAGCCATGGATTGCTCCTCTTGTAAATGGAAGAGCCATTGAATTTTTTAAAGCTTAGAGAGGGCTTAGGCAGGGGTGCCCTCTCTCCCCTCTGCTCTTTGTCATCCAAGCCTCTGTCCTCAGCTTCCTATTAGACAAAAAGATGCAAGATCAAGATATTAATGGATTGTGTATTGCAAGAGGGGTCAAAAACATAAACCACGCCTTATTTGCGGATGATACTCTGTTATTGGGAGCTGCCACTCTTTCCTCTGCCACCAAATTCAAAGTAGTATTGGATGAATTCTGTGAGGCCTCAGGCAGCGTCTTAAATAAGAACAAATGTCATATCTTCAGTTGGAACACATCGCCCAGATTGATCTCTGCTATCTCTAGATGTTTGGGCTTTGCAGCCTCCTCTACTTGGACCTCTTTCAAATACTTGGGCCTTCCTGTTTATCATAAAAGACCTGCAAGCAAAGACTGGCTCCCTCAACTCGAAAAATTCAAGACCAGGATCCAAGCTTGGGGATACTCCTGGCTCAACATTGTTGGTAAATCTATCCTAATAAAATCTATGCTCACCAGTCTCCCTCTATTTCAATTTGCTGTGCTTCTCGCTCCGGCAAGCATCTTAAAAAAAATGGAGGAGTACATTCGGAGGTTCTTTTGGAAGGGAGGCAAACAGAATGAAAACAAGATTCCCCTTATCATTTGGGAAACCATCTTCAAACCATTGTGGGAGGGTGGTTTGAATTTCAAAAATCTCTGTCAGCAGAATGTAGCTATGGCAGCGAAGATAATTTGGAAGATCATTGCGCCCAAGCCAGGCTGGGCTCAATTGGCTCTCTAGAAAAAATATTTCAGAGGTCCTCGATATAGCTGTTTGGACAACGTGATCCATCTGCCTAATTCGTCTTTCCTTAAACTGTATGTTAAAGCTGCTCCTTTAGTCAAAGCGCACTCCTACTGGATTCCAGGAAACGACATAAAGATCAACATCTGGACTGATAAAATTATGAATATGGAACCTATTGAAGACAGAGCTTCCATAAGAGCGCTGCACTGCTGGATGGATGGAGAGGGGCTGCGTTCGTTGTGGGATATCTCGCTGTGGAGCAATTCTGTTTGGGCAAGTTGGAAACGTATTGAGGTGCCGGCTCATCTGATCAACAAATGGTCCACGCTGCTGGAGCTCCTTCATGGATTGGCGCCTTCGCACATAAGGAAAAGAGACTTGAGAGGCTGGGGACCGAATGCCAGAGGCTACGCTATCTCCATGGGATATGCTAAGCTGAAAGAGAGACCACACGTCCCCCCTGACCCAGCACCTTGGCATGGTGTCTGGCATTTTCCTTCGTGGCCCAAAGTCGACTTTTTTGCTTGGCTTCTTTGCCATGGTAAAATTCTAACGAATGACATCCTGCAGAGGAAAGGGTTTTACGGCCCCTCCATATGTTCGCTGTGCAGTGAAAATGCAGAGACAGCGGTCCATTTAATGCTTGATTGCAGTTTCTCTAAGCAGATTTGGTTCTCCTGCCTTCACAATCTGGATCCTAGCATTTCGCTTCCTTGTTCCACTGCTGATCTATTTTCTAATTGGGCCAACAGGTATCCTGGCCCTCCACCTAAAAACCAGGTAATCAAAACTGCATGGTCTGTCCTTCCAAAGGTTATTTGCTGGCAGATCTGGCTAGAACGAAATAGAAGAATTTTCAAAAATATTAAACAAAATCACAAGGCCTTAGAAATCAAGATTAAGTGTCATCTAAAAGAGTGCTTAACTGATTTAAAAGATGATTCTAATCTTAGCCAACAAGACATTGCTTGGGGATCATTCCTTGACTTGCAATTTCAAACAGCAGTTAGAAACGTCCATCCTCCCAAAGACTAGCAAATAAGAAAATCTGAAACTGACTTTCAAGACTGGCTCTCATCTCAATCAAGACACTCTCTCTTTTTTGATGGGGCAGCAAAGGGAAATCCGGGCAAAGCTAGTGCAGGAGGCGTTGTTGTAAGCCCAATTGGGGAAAAAATTCATTCCTTTGCTTGGGGGCTTGGCCATTCATCCAGCATTCAAGCTGAGGCTTTGGCTCTCTTCCAAGGCCTCAAGATTCTCAAAGACTCAAATATAAGAGAAGCTAATGTTATTAGGGATTCCCAGATCATCATAAATGCAATGGTCTCCAACTCCCCAGCTTTGGATCTTAAACTGGCAAGGCTGATAGCCAAAATTAAGGGTTTGGAAAACGCTTTTCAGAAGCTGAATTACTATCATGTGCTGAGAACTCATAATAAAGAGGCGGACATTGAAGCCAACAAAGTTGCCCTCCTCTCTGCTGGGGTCAAGATGAAAGACGAAGAAGAATCATGGGAACCCATTCCATAAGCTGATTGTTGTCATGTTTTACTGTTTGCTCTTAAATCAATTTGTATGTATCTTCAAGTTTGGAAAAATCTCTGAAATTGAATCTATAGTTACCTCATCAAGGAGGAAGTCTCCAAGCTTTAGCTGCATTCTCCACCTTATCGGTGAGGTGCAACAGGATATAGACATCCTCAATGTAACCAGATTTTCGGCATTCAGGCCAAGATGAATATAACTACTCCATAACCGTTACTGTAAAAAAAAAAAAAAAAATGGGATCTTTGTCACTTACAATAATCTTTGGGTTTCCATGTAGCTTTTGAACTGTTTCCACAAATGCAGTAGAAACTATACTGGCTTTGAAAGGATGAGATAGTGCACAAAAGTGTGCATACTTGGTAAGTCTATCAACTGCCACCGTGATGACACTCTTTCAGCTTAGGTAAACCTGTGATGACATCCATTGAGACCTCATCCCAACGCTGACTTGGAATGGCTAATGGTTGTAAATGACCTGTGGTATTAACTGTCTCAACTTTATTTTGTTGGCAAACCAAACACTCTGCCACAAACTTTTGAATATCATATTTAAGGCCATCCCAAAAAAAATCCTTCTTGAGCTTGTGGTAAGCTTTTAAAAATCTCGAGTGCCCTCCTATAGGAGAGGTGTGCAATTCCAAAAGAACCTTTTGCTTGAGTTGGGAGTTCTTCCAAAGATATAAGCAATCTTTATATCACACTGAATCAATTTTCTAGATAAATGTATCAGATGCACTAGGATCTTGTTGCAACCTTTGAATGAGTGTCCACAGCTCTTCGTCATTCTTCCATTCATCCCTTGATTTAGCTATCCAATCAGGTTTGATAATAGAAATGACAGAGCAATGCCTCCACATCCTCATCCCTTCTTGAGAGTGCATTTACAACAACATTTTGCTTCCCTTTTTTGTAGATGATTTCAATCTCATAACCCAACATCTTTGTGACCCATTTTTGTTGCTCTTATGAAGATAATATTTGTTCCAAGAAGTATTTAAGACTATCATGATTTGTTTTTACCTTGAAGTGTCTTCCCATTAGGTAAGGGTGACATTACTTCAGGGCATGCAGTATTGCCAACATTTCCTTATCATAAATAGGTTTGTGAATATACTTTCCTTTGATTGGACGACTTTCAAAAGAAATAAACAGTGCCAATGTCAATTCTTGAGGCATTACATTCCACAATAAGTGTTTTTGTGAAGTCTGGTGTAGCTAAGACCGAAGCTTGGCACATTTCCTCTTTAAGATATTCAAAGGCCTTAGTTGCTTCTGGAGTCCAAAAAAATGTATATTTCTTCAGTAATGTTGTTAGAGGTGCTGCTATTTTCCCATAATTCTTAACAAATTTGCGATGAATACCCTGACAACCTAAGAAATCCTCGAATATGCCTTAAGGTTGAGGGAATTTTTCATTCCTTGATGGCTTTAATTTTGTTCGAGTCTACCTTAACACATTCATGAGATACAATATGACCCAAATATTCCACTTCTTGTACCCCAAAGAAACATTTTCGGGGTTTTGCATACAATTATTTTTCATCCAATAGTTTGAGCGCCCTGTCAACATGTTGAACATGATCTTTCCAAGACTTGTGGATTATTATATCATCAAAAAATACTAACAAAAAATTTATAAGGAAGGGTTTGAAAGTGGAATTCATCAAACCTTGAAATGTGGAAGGTGCATTAGTAAGACCAAAAGGCATGAAAAAAAATTCATAATGACTTTCATGATTTTTGAATGTTGTATTTGGAATGTCTTTTGTCTTCATTTTAATTTGATGATATCCTGAACAAAGATCCAGCTTGGTGAAGTAAATTGTTCCATGTAGTTCATCCAACAATTCATCAATGACAGGAATGGAAAGTTTATCTTTAATAGTGAGCTTCTTGAGTTCTTTATAATTTGAACACATACGCCATGATCCATCTTTTTTGTGCACCAATACCACTAGAGAAGAGAAAGAATTCTGGCTAGTTTGAATTATACCTTCCTCTAGCAATTTTTTAACCATACATTCAATTTCACTCTTTTGGGAATAGGGATATCTGTAAGGTCTAATGTTTGGGGGAAAACTTCCTGGAATCAAGTGAATAGCATGATCATGATCACGAATAGGTGGGATACCTTTGGGAGTCTCAAATACCTCAGAATAATTGTCAAGGGATCCTTGGAGATCTGGAGGAATGGATTACTTAAATGTTTAAACATCTAGTGAGCATAATTGTGCAATTCCCCCTCGTTGTTCCTCCTTCAAAAGCTTTGTAATTCCATTAGAGCTAATTATCTTCTCAGGTTTCCCTGTGATACCCCTTAATTCAATTTATTTTCCTTCCCAAAAAAAATTCAAGAAAAGTTCTTGAAAATTAAAAGATATTGTCCCCAAAGATTGTAACCATTGGACTTCTAATAAAACATTAGCACCCTAATATTATCACAATTTCCTAAGCAATTTATAGTTCCTCCATTTGCAACCATCACTTGACACTTTGGTGCTGGATATAGAAAGCAATTTAAATCCTTTGCTATCTTACAATGAATCAAATTATGGTTGCTACTCAAATCAATCAATACTACTACCTTTTTCTTCTTGGTATATCCTTTTATCTTGAGAGTTTGAGGAGTGGTAATTCTTGCTAATGCATTACAAGATATGGTTGGATTTGTTTCTTATTTTTCAACCTATGTGAATGGTTCCTAGTGTATATCTCTTCTTTTGATGTTTATTGTTCCATTTCTTCCTCTTCTTCACAATATATGTAAAATAATTTCTTCTCGGCACACTTATGACCTTAAGTGTATTTTCTATCACAACTATAACAAAGCCCTTTTGCTCTATTTTCCTCCAGTTGTTGTGGTGTCAACCTTGTAGGTCATGGGAGGCTAAGAGTGGCAAAACTTCCATCTTTATAGTTGTGAGTGGCAGATCTCCTTGTTGCCATAATTTTGCTTTCAACTTTGTTTTCCACTGTAAATGCATTTTCCAATGAATCAGGTTCCCATAATCTAACCTCGTGTTGGATGGTATCCTTTAAATTCCCTATGAAGACATCAATCAGATGCTCCTCTGGAATATCAGTTACCTTGATATTCAATCTTCGGAAGTCCTTAATGTGCTTCGCCATTTAAACCTTTTGCTTGATATTTATCAATTGGATAAAGAAGGTATCTCTCTTTGTATCCTCATAATGTGCTATCAATTCATCTGTAAAAATTGTCCAAGTGACAAGTGATTTACGAGAACAAAGTCATCAATACCACACAAATTGATTGGGTTCTAAGTATAAAGATGCAATGTGTACCTTTTGTGTGTGTTGCACATCATATAGATCAAAGAATTTCTCCATCTGTAGTATCCATGTATCCTCGCCATCAAATTTCTTCATATCGATATTTGGAATGTGGTGTGTCTTCAACCCAAAGTTGGAGTCTCCAAAATCATGATTCACATTTATTTTGTTCTCATCATGAGTTTCATGGAATACCTTATCACCACTCGGAAGTTCTTGTAGCAACTTTGTCAAACCTTCCATTTTTACTTCAAACCTTCCATGTCCCCTTTCATTTTTGCTTCTAAACCATCTATCTTAACATTCATCATCACTTTCAATTCAATTTTATTTCTCTTTGTGAGAGCAAAATTTATTGCACTTGGTCCCTTAATTTTGATATATCATGTTGCATTTCTTCTTCTTCACACATCATAGTAGAACTATTTGAAGGCTTAATGGGTGTAGAATTTTTTTGTTTGGGAGGAATTTTGGAATGAATTAATAAAATATGCTTCACTATGCCCTTTGAATTACTACAAACTGATTTTTAAAACAAAAGTTATGCAAATTTAAAAATACACACCTTTTAAGAGTTTGATTTTGAGCTTGTTGATAAGGTTGCCTTGAAATTGTTGTATCTCTGTGATTTCAGCCTCTCAAGGTCTGAAATTACGTCCTATGATAGCCCTATGTGTCTTCTTTCCAACCCCACCAATTAGGCCAATATTGGATTCTTCAAGATAAGGTTATGCCAAATCTCTCACAATGTCATGATTATGAACAAGTTTAGTAGAGCGAACTTGTTGGTATGCAATGTGTCACTGTTTTAACCTTCAGCCCTAAAAAACTACATTTCATGCACTTTCAGTTTCTTTTTACGAAATTTAAATACGATGCTCGAAGAGAAATTTATGATGATTTTCCCTAGGATACCTATTTGAGATTGAATTCTGAAGCACATAGAAACCCTAACTTCCTTGGACCATATCTCCGAAAATATAGCAAAACAAGGTTTGAAATTGCATTCCGATATTCATCAAAATTTCACCTCCACATGGTAACAATTTCACAGTTTGAAGCTTCACAAAAAAAAATTATAGCGAAAATGCCACAATGACCCATTTGAAGCAGCAAAACCCTAAGATCAAGAGCTCTGATATCAAATGTTATGTATCAAGATCCAACATAACACAAAAAACAAGAAAAGATAGTTCAACGACTAGATAATAAGCCACTTCGAGGGGGAAACCTCCCTTTACATCACATAAATAAACTGTTGGAAATACTGAGAGGGGGAGTGAATCAGCATATCTTTTCAATTGTTAATTTTACCAGTTAGATCACCTATATTTAAAACACAAAATGAATAATAAGAATAAATGCTTTTATTAATTTCTTCTTTATAATAAATCAAGTACAATATATGTAGGGCTCCAACCCTAGATGAAGACACCATTCTTCAATGTCCCAGGCTCCAACCTGTATTTGCCAAGCACCGACTTGGACTTCCAAGGCTCCAACCTTGTCAATTCTAAGGCACCAACCTCAAGGGCTCCAACCCTATATCTGGTATCGGCTCCAACCTGGTCTCTTGAGGACTCCTATCCTCTAGGGCTCCAACTCTATCTTCCAAGGCACCAACCTTGTCAATTCTAAGGCACCAACCTCAAGGGCTCCAACCCTATATCTGGTACAGGCTCCAACCTGGTCTCTTGAGGACTCCTATCCTCTAGGGCTCCAACCCTATCTTCCAAGGCACCAACCTTGTCTCTATGAGGCTCCAACCTCCTGCTTCAATTTGTCAAGATATATTTGGTTATACTTCACAGCTCCCAATGTCTTCTTCAACTAGCCCTGTCAATCTTCACTTAGTCTTCATTGTAGTCTCCACATTACGTCATCAATGACAACCTTTTCTTCTTAGAAGGTGTCACCACTGCTCTTCATCGCACCCAAACAATTTCTCCAAGTTACCTCATGATGACATCAGCGATGCATCATGATCTTCAATTTTATTTCCAAGATCACTTAAGGCTTCTCACAAAATATCTTCAATCTTCTTCAAGGTCACTCCACAAAGTCTTCTTAGTCTTATCTTCAATAATGCTCCAAGGTATCTTCAATTTGCTTCAAAAGGATCTTCAACTTGTATGTCTTCAATTGAAATCTTCACCGTTCAATTCTTCATAATTCTTCACTGTACTTTGTGCTTGGCTTTGTTAGTGATTGACTTATGCTTGGCTTCTGCTTGACTTCACTGTGTTGACTTCAACGTGTACTTGTCTTTATTACTTGACTTCATTTGATCCATCAATGCTACTGTTCAAGAGTATAGTCACAATCCTAGCATCTTACCACAGTCCAAGGAGGGAGGTAATACAATATTCCAAGCCTTTGCACAGTCAGAATGTGAGTGACACAATAGTCTAGGGTGAAGGTGTATTCCAAACCACTGTTTAAAGAATCCAGTCACAATTTAATGAGCCATTGTTTAAGGCACAGTCCTTTAATATAGGTACTTTGATGAGTATACCGAGATATGCTTCTGCACAGGGTTCAAGACTCTTGCTACACAGATCAAAGATATATCACCACTATTTACTATCCAATCCACAGTCTGAGGTTCTATGACACTGTTCACAGGTTGCTGTAACAAGCTCTGAGTTACTATATTGAAGCACTATAATTGAAAGAGACCAAGTTACCAAAGATTGTTCCTGCAACTATCCACACTGAAGTCTGAAATCTGTCCTAGTCCAAACCTCAACCTTCAGGTCTGAATTAATAGCACTGAGCCCAAAATTTTATGATGGTTCTTTGGTTTGAGACCTCCACAGGTGGCTGGACAATTTTCTATGATTCAAGATTAAAACAATTTTGAGGTGAGGACTGTCTCCACAGTCAGTTGTCCGAGGTCTTCTTAGGACTGTTTTACTGTTATGATGTGTTTTTTTTTTAAATCCTAAACCAGAATTAACCCGTCAAATATACTTCTCCTCAGCCTCCTTTATACTTCTGTCCCTTTTCTCTGAATTCTGTCCGAAATTCCTTGGTCAAATGAACAGTCCGAACCTCCTTTTTATATGAAATTGACGTCAAGATGAAGGGACACGTCTTTCTGGGGTTAGGCCGACTTGAAAGGCAAGGTGTAGGTCAGCTCACTGCAAAATATAATTTTCTTGACTTAAAAATTCAATATCTCACAAACTACTAGGAGTTTCGGGACAAATAAGGGTTAATTGGAAAGAGGAAAAAATCCTCTTTAAGATGGTCTAGGTGCCATGTTGAAAGATTGCCTCTAAGGTTGGAAAATTTATTTTTCTTTGTGACTGTCCTTAAATTTTATGCATAAAAAATTTGGGACAGCATGAGGAATGTTTGAGACAGCGTGGCTTCTTCAATCTTTGGCTTCTTCATTGTTATCGATGTCATCATAGGATCATAGAGTCATTATGTAGGATTGTAGCATTCATGTAGCATCACGTATCAACCAATTCATCATATACTAGTGCAGTGACATGTCATAGTGCAGCCTTCATTAATTTGTCAAAAAGCTCCAAAGCAGTCTTTCAATCATGTCAAGGTGTGGTCACTCTTCAAGAGTATGACTTCATCAATTAAAGTCCTCCACTTCAAAGGCTTGTACAATGGCACCTGAGGTCTAGATCATCAATTAAGGCACATGATTGGCACTTGGCAACATTATAGTTAGTTCAAGGACTTGTTCGGGCAAGACTTCTTCATTAGTGGCTTGACATCTTCGTGGCTTGACATATTCATTGATGGCATGTTTATCAACCAAGAGTTATAACATCATCATCTGGAATCAGACATCTATTGTCTTCAACCTTATCATCACATTCTGGGGCATCTCAAGAATATTTGCCATCTCAGTCAATTCCATATTGACATCAATGAAAACCTTGATTAACATAAACAATTCTTGGATGGTTGAAATGACAAGGCCTCCTTAGTATATATAAGAGTCTAAAGGGTCAAAATATAATTAGGGCCTACATAATAATAATAATCTAAGGGCACAAAAATAACAACATGGGAGCTACACTAGTATTATAGGGACCTAACATAATGCATGTCTGATTCTGCCAAACACTTTGCATATTTTTCCCATTGGAAACTCTCTAACTTGTTGACCGAGTTTGACTAAGCTATAACTAGCCATTAAATGCTTCAATCTAAAAAAATTTACGTGGCATGGAATCCTCTCATCAAACTTTACAATTTGGGACTGGGTTAACTTTTTGACCGCTAAGAGAACTTTGCATTGGGAACCGTGAACTACCTCGGGAAATGTGAATGTTGTCAAAAGGGACTGCTATGCTCTGAGAGTTTTCATGAGGAAAAATTCACCAAGGCTAAGGTCACATATAGACTCCAACCATGAGGAATGACAAAGGTGCACCTCGACGCGGGTTGGACTGGCCCATACACTAGTGATCACCCCTACAAACGAAAACTCCCATAAAACCATGAGTCCACAAGAGAGTTCACCCAAAGCCCTCTAATCTGGGTAGGGATGAAAGTGACCTTAAGTGGAACTTAAAGAGACAAGGCATGGTCCAGCCAAACAATTGAATACAAACTCAATGACAAAGACACTAGTCTAGCATACCTAATATAGGGCTTCACATGGTTTTTACATGGCTTTGGACTTATGACCTTATGCTTGAAGCATAATGATGATGATAAATGCTGAAAAAAATTTATATAACCCTAACATGCAAGGTAACTCGTCCCCTAACAATAAAATATTGAAAATCTTAAAATCATAAACCTCTTGAAATTTTCAAATATATATATATATATATATAAGAAACTACTATTGATTTTTAAAAAATTAAATCTATTTTTTTAAATAAAACCAATTATATAATATATAAAAACAATAAGTAAACATTTGACAGATAAATCCAAATATAAATGAAGTTGTCTACCCAGGGTACAGAATAGCTTGGATGACATTTTTTGCCAGAATCCGGTTCAGTAAAATTCAAAAAATGAGGTAGTTGCAGTGTTTGGAATCCATTTTGAGAGTGGAAATGGATTCAGCACTATCAAAAACCCTTAGGGCACCCAAAAAACTGAATTTTAACAACTGTAAACAAGATTCTGATAAAATCTTTGCCAGATTTTTTCAAAATCTCTGCCGGATTCTAGGCCATTCTGTTACTTTTTTAGACTACAGCAATATAAATAGTAAAAAAAGTAAAAACCAATATACAAACCAAAGTCAGTTGACAAGAAAAAGAGCCCACATCTATCACCAATTAGGATTTCTATCCAAAGGAGCTTGTTGCAAGTAAACCTTCGTTGAAGTCTCCAACAAAGGATACGAATTCTCCACGAGAGAAATCCATTCCACGTTATCCATGCAGATTTGGAATTTGTTCTGAAAAGGAGCACATAGAATAATCTGCACTTGCTTATTCATTATGTTAAAGGAATTAAAAATATTAAAATTATAGCTATTAAAGGAGGAAGAAAGACAATTTGACGAGCTACGTTTTAATGGTTAAGATAAGATGTTGCAACGATATTGCTTATTCATTATGTTGAAGGAATTAAAAATATTAAAATTATAGCTATTAAAGGAGGAAGAAAGACATTTTGACGAGATACGTTTTAATGGTTAAGGTAAGATGATGCAACGATAATGATTGTCAAGATCAAATCATTTTAAACCATATCTATGTAACAGAGGAGTAATGTGTTATTGAAAACAAAAAGTTGAGAAAAATGCTATTGATTTTGTAAATAAAAGATGAAAAAGATGAATGGATTTTGAAATATTCTAAACTTTAAAAAATGAAATTTAGGTATGAAGGTGAAAGTAAATAAAAAAATATTGTGCCAATTGAGAGAAGCACTTATGAGAAAAGATAAAGATAATGCTGAGAAAATCCTTAATATGTTCATTAAAAATTTAAGGAGGAAAAGTAAAGATGTTTAACCTAAAGTAATTGATATATAGAGTTAAGGAACCTTCAGAAATGTGGTATAGTTAACTAAATCCTAGTTACATAATAAGGTTTTAAGAGAGAAACTTAATAATCAAAATAGTTTGGATGAGAATCGAAATTTTGGATTTTAAATATATACTATAGTAAATATGTTAAATGATCATTTTCATAAGAAACAATTGCAACTCCCACCTAACCGTGAGATTGAATTTTTGCCAAATGATCAAGATGATTTTCTCTAATTTACTAGTTGATTTCCTTAAATTAGTTTTCCTTGTATAAGATGTGTTATCTGTTTAGAAAATAGTTCTAATATTTTTTGGTTACTTGTCATAATCTTAAAAATAATTAATGTTTGAGTTAAAATTTGAAAGTAAATTAATTGGTTTGAGTGAGGTTTAGTTTCCATTAAGTTATTGATTCAAATCTCATGAGAGGGTTTAATAGTGTGAGCAACTTGTGGGAGATAAAATTGTCCCATAAAGTGTCCAGGCTTCACATAAGCTAGTGACAACGTCTTATAAATAGACAAATCGCCCTTCCATCAATAGTGAAAACACTCAACCTAACTTGAAAATAAAAATAAAAACCTTATTAAACAAACCAAGATATTTATTCCAAATTTATTTAATATTAATAATATATATAGAGATAAAATGTCCCATTAAAAACAATAATTAATAATATTAAATAAAATCTTTTAAAAAATAATAATAATAATTAATATGATTTAAATTTTAATATTTTATATATTTCGAATATTATTAAGTTGAAATTCAATCAATTATTATATTTTTATAATATTTAACATTGAATTAATATATTTCAATATTAATATTGTAAATATAATATTAATGCTATAATTTTTTTATTAGTTAATTAATATAATATTTAACATTGAATTAATATATTTCAATATTAATATTGTAAATATAATATTAATGTTATAATTTTTTTATTAGTTAATTATAAAACATATTTCATATTCATTAGAAAAATAAAATAAAAAAATTAATTGTAATAAGTTATATTTTATTTAATAAAATATATATATATATATATATGCCAGGGCATTTTTTAACACATTTGCATGCCCCTACCTCTTCAAGCACCTCGCAACATGAAATATGTTTAAATGGATAAAAGAATAGCAAGAAGTTCCAAAATATTTTTAGTAGGTCATTGGCCATAGCAAGAAAATGAAAAGTGATTTAAGCCATTTCACTGTGGCCAATCAACGATATAGTAAATTAAATGGCTTATATGTTGATATAAGCTTCAATGTAATGTTTAAATTAGTCCTCTGACTATTTTCGCTAATGAATAAACTTCAACTTGATTAGTCATGGTTAATTATACTGAATGTTGACAAAGGATATGGATCATGGTTATCGTTTTATGAGGGCACTTACAAAGGTTTAATTGTCTTATAGGTATGCAGAAGTAATGGGGAAAGGTCCTAGTTCTAAATGAATATAGTGGAACAATATCGTTACAATGATAATAAAAAAATTAAGTTATGGGTCATGGTTTAGTGGAGATGGCTTGTGAAATTACTTATAAAGACTTAATCGTGATTATAGTGGAACAATATCGTTACGGTGATAAACCTTTTTTAATTTATGGGTCATGGCTTAGTGGTGATTATAAAGGCTTAATCATTTTAATAGGTACAAAGAAAGAAATAAGGAATTAAGAAAGGTTTTATTTTTGGGTCATTATAATAAAAATAATAATAATTTAAATTTTAAGGTCACAGTCATACTAGACATTAAATTGGTTTATGAAATCTATTGTTTGTGGGACAAGAGACCCACCTCAACACAACGATTTGATTGCTAAAATCAATGGAGGTTTACGTACTCTAGCCCCTCTGGATTTGAACCAATAGCCTCTTACGACAAAACATATAATATTAACCATTAAACACACTCAAACTATACTTCTATGGCGATAACTTATCTAAATATGCCTATATAGCTTAACCCGAAAATGCCTATTGTAAAAATTCGCCTCTTGAAGATGATTCTCATGAAGAGTTCCCTTATGGTAGCAACTTAACCAAACATACTTAACTTCAATGGTTCACTCTGTAAGGATCATTTTGCTTAGGTAGGCAGGCTGCTTGTGGTGTCTAACTCTTGGGTTGAAGTTGTCTATAAAAGGGAAACAAGGGAACAACGCCCCCCTCTCCCTTACAATGGTTGAGGGGATGTACAAGAAAAATTGAATGAGGAGTGTCTTTTTCATGCCCAAGAGTTTAATTTGAGCGTACGTGGGTTGCCCCCTCTAGTGGCTCCATCAAAACCCCTTCAACTAGGTACATATTTTCGCTATGACATGCTGGACCTAAATGACATCACTTTTGATCATGCACGGTTGGGGCCCAACTCCACACTCTTCATTCATTTCCAAACCTTCAAGGACCATATTGAACACACTTTGTCAACGACCCCATAGCAGTACACCTCCATTTTTTTAAATGGGATTCATCATGTTCTACGTGTTCGCGCCATTCAGATTCCATCGATAGCCAACAGTTTTATGAATGATGTAAACCCATTCTGCATGTTTATGATGTAAATGATCTAAGTAAGACCACCATGTATGGAAGAACCTAGGGAAGCCTAGTATGTTGGTGACAATTTCTATCCTAGGAGGTTTTTTGTCTCACTGATTTGCCTGTGTTTTTCGACGCAAGTGATTGGCAGAGTTTTCCCATCCAGCTTCACCCCAAAGCTAGGATGGATTTTTCATCAAGATACTAAGTGAGTCCTAGTTTTTTCTATCGACTCTTTGTAAAAGTAATTTGGGAATAATCCTAGCTAATTGGCTAGATTATTTTATTACAAGTTGCTCGGTCTACTAGATCATGTTTTGAGTCGCAAAATTGGGTACCTATTTGAAGGTCTATACAAATGAGTATTCCCCCTTTATATGTCTAAATGTATTTATCTTATGTAAAGAGGGTTGGAAAAAATAATTAAATACCCTCACAGTCAATTAATTAAATTTTCTGGCCAAATTAATTAAAAAATCCTAAGCCAGAAATTTAATTAATTTTAAGTCCTAGGTGAGTTAAAATTCTTCAAAGACAAAATTCGTTGGTCCTTAAAAAATAAATTTTTAAAGATCTCAGGCCAAGGGAATATTGAGAATTTCAAGAAATTTTGGACCCTTGGGCCTAGGTGGTTAAGTCAAAGTCAAAATTTTGAGGTAATTAACTCAAAAATATAATTTTTGAGTTAATTAAATGATAAATTCGAATTTCCTCAAAATTATAATTTCGACGGTCCAAATCAAAAGATAATTAAATCTTTTCGACGGTCAAGATTATTTTGACATGGATCAACTGAACTAGCCGTTGGAAGTTTTATCTTATAAATTAGAGGTCTTTGTCAGTCTTTCAATCATCCGATCTCTGGATCGTGCACTTGCTCTTGAAGCTCTCCTGTAATATTTTATGGAGTAATACAAACAAAGACTTTGGGGTTTTATTTTGATGGTGGTGTTCCTCTTCAGCATTTTATGGTAAACTTGTTCTTAATATTCTGCTGGTGATTATTCTAATGGATTGTTGATTAATGGCTCTTGTAGAGTAATTTTGGGTACAGGTATCTTGCCCAGGCTACTGGATCTAGGGTAAAAATATTAATTGGATCGAGCTAACTTTTATCTCTAGCTCAAGAAATTTACATGTTTTATCACTATTTCTTTATTAATTTGACAGTTTAACTTTAAGTTTGCAAAAATCTTTCGGATTTAAAACTGGGTGTTTGGGGAAGTCCTAGTTTGGACCAGCTGACTCCCAGAAGATAAGAATTGAAGAGCCCTCCGGATCTAATTCTCCGGGCTTATCTTAAATTCCGTTTTTTGTAGGGTTCTTTATTGGGCTTGTGTCTGATCTGTAAATTAGCAGTGTAAGTCCCGCTCATTTTTATTTTTTCTTCAGAATTTTTTTGGGTTTGTTTTTCACTGTGTACATACTCTGTTTTAGTGGGTTTGCTGATTTCTAGATTCTTGTTCTGTGCAGGATCTACATGGAGATTTTCAGAAAATTGTGAGATCTGGCCTCAAGATCGCATTGGATTGCAGATTTGGCATGGTTTCCCCTCAAAGTAAAAAATTTCAGGTGCATTTGACTTCATATTTTGAAGATTTGGTGAAATTTTAATTGCTGGATGAGAAATTTTTTTTTTAATGTACGCTAGCCTGTATGCTTTCACTTGCAGCTTGCTAGTTTTATTTTCCTTTCATCCCTCATCCGTACGCTGCCTTTCCTTCTTGCTGGCTATCCCATCCCTTCCTCTGTGTAGATCTTCATCCCTCAGCCTCACCGCAATTTCGTTATGTGCATACTTCCCCAACGCTGCCACAGCCTGCATCTTCAACGTCTCTCCCTTACCCGCACTCTCCTCCACGTTGTCCGACGACTTCAATTTCTTTAGACCTGCACACGATTAACGCATTCTATTTACTGTCATCTTCGATCGACCTCCATCGACCTGTTGTCCGCTCACATATGACACTTCTTTCCAAAACCTGCAAAACAAAAAACTTATCATATTTTTTTTATGTTAGTTTTATTAAGTTAGAGTTTAGATTTAAAATTTTATTTTTTAGATTTTGGTTTTTAGCTTTAGTCTTTGTAAACTTTAGATTTTATTTTTTTTTAGTTTCAGCGTTAGTTTTAGAACTGGTTAGTTTTGGTTTTTTAATTAAATTTTAGATTTTCATCAAAAACATTTGCGTTAGTTTTAGCCTTTAGTCTTAGTTCAGTTAGCATTAATTTAAATCTTTGGGATTTCATTTTTGTTTTTAGTTTAATTCTTTAGAGTTAGATTTGTTATTGCATAGTTAGTTTTAAAATAAAAGAATTAAATAAAAAGGAAAATATAAAATAAAAATTATAAAATAAAAAATTCCTAAATTCTTAACCTTTTTTTTATTTTTAGACTTTAGCTTTAGTTGTATAGACATTGTTTGGTTTTAGTTTCATTAACTTATAGATTTTAAAATATAAAAAATAAAAAATTCCAAAATTCTTAACTTTTTTTCATTTTTTTTAGCTTTAGTTGTATATATGTTTGCTTTAAAAAATAATTTTTGATTTTAGAATAATAAAAAAAAGAAAAAAGAAAATAAAACTTTAGAAAAATTTTACCTTCTTGTTTTATTTTAGGCTTTAGCTTTAGTTTTAGATTGATTTTAGATTTTAGATAAATTTTAGAAATAAACAAAAAATTTAGAAAATTTTCAAAAAATTTAAAAAACCCCCAAAAATTTAAAATTTTTATCTTTAGAAAATTCTCAAAAAATAAAAAAAATTTACATAGTCAAATTAAACTTTAATTTTCTATCTAAAGTTTGACTATAGGTTTCTGAATTAGAATTATTTGGAATATCATAAATTCAGAAATATTGGAAGTATCAGGCATTTAAATTTGAATTTAAATCGTTGGTTCGAAGTTTAATGCTTAGATGTGGTTGATGATTTTTGAGCTATATTTAATTGTGGTTTTAAGTTGCTTGAAATTGGTAATTAATTGTTTAGGTTAACTTTGGAAACATTTCAAGTAATGACAAATTGCATGTCTTTATCGAGGATGGTTAATGCATAATTGTGAGGGTGTTTCATCGAATATCATTGTGGTGAATCTATTTTTCATAGTAGTAGTTACATATCAGATACTTGACTTTAATTTCATAACGGAATATTTTGACTCCACATGGCGCTGGTTTTAATCTTCAAGACTATTTGAATCTATATAATCTCGTTAATCTTAACAAGTATTTGGTCATTTAATTGTGTCTCCTGAATTGGTTGATTTTCAACCGGTTCTCTTTTTTCATTTTCATTAGGGTCTACCTCCCTTAGCTTGCAAGGAGACAGCTTACATAGAGAGATTGGTGATCAAGGTGACAGCCTCCGATCTGAGTCATTGTCGTTGTGCCTAGACAATCTGTGCGACAACAGACCGTATGACAACTCTTCTGGCCAAGAGAAGACTTACCTTATTCCCACCCTCACAAAGAAAATTTCTTGATCCTGACCTCACGAAATCCCAACAGAAAGAACTCAAGTTATCCAGAGATCAAGTTGCAGTGGCACAAAAAGAAGGGAAACGAGCAGTTATCTGTGATCTCAAAGCCATCATTCGAGATTCAACTCCTCAAGGATATTCCCGACCATGAGCCAAATGATGGTCTCTTTCAAATGTAGGACATGATATGGGGAAAAAGTACACCATCTCCATTGGATGTTGGAACTATAATGGTGTATTTTGGTCTTCCCCAAGCATCGTCTATAACACAATTGGGTCCTGCGACCTCCTTTTCCTTACAAAGACACATGCAAGTCCTATGTGGAGCCCATCCTTGATTCATGGGTACCATTGGACAGTGGTCTTTTCAAATGATACAATGTCTGACAATGTCAGAGGCTTAGGGGGTGTGGTATGTCTTATACAAGACTCTGTCCAAAGCCAAGTCACGTTGGTTCTTCAGATAAGCATGCCAATTTTTTGTTGGTCCAAATCCATCAAAGCAACCCCCTACACTCCAGGATAGATAAATTATAGTTTGCTACTTTCCATCTGCCACATTGCACTTTGTAATTCATGGGGAATATGAGGGAGACCCTTTCATTGACCTATGTGCAAACATCCCCCACTACTCCTCTCTCAAACACATCATCCTTCTAAGAGATTTTAACGCGCACACCAAAGACTTACAAGTACCCAACCATGACAGAGCAGATGATGCACTTTTCCTATAAGAGTTGGATCCAGCATCAATGGGTCTTCATAAGAGCTCGCGGGAAAGACATGAACCCCTCACAGGTTATAGGAGATAACTCTTCTAATTAGGGGAATCTCATGGATTACTAATCCGAAACAAACTTCCTTGTTTCCTTGATTCGGGGGATTTTACCTACTTTCCTCATAGCTGTGGAGTGATATGGATTTATGAAGGAACAAAATGAAATACAAAAATTAAATAGAACGTAGAGATACAACAAAAGATCAAAACTTCCATTAATTAATAACAAGTATTGAAAATTGTTTACCTGTAAAATGGAACAAACTAGCTTGGGCAATGGTAGTTTATCTCTAAGAAGAGATGTGACGGCTACATGCCTTTTGAACAGTGTTTCAATGAGGCTTGCAGACCTTTTTATCATAAAGAAGAAGTGAGAAACCCTAACCCTAGGAGATGAAGCACCAACGGTTTTGAGCCCATTGGGGTAAGTTGGACTGCCAACTTCTTGGGGTCATAACTTCAACATGTGGTCTCTAATTAGCTACCATAATACCTCGTTTCTAAGATTTCCATGAGGAGACGGAAAAAGAATCTGTGAAACATATTTTGACACTTTTTTGGGCTCTTTGTTTTCCCAGAAACGTCTTTTAGGACCTCAAAACGGCTCTAGAAGTTAGGACCCGAAGAAATATCAAAAATAAAAAGTTGTGCTAGAATTAAGGAACTGAAAGGAAATAATGTTCAAGGTCCAAGTGAAATAGATGGGTGGCCACCAATATCCACCTGGATCATGGAGCTAGTGTAGTTGACTATATCCTGGCCAACCAAGACCTCCTCCCCTATATCTAGTACTTCTTAGTCTCCCGCCTCACTTTTGTTAACCACGTTTTCCTCGCCTTATCCCTCTCTACACCCCCTTCTCCTCTCCTCATACCCACTCCCACCCCTTTATCCACCCATACCACCACCTTTTTTTTTATACAGATTATGCAGACACATACAATACCCACCACAAGGCGTTGCTCCCTCCCATCTCTGACTTTAGAACCTTAGACATAGCCAGAGCTAAAGATGACACACTTTCCATGGCCCTCATGGAAGCATCCCTTGACTCCTACCCCCATTCCACTCACAAGTCTCACCCTCAAACTACCCCTGATACCTATCCTATGAATTGTTCATTTGATGATGAGTGCAAATCCTTGCATAAATGTCTCTACCTCGTGCTTATGCATGACACATATTCCTCCCATAACCTCCACAAAGCTTCCTGTAGACTACTTTGCCATAAAAAAATGAGCATTCCTCTCCCAACAAAGATGGGAACTTTGTGATGCTCTCCACCACTCCTCAAAATCTTTTTGGCGAGCCCTCTTTCCTCAACATCATGCCATCTCTCCTACCCTTTCCCCCATACCATGTTCCCCCACACCACATCCCTTTACAATATCCCTGGAAGAACCGCCACCCATATCCCCTCCCACCCCACCTTATGCCACCTCTTCTTTGAATTGGCGACTAGGAAAGCAACCATAGCTTTGAGCATCAATAGAGCAGTTGATAAGAATGAGTTTCAAGCCAAATTTGTGAAGCATGACATTTAGTCGCTTGAGTCATATATTGCAAATATTTATAACCGTGTGGTTTGATTAGGATTCCCCCCGTCCTAGACAAGACACATTATCCATCTGATCCACAAATCTAGGAGCAGTGTTGATCCGAATAACTACAAAAATGTCAGGGTGGCACACATTCTCCAAGCTTTATGCCACTGTTATACACCAATGGATTACTGAGGAACTAGAGAATCAACATCTTAGAGGTAGAGGACAAGTAGGATTCTGCCCAAACTACCAGACAATTGATCACATCTTCACCCTCAGAGCTATCATTGAGGAGACCCCCCATCGCTCTTCACAGGTTTACATCTGCTTTGCATATTTCCGAAAAGCTTCTGACATGGTTCTAAAGGAGGCATTATGTTAAACACTCTACGACATTGCATATCAAAGACCTTCTTAACTTCTATCCTGAGATTCTATGAATCAATGCTAGGGCGCTTCAAGATGGCCCATGGTCTTTCAAACTTCATTCAAAGTACCATTGGGGTGAAGCAAGGGTGTCCCCTCTCTCTGACTCTCTTTGGGATTTATATTGATGAGCTCGATTCTTTCCTCCTCGAGCACATACAGGAGGGTGATGACTGCCTATTGCACCATGTTTCAATCTCCTTGCTCCTCTTCATTGATGATCTAGTCTTGTTGGCCTCTACTCCTGAGGGATTATAGAGATATATTGACATGTTGGCCAGTTTCTGTGACCTTCGACAACTGAAGGTCAACTTGGATAAAACCAAGGTTTTGATCTTCAATTCCTCAAAGAACTCTATAGCATAACTACACTTCTACTACTACAAGATAGATATTGATGTCACCACATCTTACACCTACTTTGGGGTATTGTTCATAGGGCCCAAATTCGGAATGCGGCAGGCACTCGAACCTCGACTTAGTAAAGGTTATGGCTCCCCAGCCCTCATTGAGAAACAGAGCTTATGGGCATAATTCTAGGACATCTCATCGAAGCTCCACCTCATGGAGGCCATTATTAGACCCACGGTCCTCTATGGCTCCAAGATCTAGGGACCCAGTTTACTATAGTCAGATTGAGCCATAATGAAGAGAGTCCAAACCCTCCTTCTATGAAGTATCATCCACTGCAAAAAAATAGGTCTATAGCCCATTATTGAGGCAGAGTTCGAGGTCCACCCATTTCGCCTTGAGGTTCTTCTCCGCTTGGTCTCTTTTCTCCATCGAGTCCAGGCTTGTAGAGATTCTACTACCTGAAGAGAGAGATACCCCTATCTTTCACTTTGTTCTTCGGGGACCATCGCTTTGGATACCCCCTCAAGTCATGCTCGTGGATGGTTTATAGAGGCATCTCAACTCCTTCAATCAATGACCATCTCCCCAAAGAGCCTTCCTCCATTTAGTTTCTCCCTTAATAGACCAACACATCTCTTACTGACTTAACAGATACTGAATTAGACCATCAGAGAGGATATTTATAGATTATGCATTCAGTTCACATGGAAATCCCCCTGGGTGAGTCTTGGCTCAAAGATGTCCTTTTATCAAGTGCTTTTTTTGGAGCTGCAAGATGGCATCATCATCCACCCCCCTTATACTTGCAGGTACCGTATACACTCACTCAAGATCCCACTGGGGCAGCTTCAAGTTGGGTCAATCAACTTTGGGTGGATACATATCACCATATACTATGATCCAATAGGTTTGCTAGTTGTGCCACCTATAGGAGTCAAAGACTGAGATGCACCTCAATTTTTTGGTGCCCCATATATAACTATGAGATCAAAGGACAGTATCACCGCCTATATAGAGAGTCTGGAGTATCCCTCTCTACCTTCTTCCAATATCCTGAGCAGAGATGCCTAGCTGTCTTCATCAAGGAGATTTCGGGACACATATCTCAGATCCTAGATACCCTGCCTCACTCGACGAATGATGTAGATGATCACATAATACTGTCAAGTTGATCTAGCTCATCAAAGAAACAAGAAACAAGATGATTTCCAGGATTTTTCAGATAATAGAGCAGTGAGACCTCATGTCTCCCCTTAGCCCCCTGCCCCTTTGGGAGGCCAATCGGTGCCCTCGAGACCGCTGCGAAGGTGTCAAATAGTACATCAGTTCACTGACACCTAGAGCATCAGAGGGTTTAGCGCCGAATGGTTCCCAAGCAAGCGCCCCCCCCCCCCCCTCCCCCCCAACCCCGCACCAAATAGGTTCCTCCCCAGCCCCATAGGAGCAACCAAAGACTTATCTAGAGCTTATTACCTCTGTCCTCAGATGTTATGATTATACCTCACACCAACATACACCCCAGGATCATGTAGCTTGACTCGTTGGATCTAGATGACTCTAATAGCAACAAAACACCATTGTCACCCCCCTCGCCATCGACTATCAAACTCAAGCACTCTTAACACCATCAATCTCCAACCCTGGACTTATTCCCTTACCCTTCTACATGATCCAGTTATATACATGGTTATGAGGTTGTTCTATTATTGTGTCCTTTTTTACTTCATTTTATCCTAGATTTAGCTTTGGCATTTTCTAGAAGTTGTGTATGCACTCCCACATCGTACTCGTACTGGTTGTATCCTTATGTCACATTGACCTATTTATGGTCATTCATTGGACATTAGTAAAATTACCTTATCTTATCTCAAATAGAGCTTATTGCATGTAAACCTTTGTTGAAGTCTCCAACACAGGATATGAATTCTCCATGAGAGAAATTCATTCCACGTTACCCATGTAGATTTGGAATTCTTTCTGAAAAGGAGTAAAAGAAGAATCAACAAAAGATTATTCATTATCTTAAAAGATTTAAAAATATTAAAATTATAGCTAAATTAAAGGAGGAAGAAAGACAATTTATCGAGCTACGTTTTAATGGTTGAGATATGATGTTTCCATGATAATGATTCTAAGATCAAATTACTTAAAACAATATCTATGAAACCAAGGCGTAATGTGTAATTGGGATTTATATGAGATGGAGGTAAAATCAGTGTATGCAGGCAATTGAACTATATTGGCAAATGAAATTTCTGATGGGTCGGACTATCTTGGATCACCATGAATCCCGTCTAGATATCCTCCATTCCCTTGAGCACATGCATAAGAATATCAACACTCTCGATAGAAGAATGGAGTAGACTGAGTGCCATCTTAGCATTCCCCCCATAGTAGGGCAGACTTCAATAGACTCGACAACTCCCATTCCGGTAATAGGATCTGATTCAGACCCCTTAGCATGAGGCATTATGGTTTTGGTGTGTGATAGAATAGTTGTAGTTTCTTTCATAACTGGCCAATCACGCCAAAATATTAGATGTAGTTTGCTTATTTTTGTAACTTTCAAGTTTCAACTGGTTCTCACTTCATTAAGGAGAGTCAATTTTTGGTTGTAGCCCAATCTCCCTTGTCAGAGATTGACCTAAATTTTGAAAATTTCTATATAATTCCTAGGTTTTTCAATTAATAAAAATTATGTTTGTATTTATATATGTATGTATGTATGTATGTATGTATGTCATAATTAAAAAAATGTGTTATTGAGATTCATAACCTTAAAAAAAAATAAAAGGAGCGATGGCATCTAGGGTTATTGTGTTCTCTGATATTCACTTTTATGTTGTTTCCGCGAGCTAGACATCGCTTGGCCTCTCTGTGATTGAGACATGGAGCGAACTCAAGCCAATCGACTCTGCAGTGTGTGTGGCTTACACCTTAAATTGGGATTCAACTCATACAATCAGTTCCCTCATGCGCGGTGTTGTCCCTTTCTCCACATAAGATGTTGGTAGATAGTGGCAGTTTGATTTTAGAGGGGATATTGGCTCAATTAAAGTTTTTTCTGTAATATTTTTTCCATGGATTGCTACAAGCCTCATTGACACCTTCAGGTGCATCGATGGTGCTGCTGAAGGAGTCTCTTTCCATTCGTCTATGGTAGGTGACTGTTGTAAGTCTAGCTCTTATCTTTAATTTTCCCATCTGTCGCCATAATTTTCTTTCACAGTTTGAGGCTATGGAAAAGCCCTGAAATTTTGGCCCTAGGGACTTTCTTTTTTGTATTGGGAATGGGGTTGAGCCTCTCCCATTCTCTATTTCCCTACGCAAGCCTTTGTTACATGGGACAGAACAGACAAAGGATGAGGCTTCTTCTTTACTGGAACAACAGGATCAAGTTACGAATTTTCATATTTTCATAAGGAACATGGGGGAAACTTCATTTTTATTTGGAAAAATCACATTGATTCAGTCCTTTCCATTAAAGAAAATATTGCAAAAAAATGGGTATCCCCAAAAACTTCCAACGCCTACAGTACAAAGGGAAAACCATCCATGATCACTCCTTGCTTGAGGAAAACAATATAACAAGAAACTCTATACTAAACTCCGGATTGTGTGGGGGTGCTCCAGGTGCATGGCCAACAAATGGAGATGCTCCAGGGTCAAGGCCAAAAAATGGCTTAGTTATCTCATTTATAGATGCAGTCCAGGGAAGGGTTTCGAGAACTACAGCTCAAGGGAAGCCCTCAATTTCGATAGAACAAAATCAAAACATTTTGGGCCCATATATTGTTGAAAAAATGGAGAAAGTCCCAACAATAGATGTAAATCTCCCTGAGGTATCATCAATTTTCTTTGTTCTTTAGTCAAAGCAGTCATCTATAGATTTAATGGCTTCTAGAAAATACCTGGAGCTTTAATTTAGTGGATTTTCTCATTATGGACTCCAAATGGTGACATTTATTTATGCTCAAAGGGATTTTTTATTGTTCAATTCAGAACACAGAAGGAACTAGACTGTATTCTAAATGAAGGGTCTTGGTTTTGGGTGGATTTGGGTTGTTCATCCCCCTATGGTTTCCTAATTTTTATGTCAATATTATGGTGGTTTCTATCATGCCGATATGGGTGAGGTTTCCAAAATTCCCCCTTCCATTTTGGCATCATAAATTCCTTGAAGACATTGGAAACACACTGGGAAAATATAAAACAACATATCTGGAATGAACATAGAATGAAATATTCACATATGCCAGAATATGTGTGGAGATTGATCTTAGCAAAGGGCTCCCATATCATATAATATTGAAACATAACAACTTTCACTGGATACAAGTCCTTAACTATGAGAACACAACATTCGAATGCCGCATATGTTTTCAAACAGGTCATCTATAGAAAACATGTCCTCAGGTAAAGAAGACTCCTAAGACGAAGAAGAGGCGGCCTAACATACCAAGAAGATGGTAGTTCATAGAACAATATCCTTTTGAGGATGAAGAAGAAGATGACAAGGAAATCCAACCTGAAAATGATGAAATGAAGGATATGGCTCATCAGGGAGACATGACGAAAGAGGAAACTATTGTTCAACCAGGGGCAGTGACCATATGTCAAAATGAAATGGACCCAAAGCACTCTATGTCGTTGGATGGAATTGGGGTACAAAAAGAGCTCATGTCTCTGAAAACCCGGATTTTGATAAAGAAGTCCCCCCATTGGGACATGAATTGGCTTTGGTTACTATCGAAACAAATCCAGATCGGTATCAAAAAGTGCAAAAAAGGAAAAAGAAAAAAGAAATAAACTAGATCTAGTTGTCAGCAATAATATTTTCTCTTTAGTTGTGCTTTTTTTCTATGTTATGATGAATGGTTCTTAGCTTGATAAAAGAACTTATCCACCGTTTTACTATATTTTTAAGCTTCATTTTACTCTTTATGTGGCTATTTGCATACACACGGGTGTCTACAAAATGTAATTATTATTCCATTAATAAATTTACGATTTTTTCCTATGAAAAAAAAAATTAACTCACTCCCCAATACAACTTGAAAAAAATACTAGTAATTTTATAACAATCCCTATCTTGTAATATAAAACATGAAATTAAGGCATAAAAGTGAAAGTGAATAAAAGAATATTAAACCAATTTAGAGAAGCATTAACGAGGAAAACTAAAGATACACACTAGAGAAAATGCTAAGGATGGGATTAATATGTTTCCTAAAAATTTAAGGAGGAAAAGTATTGATGTTTAACATAGAGTAAGTCATTGATAGAAAGAGTTAAAGAACCTTTAAAAATGTGGCATAGTTAACTAAATCCTGGTAACATCATAAGGCTTTAGGAGAATGTAACTTAATAATCAATATATTTGGATGGAATCAAAATCTTGGATTTTAAGGATAAACTCTATGAAATATCTTAAATAATCATTTTCATAAGAAACAATTGCAACTCCTTCCCAATTGCGAGATTAAATTTCTACCGAATGATCAGGTGGTTTTTCTCTACTTTACTAGCTGATTTCCTTCAATTAATTTTCCTGGTATAAGATGAGTTATCTCTGTAGAAAACAATTCTAACATGTTTTGGTTCCTTATCATAATCTCATAAAATCTATGCTTGAGTTAACATTTAAAAGTCCTCATCCATGAGGTGTAGATTAGTTAGCTTGGGTGAGGTTTAGTCCCCATTAGGTTATTGGTTCAAATCTCACAGGGGTGGTTGAGGGTCTGAGCCACTAGTAGGGGATAAAATATGTCCCATGGGGTGTCTAGGCTCAACTAAGCCTCACATAAGCCAGTGACATCATTATATAGGTGGGCAGATCATTCTTCCATATGGCATCAAGGCTAATTAAGTCGAGAGGCTCATTCTACAGCCCAATATGAGGGCGATATGTAATTATGTCTGTGCTCAATTCGCTCATGTCCCTTAAAAAAATTATTTTTAAATAAAAAAGAAATGTCTGCTATAGTAAAAACGTAAATAAGTATACATGTTTGGTTAGTTTTAATTAAAAGCAATATAAAACTTCAATAATCATTGCACTCAATTAGTCCGTTGTTAATATTATAATCCAGTGTGAAAAATGTGACAAACTTTATAGAAATAAACCATAAAGTAATTAGAACTTTAGAAAAACTTTTATTTCTTTTATAAATATTTCAATATAAAACTCCAATAAATATATAACTTTTGGATATTGAAATATTTTACTAAGATCAACATTAACACATATATATACACACATAATATATATATTATGTGTGTATATATATGTGTTAATGTTGATCTTAGTAAAATATTTCAATATCCAAAATGAAAATGTAATTAAATGTAAAATAATTTAGTTACTTCTTAAGAGATAAATTTGTAATTCATTGAATTTTTAATATAAATATTAATAATAATAAATTATTCAAAAATTCAATTTAAATAGTGAAAAATTATACATGATCTATATATAGAGACATAAAATCATTATATATCCATCTAAATCACAGATTTATCAAGCATTAAAAGGGATTAAATATCTTGATATGTAAAATCTTTTTTAAGTTTTGCATTCTAAAGAGAAATTTGCATATAATGGAATTTGATCCCTTTCAAATTAAGATTTTGAAAATCCTCATCAAGTAAAGAAGAGAAAATGGCAAACCCTCATGGAATGACCTTAATCCTATAAATCATGGGCAAAGGTAAAGTAGATTTGGCAACTTTAGCGGTAACTTTTAAGATAACCAAATCATTCTTTTGAAAAACAAATTATTTAATTTTGATATAATAACAAACTTAATAGTCTTTCACAAAGGGTAATATTAGATTAAATAAAATAGTTTTGTATTAAAAAATTAATAAATAGGCAAATTAGAGGAAAAAATTCCAGATTAATCACATATATTTTTTGGCGTCAAAGTTTCAAACCCTCCATTGTATTGTTAAATATTTAAAAGATTTAATGATAAGATATTATATTAAAAACAATGATTCATAATATTAAATAATTTTTTTTAAATAATAATTAATATTAATTCAATTTTAATATTTTATATATTATATTTAGTTGAATTGAATTTGAGAGTGTAAACTTTTGTGATCCATATCTTACTATAATAAATCTTCTGGGAAATCACATAAGAAATTATAGAGCCAAAGCTCTAGGAAATCACATAGAAAATTATAGAGCCAAGGCTTTTCGAATTATTGAATGTAATTCATTCACTTGATAATATGTAATTTCCCAAAATATTTATTATAATAAATTAAATTAAATTTATAATTATATTTGTATAATATTTAATATTAAATTATCATATTTATTCAATTATTTATTTATTTTATTGTAGTTATTTGTTAATATTATACAACTTATTTTCAAATAGTGAGTCTCATCCTTTTTTTTTTTAACTTGATTTATATTTTCTACGATCATTATTTTAATATTATATAATAATAATAGATACTACTTTAATGATATTTAGGGTGATTTTATAATAAATTAATTTAATTCTATTTTATTTTTTATAATGTAATATTATATAATGACTTATTCAATTTCTTCTTAATAATAATAATAATAATATTTTAATTATAATATAATAATATATTGACATATTTTCTAATTCAAAATTTAATTTTTAATTAAAATATTTGATTTTTCTAAAGGTTATTTTTATTAGATGTATCTCTATTTAAACAAGATGTTAGATTGGTTTTTTCACTTTTGTCCTAAGAATGAAGTACATTAGATGGTTCGAAACATTGACCAACAACTTATAAAACATCAACCAACAACTTATAATGTGATTAATCCAAAAAACATTATCAAAATCAATGTGGATCACAAAGTCTTAATTCAAGCATTATAAATATAGTATAAATGTTTTTAAAAAAATCAATAGTAATTATAAAATATATATGATTTTTAAAAAATTGATTAAAAAATTAATTGAAATCAGCTATACCTTCTCTTAAAAAAAATATATATATATCATATTAATATTAATAAGCCAGGTCATTTTTTAACCCTCCCTCTTCAAGCACCTTGCACTATAAAATAATTTGAAATGGATAAAAGAAGAGCAAGAAACTCCAAAATCTACCAAGTAGAAAAGTGCTTTAAGCCATTTCACCATGCCCAATAAAGATATGGTAAACTAAATGGCTAATAAAGATATGGTAAATTAAATGACTTATATTAGAAGCTTCAATGTAATGTTTAAAGTGGATCCTCAGCGATTTTCGCTAATGAATAAACTTCAACTCAATTAGTCATGGTTAATTATACTGAATGTTGACAAAGGATATCGGTCATGGTTTAGTGGTGATGGTTTGTGAGGGCACTTATAAAGGTTTAATGGTCTTATAGGTATAAAGAAGTAATGAGAAACGCTCTAGATGATTATAATGGAATAATATCGTTATGGTGATAAAGCTTATAAGTTATTGGTCAGGTCATGGTTCAGTGGTAATGACTAGTGAGATTATTTATAAAAGTCCTAATCACCTTATAGATACAAAGTTGGAAGGAAGGAATTGAGAAAAGTTTTATTTCTGCTTATTAAAATAAATAGAATATAATAATCTAATTTTAAGGTCACAGTTATGTTAGACATTAAATTGGTATATGAAATTCTTTGTTTGTAGAATAAGGGATCTGTTTTCACACAGAAAATTGATTGTTAAAATAATCTAGCCTTTCTGGATTTGAACCAGCCAAGCTAGACATCAAATTGGTGTATGAAACAGACTTGCTTCAACACATTTGATTGGTAAAATCAATGGAGGCATCAAATTGGTGTATGAAACAGACTTGCTTCAACACATTTGATTGGTAAAATCAATGGAGGTGTACATACTGTAACCCCTTTGGATTTAACCAATAACCACTTACAACAAAATACATATTCTTAACTATTAAACTCAGTCAAATTATACTTATAATAATACCTTATCGAAATATACTTAAGATTGCAGTTAACCTCTTAAACATAATTCTCCTAAAGAGTGCCCATATGGTAACAGTTTAACCCAACACGATTAACTTCAATGGTTCAATCACCCTTTGAGGGTCATTTTGCCTGGGTAGACAGTCTGCTTGTGGTTTTTGACATTTTAGGGCCAGGTAGAAGCAATCACAGAGATAGTTCATGATACTGATGGCCGAGTTAATAATGTTGGCTACAAAAGTAATCCTGTGTGTTCAACAACCTCTGGTAGCCTAAAATTCAAAATCCTTCAGAGCATAATCCCAATTTATTTACACTATAAATCCACCTATCCCAATTTATTTACACTATAAATCCACCTCTAGTATCCAAATCTATAAACTCAATTCTCACAGAGCAAAATAAATGACCAGATTAAAGTATGGTTGAAGCTTACCGAGAATGTTTGAGGAATGGGAGAAAACAGGGCCCAGAATCCTCAAATCCCTTTTAGGAATGGAGACGCGCTTCATTATCGTTTGTTTATCGCATTCAAGCAACTCTGAATCCCCTGCTGCATCAAAACGCATCCATAGTCGAGAGCCCTGCTTCCTCTTCGACCTGCTCACGGACTGAAGGCTAAGCTCTGCCTGTGGACTCCTCTCAATGACCGTATATGCTTTTTTAACCCTATATGCTCCTTTTACCCTCTTCAGCAAGGACTTCCCCATTTCACAACAAATTCAAATCCGATGGCAAACCAAGCCACGGAATTGGCATTACAATGATTCAAAGCTCTACAGAATTAATATTATCATGATTCAACCTGAGTGAATGATGAACCAGGAAATACCTGCTAAGCTTTAATTACCCTGAATCATTATTACCACTATTAATAGGGCTTGAACGAACCATGAACCAAGAAATGCCTGCTACGCGTTGACCAACCTGAATCATTATACTATTAATTCTATAGAGGCTGAACCATATGAAGCATGAACCAGTAAATGCCTGCGTTCGCTCAGGTTGGAATGTCATAATTTTTTTAGATTTTATATCCATGGCAACAGGAAAAACCAAAAACAATGACAACTTGGTAGAGATTGAAAGTGATTCTTTGAATCGTGGGAGCTCGTGAAGAAAACGCACGCCCTGTGATTTGAGACATGCTCATTGATGGCAACATTTATAAAGAGGGCAAGGTCAGGCAGCAGGCTTGTGCAAATAAAATACAGAGAGAAGAACCAAATAAAGAAAACAAATAAGTGGAACAAAATTTAAATATACAGACGTGTCACTGAATAAACTGGACAAAGACAGTTAAGAAGTTCAATTTATTTATGGGTTAATGTTGGGATATGTCACGTTTGTAAATAGTTTTTATTATTATTATAAAGGTATCTTTGTAATATTCAAAGAATCTATATGGCATGGGTATTTTGATATAAATACGTGTAAAACTATCTAGAATGGATAGGAATTTTATTATAATTAAAGGTTATTATAAATATATTTAATGACTGTGTTGAGATGTTATATTTAGTATGATAGAGATATTGAAATAATGTAATCTTGAATTGATGTTAGATATTGTAATGTAATATTGAATATTTTGACTCGGTTAAATTATATAAAAATAAAAATAAAATAAAATAAAAATATATAATTATAATTATAATTAAATTAGTTTATATCTATTTTAATTCTGGATATACTAAATATTTAGAGGGATCAAATTTCTTGACATATAAAATTTTTTAGAATGAAAAGAAATTTGATCCCTCATGAGGCTTGGTAGATCCATAATGAAGATGAATCTAGGTTGAATAACAACTATATTTTAAAATGGTTGAAAACTTAATTTTATTAAGTAATCGATATCATTATTACTTATTTTTATTAATTAATTAATCAATATCATTATTAAAATTCAAAAGGTTAATGTTTACCAAAATGTGTTGTAAAATGGAGCATTAAAAGTATTAATATGGTCTAAAAGGGTGAGATCAAATGTTGGAAAACGAAGAGTTTTTCATTGTTGAGCAAGATTTAAATCCTATGAGAACCTAGCATAAAAGTCATGGGGGCAGCTTAAGATAATTGTTGAATGTGTGGTTGCACCTAGAAAGACTATACAAAAAGAATGGTTGCATGACCCATGCATACATAAGTGGAACAAAGTCCACCTACATGTCCTTAAAAAATAGCCCAGGGGTGTAGACTAGTTATTGTTAAGACAATCCTTGAGTTAAGGTCACAAGATCAAACCCTGATTTACCCATATCCATAGTAAGGGTAGTCATGAGCACCTAGTAGTCATACTAGTGATGTTTGGAATTACCCTATATCACTAAAGTATAAACCCGGTATAATAATTGATTTCTCTAATTACAAAAAACTAATTAAAAAAAAATATTAAATATGAAATGTAATTCCAAAATAAAATATTCAATCATATCACATAAATTAAGAGTAAAATATAAAATGATCCATAAAACATTTTTTAATATTACATATTTTCATAAATTTAAGTAAAATTATTATGGAATATTTTAAAAATCACTCTATTAATATTAATTGAACCTCAATCCTCTCCTAACCATTTTAAATAATCATAAATAATAATCCTAACATTAGTCATGGTTTTTCCTAATATAAGTGAGACAAACTAATGATGTCATAGCAAATAACAACTTTCCGCATAAACCATTTGGTTTCATGATACCTTCTTCCTCTCCCATTTTATGTCTTTTGATGCAATGTATAAAGATAGTTCTTATGGATTAGTAATTGAAAAGGATGAAGGAAAACTTGTCTGAATCAATATATACAACACATATAAAACAATAAAAATTACATCACATGGTTGAGTTCTCGTCACTAAAGCACTTCATTAATGGGAGGTGACGGGGTCAATTCTCCTTGATGCCCTCTAGGTTAGGCTTTTCTAATAAGTCAGCGGGTGTAGGCTTTGCTCAATGAACCTCTAACGTATCGTGTGTGTTCATGGCATACTAAACATTACCCTTAATTTGACTATATATTGGAAAATACTCTAAAAATCACATTATTTAACCCCCTACGAATACGAACCCAATACACCTTCCCAATTTAAAAAACCCCTACTTTCACTAGATATTGTAGGTATCCATTTTTTCATTAACATTTTTTATACCTACCAATATAAAAACTCTTTACCCCTATTATGTGCTCAATATATTACTTAATTTTTTCCTCGATATATATCTCCCAATATGAACGCGTGCGGTATGGTATTTCTCCCCCAGTTGTTGAAAAGTGTAACTAGGTTCAGTCTTCATAATGACATATAATTATGATTTTATGTAATGAAGAGACAAAGATAATAAAATGTGTTTGTTGTAATGCTTGCATCATGGGTTTCATGAGCAAGGAGATTTTATTATAGGTCAAGGACTTCTTCTTGATGTCTTTATGAGTTTGTCGTCTTGTCATAAAGATAATTATAGTCATGTTACACTTGTAAAAGGAAATATTGTTGATGTAAAAGTATACTCCAAGACCTTGTCACTAGCCTCTTGAAGTCAGTTTAAAATGTGATAAATATCTTCCTTGGTAAAGTCGGCCTACTCACAAGTGATCATGTCGGCCTAGAGCAGAGAGATAGTTCCTATATAAAGGTTGATGCGGCCTCATTATGGAGACATCACTTCGGATAAGGGTATGCAATTCAGTGCGAGAAGAGAAGGAATTTCAGCGAGAAGGAAAATTGTGATTGGGTCGAGAAAACAAGTGTGTTATATTTTTCTTAAGGTCTGCTCCCTCCTCGCATATATTAGGAGGACAGAAGGTGCTCACCGCGTGAAGGAGGACATCTACAGTTCAGTCTTGGGTTGTCACACCTCGCATATTGTTTAGGAAATCCGAGGTCAATAATAGCAAGAGAGAAGGTGTGAAGAAGGAGGCAGGTATGCAAGGTCTCAAGGTCATCAAAGTTCAGTTATTTCAGAGAGGTCGAATGTAACTACGACAAGAAGAAGGGTTACTTCTAAGGCTTGGTTTTGGGCCTTATAGAAATCTGAAGGTTGATAGAGGGAGACCAAGAAGGAGTCTCTAGGATGTCGATGCAAGATCAAAGGAGGGAAGAAAGGAAGCATATTGTTTAGGGCTAGGGACTGAGCTTCCCTAGTGTTGGTGAAATGAAGTGTAGAAAGGAAGGATCAACTAGAGAAGCCGAGAAGAGAAATAAGGAATAGTGACAAGGGTCTTGGAGGTATATCGGTGTCAAGGGTCTATGTCATGGTCTTGGTAATCGCCAGTTGAAGGTCTATAGGAATAATTTTTATCAATTTTTCCTCTCAAAGAGTGAGAGGTTTTGGCCCTGGCTTGCTAGCCTAAATATTATGTCTCTTGTGCATTTGATAATTGACTTTGATGAAGAACATAATAATCTAACGAAGACAAGGTCTAAGTAAAAGAAGCTTAAAGGACATCACAAGCAATTATCAAGAAGAGAAATTGTAATAAAACCCTTGATTTCTCAACACGGTTTCAGATCTAAGGTGTTGAAGACAAGAAAGGGCAGTTTAGCAAAAAGACACACAAGGATCAAGCTTCAAAGGAGATATCAAGGATCGGTTTTTAAGAAAGCATCGAGGCAAAGTAAAGGATTTATATTTAAGATTCAAACCCTAGATATAAGAAGGGAGATCTTCATTCAAGAAGAAGACTACAAAGGAGTTGGTAAAACCACCAAGCCATCCCAAGAGAACAAAGACCTTAAGGACTTATTCATCAAATTCCTTCCAAAAAAAAAAAAAAAAAAACTAGATCAATAAGGAGATAGTTATCTTCAAAGAATCTAAAGTTACCTCGTGTTGAAGTCAAGTCAACATTATTGAATACTTCATCAAATCACCACCATTTTGCTGAAGTCGTCATCAATCCATCCTTGATCTTCATCATCATCAAGGATTCAAGAAGGAGTCCCTATGAGAAGAAGATTCTACACTATCTACATCATCATCAAAGAAGAAGCTCGTGGAGGAAGAAAAGCATCCACATCAAGTAAGTATCTTTATGACTTCATCTGAATCTATCAAAATGTTTTTTTGCAAAGAAAGCAACAAATTGGTTGGGGTTTCAAACTTTCTTGCATAAAAATAAAGGACGGATCTAAATCTTATTGAGAATGAAGTCATGGACCATATCAAAGGGTCATCGACACTACCTTCAAAAGAAGATACTCAAGCTCATGCCAAATACATGAGAGGAAGAAGTGAGAGCCTAAAGGATTCTTATAGAATCCATAAAGGACTCTCTCATCCCATATGTATCAAAACTAGAAACTTGAAAAGAAATATATGAAAAATTGGTGGGGTTGTTCTCAGTAAGTATTGTATGAGAAGTAATATCTCTGAGACAATAAATATACTAGTTAAAGTTGTCAATAGAGGAAGGAATCACTTCGTATTTTATGAATATTTCTAAAATACAAGATCAACTATAGGAATTGGGAGAAGTAATGTCTGATAGAGAAATGACTATCGTCGTACTGAATGCTCTATCGGAGGGATGGGGAAACTTAACTTCAAGTATATATGTGAAGAAATAAGCCAAACCATTCCAAGATCTATGGTCTCTATGCAAGATAGAGGAAACAAGTTTGAAAGCAGAAATTGATATAGTATCAAATGAAGAAAATTAAGCTTATGTTGCCATGTCAAGAAGAAAGGGAAGATTTTTTAAATTTGGTCCTCAGAAGAAAAATAGAAACATGGATAAAATCAGGTGTTATGGATGTAATGAACTTGGGCAGTATAAAAGATATTGCCCTAAACCTAATAAGGATAAGAGGAAGAAGGAAGAAGCCCATATCGTTGAAGAAATGGAAGAACCTGAGACAAAGAAGCCTAAGAAAGAAGTGAAATATCTCTACTATGACTGAGATCATCTTCTTCTAAGAGGTATCTATCGATTGTAAAATAGTAAGGTAGGAAGCATTGTAAATTAGATAGATGCATCACATTAGAATTAGCGTCATGATAGAAGCATTGAGAACTTGTCATAGGAGAATGTCTTAAGCAAATTTATGTAACAATCATGCTATGAAATAAGTGGCTCCTGGGAACCTCACTGAAAATAAAATTTATGAAAGGAAATAATCTAGATCAAGGTTCATCATTCATCAATCAATATGGAAACAGGTGTTGATATTTTCTAATGGAATCCTCTTTAGATCCACTGTTTTAGAAAGGAAGAAAAAGGTTTCATCAAGAATTCTAACTTGCAGAATTTTGGGATTGGGATATGATGACATATTGATAAAGAAGGAAAAATGCTGCAAATATTAGATGACTCAAAAGAAAGGATGAGGTGTATATATATGTGTGTGTGTGTGTGTGTGTGTGTGTGTGTGCTTACACTGGATTTTATGAAGTCATGTCATATGGTTGCAGGTAGTATACTTTTATCTTTAGAAGTATGATCAAAGGAAAAGAGAATCCCCTTCGATGCACAGGTTGCCAAAAGGCATGATCCACACCAGATGAAATCAACATAATATGTCCTCATATGAAGTATGAGGTGGTTATATACAATTAAGGAACTATATATTGGAAGCTCCTGGGAATGAAATAAAATTGTGTGGAGAAAGAAAGGAAGATATCGTGAGAAGTGAAACCATGATAAAAAGGCAGTCAACATCCAGGAAACCAAGAAGACTTGACTAGGAAATATTCTGAAAAGATATTTAGACTCTGATAGAAGTCTGGAAAAGATGGAGACCCTTGACAATACATATCTTTAGGATATGTGTCAATCTGTATGAAGGATGTTGATACCTACAAGAAGATGTCATGATGAAATATCATCACTAAGGTAATTTTTGGATTTGAATGTTCATATTTATAATTGAATAATATCTGGATGATTTTATGCAGGGTTGCCAAAGGGAAATATATGTCTTCCACAATTGAGAACGATATGGAAGGATGAAATATCCCTGGAAGAAATATGGTTTGAAGGAAATTAGTAGGACATGAAGCTAGACCAAATGAGAAGATTGATGAATCACTGTCTCATAGAATGAAGACATGAGTCATGGATGAAAGTGATGCATGACTTGTGCCCTATGAAGAGATCCCAAATATGAAGACTCCTCATCAAATAAGAAATTCGTGACATCAAAGGAAGGAGTTCTTTAGAGCAGCTGGATGTCCCATTATTTTCCTATAGGATGTTTTCAGGTCCCTTATTAAGAGAGAGCATGGTAATGAGTTTCTTACTTGGAAGAAACTTGGTAATTCCTAAGCCGAGAGGGAGCTTAGGTACATTCCTTGTATAGGAATTAGTACATTCATGGGTGGAATATGTCCTCCCTAGTTGAGAGGAGAGATAGAAACATCATTCTGGTCTTCACCTGGAAAGATAGAATGGAGGATTGGGTAATCATCTAGAATTCGATACCCTTTGAGGATGTATTAGGGCATCCAAGAAAAGAGTAGTTGTAGAAGGACCGATATTCTTTCAGGACTAGGAATCCAATATAAGAATAGTCCTGGACATACCATGAGTGAACCCGGTTGGGGTATGTTCCAAGAGAGACAATGATTAAGGTGTCTATTAATAATTAGTCTCGCCAGCATTAGCGCTCAAGATCTTTTGGAGAGATGGAGTTGTTAGTCAAGGCCTTGCACTATGACAATGCTGGTTGATATGATGTTATACATATGGGATTACCAATATGATTCTTATTATGAGATTCTTCTAATTGAGAATTACCAAGTACTATTATGAATACCTCCCTAGTTAAGAGGGAGTGTTGAAAAGTGTAACTAGGTTCAATCTTCATAATGACATATAATTATGATTTTATGTAATGAAGAGACAAAGATAATAAAATGTATTTGTTGTAATGCTTACATCATGGGTTTTATGAGCAAGGAGATTTTATTATAGGTCAAAGACTTCTTCTTGATGTCTTTAGGAGTTTGTCGTCATGTCATAAAGATAATTAGAGTCATGTAAATGAATTCATGTTACACTTGTAAAAGGTCATATTGTTTATTTTAAGTATACTCAAAGACCTTATCACTAGGCTTCTTGAAGTCGGTGTAAAATGTGATAAATATCTTCCTTGGTAAATTCGGCCTACTCACGAGTGATCATGTTAGCCTAGAGCATAGAGACAATCCCTATATAAAGGGTCATGCGGGTTCGTTATGGAGACATCACTTCGAATAAGCGTCTACAATTTAGTGCAAGAAGAGAAGTAACTTTAGCGAGAAAAAAAATATGATTGGGTCGAGAAAACAAGTGTGCTATCTCTGTCTTAAGGTCTGCTCCCTCCTCTCATATCTTAGGAGGACCAAAGGTGCTCACAGCACGAAGGAGGACATCTACAGCTCAGTCTTGGGCTACCACACCTTGCATGTTGTTCAGGAAAGTCGAGTTCAATCACAACAAAAGAGAAGGTCCAAAGGAGGAAGGTCTCCAAGGTGTCAAGGTCATCATAGTTCGATTATTTCCCAGAGGCCGAAGGTAAAAACAAGAAGAAGAAGGGCTGCCTATAAGGCTCAGTTTTGGGCTTAGAGAAATCTGAAGGTTGCTAAAAGGATACCAAGAAGGGATCTCTACGAGGCTGAGGCAAGATCAAAGGAGGGCATAAAGGAATCATACTATTTAGGGCTAGTGAACGAGCTTCCCTAGTGTTGGTGCAGTGAAGTGCGGAAAGGAAGGATCAACTAAAGAAGCTGAGAAGAGCATAAAGGAATAGTGACAAGGGTCTTGGAGGTAAATTGGTGTCAAGGGTCTAAGTCATGGTCTTGGTACTCGTTATTTGAAGGTCTATGAGAAGAATTTTGATAGAGTTTTCCTCTCAAAGAGTGAGAGGTTTTGGCCCTGACTTGCTAGCCTAAATATTGTGTCTCTTGTGCATTTGATAATTGACTTGATGAAGAAAATAATAATATAACAAAGACAAGATCTAAGTAAAATAAGCTTAAAGGACATCACAAGTAATTTTCAAGAAGATAAATTGTAATAAAAGCCCTAATTTCTAAACACCAATGAAGCCCCATGTCGGTGGGATGTGATCCCTTCGAGTGGATTTGCCTAGATATTCCTTAGAAGAAAAAAAAAGATAAAGAATTTTTAGGTGACTAAAAATACATATTTTAAGATACATAGGTTTGTAATATAAATTTATTTATATAAAAAGTGATATGTTAGGATACATGGATCTGTAGGATAAATTTGTTTATATATTGTAATCATTTTTATCATTATTACTGCAAATTTTTTATAACAGTGTAAGTAAGTATTAATATAGAATAAAAAAACATAAAATATATTAAAGTGGAACATCAAAAGTATTAATATGAATCAAAGTTTCATATAAAATATGTTATTATAAAAATATTTGATAATATCACATAAATAATAGTTACATTTTGAAATGGTTAACAAGGCATTTTTCACTATTACATGTAGACATCGTAACTCCATTAACTAGCTCAAACCATTAAAAAAAATAGAAAGTCAATTGTTACTCTTAATTATGCTGAATGCGTTTTATTATGAGGGTTTACCTCATGAAATTGTTCCTAGATTCGTCGTCCACCACATTGGTGACGTTTCGTGAAGACATAATTTTGTTGTGTTTGGTGAAGGTGGAATTTAATGAATCCTCATGCACTTTCCATCTGGAGTAATAAAGTGTGTACATTGTCAAATCACATTGTGTCTTCTAAATATCCTTCTCCTGATCTTCTTTATAGCGACCACAAGCACTACAAGGAAAAGACCCTCTAGCGGAGGTTATAAACGAGGTTTTTAGTGTTATAAAATTGGCCAAAATTGTCAAAAAAACATTTGCTACAACATCTATTTTTGGTAATGGAGTGTTTGAAGGAGCTTCTAATGGAACTTCAACACAACTAAAAAAACTGAGAGACCGAAGGTTTTTACAAATGTTTTTCTCATCGGTGTGTGCATCATGTGTGAACGCACTAGTACATTTTACCCTGTACTCACCAGTACTATAAATATACTAAGCACCCGGATGGAAAAAATATTTCGGAAGCCTCGAGGAGTTTAGAAATGTCCTGATCCGTGTGCATGCATCGACACCGTTAAGGTGTAAAAACGCATCGGGTCATTAAGTTATAAAAACGCACCGATGAGTTAAAGGAAAACCATACCGATGCATGCAACGCCTATCCACCCGCACGGGTTGTAGTCGTCAATAAAGTGCACTGGGCCTTCTAATTGGTATTGGTATTTGGTGCAGTGTCCATAGGTCGTAGAAACGCACCGATTCGCAGTATCATACAAACGAAGCAGTGCGCAGTAACTAACATGCATCGGTGTTCATTTTCTATTTTTTAGAAACATCTACATGTGACAGTGCAACTATTGTGATTTTTTAAAATTCATTATTCATCAAAAGTCGACACACATCTTATAACAGTATTCATATAAATTAATTTTTTACTAGTGCATTTGAATGTGATGTTTGGATGAATTTGTTATATCATATCATCAAATTCCACATCTCTTCATTATAATATATAATCATCCATATATTTAATCAGTGGTGTAACATTTCACAACGACAATGGAGAACGCAATAGAATAAATTAAAACGTATTTTATTATATATATATGAATAAGACACTTTTTATCATACAAAATGGGACAATTATTGGTATCCCTTTGTCTTTCAGTTGGGACTCTATGTCCATTACATGAAACAAAATGTCTGATTTCACAAACAAATATTTCAAAAAATACAACACCTTGCTTTGATATCCAAACATATTGATCATGATTCTTCACTGGAACTGTTGTCACTGCTCGAGCTACTTCCATGACTTGGGTTATTTGGAGGAATGTTTTGTTCATTGTGTTGATTGTTTTCTTCTTCTTCAAGTTCCATTTACAAACATAAAAATAAAGTGTAATGAGTGTATATACATTGGTGAGAATAATGAAAATTGTAATATTAAATAATATACATCAATGTAAATCGAAAACAAATGTACCATAGCAAGAATTGACTTGTGAACTATACACATTCTTTCAAAACCAAATTTCATGCCATCTTTCAACAATTCATTTGTTGGCGCAGTTACATACTTTGTTTCCTGCAAGTTTTATACACCATAACAAATCATAGATTTAATATAAAAGATTATTTTGTTCTATTAATTATAGAGGGAGCTAAGTAAAACAAGATAGATGCTTACAAATTCCACAATTAATTTCTGATATGCCAACATATACTGACAACCCATATTTAACCCATTGTCAATCAATTCTTCTGATGGTTCTTCTTTGTATGTTAGCACCTGTTTGAAGACATTCAATGATGATTATTGTAAAACGACTTAAAATATACAAAAATGAAATCTAGTTAAGTTGTTATAAGGAAGTAACAATTACTCACAAACATAGATATCAACCCTTTTCTTCCTTGTCATCCTATATTATGTGCTGAATGGGTTCCATTTTCTTTTCTTTTCTACAAGAAAATACTTGAAAATTAATATTTAATGCTAAATTATTTATTGTACCTAATCGAAAAATTCAATGATTACATATTACATTTGAAGAACATTGTTGTTGAGATGGCTCCTCATGTGATGCAATTATGTCCATTTCGTTATCATCTCCTTGTACACCTTTTTGGAAATTCCTACAGGCATATTTCTGATATAAGCTTGTTCATCCTTTGAGATTTTCATAATATTTCTGAAAATGTAACATGACAATAAACTATTTAATTTTTATATTGATATATGAAAACTAAATATAACAAAAATTATATTTATAAATGATTGCATTGTAGTAATATATACGTATAATTCCAGAAAAACATTTAAAGGAATATTACTTTTTTGAATCCTTCTTTTTTTTTTTGGTACGTTTTTGCTATTAAAAGTTTGGCATGTCTCATTGACCAATTCTTTGGAAACTCATCCTGTAGTTTAAATAAAATTTGGTTCTTGGAATCATTGGATTGATTTTTGTATTGTAAGTGGAAAGAACATCTATACATTTGTTCCACCAGATCCCTCAAAGTTTTGTAAAAGCTTTTCCCCCTTTCGTTAACCTCCATCACCACTTCAGATGAGCTAAGGAGCAATTCATTTTCATTTGCATGTTCTATTTATTTTATTTTCTTAGAACAACATTCATTTTCTTCGATGTTGGTCCCTATAGAACATTAAACATATCAGAATTAATAGATTGTTTGAAACATGTTATTTAATATTTTTAAGTATATTATTAATGAAAATTCAAAAAAGAAACTCATATTGGATTGATAGTATATTTTCATTCACCTGGTTCATCCTTCTGCAATTTTTCCATCAAGATTTTATGCTCTTCTAGTCGTAGATCATAAATAATCTTATCGAGCTTCATCATTTTGTGGCTCTACATGATACACATTAAACAATACATATTAGTTAAACTTACATATAGTTTAAAAATAATAATTTTTGTAAATAATTTACAAAGAACTTGCCATTTTTTCTTTTCTGGAAGTGCTATTAGTATTTTTGTTACTTGAAATCTTGTCAGCCATTTCTTTATCAATATGAAACATGTACCCTTTATTAATATATTTTATAAATAAATCACATACTTTTCAGCTAAAAAAAATAAAAAAATCAAGAAAACGGTGTGCATTTCGTAACGTACACACCGAACGCAGCGCGGTAGGTTCTTATAAGCGCACCGCCAATATAGTAGAAACACCGTACGATGCTCTTTGTCAAGAAGGAGACCCGGTGCATTATATTAAAACCGGTGCACCGATTAACATAAAAATAAATTAATAAAAAATTGTTTTTATCGAACAATGTTTTTTTCACTACGCGCCCGGTGCACTATATTACAATCGTTACTTGTAGGTGCGTTCAACCTAAATGGTGCGCACCGATTAAAAAAATATGTTTTTTTTTTTTTTTAATACGTACGGTCGGCTGTAATTAGGATACGACCTACAAGTGGTCACATGATTAAGTTTCTTAATATATATATATATAGTAATACATACCCTATAAATCTAAAATGAAAATCCCTAATTGTGAAGTCACATAAACAAGAAGAAGCAATGGTTTAACGTAAGAATGGATTTTTTTTTTTTTCCTCTCTCTCTCTCTCTCTAAATTTTAATTAAATGTAAATAGGAATAGAGATTGTAAATGATTTTATTAGTAAAATGCACTGTAAAATTTAAAATTTCTATGATGCATGTATTAAATCTAATAGAAACTGTAAAAAAACAATTATTACAGTAAAATTTAACAATTCTACTATACTGCAGGGTTTTTGCGTGAATCACCAGATGTTTCAAATTCTGATTCTCTGAATAGTGTTGTTGTTTGAAAGTATTTTGCTACTCCATAGTGCTATCGTGCTCTCTTGCTCCAGGTATGTCTCTCTGATCAGAACTGGATCATGGACCAGAATGATAGCTCAAAATTCAAAGTGTTCGAAAGTGTGTCAAACCTGAGAGACAGAAAAGGTCTCGTCGTTGTGATTCCAGCACCGTGAACGGTTCAAAAACCCGACATCGTATGAAGAAGTTATCCCAGTTTAAAAAGTCTAGTAAACTGCAAAAACTAGACTTTGACCAAGTTTGACTTGGCATTTAGGAAAATTAAAAAGAGAATATTCCAGGGAATATTCTTAGAATATTCCTCAAAATATTCCCCGAAACATTCCATATGGACCAGTAAAATTATGCCAAGTGGAGATGCTCATTGGATATTGGATTGAATTTTTGAATTTCAGTCCAATCGGAAGCTTCCACGTGGCAGGCCCGGAGGCTGCCACGTGGCCCAGGTCTAGTCATGTAAAATTGTTTTAGAGTTGGCGAGAATCGAACAGCCAACCTCTGCGCGCATAGTCCCCCGCCTTACCATTGGGCTATGCATTAGTTCTTACAAATCATTGTGCACAGTTAATATTTATGTTTTCAAACATTATGGTTTGGGGGTTTGGGAGGCCAGCCCCCCCCTCATGCGTCCAAGACCCCATGACCCTGGGTTAAGCCTCACCGCCAGTGTTTACGTGGACTGGTCATATGTTAACATTCCTTGTGCGGTTGGAGTCGACGGTTCCGCCTTTAATAAACCCCGACAGTCAATTAAAACCGTCTCCCGCCGAATTAGTTGTATTCATATGCAACGGTTACTCTGACTATTAATGCGTGTGGTTAATACGTGGTCTCCGCCGGTTGTTGCAGTTAGAAAAACCGCGGCTTTAGGAGCATGTGCCCAAAGTTCCGACAGTTATATTAAGTTCCAATAGTTAAACTGGCGGAAAACTTGGATCGGGCGCAAAATTTTGGAGATTTGCCACTTTTAACTCCAGTTCTCCACATTTAGTGGAGTTTTTTAAGGGACACTGGGCAAAATTTGTTTTGGCTCTATCTGGAGCTAGATTCGCCCAATTTTGGAGTGCCAATAGTCAATTTAGACTATCTCCAACATTAGAGACTCAATCGAGTAGGTGGCAGAGCCATCACAGACCTTCTAAGCAGGTTTTTGCATCAGTGAAGTTCAAGAGTCCACCAAGGGGCAGCAACAGTTTGAGGCCTAGCTAGGGGAGCTAGAGGCCTTATTTAGAGATCCAATAATCAATTATGGATATTTCAGATGTTCTGAATTTGATGAGATGGTTTTCAGAGCCTGTAGAGAACTTTAGAAAGTCAATAAGCTTCAATAAAGTTCCAGGGGCCATAAGTGCTAGCTTTTGCCAGCAGTAGTTTAGGGCCTAGCCAGAGCAGCTAGAGACCATATGCAGTGAACCAATAGTCATTTCTGACTGGAAAAAACATTCTAAATCCATTTATGGAGGTTGCATAAGCTTTTGAGAACTTCTAGAGGTCGAGAAACAAGCAGAGAATTTTTCAATGCCCTTAGTGCCAAGGGGTGCCGACAGGTGTTGGAGGCGAAACCAAAGTAGCCGGAGGCCATTTTTTATGAAAAAGTAGTCTATATTGGCTAATTTTTGCATTATGAATCCAATGAATGGGTTTTCAGAGCCATTGGATGACTTATAGAGCTTGAGAAGTAGAAGGGAAGTTTTGGGCAGCCTTGGGCAAACTGTGGAGGAAGGCCTAGTTTGGGGATGCAGTGCTCATTTTGAGAAAATTATCAGTCGATATATGGTGTCTGATGTGTGCTGAAGACATTAGGTGTGGTTTTAGGGATATAAATATAATTTTGAAGGAGTTAGTGCCATGTAGAAGCTTAGTGTAGCTCAGTGCATCGACAGAAGGAATCGTGTTTAAGGGAGCCTAAAGCTGTTTGCAGAGTGATGACAGCCATGAGAGGGATATATATATGGTATTCTCAGCCATTTGGATCAGTTCAATATCCATTGGAGTTAAGTGTGGAACTTGTAAAAGAAACTTTACCATAATCCCAAAGAGCCAAGTCAAGATGGCAAAGCTCAAAGGAGACGTAGCCCACGATATTCAAGTGAACTCCTAGATTAATTTTGTTGTTGTGTGTGAATTTTTTATTGCTACATTATGTTTCTGTTATACATCTTAAATTTTAGCAAGAACAAATGGACTTAAGACACTTAAACAGTTAAAAATCATACACCTCTTTCAAGCATAAATTCCGCAAATTGTCAAGTATAAGCTAGATCATTTATTTGTTTAACTGAATGGGAGGTTCTTGAAAAAAAAAAAATATATTATCCAGGCAATTTTTAGATCAAGTTGGTGTTGAGCCCTAAAAATTTCTTTTCTTTTCACCAAACTCCACTTCATTCCATTTATCCTTTATCATTTATAGGCCTAAAAGATCAATAAGAATGATTAAAATCACTTTTAGAATACATGCAATGACTGACTTATTATACTTTTGTGGTTTTGTTGTCGTAGTGATTTCTGAGCAGACTTAGCTACAAAATGCAGTCATTCTGTAGCTAGTCGTATGTTTCGTAGCCATCTTAGTGTTTAAACAGGTTACAGGTGTCATCTAAGGGAAAGACGTATATGGTTAGACTCCAAAACTCTCCTACATCATTCCTTGTCATCCACGAGGACTGGGAAAAAATCTGAAAGTGGTTATGCACGTGGACAAAGCTAAAAACCAAGAAGCAGACTTCTATAAGGATAAGGACTCTTGATGTCTCTTCAGCAAAACACGAGTCTTCAACAGGAGTTTTAGTTTGATTTTGATTATAAAAGACACCTATGCCTATTTCTACTCAATGTCAGTTATGTAGTTGCTTATAAAAATAACTCGGTGAACCGAGAAAGAGTTAGTTGATGTTTTGTTTTTAGCTTTCAAATACCGTGACACTCTGTTTCTGAGCATTTTCTTCTAATGAAAGGAGTATAACTTTGATGTATGATCTGAAGCAACTTTAAGGAGTTAAGGATTCACGTGCCAATCTGATGGTAGAGGGCCCCTACTATCTGAAAAGGCTTTTGCATATTTCTTAGATAAGTAACCTTTAACTCTATTTTGTTCTTAACTTAGGCAATTTTCTGAGTTTATCCTCTTGCATCATGTTTTATGTCATTTATTTACATCGAATATTACAGTCAATCTTGTTCTCATAAGCTATTCCAATATATCACTAGTACGTGAATGAGATCTAGCTGTAGTACTTTGAGTTAATTGCATTTCAGTTCTGTTAATTGCATTTCAGTCATGTTAGTTAGATTTAGAAGATCCTCATTATTTTATAAGCTACTCTTGTTCTCAAACGCTTCTAACACATCACTATTATATGAACGAGAATTAGTTATATTATTTTGAGTTCTTGACTGTTTTGCAATTATGTAAGAGATTGTCATGATTTTACAAACAGTCTTTTTCCCATGTTGTTCCAAGAAATCTCTAATCCTTGAAGGAGACTTAATAGTAACATTGTGAGTTTCAGAATGAGTTAATTCTAGTGTCATAAGTTATTTTAGCATAGGGTTCCTTACTATGTTACAGATGATCTTTTTTCTCAAAATGTTCCAACAAATTTCTAACAACGAATAAGATTTCTCTGTGATGTTTTAGGTTGTTGTTTACTAAGAGAACCTCATTACATCAAAACTAATCCTTTTCTCAGTTTGTTTCAATATACCTCTAATGAAACGAATTGGACTAAGTTTAATGTTATGAGTTACTCTTCTTAGCAGCTTTACAATCTGTGGATTAGAATTCTCTGTTCTTGGTATCATTCATAGTTTAGAGTAGATTTTATTCTGTTTTAGTGTGATCAGTAACTTCTCTTTGCTATTAATTTAATTTTTCCCCTTAGCATAAAAACACAAAACCAAAAACACTAGAAAAACACTGAGCACAACGAAGTAGGAAGAAGATACCTAGGCACACATGGTGCACTTCACTTCAACAATTTACTAGCCTTAGTTGACAATTTATGATATCAATTTAGGAACACTAAGTTGAGTAGACATTTTGGCGCCATTGCCGAGGAAGTGTAACTAGGTAGCCTTATTTCCTACCTCCCAAAAACAATGATATGCGTAGAGAAAGAGACTCGAGGGGTATATTTATAAGAAGCAGAAGCTTGATTCCCAGAACACCACTCGTTCCACCAAGACCAAGAGGCAGCACACCTCCAACTCAAACCTACATTCCATACTATACTGATCATAGACTTCCAAAAGACTTAAGATCAGATATTCCATCTGAGAGACCTTCCACTTCATCTACTAAACCTGTCATAGAAGAAGATCCAAGGACCCCTGCTGGAGATATAAACTTTTTCACTTCCACAGAAGAATCCACCATGGCAGAAGAAGGGGGAGGAGGAGTCTTTAATGGAGAACATACACTATTTGGAGGAGGTAGAGGTAGAGGTAGAGGAGAAGGAGGTAGAGGTAGAGGAGAAGGAGAATGAGGTAGAGGTGAAGAAGGAGGTAGAGGAAGAGGTAGAAGGGAAATGGGAAGCTCTTTTGGGTTTCCTATAGTAGATGAAGAAACCAATGCAACTATGAAAAATATTTCACCCTCTATCCTTTCAAACTTTTATGGACTCAAAAGTGAAGATCCTGAAACCTTCCTATTTGAATTTGAAGTCCTATGTAGAACCTATGATTACTTACAAGATGCCCAAAAACTTAAACTATTCCCTTCAACATTGAAAGGAGCAACATTAAAATGGTTTATGAGTTTAATCAATAGTTCTATTAGGACATGGGAAGATATGAAACAAGCATTTCTAGAGAGGTATTTGGATTACTGTATGCCAATCAACCATAAGGAGGAAGTGTTTAAAATGGTACAAAAAGAGGATGAAAATCTGGAAGATTTGTTGGAAAGATTTAACTATAACATCAAGAGAGAAAAAATGGAAAGCTTAGACCAAGATACTTTGAAAGCTCTCTTGTTGAAGACAATTAGGGATGAATGGCTAGATATCCTTAATATGATGGGAAAAGGGGATATATCTCAGCTCACATTACCTGAAATAGCTTAATTATGTATCAACCTTTCAAGAGGGAAATCTAAAACTATAAAAGGACCAAGAGACCCTGCTCTTGCAAGGGCAAGTAAGTCTGCTTCTGGGACAGTAAGTAGGGCAGAAATAGGACATATTCTTGATGAATTCAAATATGACATTTTAGGGATTCTTAGTGAAAAAATAGACACCCTTAAGTTACAAAACAAGAAAAAAGCTAAATCTGATGCCTTAGCAATCTTTTGTCCCAAATGTAGAAAGAATCATGCCTTGATAGAGTGCCCTTTGGATGCAAAAATAGTAGAGACTTGTGTAATTTGTTCAGAAAAACATGAGACCAAGAGTTTTCCTTCACTTCCTGGTCTTAAAGTTGTCTTTCAAGAAGAAACCCCTACAAATTCCACATAATCTCTCAATTTTGTCTCTAGGAGGCCTTGGCAAGGACCTCAAACACAAGGATTCCATGATCAGCTGTATAATCAACCCCCACCAAATTGGAATTCTTGGCAACAACCTTGGCCCCAATTCCAAAATCAATCTCAAACTTGGGCACAAGGAGCACAAAATCCCTATGGAAGATACTCTCAGTATTATCAATATCCACCATCTTATCCACCATATCCAAATTTCCCTCCTCAACAAAACTCTCAACAAAATCCACAACATCAAAATCCACCACTTCCATTACCATTTCCTCAGAAAGCAAATCAGTTACCTGCCCAACCTATACCAAACCCCAACAATAAAAATCCTCAGAACACATACATGATAGAAGGCCAATAGTTCCCAACCTATTTGATTACTCCTTTAGACCTTAATGATGTTCAACTTAGGTCTGGAAGAATACTTGAAAAGAATAAACCTTCTGTAATCATACAAGAGCAAAACAACTCTGAGGAAGATTCTCTACGGGTAAATAAAAGTCTTGAAGAGAGCACATCTTTTCAAGACCCAAATATTGAAAAATCAAAACAAAAAGAACCAATAATTTCAACTCCTATATTAGAGCAGCCATCAACATTCACCTCTACACCTCCCTTTCCAGAAAGATTACAAATTGATAAGGGTGTAGAGAAACAAATTATGGTGCCCAATTATGATTTCCTAGATGAGCTAAGGAATGTTTGTATTAAGATCCCATTATTACAAGCTATCAAGGAAATTCCAATCTTAGTAAAGACAATAAAGGAGTTGAGCATGAAAAAAACAGGAAAAAGAATAAAAGAGACAAAGAAAATTCAACTGGCAGGAAAAATAGCAAACATCATGATGGGTAAGATTGCTATTCCAAAGTATCTAGACCCAGGAAATCCAGTTGTTAAAATACACATCAATGGAACTGAGATCCAAAACACACTTATTGATTTAGGAGCAACAATCAATATCATGAGTAGACAAATCATGGATAAACTAAAACTTCCTAATCTTCTTTTTACACCCACATTATTACAATTAGCAGACAGATTTTTGATTAAAACTGATGGGGTAATAGAAGAAATTCCAGTGTCCTTAGATTCTTGGGAGTATCCTGTGGATTTTATGATCCTAACTCCTAAAAATAATCTAGGAGGACATACTATTATATTAGGAAGACCTTGGTTAGCTACAGCTGATGCTTTCATTAGCTGTATATCCGGTGATATGTACATCTCTGATGGTAGTTCAACCAAGAAATTTACCTTGTATCCTCCAGCAAAAACAATTACAGAGTTAGATGATACTCAATGGATTGAGGATGAAGAAGACATACAACCTCTCTTCACAATTTCAGAAATTAGTGAAGATAGCCAGATTCTAAATACCTTAGAAAATTTTGAATCCTCTTCAGAATACAAACATGAACAATTTCAAGAAGAATCCAACATTGAGCTTTTATCATCAAGACAAATGTCTCTTTACTCCATGGATAAATTTGGTAGCACTACAATTGAGATATTTCCGGGTAAAACTTTAAACATAAACAAGAATCTAGAGAAATTTCAACAAGAAAATCTAGTCAAAATATTACAGAGACATTCTTCTGCATATGCATGGGAGTACACTGATATGAAATGGATAAGCCCTAAGACTTGCATTCATCACATCTACATAGAGGAAAATTTTAAACCAATCAGACAACCTCAGAGAAGGATGAATCCAAACCTTAGGGAGATTGTTAAAGAAGAATTGCAGAAATTGTTAAATGTCAACTTTATTTATCCCATTTCAGATAGTCAGTGGGTTTCTCCTTTGGTAATTGTGCCAAAGAAAAATGTTAAATGGAGGGTATGTATTGACTACCGAGAATTAAACAAAGCTACTCTTAAAGATCATTTTCCCTTACCTTTCATAGATCAGGTGTTAGATACATTAGCTGGCAAAAAGTACCTTTCATTTTTAGATGGGTTTAGTGGTTATAATCAAATTCAAGTAGCACTTGAAGATCAAGACAAAACCACATTTACCTGTCCTTGGGGTACCTATGCTTACCAAGTATTGCCATTTGGACTATGTAATGCACCTACAACATTTCAAAGGGCAGTACTAGGAATCTTTTCAGATCTAATACATGACTGTGTAGAGGTATATATGGATGATTTCACAGTCTATGGAAACACATTTGAAAAAGCCTTAGCAAACTTGGAAAAAGTTTTAAAGAGATGTAAAGAAGAAAATCTTTCACTAAGTCATGAGAAGTGTTTCATGATGTTTACTGAAGGGATTGTTTTGGGGCATCACATTTCAGGAGATGGGATTAGAGTCGATGAGTCAAAAGTTGAAGTCATCTCTAACTTATCTGTTCCAAGTTGTCAAAAAGATGTTAGGAGTTTTCTAGAATTTACAGGGTATTACAAAAGATTTATAGAAAACTTCACCAAGATAGCATCTCCACTTTTCAAATTAATTACCAAGGACTGTGAATTCAAGTGGAATCCTGATTGCTAGTTAGCTTTTGAAACCCTGAAAACAAAAATCTCTGAAGCACCTATTTTGAGGGGACCTAACTGGAAATTACCTTTTCATATTTCAACAGATGCCTCAGATACAACTTTAGGAGCTGTATTGGGACAAAAAGACCTGATTCCTTATGCCAACTACTATACAAGTAAAAATTTGACCCCTTCAGAGTTAAATTATACTGTAACTGAAAAAGAGTTCTTAGTTTTTGTTCATGCCATAAATAAATTCAGACACTATATAATAGGCTATGAAACTTTTGTTCACACAGATCACTCTGCAATTAAATATCTAATGAAAAAATCAATTACTAATGGCAGAGTCATAAGATGGTTATTGCTTTTATAGGAATTTAACATCACCATTCTAGATAGGCCTGGAAAACAAAATATAGTAGCTTATTTCCTATCTAGACTCAAAAACATTAAAGACAATACTCCAATTGAAGATCAATTCCCTGATGAATATCTTTTTGCAATTTCTACTCAAATTCCTTGGTTTGCTGACATTGCCAATTATCTAGTTTCAGGGAAATTTCCTTCAATTATGAATGCAAGAGATAAAATAAAGATCATTTATGACAGTGCAGACTTTATTATTAGGGTTGCTAATGAGTTATACAAAACAGGTCCAGACTTTATTATTAGGAGATGTGTTTGAGAAGCTGAGATGCCTGAGATCCTCAAGGCATGTCATGATGAACCTTGTGGTGGACACTTTGTTGATAAAAGGACAGCTTATAAGATCCTTCATTTAGGATACTATTGGCCATCCCTCTTTAAAGATGCTAAAGAGTATGTCAAAAGGTGTGACAGCTGCCAAAGGGTGGGGAAACCTTCTCCTTCAGGTGAGATGCCATTGCAGCCTCAGGTACATATTGAACCTTTTGAGAAATGGGCTTTATATTTTGTAGGAACTATTAGTCCTCCATCAAGACAAAAGAAATATATATTAGTTTGCACTGATTAAGTTACCAAATGGGTAGAGGCCAAGCCATTACTTTCTACTACTGAAGCATCTGTAGTTAATTTTCTTTTTGAGGATATTTTTACTCGTTTTGGTGCCCCACGAGAAATTGTTATAGATCAAGGAGCTCAATTCACATCAAAGTTGGTGGAACAAATGGTAGAGAAGTACAAAATCAGACGCAAAAAATCTACTCCCTATCATCCACAAGCAAATGGACAAGTGGAATCTACTAATAAGGTCATTGAAGGGATCCTAACAAATACTGTTCATTTACATAGAAGAGATTGGGCAGATAAGCTTCCTGAAGCCTTGTGGGCCTATAGGACTACATGGAGAAGCACAACAGGTCATACCCCTTATGAACTTTTTTATGGAAAACAAGTCTTGTTTCCCATAGAGTTTCAAATTCAAACTTTTAAAATGGCAGTCCAGCTAGGACTTGATCTATCAGAGGCACAAAAGCATAGATTGGAGCAGATTAATGAATTGGTTGAGATCAGACAGGATGCAGTCCAGAAAATAAGTATAGTCCAGCAACAAAGGACTAGATGGCATGATAAGTACATTAAGGAAAATAAATTTTAAGAAGGTGACTGGGCTCTCTTATTTGATTCAAAGTTAAAAGATTTCCAAGGTAAATTCCAAACTCATTGGCTTGGGCCATATGAAATTGTAAAAATATTTGACAATGGAGCAAAAAAAATCAGGACAATAGATGAAGATAAGGTGACTTTTCTTGTAAATGGTCATAGATTGAAACTTTATCATAAGCCACTTACAAGAGAAGAATTTGTCAAGAAATTCCAAGAGAACAGTGATGTGAAGTTAATGAAGAAGAATCCTTCTTCTTCATCAACTTAATTGTATTTTCTGTAATCTGATGTAAAGAAAAAGAAAAAAAGAAAAAGAAAAAAAAAAGAGTATAAACATGAAAACTAATCATTGATTAGCATGTTTATACAGAAAAAATAAGGTGAAAATCAGAATTCTTCTGACACTTTAGCTTTTCAAAATTGTTCTTTTCCTACAATCAAGTATTACAAAATCATAAGTTGCAGGCTCACTTTTCATACTTCATTCCACTCCACATTTATGATCCATTTCATTCCATCATATTTCACTTCATTCATACTTCATTCCACTGTATTTCATGATCCATTTCATTTCATTTCATACTTCATTCCATCCATATTTCAATTCATTTCATTCCATGTCTCAAAGCTTTTACAGGTACATTCTGCAGCTAGATATTCTGCAGCCATCTTTTCTGCAGCCAACTATTCTGTAGCCATCTTTTCTGCAGCAAACCATTCAGCAGCCAATTGATCCTGCAAACTTACTTCAGCAAGCAAAATCAAAAGGATTATGGAGTCTAAAAGATAAATAATTTTCAAAAGAAAGACAAAGCAATCAAAGCAGCAAAAATCAAAAGAAGGGCTAAGGTAAAATTGTGTGTGAAATTATTATGATAGCAAATTATGCAAGATATAGTATGGTTAAGTCATATGTATGTTTCATAAAGTTATTTTGATTATTCGAATTGATCAAGCCTATCATAAAATCCTTGAACAAATCCCTTCCATTCCGCTCCATATCAAATCATCATTAATTAGAAGTTAACGGTTAGTACTTGAAGTGACCTATTAGGTCACGTCATTAAACCGAAACATTCATTGATGATTTTGAAAATTTTCATGAGATTTCTTTGCGGTCTTTCACTCCATGAAAAAATCTTAAACTCAATCATTCTTATGATTTACCCTCACCATATTTCACTCATTCCGTATCCACTCAATGTCATTATATTCCGTAGCCAATTCCTGTCTGCAGAAATAGAGAAGTCATTTTTAGGGTGAGACAACCCTCTACGGCCATTTTTACCTCAAACAGGAGAGCAGTAACAGAGTAGTAAATTGAAGCTGAGGAAAAGAAGCAATGGGACTTATTGTAAGGTCAGAGCCAGTCGGAACTAAATATCTAGAAGGTTACCCTTAGATTAAAGAGATGTTACAACAGGTTGGATGGTTAAAGTTTATGGAGAAGTTCAATGGATTTCACAAGGAGGTCACCAAGTCATTTTCCCGGTCATTCAACGGGCCAGAGGTCGAAATTGGTGATATCAAGTTCATCATCACGGAATCCTTCATAGCAGAAGCAACAGAATTGCCGAGGCAAGGTGAGCGTTGGTTTAAAAACAAGGAATTTCACAATGAAGCCTGGAGACAGATGCTAAAAACACCAGGTATGGACATTTCAGTATTCAAGAAAAGCATTCCTAGTTCAGCCTTGAAAAATAAATGGCGAAATTGGTATTTCAAAGAAGGTGATGTCCCATGGATTTAAAAAAAAGATGATCTGTCTTTAGCAAAGCAAGTTATAATGGGTGTTGTTATCACTCCGCCAGATCTCTAAGGCTGAAGAAGAAATCCCAACAGAGGTAACCACAGACCAATCTTTTGGCTTCGTAGCTAGCCCTACCAAACAGGAGAGGGATCTCTCCACAAGGTTATAGCTAAGAGGGATAGATACATTAGGGTTTTAGGCTAGGTATGAGTTCAGGGGTTTTGATTTGATTTGATTGGGTTGCTAGATGAGGATATTACGTCAAAGTGGCTAGATCAGGGCAAATAAAATTAGGGTTACAATCCATTCAATGGGGCAAGGTAGGTAGGAAGGCTAGCACATTAGGGTTACTGGGATGGAATGATTCAGACAGGTGAGGAGCTAGGAAGAGCATGAGATATGAATTCTTCCTAAATTGAAAGAAAGATGAATAAACTATGAAAACTTTCCCAAAATAGAGCATGTGAGATTAATTCTATTTCTCTAACTTGAAAGTGATCATACAATAGACATGAAATGGAAAATGGACCAACAATACATTAATACAAATGAAACAAGAGAAGAAACAATGCTAGACAACCATACCACATGTATCCCAAATAAATAGCTGCAACACTTTTATTAAGCTCCTACCAAAATGATTACAATAGAGTCTCTGATCAATATGCCAACATCCAACTGATTCCAACCCGTGAAATGACTGAAAAATTGCATGATATTGGCCTCAAAAAAAATCCTCCCGGCCGTATGGGTCGAATCCATGAGAGGTGGAGCAGTTCCACCAAAAACTGAGCTAAATACCTAGAGTGTAGGGTGGTCAAACTGACTCATTCCTCACTTTTTGCAAACTGATTCATTACACCTCATCATGAGTTTTCATCTAATGCATTTACCCTAGGTAACCTTAAAAAAAATGAAAATTACATTTGCATCATCAATTACATAAGTAAAATCTTGATTTCCCAAGATGAAATTCAAATTTGCAAAAAAAACAGAGAAAAATCAGAAAAAGTTAGGTGTGCCCTCCTAGTGCCAGGTGCGCCCTCCAATTTGTAATTGAGTTTTTTATGGATTACCGGTGTCCAAATTGAGCTAACGATAGCTCATTGGAAAGCTTATCCTGTCTAATTTACAGATATATGCTTGGTTTGTAGAATGGACTTGATTTTACCCCTAAAAACTTCATTCTCCCATGAATGTTCAGTGTGCAGTGCCAAGGTGAAAAATGAGGCAGAACTGTGGTTTTTAGGGTGTTTTTCAATTTTTCACCTGCTAGTTGTCCAAAAAAAGCTTAGAAAAGTTTTTTTCTTGCATGTATTCATCATTATGAATCTAATGGTGGTATTCTTTTGGCCAAAATATGCCTCAAACAAAATCGCAGTGCCTAGGGCGTTGCCCACCTGTCTTTGCAGCTGTCACAAAATTGTCTTGAAATGCACAAAATTTTCAAAATTTGAAAAAATGTCCCAAAACCTGTCAAAATTTTATGAATGATTATTGATGATGAAGGTTATGCATGGATTGAGGCTTCAGTAAGGATATCAAGCCTCCCTTCCTCTTTTTGCATGGTTAGGGTTTCAATTTTTGCATTGGCCTTCTTAAGTTTTGACCTTGCAATCTTGTTTTCCTTGGCATAATGCTTGGCCCTCTTTCTCAATATATCAGTATCCCTATTTTCCTTCTCCATAAGCTTCTCTAGGTGTCGGTTATCCCTTTCAAGCCATTTCTCCCAGTTCTCATTGATTACCACTGCCAATTGTTCATTCAAAGTGAGCGGATTAGCAAGTTCAGCCTCCTTTTGCCTTTCTAGTTCTAGAGCTCTTTTCAACCCTCTAGTCCTAGGCCTTCTCCTTGGCACTTGTTCTTCTGCCTCATTGGTTTCAATAAATGTTTCTAATGTTTCTTCAAGCAAGACTTCAGCTTTTTCTGCCTCTCTTTGAGCTTTGATGAATTTCACTTCATCAATGAAATGTTTGGTCTTAAGTTGTTGGCTCTCCTACTCAAGAAAGGTAATGAAAAATTTAGATCTCTCAAGATTGGTTTGTAGCTCCTTAATCTTGGCTTCTTTCTCCTTGATGATTGTGATAGTGATCTTAGAATAATCTTGCTAACTCAAATCAACAAGGTCAAACTCCATGTCTGTCTCATGAAGATTCTCCTCCTCGTGCCTGATCTCTTCTTGAATATCTGCCTCTTTCAACTTTTGTTTTCCTTTGTCTACCTGATTTTCTGATGAACAAGGCAAGGGCCCTCCCAAAATCTATGGGGAAAACACTTTCCTATGACCTCTCTAGTATGTTTTTGCCAATATTCCCAAATTAGCCCTCTTAGGCTTGCTAATCTCAACTCTACTTGGTGACCCAATGTGCACATGAAATGGTGATGGCGGTGGTGAAATGGGTGGAGTAGTTTGAGCTAATGATGAAGTAGGTACTGTGGGATGAGATGGAGGAATGGAAGTGGACGGATGAGATGGTGGAGGCACAGCTTGAGCATGTTGAACTGGTGGAGCAGTGAAGATATCATTTGCTATGAAAGTACTCCATGAGATGTTCAATTGATCAAGGTGATGGAGCACTATGATCTTGATGAGGGAGTGGTGAAAAATACTTTTCATTTGGTGGTCATAATCTCTCTTTTGAACCAGGTAAGACATTTTGTCAATGCTCCTGAAGACAAAATAAGGTATGTTGAGCATTTTGACCCTTGTGAAGTGCATTAATAACCAAACATGATATGTGTAGAGTCAATCATGTAGAGTCTAGAGAACATTCCTTCACAAGCAAAGTACTTCAGGATGATTTTCATCATGGGGGCATACCTATCCAGGAGGTAAGAGAAAGGAAAGACCTTCTTTCCTTCATTTTTGTACCTTGGCTTAATGTAGGGCTCATAGTAATGATCCTCTAATGCACCTTTGAAATGTACCATCTATATTTCATATTTAAATAGTTGGGTTATTATAAGACACTTGACACTATGATTTTTTAACTTTTTTATAGGTGCATTTGTTCCCATTTATGTGGGCATATGGACACCATTTTCGCACATAAAATGTTGATGATGGACACATGAAACAAGACTATGGAGTGGAAGTTGAGTTCGATTAATCTAGTTGAGCTAGCCACCATGATCAAAACCTAGTACGAGGGACGTTAGGTTATGTTGGAAAGATACAAGATATCATTGAAGTGGACTTCTCTTCTTTCCAATTATGTGTTATTTTTAGGTGCAAGTGGTGGGACACCTTTGATCGGAATAATGTAAAGGAAGATCGCGATAGTATGTTGATATGTATCAACTCTAGAAAGATGTGGGATGAAGTTAAGGAGTCTTATGTTTTCCCCAAACACTGCAACCAGGATTGGTGGTTCGTATTGAGACATGACCCTAGATCAAAACATATTTTTAAGAACAATAGTGTTATCATGTCAAGCGAGCTAGAAGATAATGAGGGTGATCATGAGAAAATAGAGTGATATGGTACATATGTTATTTCATCATTTATACTATTTAAGATGAGTTTTTATAAAGAAGAAGACTTAACCTCATAACTAAGACTTTTTTTTCCAAACATTATAATATGTATTTTGACTTAATTGGTTTGCATTGTGTTAATGTTAAAATCATTTCACTTGATAATTTGCAATTATGTTGATATCGAAAACAGTGCATTGTATCAAGTTCTTTTTTTTTTTTATGTCAATTCCTAAAATAATACAACTACTTGATTGCTTTAAATGTGTGAATGATATCTTCAGAATTTTAAAAAATGTATTGATGTATACAATTATTTTTGGTATATAAGATCATAATAAAATAATGATAATTCTAAAAATCAATTTATTTGCATTATTTTCTAAACTTTAATATGTTACAAAAATTCATATTATTCTAGATTTATTATTTTACAATTTTTTATATTCATAAAAATCTACAAATTTACAATTATTTATATTCATAAAAATTTACAAATTTACAATTATTTATATTCATAAAAATTTACAAATTTACAATTTTACAATTATGGTAATTTAACAATATGTATGGTATACATTTTACATACGGTAGTTATGTTTCAAAATTGACAATTAATTTACAATTTTACAATTTTACAAATTTAATAAAATTGAATCATGACAATACATACAATCACAATTAAAATTTTACAATTTCACAATACAATTACAATTACAATTACAATTTTACAAATATTTTACATAGAATTACAATTACAATTACAATTTTACATACAATTACAATTACAATCATTTCACAATACAATTACAATTTTACAAATATTTTACATACAATTACAATTACAATTTTACAATTTACATACAATTACAATCATGATACATACAATTACAATTACAATTACAATAACACAATTTTATAATTACCAATACATAAAATTTAATAAATATCATGATTTAATGTTAAAAATAAACATCACAATCATCATAACCATCGTACAAACATCATATTCTAAAATACACATTCAAATTCGCTTAATCATCATGATCATGATCATCAAACAAAACACAAACATTGTATAACATCATCACAACACAAACATCAAATATACATCTCATGTCAAATAAAAACTATCACATACACATCTATCTGCAAGCACATTAAATGAACATATCTAACATGACCTAACAATATGCACATCATGATGAACACCAACATGTAAATTATGTACATCAACATGAACATAAAATACATGCACTATATATATATATATATATATATATATATATATATATATATATATATATATATATAAAACTGTGTACTGTTATGAAATATACAACTGTAATATAACTTCATATAAATGTCAAATATCTGGTGGTACTACATCAATACTATAACTAGTACTAGTCGAGGCATGCTCAGTCGATGGTGCAGCCTCATGCTTAGATGGATGACGTGCCTGCTCCGAAGGTGCCTGCTGATTAGATGGTGCAGTTTTCTTAGGAGGTGTGTGTTGATCAGATGGTGCAGTCTGTTCAGGAGGTGCCTGTTGATGAGTCGTCAGTGGTGCAACCTGCTTCGATGGACCTACCTACTCAGGATCAAGTGCCTACTCGTTCGATGGCCATGTCTTCTCAGGACCAGGTGCCTGCTGAGATGGTGCAGACTGCTAAGAATATGCATGGTGATTAGGAATTGATGTTGGCTTCTCATCTTTGGCGCGAGGTGAAGGAGGAGGAGGTGGAGTACTAGAATGATGATCACTCCCCTTGTGATCGTGATCATCAAATGAGTTGCTATGTCGTACATCTCCACGACGCTTATCTCTCCTAGCCGCTAGTACTCTAGAAGCTCCAACTATATGATGCATAAGGGTCATCATATCGCAGGGCATGTTTCTCCAGATCTCTGTGAGCTTACGATCAGTCTGTATCTCTCTAATCGTAGCAGGGAGGACTCCCTCATAAACTAGGAGTCGACACAGTCGGTCGCCCAACTCTATCCTGAATCGGATGTCTGCCCTACACCGCATCCCCACGGGTATCTGCACCCGCGGATCAGGTCTGTCACCCTAAACTGCAGCCTCCTCTATCTCCTTGTCATGATCTACACCTAGATCATCCAGTGGGGGTGGAATCATGTCCCCAAAGAATGTGCCAATATCTACAAAAATATAGTACACAACAATAATTAGACAATTTCATTAAAGAAATTAATAAAACAAGTTAAAGAACTTGTTAGAATAAATTTTATTCTAATTAATTAATTAAGACAATAAAATGAAACTATATTAATTTAAAGAAAACACTAATATTACCTCTAGCATCCGGTGGCTCATCCTATGTGAAGAGGATGTTGGTACACCCTTGTCAATCCAAACCGGCGTACGGACACGACACCATCACGAACACGTGATCATCAGCACTGGCTAGCAATTCCAGTGCATCAGTAGATATCCTAGCTAGATAGTCATACAGGCCCCTCTTGGGCATCATCTAGCCCCACATCTGCATCTGTACATGCAACATCGGCCTACGAGGCTGCCGAACAAAAGTAGGCCTTGTCTCCAGAAACCTCTCAAAAAATAAACAAAATAACTCTAAAGCAAAAGGGAAGGTCAACCTCCCACATGCTTGAGAACGACATCTATCTAATGCTATACAAAACTGACGCAAAAAAATCGCAGACTATCTCACAAGTCATGGCGTCTGGAATAAAGAATCAAAATAAAATAATAGTGAGAAACTAATGCACTGCCTGTCACTAGTATAGTGTGCAATGGTCGTCAGTAGTAATGAGAGGCACCTCACCTCCTCTGGACCAAATGAATCAATACGTAACTGACCACTGAACACCTGAAAATTTGCAGAAGAAAGTATATCGTCCCTAATGTATCTCTGGGAGTACGCCAACAGAATCCCTGCTGCATAACCGACGGGGACATCTGGGAACTGGGGAAAATCCTACCCTCTCCTAGATAGGCCAGTAATAAATATATTTCCTCCTCAGTGGGCTCGTACCACGGGCCAGGACTGACTCAGAAAGCCTGTCGGTGGGCATCCCACCTGCAGATCAGTACATAGTTAACGGTGTGGTCCTATAAATAACCGCACTGTTAATTATGTACTGATGTCAGGCGATGCGTTTGACCAAACTAACTGCCTCCGTTGACCAAACTATCCACCCCGAGGCAGTTAGTTTGGTCAACACATCGCCCGACAACAGTACATAATTAATGGTGCGGTCCTGTAAACGACCGCACCTCCGTGTTATTTTTAAAATTTTTATTGGTGTACATTTTCTCGGTATCGTATCGGAACCCGGTGCAGTTTCCGTTAACACCGTTCATGGTGCGGCCTGTAAATTTATAGGCATCACTGCGAACGGTGCAAGCCGAATGACTCAAACACACCGCACACATATTTTTTTTTAAATGGTAAATTATAAGTTAATTTTAAATTTTGATGTGCTAAAAGGTTTAGTTATTGAGAAACAAGTAGATTACATATACATTTGCGTGTCGAGGAGGCATATTTGCTGAGGAATAAAAAAAAAAAACTAATTTTCCCACCGCTTTCGAAAATTCGAACTCCACACAGTGAGCAATGGACGGCATCAATGAGGGCAATAGGAGCACCGATGGCAAGGCACCTTAGAGAATACAAACTCACATTGATGCTTGAGGCTCTAGAGCACTGAACAAGTAAAAATGAGGTTTTTACGGCTGGTTTTTTTTTTAAATTAACCAATTTTCGGTGCACTCGATTTTGAGACGCACCGAGCGATTTTATCAATGACGCACTGCACATCGTTATAGTGCGCTGGATTATAGAGACGCATGGAGTACTTAGATGCACCAGGCCGATTTGTAGGGAGAGCACGATGTCTTGGTGTTCCAATTAATAGTATGCACCAGTGCGCTTTTCATAAAACGTACCACAAAAAAAACATCCGCAAAAACTTCCACCCGCCAACCTCCTCTAGTGACCTCCACTACAAATGGATATCTAGGCTATTTTTATAAGGGTTTCCTCAAATACATTCGCTAGAGGGTATTTTCCTTGTAGTGAAGTTTTCCCCTTAATGTTTTCCCAGATATGTCCATGTCCAGTTGCACCACCACACAACCAACAAAAGTGTTGGTAGCATACGCAACTCACCAAGTTGAAACCACCATATTTATGCACACTCTTCCCATGCTTGGGGCAGGACTTGGTATTACCTATAATCCAATTTAAACTCTGAGACTCGTCTTGACATTTCTTTTCTCAAAATCCCCAAATCACGTAGGAACAAGGAGAGTGTGGTTGAGCGATGCAATCAAAGCAAAATTGATTCCCACAACTGCACTAGAGTTCAAAGTAAACCTCTCCTTCAAATTGAACTGAATTTCCACAATTGGGAACACCAATGCACTATTTCACTTCGTTGTTAACGTCGATATAGGACGACGATAGGAAGCGATCAAAGCGTTGGGTCGCTTCGTGATCTTTTGGAGTGACTAGCTTTCTTATAATGTCTTCATCCCAAATGATGTTACAATGAGGAGTCATGCACTTAATTTTTTTTCTCTTTGAGTCACTTATCTTAGTAAAAAAGTGTTGCGTCCAACACACATTATAAAAGTTGTGACTACAATCCATCAATGTGGTGCCCCTCGCCCCAAATCTTTGAAACATATGGGCATGGAGGTGGGAACAACTTCATTGTAGTTCTCACTTCCTTCAGTTTCCTCATCCAGGCTCATCAAATCCTCATCGCTACTTATCGTTCAGTCTACCATGCCAAGTCCCTAATGTTGATCGTATTAGGTTATGCGTTTACGATGAGCTAAGAAAGAAAAAAGAGTTAAACTGGCAGGTTCTTGATATATATCAGAAGATGGGTGTGCTCTTTTTCAAGTAAAGGAAATATGTTAATCTGACAAGTTGGAAATGACCCGATGCAATTTGAAATGGGCACATCCCTGTAATTTATAGCCATAATTTTAACGAATGCTCTCTAGCTGCACATCGATGGACTTAAACAGAGACAATTTGATAATCGTTTGTAATCTTCACTGTTGGACAATTTAATTTTCATAATGATATAGGGTGAGGAGTGAATATTAAATTTGAAATTTGCTAATTTCTGGTTTGAGATTTTAGTTATAAAAATTGATTTTGAGGATAATAAAAAAGTATAAGACTAGAATTACAAAATTAATGAATCAAAAATTAATTTTACTTTAAATTACAAACAAAGCCACCCATTTTTTTTAATTACTATATTTTTACGCCGATAGGCGTAGCCCCCTATCAGAAATCGCTTCATTAGTGATTATGCTAATTAATATTTTTCATCCAGTGGTCTAGATTGAAAGATGCCGGTATATTCTCGTCGTCGCCACTCAATCAATGAATGAAATTAAAAGCCATAACCTCCTTGCATGTCTAAATCAAGTGTTTAAAACCTACTTAAATTAATTTTTTACCAAATGATCATTACAAATTTACTGTTCCTCTTATTTATTTCCACGTATGAGAGTATGAGGGATTAGAGCGAAATAAGGACACGTTTCGGGCGAGAAAGTTCTATCGTCGAAGCTGCATGGCATGTGGTTAGCTTAACGTTTCAGGTTTAGTCATGGGATTTGTATGGAGGCGGCCATCTCTGAAAACAACAAGAAATATCGATGTCCATCCATCTTACAACGGGAGCAACGTGCCATGCGCAACGAATTCTTTAATGGCCATTATCTTCACCCGGTGCCACGCGCAACAAAATCTGCAGAGCTATCGCACAAGCAGGAACCATTACGGGAAGGTGAACCAGAGCGTCGCCCAAACGTTTCAACAGAGTGGTTCCACGGAGTTGTTCCACCTATCTGCTGTGATGGTTGGCATCGTAACACTCAATTTCTTTCAGACCATAAGGCCACCTGGTTTAGAGCAGCTGACGCATTTGGACGCAGAGAACTGGGACTATGGCTGGTTGGATCGAAGTAAGAAATCCTTTTGAGGAGCTTCACGGCTGTAGAACGCACGCTCTGGACGGTAAGCTTTCGAATACACATGCGATGTTTTTTATTCACGCAGACTGTAGTTTATTCACTATGTATTGAAATACACATGCGCTGCTTTTTTGCAATGTTGGACACTCAAGTGTCCAGTCAAAGCTCTCTTATTTTGGTACCAAGCGACAAGAATTTACTGGTGGTGATGCATATAAACTCTTTCCCAATTGAATCAAATGTATACATAAATGAAGCCTAGAGATTTTAAAGTAGCCGTATTTTTTTAACCTCACTCTCCGGAAGAGATGTTCATTCTTGCGTCATTGTTTTCATTAGCGTTTGGTTTCATTTCGAATGTAGCAAGCATTTTGTTATGTTATTGCCGCTCGCGAAAGTTTTACATAGTTGAACTTTGGTTTATGGGTTTCCTAGTGGTGTGGTCGGCCTTCCGCGGCCACTAGGTCTTCAAATTCCAACTTATAGCATTAGTCTACTTTTAGGTAGACATTTTAAAGTAGCCGTATTTTTTTAACCTCACTCTTCGGAAGAGATGTTCATTCTTGCATCGTTGTTTTCATTAGCGTTTGGTTTCATTTCTAATGTAGCGAGCATTTTGTTATGTTATTGCCACTCGCAGAAGTTTTACATAGTTGAACTTTGGTTTATGGGTTTCCTAGTGGTGTGGTCAGCCTGTCACGGCCAGTAGGTCTTCAAATTCCAACGTATAGCATTAGTCTACTTTTAAGTAGACATTTTAAAGTAGCCGTATTTTTTTAACCTCACTCTCTGGAAGAGATGTTCATTCTTGCGTCGTTGTTTTCATTAGCGTTTGGTTTCATTTCGAATGTAGCGAGCATTTTGTTATGTTATTGCCGCTCGCGGAAGTTTTACATAGTTGAACTTTGGTTTATGGGTTTCCTAGTGGTGTGGTCGGCCTGCCGCAGCCAGTAGGTCTTCAAATTCCAACGTATTAGAAGATAATATAGTTATCACGAGTTATATATATCATTTATATAGATGGTTTGAATTGTAATTTTAATTTTTTTTACTATTTTAATAGGTTTAGATAAAATTTTCGTCTAGTGATCTTGTAATATTTATATATTCTATAAATATCAATTAACTTTGAATTGATTTGTTCTCGAAAGTATTTTTTGGACTTTCCTAAAGTTTATTTCGAACATTCGATAGCTGTTACGTAGTTGAACTAGGCTCCAAATTTGAGTCATGCCTTTAAGGAAACTAATTATAAAAATATTTGATAGTTAACGAGATTCGCGATTGGAGTTATGTTTTTAAATGAAATGGAACATGAGAGTGTGATTATAAAAACGTCTTGATATAAAGTACAGGGGTGAGAGATTTCAGTGATTTATATTATCAAACTAACCTAACATTTCAGAATACTTTTCAGTCACGCTGGTAAATAATGCAATAAATCCTTTGCAAAAATCAATCTAAAAATATAACTCGCTCAAGTTTTATTTTGTGATATGCACAGATAATAATGAAATTTGAGACACACATAATTAATAATATTGTCTAGTCATGTTGTAGTTAATAATAAATTTTAATGGAGAAAATCAAAACATATAATAGTTAAAATGTAAATGATAAGAGCCTCTTGGGCCCACCTAATATTTGTGCACATGCAAATATGATAAACGTATATCCAAAAAGTCAAAACCTCTCGCGCTTTATGTAAAACATTACAACGCAAAACTTAAACAAAACATAATAACCCAGACTTAAAAAAACATTTAACCAAATTGCAAAGAGAGATTTCGCGTTACAAATCTGGGTGCTGACGTCAGCCGGAATTGTGAGGCGAAATCTCATTAAATCCGCCCTATAAAATTGTATCGGGTCTGGTTTGGGTCTGCTGATGCAAGCATCTTTTGTGACCTGAAATCCAAATCAAATCCACCCTAAAACATTTTGGGTCTGGATTTCTCAACTGTGCGGATTTCGGGTCAGGTTCTGTGGGAGCTGTTCTTTGCGAAGACAAGCTTCTGTATATGGGAACAAATCATCGGTTGAATCATTTGAATAAAAAAAAACAGTAGCGGTATAATTTGTATTCGTTGAAGGCATTTGACTTGCGAAGACAACCTTCTCTATAATGGAGTAAATCACCCGTTCAATTATTTGAACCCAAAAAAACACTACGTGTATTAATTCACTCGTTCATCTATTTGAACTCAAAAAGAACACTACGTGGATAATTCTTATTTGTTGTAGGTTATCTATTTTTCTTTTTCTATTTTGAGGAGGCCGAGCCTAGTTCATTTAAATAAATTATATTATTCTATCTAAATTAAAAACCAAAACATAAAATATTTAAATTTAATTTCTTTTATAAAAACCATAAAAACAAAAATCCCATCAATTTTGTAAGGGTGTGTCCATGGAAGGGCTATTATTTACTTTTGATAATTGCTCCAGCTACTTTTAGTCTGTGTTCTGTTATTGCATATTACGATATTAGATTGCTTATTTTGGTAATTTAATATTGTTTTATATAATATGCTACAAATTACAATTAGGTGTTTCTATTTTATAGAAATTAATTCATATTTCACTAATATGAAATATAATTCACATTTTTCAAATATAACTTGTTGGCTTATTTTAGTAATCTAACACTTTTGGTGTTTTTATTTTTTAAATAAAGTGTTTCTATCTTTAAAATAAAATTAAATAGAAATATAATTCATGAGAATATTTCTTCCCAGTTTCAATATTTAATCTTGTTTAATTCAGATTAAGTTTAAAACTAAATAGAAATATAATTCATGAGAATATTTCTTCCCAGTTTCAATATTTGATCTTGTTTAATTCAGATTAAGTTTAAAACTAAATATAAATATAATTCATAAGAATATTTCTCCCCAGTTTCAATATTTAGTCTTGTTCAATTTAGAAATATTTAATCTTGTTCAATTCAGATTAAGTTTAGATTAACTTAGGTAAAGAATTATTTTAGTAATCTAAATAGTTTTTTAAATAAAGTGTTTCTAATTTTTAAATAAAATTAAATAGAAATATAATTCATGAGAATATTTCTCCCCAATTTCAATATTTAATCTTGTTTAATTCAGATTAAGTGTAAAAATAAATATAAAAATATAATTCATGAGAATATTTCTCCCCAGTTTTAATATTTAATCTTGTTTAGTTCAGAAATATTTAATCTTGTTCAATTCAGATTAAGTTTAGATTAACTTAGGTAAAGAATTATTTTAAGTTTAGATTAACTTAGGTAAAGAATTATTTTAGTAATCTAAATAGAAATATAATTCATGAGAATATTTCACACTGCATACAATATATAAACGTCAGTTGATATGGATTATGATGGGCAACACAATTTTAACGCTTCATTCACTTTCATTAACATCAATGTTATAACCTATCCTTTTTATGGATCACAAATTTTTATGATTGGTGTGAATCTATATTGGATAATGCACTAGACATGATTAAAGAGTTTGATATTCCTCATCCACAAGGAATCATAGAAGCATTTCCTTTAGCATTATACATATAGTCAATTCACGAAAATAGAAAATCCAACCGTAACAAAATTAAAGAAATGGATAAATAAACCACCAATGACATTCAAAATTTATTTCAATTTCTCGATGAGTGATTAAACTTAATTTTCAGGTTCTCTTATAATTACAACCAAAAGAAAAGGATTGAAAAGTGCTTCAATCAATGCCAAGTCAATCTCGAAATCTCAATACATGTTTATTTAGCTAAATTGCTTGGGATATACACTCAATGGTCCTGGTTAGCGAGAGATAATGAGAAGAAATTGTTCCCCGTCAAAACATAGATGGCTTGGAACTATCCGCACAACAGATGGAAGAAAACTTGTGCTTGAAAAAGCAAGCAGACTAATTATGTCAAATAAACAAGATTTTGTTTATTCCTCTTTATGAAAAAGAAAATCCATGTTTTCTCACTTTGTAATTTCAATATTTATACAACCCTCTTCGTTGGAGAAGGGGTTGGAAATCTTTTGTACTTCAACAAAACTGATATTCTAATCAAATTTGGTGTTGAATTTTGAAGACAATGGGAATTGATTTGTTTGAGATCTCCATGTTTGGAATACTGTATGCCTTTAAAACTTCTTTAGATGCATTGTTGGAATTTTATATCACAGCTTCCATTCCTTTATCATTTAATGAAATTGTTTATTGAAATAGTTTTTTTTTTTTTCCTTTTATTTCAAAATGATAAAACATAATTATTTATTGACATACTTATATAATTAGGATTTATTACGAGCCTATAATTATATCGATATTTTTTTTTCTTTATATTCAAATGATAGCGTGATATCATCTCACATTTATGAGATAGTTTCAATTTCATTACAAAATTAGTGAAATTTATTTCATGCAAATAAAAATACAATCATTAAGAATTTGTTTTAATATGAGCTCAAATCTATGAGGTGGCTGACTAAGCCCACATATTAGTCTAGAATATTGTTGTCTCAAATAAGTTTGAGGTATTTTTAAGAACTATGGTTGGGTTATTTTTACTTCCATTTTGTTTTAATCTCTTAAGCCCATTTCACATGTAGTAGTTTGTATAAATTTATTTATAGTTTATTGTATATAATTTTTTATGTCGACATAATTTATTCCCGATGACCTATTATATAACACACAACCTTTGGATGCCTTATTTTTAAGATTATTCTTGTTCACCTGCTGGAACAAATCTGTCAACATTCGTTTTATTTTAGATTAATGCAATGCCATTTTCATTTAGTATCTGATTCCTAATCTTCACATAAATTTTGAAAAGGAGGTGGAAAATTCATGTTTCTTTGCTTTGAAATCCTGTTGTTGTGATTACAACACAGAAAACAAAGTTTATAAAGTAAAACGGAGGATCATTAATGAAATGTCTTTGCAACAAATAAAAAGCATCGTGTTCTATGTGTAGATTTTTGTAGTCGTTCTCTATGGTCATTAAATCTGTGTATAGATTTAGGGTTCAATATATTTATTTTAAAATTTTATAATTTTGGGGTCTTAATATATTAATATTAGGGTTTAATTTATTATTATTATTATAATCAATTTAATATTAATTATTATTATTATTAATTAATCAATAAATAAATAAATAATAAATATCTATATTGTTTTTTTTTCTGAATAAGCTTAATCTATTAATATACAAAAAAGTTACAGTTACATGGAGGCCAAAGCCTCATAGTTTCTGGCTCGCAAGATGAGCATTCTGGTGCAGCCAATTCTAATGTTCAAAATATCAGCATACAGAGCCAGGAGGCAGTTACAACAGTGGAGCACGGACAGACATCTAAGCACAAAAACCCCGCCCACACAACATATCAAACCATCACAGTAAGCTACAGATCTGTAGACATGAACATACTACCGCCCATATAGGGGAAATCGGCTTTCAAAAAAACAGTGGAAGTAGAACCAGCTAAAGTGAAACAACATATGATTGCCAGTGCTAAACCTGGCACCGCGAACAGCCAAAAACAATCCTGTAAGAAGAGAGACCATTAATCACCTTGAGTGGAAGGAGGAGACTCAACCACGTGGCAAGCATAATCGTCAGGAGCATCCTCATCCTGCACAGCAGGAATAGCAGCCGGATTTTCCTGAATGGTAGTGTTCTCCTTCTTCTCGTCAGACGGGGCCAGAGAACCGCCATTCTTGAAGCCATCCTCCGCAGAATTCAATATGGGATCCAGCGAGGAGCAGCCCTCATCCGACTTCCGCTTCTGGCCAGCAATGGAAGGAGAATGGGGCCTATCGGTCGCCAAATCCCCAGGAGGAGAGTTAGAGAGCTCGGCATTCATATCGGGCGGCGCTTCTTTGAAGTCAATCGTGATAGTGGCTATGACCGTTGGCATGTTGAGCAGACAGGGGAAGCGGAATTGCGCCCTGTGCTACTGATTCGGGAGGAGATTGGAGAGTCTGCGAGCGGGCAGAGCAGTCCCACGACCAGCCGACGAGCCCCGACCACTACGGGTCTCAGGATACCGCCCCCTCATAGAATCAGACTGCGGAGAAGAGGAGCTGGGTGAAGAGGGAGGAGGGTGTCGAGAGAGACCACCACGGCTCATACCGCGCCTGCTCCTCATTCTATGGCGCAAACGAGGCATGATATTCAGGTGCTGAGAGTTGAACTTGAAGGTGCCGAGAGTTGCAGAGTGTGTCAGGTCAGGCGTGCCCAAACTGAAGACCAAATGCGGATGAGTATGAATCTCTTCAGTGCTAATGCCCAAACTCTGAGAGCAAAGGGAGGTTTGCGAGAAGTGCAACCCAGGAGCGAGATTAATGCAGCAGGAGAGCGAGCACCTTCGACCTGTGATAGTCCGAGAGCTTGTCTCAGAATCCGCCAAGGAGCAGCAAGAACGAAAGGGAAACAAAGCCGAAGTAAATCGATCCGGAGAAGCCATAGTGCGGTAAATCGAGCTGGTGTTTGGGCAATTGTGCAGTGTAAATGCCCCGGACAGAGGATTGTTAATGCTATTAATTGTAGACAGGACGCAAAGGAGGGTGGCGGTGGTAGAATCCCACGCGCCAACCCACCGCCTTTGCCAGCTATTCATCGTGCCGACCACCCGCATCCGGGAATAAATATCTATATTGTTAAATATACAACAATAATATTATTATCCTTAAAAAATATATTAATATTATTCTATTTCAATTATAATTAATAATAATAATAATAATAAATGAAATATACATAAATTGATGATGATGGTGGTGGTGGTGGTTAACGGCCACTGAGACCAATCTTTGGTTTATCAGACCTAAAGAAAAGAGTTATTTAGTTTGATTTAAGGTTTTATTCCTATGCTCAAAAAGGTTGTAGAGAAGCCTCCCAAGCTCACTATAATTTTGACATCTTTAAAGGCTAGGAAGGTGAGTATTGCAACAAATATTATGATGTAAAAGATGTAATATTAAACTCATAATAATAAATATATAATAATAATATTACAAAAATAACTAATTTAATAAATTATTATTCTTATAAATTATTTATATTATTATTATTAATTTACAATAATAATAACAGTAGTAGTAGTAGTTATGGTATATTATTTAATTATTTAAGAATTTTTTATTTAATTGAATAATTTTTAAATTATGGTATATTATTTAATTCAATATATTATTAATTATTATATATTACTATTATTGTTAATTATTTAATAATATTATTAATTGATAATAGCAATAATATTAAATTTATAACTATATTTTTAATATTTTTTGGGAAAAATAATATAGATTACACCTCCCATCTTGGAGGAGGAACTTGTTGTTCCCTTTGTCCCTTGTCATCCTCCCTTTTCATTGTGTAATAAAGTTGACTCTAGTGCCATTGTTGAAGTTGAGAACTCTGAAATAAAATTGATGTTCCATTCACCCCGTCCTAATTTTATGTACTTGGTGGATGCTCTATCCACAAGAAACCTTAGGTGAATATTGGTCCTTTACTCCCCCAGGTCAAATTAATGTAGATAACCAAAATATTGGTGCTATATCTGTTTAATTAAAATATATAATTTATATTTCTTAAGCCACAAATCAAGTTTTGATTTTTGGCTTAAGAAATATAGACATTAATACAGACATAAGAAAAATACTTATTAAGATTAATAGTAAATTTGTGAGTTCTTTTTAACTACTGTAATAATGTTCTTGTGGGTCATATCGTTTTATACATTATGTATATGTGCATGTTACTATATTTGTAGATGGAAAATTGCTTTTCTATATTTCTTATTCTATTCACCATTAATTGAAAGTTGTTTTGTTTTTTTTGTTTTTCTAAGTGAGACTATTCTATTAAGAAAAAGCATATGGTACAATCAAAGCTTTGCAAAAGCAAAGCATAGTAGCAGGGGGCCGGAAATGATGAAGTATCAACCTCGGTCCCAAAATCAATCTTGGACATAGCAGAAGATAGCAAGGATAATAAAAAGAGAGAATGAGACAAGGAGATCTACCCAGAATGGGTAGAAACTTCCAAACGACTTTTTTTCACTTTCTTCTTACTGACTTTGATCCAGTCATTATGACTTGGCCGAATAGGTACCAATTGCAGAGTGTTCTGTGCTGAGGGAGGCAACTCCTTATCTGAATCCGAGGATGAGGTCTTGTGCGAGCGTTTCTGCAAGATCGGAGGAGCAGATGGATCCTCGGGGCTGGTCATGGGGGATTCCTTCACGTTCTCAGTGTTTGCTTCTTCTGCTTCTATTTCCTCCTCATCCGAGCTGGGGGAGTCAAGATCATCCATGGGGGGTCGATCACAAGGCTTCCAGCTCTTCGATTTGGATTTACCTTTGTTTTTCTTCTTTTTTCCGAGGAACGTAGCACATGAGTTCTGGAGGTGCCCCGTCTGATGGCAATGGCGACATCGAAACGCAGTATTCTCATAGTCCAGGGGTTGGGTCCAGTGGAAGTCTCCAACTTTGAGATTTATCTGATCGGGTAGCCCTTTGCTGATGTCTATTTCTGCGCATATCCTGCCAAAGGTGTATAATCCTTTCTCCCCCCTTGAGGTGTCCGTTTTCAGGAAACGGCCTAAGGTATCCCCAATCCCTGCGAAAACTGAGAAGTGCCAGAGATGCGCTGGGAGGTTTGGAAGTCTGACCCAGATGGGAAGCTTGGTGATGACGGCCGTAGAGGGGTCGAAATCTGGAAACCACGGAGTAAGAAAAAGCCCCGCCGATCCCCAAAACCAGGGTCCTTCCTGTAAGGCTTTCTGATAGTCTTTGTTAGATGCAAATGCCACAATGAAGAAGCCTTTTGAGCAGAAGAATACTTTGCTGTTGTTGGTCTAGTTAGAATGGATCCACTGGTATAGATCTGCTGTTCGAGGCCATAGGCCATTAAACCTGCATATGAGGGTTGTTTCTGCAAATGCCTGGGATTGGTCATCCAGGGTTGGATGGGAGATTTCAATGGAAGGTATTTCCTCCATTTTGTCCACCAGAAAAGGCTTGGGAGCCTCAGGTGGTTGAGCTGCTTTTTTTCGTTATTTGTGCATGTACTGCATCCTTATAGGAGAAGGTAGGAGCTGATGAGGTTTGCCCAGATGCTCCACCTCTCAAGCGTAAGGATAGCACAACTAAAGCGTCTTTCTCAATATTGTAGTAAAACAGGGGCAAATGGTCTTCAAGTTGTTTACCTTTGAAAAGCAGTCTCAGGAGTCTTTAGGGGATCCCCAATCTGAGGTCGAGTTCTCGCAGAAGGTCCTGCACCAGATCCGTGGCATGCACCCATATCAACTTCGTTCCACTAGAAGGAAGAGAGATCTGGATCTCGTATTGTGTCCCCAGATTTGGAAGGCCTTTGGGAATAAGAGCAGCTGGCTGACTATCGAAACCCTCCTGAAGCAAACTCCTATCCGTTTTTCCCTGCTTCTCCGAGAGGCTGAGACTGAGCCTTTGCAGGTGTTCTGCGTTGGTTGTGGCGGCAAGATTGCTAGAGCCAACGGCCGTGTTCTAGCCCTCGTTGATGTCCCCTCTGCTATCTGAAGCTCGGTGTAAGAAGGCGACAGAGACTGGTAAGCGCTTGCAGAAAGGACCTGCATGATCTGCGAGAGCTTTCTCGTCAGATCTGCGACTTGTGCTAAGAAAACCGCTAGATGCCTCCACGGAGAAGGGCACAGAGCATGCTGCAAAGTCGGCAATTGCAAGATTTTTGCCTGTGCTCCTTTGAAGTCTGCAACTCGAGTAAAGTCGACCACATGGAGCAGCGGCTGAGGGAAGCGCAGTGCCGACTGTGAAGTCGACGGCTGTGGTAAAGCCGAACAGGGCAGAGGCATGGGTAGAGCCAATGTCGACGGCGGCTAGGCATGAAACCCTAGCAGAAGCCATGAAATGATTTTAACCAATTGAAAGTTGTTTTGTTGATAGCACGTCTGTTTTATTTTATGTTATGTGATTTCCTTGTGTTATCATGGATCCAACTATTTGGAGTTGTATTCCATTTGAAATTCTTGAAATTGTCTTCCTTTGGCTCCCTTTATCGGTTGTGATAAAGTTTAGCACTGTTTGTCAACAATGGAAGACTGTTTTTCAAAATCCTTGTTTCTTATTGCGTTGCAAGCATATCTGTACAAATGAATTTGGATTTATGGTTCCTTTCGTCAATGATGAAGACAATTATTTTGCTGCTGAATACCTTAATCAAAATGGGCACATATCTCGTTTTCATTTGCGATTCATAGATTCAAGATACAAGGTGGAGTCTACTATTGGACCAATGGTGGTTTTATCCTTACCAACAGAATTCTCCCATTCACGGAACTATTTTGTGATGAATCCATTTAAAAAGGCATTAAAAAACATTGGGCGAATACAAATTGGAGACTGGGGATTCTTTTCGTTATTGGAGAATGTGAGCAGCAACAAATATGACTAGGTTGTTCTAAAATATATCTATGATAGAATTCAGTCTAAATTTTATGTTTACAATAGTCTTGATAGGGTTTGGCGAAGGGCTGATCTTCCATTTGGTGGCACTTCACCCCCTCAAAATGGAGTGTTTTATAGAAGTAAATTTTTTTGGCTCTATCTCAACACAGAGTATGAAGATTATCCTCGATATGGGTATACAATCTACTGGTTTGATGTAATAAAAAATGACTGGGGATTTTCATTTGTTCCAATCACTGACATTCGGTGTATGTCATTGGCAGTATGCAAGAATCAGTTGATATGTCTTATCAATGATGGCTCCACTTCTGTATGGTCAATTGAAGAAATAGATAATTTTCAATTTGGTCACCCGTGTATTGAACGAAGAACTAATTACTTTGAGGATGATTGGGGCTTTAGATGGAAGTTGTTGGAAGAAATGTCTATAGATATAAATATGAAATGTCCTGGTTATCTTCCTTTTCGAACAGTCCAAGGTGTGGTTCTTATGTGCAAATGCAGTGAAGTTCCTTTCCTATTATATGACATGATGGCTGGCCTTTGCTTCCCAATAGATATTGATAATTCAACTAATCAACAAATGAATGGATTTTGGTCTCCAACGTTGCAGGATTGCAATGATTTGATCGAGTCTGGAAATGTCTTTGCAATTGCTCCGTGTATGGATTCTATAGATGAGATTCCACCATTAGATGTGGACATGGAGTCTTAGGCTATTAGCCATTTTGTATTCTCTCTGTCGTCGTGGAAAATATTTCCTTTTTTTTTTTTTACTTTGCATACTTTTGGGTATGTATGCTAAGACTATGGATATTTATATGGCTCCATTCTGAGGGGGTGTCTTCTATATGTGTATGTAGCGGATGCTGGATATTGAATTCCATTGCAATTTGCTCGAAAATATTTATTTTTTTTGTCTCGTTTAGTCCTCTTAATTGCATTTGAATGTGTTTGGATGTTATCCATTTCTCTTTGTTTCTATAATTGTAATTACTGTGACTTATTCTATACATGGTGTTTCCATCAGTTTTTTCTCATTGATTCTCAAACAATGTTATATCTTTAGGTTTTTTTGATGGTATATAGTTCCAAATATTTAGATATATTTCAAATTCATATAATTCTTTAGAATTTTGTTCCATTTATATGGGTTTCCCATTACAGTTATAATATGATACATGAAATTTAATCCTTTTTTGTTTTGGCCATTTGAAAAAATCCATTTTTCTTTTTAGCCATTTGGTTGGAAAAATAACGTAAACGATTTTAATTTGTTTTGTGGGTGGAAAAAAAATGTGTTCCTTTTTCATCCTTTTCTGTTAATTTATATTGGCTATATTATATATGTTCCATGTTTATTGTTCTATAACAAATTTTTTATTATTCGTTGTAGACATGTCATCTGAAGGTACAAGCAAGCTTACAAGAAAAAGGAATAAGTCACCGGCATCGCATGACAAGTCTAATGAAAGTCGTCGTTTACAGTATCAACAAAATAAGGACACAATAAATGAGCATAGGAGAGCTAAATATCATAGAAGAATGAATGAAACAACTCTTGAAAATGATTTTATGGTTCCTCGTAGGTATCGTACTATGGATGATATCATGGAAAGAACATTTCCTCTTGGTAGTTCGTTGCCAGAATATGCTCCTCGTCAGCATAATTTTGTTTTTGAACATTCTCCTGAAAATTATCATAATATTGAGGAAACATCTCGCAATAGGGAGGAACATCATATTCATAACGTGGATGCAAATTTTCACCCTAACCCTTCTGTCTCTGCAATTGCATCTTGTGAGAAAGGCTAAAGGTTGCAAAATATCCATGTTGGATGTAATGATGACATTGTATGTGATGACTTGGATGATAGTTTGATTGGCCATTTGTTTGATAATTTGGATCCAGCTGGTCGAAACATCGTATCTTCCAATCTCCCTTCTCAAAATAATGTTGTCCCACGAACAGAAACAATCATCCCTGATAGCAGTTCGCGTGGAACAATGGAGGTAATCCAATGATATCTTTACAGTTGATGCAATAATGGTTGTTTTACTACATTCCTCTATTTACATTTCTTTAGTGATAAGGTATTTTATTCTCTTGGAGTAGGATACGCCTCATTTTATTAGAGGTCTAGAAATTTTCTCCCCGCGTCTTCCATCTCCTAATCTGAGATTTGAATATGAAGCAGGTCATAACCTTCCACTGCATTCTCCTCGAGAATCAAATCAACAAACTAATGTTAATGTTCAATGTGTTTGATTTGATTTGTCTTTATTTGAATTTTTGGTGCATATTTTGTTTTTCTTCAAATAGGACACAACTCATTTCAATAGAGGCATACAAATTAACTTCGTAGATGTTCCGTCTACTGATGTTATAAGTGAAGAGGAACCATCGCATAGCGTTCTTCCAGATCGCCAACAAAATATAAATGTTGAATGCATTTGATATTTTCCTCCTTTTTTCATTTATTGTTAATTGTAAAATTATAAATCTATCTTTTTTCGACATTTAGTTTTATAAAATATTTTAATTTGTTTTAACAGGAAACAACTAATTTGAATAGAGGCGTCGAAACTAACTCGCCAAATGTTCAATATACTAATGTTAGAAGTGAAGAGAAACCATCTCGTACACTTCATCCACATCGCCAAACAAATGTAAATATTGAATGAATTTTATTTTTTTTCATTTTTTCAATTCTAATTATTTGGACATTCAATTTAAACAAAAATTATGCTAAAGAAACCTTTGCATATTCTTAGGTTCCAGAAATGCAGACCATAAATTTGGAAAGCCCATGTCATAGATCTGTTCCACATGTTTCAAATTTGGGGAGGGAGTCTTGTGGTGCTGAAAATCAAATAAATTTTTGAAGAAATTATACTCTTCCACATCATTCTCCACATGGTCCAACCAATACAAATCATATTTATTTTGATGAAAATATGATTGCAGTGCATAAAATATTTCGAGAAAAGCTAGATAGCTTGTCAGTTGTCCAAATGTGCCACATCTGCAAAGAATCATATCCTGGAATGCACGTTTTGAGAGATCCTGAAGGACCTGTTTGCAGACGATGTAAGAATGAAGGAGGTTCACATCATTTTTGTGGCTATAATAACATGGATCCTGGCGAGAAACCTCATATTTTAAGATTTCTTACTCAAGTTGAAGAAATGTTAATAGCACGTGTAAATCCTATTTTTCAAGTGACACATGCTCGAGGTGGGCAATATAAGTATAGCGGACACACAATTAGCTTTCCCCAAGATATTTATACAGTTGCAGAAAGTCTTCCGTGCCATGTTGAAGATCTTGACTTTCTAATTGTGAGGAGACATGCTGCTCAGTCTAAATATTATGAATGTTATGTAAAAATATCCCGCGTTATGGATGCATTGCGTTTCAAAATTGAACGTGATCAATATTATCAAGATGTTGTAATTGAATATGATTCAGTGAATGCTCTGCCCGAAAGATCAATAGATGTCTCCTCCAGGCTTAAATTTGTTGATTGTGACATTGCAGATTCTGAGTTCATTGTAGCTAATAATGAATGGTTTCCTCTTAACCATTTGCCCTCTCATCCTTCATCTTTTATTTCTCGCCTACCCAATGAACGGAGAGAGGTGGAAGAAATTAGAGCATTTCTTGATAATGTTGATTCTTCAAATGTTGATGAAATGGATTGGCCCAGTATTGGAACGTCTCCAGTGAATGAATATAATACTGAGGGGTTATTAGATATGGCATTCCCCACATCATTCCCCACTGGTGCTGCTGATTGGTTGCAACCACGCATTTGTACTTTTGAACTTCATGAGTATGCATTGCATCTTCTTAGATACTATGATCAGAGGTTTGGAAGCCATCCTCGCTTCCGATATTACCTGTTGAACATGATAATGAGGCATCGTAGCCAAGCAACTGCTTCAGTTTTTGTGAAGAAAAATTTACATGATAACTCACTGACAACAATTGATGACTTGCGTCAGCAACTTTCTGATTTACCAGATAATAAGTTGGCTAAGCATCTTATGCGGTTTGGGTCTTCTCTAAGAGGTACGAGGGCATACTGGACTAAATGTCGGGCTGAATTGATTGACATGATTACTCAGTTGGGATGTCCATCTTTGTTTTTTACTTTGAGTGCAGCTGACACAAAGTGGCCAGAGCTGCATAGCCTCATGCCTGTACCGTCACATTCTCGTTCCTTAAATGAGCATCGTATGAAAGTTGAAAATTTTATCCAGTACCCTCATATTGTTGCCACATTTATGCACCATAGATTCAATATATTTCGAGAGGAAGTTATCCAAAAATGTCTTAAAGGTAAAGACTTCTGGTACATGTCTGTTTTCTTGAATTTATTTTCTATTCATTGTCAATTTCTTATTGATTTTCCATTCATATTTTTCGTAGTAACTCTGTGTTCATTTTTTCTAGATATGAGTGGCAACATAGAGGTTTAGCACATATCCATGGTTTCCTATGGTTGCAAGGAGCTCCTGACATGGAAAGACTTGATTGGTCAAATTATTGTGATTTGCAACATGCAAAGAGATTCTTTGACAATTATGTAACTGCATGGAATCCACGTGAAATACATCGTCGCAATATAATGGTTCTAAGAAGTCTCAATGATGACCCTTTTCTACTGAATACTGATCAGATTTTCTCTTGCAATCCTCATAATGATTATGAAGAATTGTTGAATCGTGTCCAAAGGCACACAAAGTGTAGTGTAGATTCTTGTTTGCGCAAAAAGGGCACTATTCTCACTTGTTGGTACAATGCCCCATGGGATATTTCTGAGGAATCAAGATTGTTCATAGATGATCAAGGAAGAAAAAAATATGACCCGGCAAGAAATGATGATAGGCTCAATGTACATAACATTGACCTTCTAACAATGTGGCGTGAAAATGTTGATTGCCAACCAGTGCTTTCTCGACATGCTGTCCTGAAATATATTGCTAAGTATGCATAAAAAACAGAGAGAAGGTTTGAAAGCTATCATTATATGTTAACTATAATTTCAAATTCTATTGCCTCTGAGGATCATGCTTTATGTGCTTACAGGAGGTTTCTTATAGAAACAGTCGTTGAACGTGACATTGGAGCACAAGAAACATGTCACATGTTGCTTAAGCTGCCTCTTGTTGTGTGTAGTCGACAATTTGTTTCGTTAAGTGTTGGAAGAAAGGTGTTCAGGAAAATTTCAAGGGATGGCCTGCACTGTTCATCTGAAAATACATTTGTTCAACATTATCATAAGAGGCCTTCTTTCCTTGAACATCTATCTTTGATAGAAATAGCAAGATCTTGGACATTTGATAACAAGCATAAAAAAGATCCATGGAAGCCTAGAGATGCTCATGCGATTGTTCAGGTCTGGCCACGGTTTTATTCTATTCCTGGTGAGGATTCAGAGGAATTTGAAACCTTTTGCTGGACATAATTGCTCTTGTACAAGCCATTTCGTGAAATTTCTGCAGAGATTGGGCTTTTAGCTGAAATTATTGTTGAAAACTGGAGGAATTTCCGATATCGAGCTTGGCATGTTGATTGAAATCCATCAATTGATGAAAATATTGAAGATGGAGAAGATGGTGATTTTTCTGACCAGGAAATGAATCTTGAAGATGATTTTCAAAAGTGGCAAATTTTCTCTCGCTTGGTTCCACAAAATAGTGTCGATGTTTATGATATTCACACCCTTGGTCGAAGGGATTTTGATATATCCTTTGACTGGCAAGGTACAACTATTTCTGATGATGTGGCCGAAGAAGCTATTGATTTTATAAGGAATGCAATATCAAGGGGTGATATTGGTGACCTTTCAAATAGAACATTTTCCTCTCCAGATTCATTGGCAGAAAAACAACAACTTGCTTTTGAAATCGTTTTAAGGCATTTTGCTGAATATGAGATTCGTGAAGCTCTTCTTATGATTATTCAGGGCACTGCAGGCACTAGCAAGTCTTTCCTTATCCATTGTATTTCTGAGACTCTTTCTAATCTGTCAAGTAATGGAAAAAGTCCTTTGCTTCTTCTTGCCCCAATAGGAATAGCTGCTTTCAATATACATGCAAAAACAATACACTCTGCTTTGAAAATCCCGATTAGAGATATGAAACCACTACAGGGTCAATCATTGGCACTATTCCAAGAGGAAATGAGGCACATTCGATATATATTGATTGATGAAATGAGATTTTTAGGGTCAAGGTTGTTCATACAAATAGATGCTCGATTACGAGAAGCATTTCCAGATAAAAAGAATTGTCCTTTTGGTGGTAGATCCATGATCCTTGTGGGTGACCTTGGCCAGCCACCTCCTGTGAGAGATAAGCCTTTGTATGTAGGTAATACAGCAGGGAAAGTATTATGGAAAAAATTCAACACTGTTGTCACTCTTGACACAATATTTCGCCAACAAGGGAGTAATGAGAAACAATCTTGTTTTTGTCGAGTCCTCAATAACATAAGAAATGTAGAACCTGTTGTTGATGATTGGGAGTTTCTTATGTCGCGGGCTGATATCAGGTTGCATCCTAGAGAAAGGGATTTATTTAATGCAGCAGTTCACATGTTTCCAAAAAATAATTTGGTCTCCTTCCATAACAGACATATGTTGAAATCATTAAATTCTCCAATTGCACGATGTATTGCTGTGAATTCAAGGCGTTCAGAAATCAGTGGTGCCGATGATGATCAACTGGACCGTGAAGTTTTGTTGTGCCGTGGCCAACGCGTTATGTTGACATGTAATTTGTGGGTTGAAGTTGGTTTGGTGAATGGTGCACTTGGGTATGTGAAGGAAATATTTTATATGCCTAACTCTAAGCCACTTGAGCTTCCAATGTTCACAACTGTTACTTTTGATAAGTATGTTGGTATTCCGTTTGATGCAAGCAATCCAAACATTGTACCTATCACACCAGTGATAAGAGGAAATCAAAAACAAATTCCTTTAAAGATGGCATGGGCTCTTACAATTCACAAGTCACAAGGTTTGACTTTAGAATGAGCATCAATTGATATCGGGAATAGAGAACAACAAGGCCTGACCTTCACAGCCATATTAAGAGTGAAATCAATAGATGGTTTACGCATTGCATCGCCTTTCTCTTATCAGCGTTATGCCAAGATGAATAATAGTGCGTATGTTACAATTAGGAAGAAAGAAGAGGAGAGATTAAAGTCCATATCGCTATGATATGCAACTATTAATATAATAATAATGATTTTGATATATTAATGAGATGTCTACATTTATCAAATTCATAGTAGTATTTTGGAATGTTGTTTACATCGTTTTTGTTGTTGCTTAATTTTCTTGTTTTTATAATGTCGTTTTTTGTTATTTTTCTTACAATGAACCATTCATAGGTAAAAAACCAGTTATATGAGCCAACCGTTAAAAATCAAGATGGAATTCCATATCACTGTCACATGTAGCTAATAGTATTCTGACATATTTATAGAATGTTTTATAATTGTTTTTATTGTCGTCTCTTTTTTCATTTAGTATAAGAATTCTTTTGATGTATTAATTAAATGAATACATTCATGATATGCAATATAGTAATATATGAGAAATTTCATACATCGTTTTTCGTGTTGTTCAATTTACCTCCTTTTTTTAGTCGCTATTGTTCTTTTGTTTATAGTAAACCATTCAGACATATACAACTAGTTATATTAGCCAATCATTAAATTCAAGATTGAATTCCATATCCCTATTACATGAAACTAAAAATATTTATCAATTTGGTTTGCTAAATGTGTTGTGGTTTGGTTCAATGACAAGATATTTATATTTGTTAATAATATTAGACTAAAATTAATATATACATTGACATTAATTTAAATACAAATATTAAATTACTAACATTATTAATATTTCATTTTAAACATTGAGTTTAAAATTTTGTGTTTTCTTGTTGATTATTGTAATAGGGGTCATATCAGTCATTTAATTTTATCACTCATTTCATGTGTGTAGTATGTATTTCTAATGAGGTTTATGTTATTTGTAATGAGGTTTATAGCATGACGTTTTTAAGATTAAGTTTTTTAAAAACAATACAAACGGGGTGTTATATAATGACGTCTGTATTAATTTTTATTTTGTCGTTTTCCTTTCAAATGCAGGTATGGATAATAATGATGGGATCTATTATAATCAAGCGGTGGAAAATATTTCTAGACTCATCAGTCTTGTTTCTTACATTCGGAACAAGCTCGATAGAAAACATGGCTTCCATCCTACTTTTATTGATGAGAATCTTCGTGTGCTTGATGAAATGAAAATGAATGTAAAATACCTATTGCATGTGCACATGAGGGAGGCTGGGAGAAAAACAAGAAGGTATTGGTTGGAAAGCGTTAAGTATTGTGATCATTATCCTATTGATTTGAATTGGTGTTCCTTTTGTGGCCAGTCTGGTTGTGTTCTTGAAGAGGCTATTTGATAAATGACCTTTGATGGAGTGTTTTGAGTCCATTTTTGTGGTGGGATTTCTTTATGTAAAGACAAAAAAAAACATATGTTAATTTCAGTGTTTTTTTTTGGTTTCACTGATGACGGAATTGAGTATCATTTTAGTTTATTTATTTATTCGGTTTATAATATTAACAATCAGTAAGGTTGACTGATCACTTGCAGTTTATCATAATAATATTCATGTGACTTTAAAATTCTTCTCTATTTAAAATATTGGGTCGTATTCTTTATTAAGCTATTGTGTTTTTAATATTGTTCCCTTGGCCTTAATGGTCCCTTGGGTTATTAATATTTTTCCCTTGGGTTCACCAATTCCTTTGGTTTATGATATTAAACCCTTGGGTTTATTAGTTCTTTTGGTTTATAATATGAATAATCCTTTGGGTTAATTATTTGTGTTTATCAATTTCTTCAACTTGAGTATTGTTTTATTATTTTTTTTATCCTTCAACTTTATTAATCACTTGAGTTTATTAATAATATTTGTTTCTAATACTAATTTGTTGGGTTTATAATATTGATAATCCCTTCTGTTTATTGATGTTCAATTTTTATAATATTAATGGTCCCTTTGCTTTATTGATGTTTTATGATTATACTATTAATATTTCACTGTATTTGTTGATCAATTGGGTTTATAACATTGATTCCTTGATTTTTCAGATTCTTTCGGTTTGTAATAATATTCTGTTCACATTATTAAATTCAAATATCGGGGTTTTTATATTAGTCCTGGAGTTTAATACTAATGCATTGTCCAATTTCACATTATGAAAAACACTCACTCAACTTAATATAAACAAAAGGGACTATTGATATAACTTATGTTTTTAATAATGTTCCCTTGAGTTCACCAATTCCTTTGGTTTTTAATATTAAACCCTTGGGTTTATTATATATTTTTGTTTATATTATTAATAGTCCCTCCACTTTATTAATCTCTTCGTTTTAAAATATTAAATACTATCGTTTATTAAATTCTTAGGTTTTGTGTTTAAAGTATGTTAATTTCAATGTTATGTTTTTGTTTTGATATTAGAATGTTTTATATTTGTTTTTATTGTCGTCTCCTTTTTCATTTAGTATAATAATTTTTTCATGTATTAATTAAATGAATACATTCATGAGATGCAATATAGAAATATATGAGAAATTTCTTACGTCGTTTTTCGTGTTGTTCAATTTACCTCCTTTTTTTAGTCACTATTGTTGTTTTGTTTGCGATATACCATTCAGACATATACAACCAGTTATATGAGCCATTCATTAAAAATCAAGAATGAAGTCCATATTCCTATTACATGAAACTAAAAATATTTATCAATGTGGTTTGCTAAATATGTTGTACTTTGGTTCAATGACAAGATATTTATATTTGATACTAATATTCGACTAAAATTAATATATACATTTACATTAATTTAAATACAAATATTGAATTACTAACATTATTAATATTTCATTTTAAACATTGAGTTTAAAATTTTGTTCCCTTCGCGTTATTGGTCCCTTGGGTTATTAATATTTTTCCCTTGGGTTCACCAGTTCCTTTGTTTTCTAATATTGAACCCTTGGGTTATTACTTCTTTTGGTTTATAATACTTTGTTTATCGCTTAAGTTTGTTAATAATTTTTATTTCTATTACTAATTTGTTGGGTAATGTTTTTCCCTTGGTTCACCAATTCCTTTAGTTTATAATGTTAAACCCTTGGGTTTGTTAGTTCTTTTGGTTTATAATATGAATAATCGATCAATGTCATCCGTGATCAAATGTCAAATTCTCACAAATATTGTCTCAATATGAAAATCACCCATGGCCAACCATGGTCATAGTTGGTCCAACGTCGCATTGTGACAACAATTGTCTCAATGTTTAAATCAAGCATGGTAAACCATGTTTATTCCCCTCCGTTTATAATATTAATAATCATGTGGCTTTACTAATTTTTTTTGTTTTTTATAGGTATCCCTTGGCTTTCTTGATCTCTTATGTTTTTAAAATTTTTCCCTTGGGTTCCCCAATTCCTTTGGTTTATAATATTAAACCCTTGGGTTTATTAGTTCTTTTGGTTTATAATATTGATAATCCCTTCTGTTTATTAATTAGTTGCTTTTAAAATATTGGTTCTTATGGTTTTTTATTTTCTTAGGATTTTGAATTTAAAATATTTATTCTTAGGGTTTGTTACGCTATTCTATTTTTAATATTGATCCCTTGTCCTTATTGATAACTTATGTTTTTAATAATTTTCCCTTGGATTCACCAATTCCTTTGGTTTATAATATGAATAATCGATCAATTTCATCCATGATCAAATGTCACATTCTGACAAATATTGTCTCAGTATGAAAATGACCCATGGCCAGCCATGGTCATAGTTGGTCCAACGTCGGATTGTGACAACATTTGTCTCAATGTTTAAATCAATTCCCTTGGGTTCACCAATTCCATTGGTTTATAATATTAAACCCTTGGGTTTATTAGTTCTTTTGGTTTATAATATGAATAATCGATCAATGTCATCCATGATAAAATGTCACATTCTGACAAATATTGTCTCAATATGAAAATCACTCATGGCCAACCATGGTCATAGTTGGTCGAGCGTCGCATTGTGACAACAATTGTCTCAATGTTTAAATCAATTCCCTTGGGTTCACCAATTCCTTTGGTTTATAATATTAAACCCTTGGGTTTATTAGTTCTTTTGATTTATAATATGAATAATCGATCAATGTCATCCATGATCAAATGTCACATTCTGACAAATATTGTCTCAACATGAAAATCACCCATGGCCAACCATGGTCATAGTTGGTCCAACATCGCATTGTGACAATAATTGTCTCAATGTTTAAATAAATTCCCTTGGGTTCACCAATTCCTTTGGTTTATAATATTAAACCCTTGGGTTTATTAGTTCTTTTGGTTTATAATATGAATAATCGATCAATGTCATCCATGATCAAATGTCACATTCTGAGAAATATTGTCTCAATATGAAATTCACCCATGGCCAACCATGGTCATAGTTGGTCCAACGTCGCATTGTGACAACAATTGTCTCAATGTTTAAATCAATTCCCTTGGGTTCACCAATTCCTTTGGTTTATAATATTAAACCCTTGGGTTTATTAGCTCTTTTGGTTTATAATATGAATAATCGATCAATTTCATTCATGATCAAATGTCACATTCTGACAAATATTGTCTCAGTATGAAAATCACCCATGGCCAACAATGGTCATAGTTGGTCCAACGTCGCATTGTGACAACAATTGTCTCAATGTTTAAATCAATTCCCTTGGGTTCACCAATTCCTTTGGTTTATAATTTGTTGGGTAATGATTTTCCCTTGGGTTCACCAATTCCTTTGGTTTATAATATTAAACCCTTGGGTTTATTAGTTTTTTTGGTTTATAATATGAATAATCGATCAATATCATCCATGATCAAATGTCACATTCTGACAAACATTGTATCAATATGAAAATCACCCATGCCCAACCATGGTCATACTTGGCCCAACGTCGCATTGTGACAGCAATTGTCTCAATGTTTAAATCAATTCCCTTGGGTTCACCAATAACTTTGGTTTATAATTTTTTGGGTAATGATTTTCCCTTGGGTTCACCAATTCCTTTGGTTTATAATATGAATAATCGATCAATGTCATCCAAGTCAAATGACACATTCGACAACATTGTCTCAATACCAAAATCACCATAGCCAACCATGGTCTGAATTTAGTCCATGATCGCATTGTGACAACAATTGTCTCAATGTTTAAATCAATTCCCTTGGGTTCACCAGTTCCTTTTGGTTTATAATTTGTTGGGTAATGGTAGTCACTTGGGTTCACCAATTCCTTTGGTTTATAATATTAAACCCTTGGGTTTATTAGTTCTTTTGGTTTATAATATGAATAATCGATCAATGTCATCCATGATAAAATGTCACATTCTGTCAAATCTTGTCTCAATATGAAAATCACCCATGGCCAACCATGGTCATAGTTGGTCCAACGTCACATTGTTACAACAATTGTCTCAATGTTTAAATCAATTCCCTTGGGTTCAAAAATTCCTTTGGTTTATAATATTAAACCCTTGGGTTTATTAGTTCTTTTGATTTATAATATGAATAATCGATCAATGTCATCCATGATCAAATGTCACATTCTGAGAAATATTGTCTCATCATGAAAATCACCCATGGCCAACCATGGTCATAGTTGGTCCAACAACGCATTGTGACAACAATTGTCTCAATGTTTAAATCAATTCCCTTGGGTTCAACAATTCCTTTGGTTTATAATATTAAACCCTTGGGTTAATTAGTTCTTTTGGTTTATAATATGAATAATCGATCAATTTCATCCATGATCAAATGTCACATTCTGAAAAATATTGTCTCTATATGAAAATTACCCATGGCCAACCATGGTCATAGTTGGTCCAACATCGCATTGTGACAACAATTGTCTCAATGTTTAAATCAATTCCCTTGGGTTCACCAATTCCTTTGGTTTATAATATTAAACCCTTGGGTTTATTAGTTCTTTAGCTTTATAATATGAATAATCGATCAATGTCATCCATCATCAAATGTCACATTTTGACAAATATTGTCTTGATATGAAAATCACCCATGGCCAACCATGGTCATAGTTGGTCCAACATCGCATTGTGACAACAATTGTCTCAATGTTTAAATCAATTCCCTTGGGTTCACCAATTCCTTTGGTTTATAATTTGTTGGTAATGATTTTCCCTTGGCTTCACCAATTCCTTTGGTTTATAATATTAAACCCTTGGGTTTATTAGTTTTTTTGGTTTATAATATGAATAATCGATCAATGTCATCCATGATCAAATGTCACATTTTGACAAACATTGTCTCAATATGAAAATCACCCATGGCCAACCATGGTCATAGTTGGTCCAACGTCGCATTGTGACAACAATTGTCTCAATGTTTAAATCAATTCCCTTGGGTTCACCAATTCCTTTTGTTTTATAATTTGTTGGGTAATGGTTGTCCCTTGGGTTCACCAATTCCTTTGGTTTATAATATTAAACCCTTGGGTTTATTAGTTCTTTTGGTTTATAATATGAATAATCGATCAATGTTATCCATGATCAAATGTCACATTCTGACAAATATTGTCTCAATATGAAAATCACCCATGGCCAACCATGGTCATAGTTGGTCCAACGTCGCATTGTGACAACAATTGTCTCAATGTTTAAATCAATTCCCTTGGGTTCACCAATTCCTTTTGGTTTATAGTTTGTTGGGTAATGGTTGTCCCTTGGGTTCACCAATTCCTTTGGTTTATAATATTAAACCCTTGCGTTTATTAGTTCTTTTGGTTTATAATATGTATAATCGATCAATGTCATCCATGATCAAATGTCACATTCTGACAAATATTGTCTCAATATGAAAATCACCCATGGCCAACCCTGGTCATAGTTGGTCTAACATCGCATTGTGACAACAATTGTCTCAATGTTTAAATCAATTCCCTTGGGTTCACCAATTCCTTTGGTTTATAATTTGTTGGGTAATGGTTTTCCCTTGGGTTCACCAATTCCTTTGGTTTATAGTATTAAACTCTTGGGTTTTATTAATCTCTATTGTTTTTAATATTGCCCTTAGCCTTATTGATCCCTTAGGTTTTTAATATTTATTCTTTGGGTTCATTGATTCCTTTGGTTTATAATATTAAACCCTTGGGTTTATTAGTTCTTTTGGTTTATAATGTTAATCACACATTCGGTTTATTACTCTCTTGAGTTTAAAATACTAATTCTCAGGGTTTGTTAATTTCTTGGATTTTTCAGTTTAAAATATTAATTCTTAGGGTTTATTAATCTCTATTGTTTATAATATTCATCCGTTAGGTTTATAATATTTATCCCTTGGGTTCGCTGATTCCTTTTCTTTATAATATTAAACCCTTGGGTCTATTAGTTCTTTTGGTTTATAATGTTAATAATCTCGTTGGTTTATTAATATCTTATGTTTAAAATACTGATTCTTATGGATTATTAATTTATTAGGTTTTTTAGTTTAAAATATCAATTATTACGGTTTATTAATCTCTTGTGTTTTTAATATTGATCCCTTATGTTTATAATATTTATCCGTTATGTTCACCAATTCCTTTGGTTTATAATATTTAAACCTTTAGTTTATGATGACATTGGGTTTGTATTATTAATTACCCATTGGGTTTATTAATATCTTCACTTTAAAATATTAAATGTTAGGGTCTATTAATCTCTTAGGTTTTTTGTTTTTAAATATTGTTTCATATGCTTTATTATTCTCTTGAGTTTAATATATTAATTCTTAAAGTTTATTACTTTCTTATGTTTTTGGGTTTAATATTATTAATATATTAATATATATTATTAATAAATATTCTAATATTTATTAATAATATTATAATATTATTAATATATATTATTAATAATATAACCAACTATGATATAATATATATTATATATATTTCAAGTTAATATATAGTATGTATATAGTTAATATTATTAATATATTAATAAATATTATAATATTATTAATATATCAATCAATATTATTAATATATATAAAATATTTTTGTGATTTTAATCATAATTAATATATTAATAAATAATCTTATTGATATATAATATATATATTTCAAATTAATATAATAAAATTATTATATATAATATTTATTTATTGATATATAAATTAATGTGATGGGTAGTGGATATAGGCCTATCGGCGTATATCAACCACATTAGTAAATATAATGTGGTTGTGCTAGTTTATATCATTTTTACTTTCATGTATAAATTTAGTAAATAATAAAGTTTTCTTAAATATATTTATTTTTCCTTGGCATATTTTTGATAAATTACTATATAAAAATTTAAATTATTTTTATTTTATTTTATAATATAATTAGTATATATTAATTTTTTTTGTGGAGATGTATAATCAAGTTACATCTAAAAATAATAAAATAATACTTATTAATTAAAAAGAATTATGACAGCTAAGTCTTACTAGGATGAGCCTCGTTAGTAAGGTGACCCAGGATTAAAACCTCACAGAGGTTGTTGCGTCCGTGCTAGAGGGAGGAAACACACTAAAATATAGTCAGCTTAGACCTGCTTTCCCTTGGCCATAATGCTCTGGTTATCAAAAGACCCTCCATAATCTTGGGAAGTCTTTTCACTACTACATTTGGCGGAAATTCCGACACTTGGTTCCGACGCTTTTGACCAAATGTCGGAAATTTCCCCAAATTTTTTCCATCCTGCCTGAAACCGTCGCTATACGACGTTTATAGAACAGCGTCGCAATACCGACACTTATAAACATGTCGCAATTGCGACGTTTGGAGGAAGACATCACACTTGCGACACTATTTCCCAATGCGTCGCTATTGCGACGACTGCCTCTAAATGTCGCAAGTGCGACACAATGTCTAAGTGTCGTAATTGCGATGTTTGGAGGTCAGACTTGCGACGTTTGGAGGCCTCCGTTGCAATAGCGACGCCTTTTTTGCCGTCGGTATAACAACACTTATATGTGTGCTAAATACAAATACAAAACTTATATGCACGCTACATAAAAATGATTTTATTGTTTCATATCCGTCGCAATAGCTACATTAACGTTTGATATCACGCGCGCATTCGCCCTCCGCTCTTGCAGAATAGCATTCGCCCTCAGCTCTTGCAGAACAAAATTTTCCCTCAGCTTTCGCCCTCAGCGTTCGCCCTCAGCTCTTGCAGAACAACATTCACCCTCAGCTCTTGCAAAATGGTAAGTTCTTACTGGAGGCCCTTCCTCCTATAGTAGGGTTGACTCTATTTGGGTTTTTTTGGTCAATTCCATTGGATTGTGTTAGGTTGTAGGGTTCTCTCTACATGTCAAGAATCAAGATTCAATACCCTCTATTATCTTCATCACCCAATGCAAGATTTAAATTTTTCCCAAAGAAACGCTTATTAATTTGGCAGCCATTATTTCTCCCTGCTTTAAAAACCCTACATTTAAATGAAAACAAGCATTGCATTTCAACTACAAAAATCTATTAGTGTTCAAATGTACATATGTGCATCACTTGTGTAGGGTATTCCTTTTCCACTTTCACATTATCCAAGAATGTGTGCAGTATAGTTCATATTTTTTGTGATTTAGATTATCTTGAAAAAGGAAAGGAAAATTATTTCCCATGGAAAAAGAAGGTTTTCCCTTTTTATAGGTTGTTTGGACTTACGTGGAAAAATTTATGGTATGCCTTTCATATTATGTAGTTTAAATTTGAATTAACAGATTATTCTACATGAAAATATAATTATCTATGTGATGTCCTTCATCACTAATTAAGATTATAGGTTTTCAATTTCCTAGACTCTAACTCATATGATGCTAAATTCTAGGTTCTCATTGGTGGATCACTCTTCCATTGATTTCCTTTCCCTCTGGATCTTGTCATACTTTAAAAGTCATCAATGATACATATATTATTTCAGGTATCCCAAAAGGCTTTATAGTAGAACATATTGTGAATTTTTTTGACACTTGAGGATTATTTTTAGAACTGCAACGCGGTCTATGCTATCGAGTTATATACCAAGCAACTTGTCCTTAATAACCACACTATGAGGTAGGTTCAACCAATTTGAACTTGTTGGGACATAGCATATGAAGTTGTGTGATGAGTCCATATCACAGGTCTATTATGGTGAAAAAAGTGAAGACACATAATGATAGTTATTATGTTAACATTACTAGAAACATTTTCGAAATTATCCATGCTATCAAGATGTCAAAATTCCAGGCATTAGGTGTCAATACTTGTAGCTAATAGATAATAATAATAATATAAAAAATCACAACTTTATTCTTGAAATATGATTGTTACACATTGGTAACCTAGTTCATGAGTTACTATCACCCAAATATTGCAAAACAAACTTAAAATATAAATTAAACCAACATGAGAATCCAACTAAGGGTTTCTCGACAAAATCATGCCATAACCTGGCATTTTGAAACCCAAATTTGAATCCATCATAAGTAATATAATGCAAACTCAGATGGATTTTCAATGCATGTTTGCATGCTACACTTATTCTCTGTCTAGATATCATTTTTTAAATGGAACCATTAGTCAAGCCCACAGTCCTTTTTATGTGAAAAATTTCAGCTCTATTTGAGCTCTTTTTTGCTCCACCACCTCCATAAACATATGCAAACATAAATCATGATCTTGGAATTCCATTACATATGTATGTGCCAATGTTTCATAATCATGCCCCATCATCAATTTAAGAAATTTCCATTGAATATCAAATTATGGAGGGGGGGAACTTTTTGCTGCAACATTTGGCTCAAAATCAGGGACCATCTCCATATGAGGTGAATGAGAACTATAGATATTTGAGGAAGTAGATTAGTGCCTTTTCCTCTGGCCATGGAGTCATATACAGTCATCCATCACAAAAATTTGTCTTTGTTCATTCTCACCTTGAAAGTTGCAAAAAATCATGCCCTAATTGAAACGACACTCAATTTGAAAGATATAATAAAAATGCAAGCTAGAAGTGCCCTATTAATACAAAGGGAAAACCTTCCTACCTACCCTAACTGAGATAAATTTTGATTGAATAAGAAACATGATATTGCCAATGGAGTTGATCCAACAACTTGTTAAATGTATGGGACTAAATCATGGATTTGATTTCCAGGGAAACATGTGCATGAAGAGAAAAAGTGCAGAATTAATGGAAAATCCATACATGCCACTTATAAAAACTACACCGAAAGGTCAAAAAATACTTAAGGCCTTAACTTAATTTGAATAAAAAAATGACAAAACAGGATTAGTGAAAACACGAGAGTGGTGTGGGTGAACAATATAAATAAAAAGTGAAGATACCTTTCCCCAAGATGCCTTTGTCACCGTTGTATGAAAACATTTTTTCCTTTCCCTTTATACATGCAAGTGAATGCATTATAGGTATGGTGTTTTCCCAGAATAGGAGAAGCCTACTTAAATATATCATTTGTGGAGTGAATGTTTCCTTGACCCAGAACCTCATAGAAACTTATCACTGAATTTGATGTTGGGATGGGATTGTAAAGATAACAACCTCTTCATTCCTCTTGAAGATTGGCACCAATTATCAACAATGAATCAAACTGTAATTTGATATTCCCCCTTTTACATTACCCTGTATTAGTGTCATAAAAAATAAATATATCAAGATGAAAATCAACACCCTCCTTCTCCAAAGTTGGGTAAAGGTCAATGAGAACCTTAGTCACAAGTTACAACTTCCAAGAGATTTCCAAAACAATTTTCAGTCAATTGTTGCATCATGAACAACATGATTTTCTCATAATTCAACATGAGACATGTTTTCCTTTCACTTCCAACAAAGTTCCATTTCTACCCGAAACTCCTATGAAACAGGAACCAAATAAAGGCCATGTCCTCAATGGACATCATTTGGCTTTGAAAATGGCCATTGCACCGCGTTGTTTCTTATATTACATCACGATAGTTTCTTAGGTCATTTCTTGTTTCTTGAGATGAAAAACAACCAAAGAAATTGTGAAGATCCTTTCAAGAAATAAATGACCTTTTCTCAATCATATCTCAACTATTTTTATTTTATTCAGTGGTTGCTCACTTTGAGAGAAATTTGACACTTTTATAAGGAATATAACATAAAAACACAAAATGGGAAGGAATTGATGAGGTAGATGACCTTTAGTTGTTGTCAATTAAGAATTGATAATACACGATGCATGTTCCGTACTACAAACTAGATTCCTTCCTGGAGTTAGGACACAGAGTATTGAATCAAAGTTGTAGTTTCTAACTTCTTGTATTGGTTCATCAATCTTGAAATTCAGACATTGCATGTCTTCATTGCTTCATGTTTGAATAATTTGCATCATATCGTACAATAGGGAATTAGGAATTATGATTATTATTACTTTATGGATATGTTAAGTTACTTTTAAGTTTGCATGGTTTAGTGTTAAATTATTCTAGTGTGCCCCTAGGCCCAGGTGAAGGAATGCCAAGGACTGAGAACCCTAGTTTTTAAATGGTATTGTTTCTTATACCCAAAAACCCTCAACATCACTTCTTATTAGTTCTTAACAATAGTGTTGTAAACAATTTGAGAATTGATATAGCAAAATCTCGCACTTCTCAAGATAAAGTCCTAAAGCTAAAGTGTGATACCATGTGTAATTCAATAGCCCCATTGTCACCTCACCAACCTCTTTTCACTTCAGGCTAGCTCTCCTCCAACTCATGGGGGGTTCTCCCTAGTAGATGTTAGGGATCTAATGGCCCAACCAAACCAAGTCAAGAGCCCCCTAACTCTCTATGTTTACTACTATCAATCAAAATATTGAACAATAGGGTCGGACATGCATCCTGAAGATAAAATTGCCAGGGTATTTTTGGGTAATTTCAAAGGGAAAGTCCCCAAACACATATAATCAAGGAATTATAACGTGATTTTAAACATTAAATATCAACAAAATCGTTTAAATGATATTGAAAGGAAAAAGGTGATGGAAGATAGAAAGTGCCTTACTTAAATGCTCTAAGGATTTTTCAATAGTTGCTCCAAAAGCTTCACTTCAAGGCCCTTCAAGATCGTCTCCAATAATGCTATACCATCAGCGTCAACAATTTTGCTCCAAAAATATCCTCAAGGTCTTCACAACAAGTTTACAAGAAGTTGCTCCAACAATATATTCAATAAGGTCTTCATTGTCAACTCGTCTCTTGTTTGGGTCATCACAAGCTAGGCAAGGGCGGCTAATTGAAATTAGCTGCAAGAATTGTAATTAAGTACCTAAACATCTTATAATTAATTGTATCGCCTTCCAACATTTTTGTAATCCTATCAAATATGATTAAAAATACACAATCATATGTAATGTAGGGTGATGACTTCGGAACAAAAACTACAGAGGAAGATAAAAATATCGCTTTCCATTTCGGCTATCAAGCCGTAGTTGAACGTCGCAGAAGCTTGGGGCAGGTCCTAAGATCCAAAATGCCTGATAAGGTAAAGCATTAACCTTTCAATATGTTTGTTTTCGTCCATAAATTTAATGTCTAACAACTTTGTTTAAATCAGGGGAGAAGCACTACCGACGAGGCAAATAACCCAGTTTTAGAGCCAGATGTAGATGATCCTCACGTGCAACCTGATCATTGTAGTGGGGACCAGGCCGACAATGCTACTATCAGTGAGGGTCGTGACGGTAATTAATTTCCACTTATAATTTTTTCTAATTATACCTTGATGGTTGTCCTTATAACATTTGTTTTTAAATGACAGAGAATGTTTCCCTTGAGGACCTTACCACTAGAGAGGAAGACAGGGCAATAGTCCCAACGGCGACAACTGGTGCACCAGGTAAATAATCTCATTGCAATTTTTTTTATTAATATTACCGAACTAGTTCAATGATATTTAAAAACTGACAATTAAAATTTAATATTATCTGTTTTTGTAGGTGATGCCCCATCACTGGATGAGACCAGACATCGTGACTACGCAACTAGGTCAGCAGTGACAACTGGTGCACCAGGTAAATAATCTCATTGCAATTTTTTTTATTAATATTACCGAACTAGTTCAATGATATTTAAAAACTGACAATCAAAATTTAATATTATCTGTTTTTGTAGGCGATGCCCCATCACTGGATGAGACCAGACATCGTGACTACGCAACTAGGTCAGCGACGACAAATGGTGCACTAGGTAAATAATCTCATTGCAATTTTTTTTATTAATATTACCAAACTAGTTCAATGATATTTTAAAACTGACAATTAAAATTTAATATTATTTGTTTTTGTAGGCGATGCCCCGTCACTGGATGAGACCAGACATCGTGACTACGCAACTAGGTCAGCGGCGACAACTGGTGCACCAAGTAAATAATATCATTGCAATTTTTTTTATTAATATTACCGAACTAGTTCAATGATATTTAAAAACTGACAATTAAAATTTAATATTATTTGTTTTTGTAGGCGATGCCCCGTCACTGGCTGAGACCAGACATCGTGACTATGCAACTAGGTCGAAAGGCACGAAACAGGAGCAAAGCACGATGATATTGATGATGTAATTAGGAGCTTTAGAAATAGGAAGAAGAAAAAGAAAATTTGATAATGTAAAATATTGTATTATTATAAGACAAACGTTACCATACTTGGAACGTTTTTTGCGTTATATAAAAAACTCATTTATCATACTATTTTTATGTCAAGCATTAATTGCAATGTTTCCTTGCATAATTTTTGTTGAATTGTTTTTTTATTAGTTATTGAATATTTTTTTTTTTATGCTCATGAAAGTAAAAAATGAAATATAGATTGGGTATTAGGGAATTGAGATTGATGTGAAGGGGGGGGGAGGGGCCATAGGAGCTTCCACCTTCACGTGGTTGGCCCTGTTTAGTAGAGAATAATTTATTAGAGCGATTTAATCTTGGAGCAAACCTCCCTCGATCCAACGTAGCAACAAAAAAGTCACTGTTGACTTAGTTTCTACTCTTTCAGATCGTGGGAGGCTTGTTCCAAGTTCATGCGACTCCAATAAATTGTTCTTGAAACAAAGAGGAGCTTATTCAGGTATGTTTTGACATTTTCAACATATGTTTCAACATTATCATAAGAATGCATCTTAGAGTAAAAAATACTACATCAATTACTTGTATTTATTGTATAGATAATGATGGATTTTGATTGACTTGGCAGTGCAGGTACAAATCCTCTTGCATCATGAGCAATACAACTTGTCAACCAGGTCATGTCCAGGATATTTTTGCTTGTGCGCTTGACCAGGTTCGTAATGTCACATTTTGTAAGTTCCTTTACAGTTCATAATTCAATATTAAGCTTGTTCACGATTATTATCTAGGTTTTTTGTATGTGTTTTTCATCTATTTGATTGTAAGCAACTATGCATGTTTCCTGTTGTTCACTATGATTTCTCCCATTACCACTCCCAGGATGAATCCGACTTTATTGTTACATAGGTTACTTTATTGTTACTATGATTTCTCCATTTATGATTTCATAGGTTACATCATGTAAAGTTGTCAATCTCAGGTTGGTGATGAGCTTTAGTTCTCTAGATTTGGGGCTTTTCTGATATTTTCTCCCTCATGTCATTCCCGCATCACCTCGTTGTTTGAGCATGCCAATTGTCTACCACTTGTACCAATTGGCACATGTCAATCTCTGAGTGGTGCCACATTTCACCTATTTTCAGTGAGAGTTTAGGGTTTCTCTAACATAGCTTCAGAAATCCGATTCAGTGCCTGCTTGAATATCGTCACATAATACTCATGGTTTGGATTGATGAGCATGTTTTGAATGGTTGATTGATTCATAAGAACCACCCATATAGTCATCTTGAGATATTTCAGAAGTTTTCTCGGGTTTCCTTTTTCACCGTTTCTAGTGGGTGGGATGGTGTGGGGTGATCCATCAATACTGGTGCTCTTGTAGTAGGGAATTTGTTTTTGGGGATATAAAGGAGCATTTGATATAGATATCCCATTGGATGCATTCATAGATGGGCACGAGAGGTCAAGAATTTAAATTAAAAATATGCAACCTCTAGCATGGCAACATGAAGGCCGCGAGAGACACTAGTTAAAGATTGTTTTGTGTTGGCCTTAATATAGTCGTGATTTCTTTCTATTATCTTAATGCAAATATATAGTCCGGTCTCATTAAAATGAGGATTGTGGTTGAATTTCTCTTTGGTTGTTTCTCTCTTAATGCTCTAGAAGTTGCCAAAAGTTGTGATAGTTGTTTAGTTTGCCTGTTACAACTTAAAAGTGGTTTTTAGCAATGGGAGTCATGTTTTTTAAGGTTCATACTAATATGAAGATCTTTTAATTCTATATTCAGCATAAGAGAAGATGGCCTCTGCTTTGGGTGGTATGACAACAATTTCCACATCTACCTCATTGGGTAACAATGGAAAGGGGAAGAATTTGGGTGCAATGTTTGATAATTATGGCAAACAATTGTCTTCTCTTTCAGTTTTTTCACCCATTTCCTTTAATCGCTCAAGCAGAAGAGGGACTCCGAGATTACGCGACAGAGAGAAGGTAGTTAATACAAGAGCTATGGAAAAGGAGTTGTACTTCAACAAGGATGGCTCAGTGACAAAAAAATTGCAGGTCAGAGAAAAAATTATTTTTAAAGGAAGGTCACCTGCACATGAAACTTCACTGCGGTGGATCTTTCCTTGTCCACTTATATTCGATTTTAATGTGTTATTTTAATTTTTCATGGAGGGTTGTTTTGGCATATGGTCTGGCATTCAATTGCACACTTACTAAAAGCATTGTCAATTTGTCTTGCAGGCGGTGTGAACAAACTTGCTGATCTTGTTGGAGTCACCCTTGGGGCGAGGGGCAAAATTTTGTCTTGGAGAGAAAGCATGGTTCTCCGAAAATAGTTAATGATGGTGTGACAGTAGCTAAGGAGGTAATTTGTAGATGTGTGCTCTGGTTTTCTTTTTAACGTTGTATTAGTTCCCCTCTTAAATGTCTTAGATTTGGTAGGCATAATTTGAAAACTCAAAGGTGAAAGGAAACATATTTGTTACCCAGTGGTCTACTTGGCCTATGGACTAGCCACATTAGAGTAATGCATAAAGATTTTCACAACAATAAAAGGAAAGGGTTATGGCTGAGTCAAATTTTATTGTTATTGACAGTGTAATGAAATGTATCTCAATGCTATGGTTTTCGCCTTTTTATTGGTTGAATTAGAGGACCCAGTTGAAAATATTGGGGCCAAGTTGGTAAGGCAAGCTGTGGCAAAGACAAATGATTTAGCTGGGGATGGAACCACAACATCTGTTGTTCTTGCACATGCTGGAATATTGAAAAATTCTAGAACAATGAATGGAGAATAAATCTCCCTTCCTCTAACACAAAGAAAATAAAAATTTCTTTGACAGGAGACAGAGTTTCAATACTTTGAAAACAAACTTCTATTCCCTTCAATAACTCAAAAAAAAACTATTACACTTCTTCCTCACTGAGAGGGATTACAAAATTATGATTGCTACAAAACGCAGTGCATAAAACCAACTTACTGTCTGTTCAAAACAAACATACTCTGTCTCTAAAACACTTTGCTGTGTTTTTCACTTTCGCACTGTTGTGCATACACACTTAAAAAGTTACACTCAGTCTTTCACTTTTTACACACTGCTGTGTAATAGAAAATTTACGTACTATCTATAAAAAAAAACTACCAAGCTTTTTTGTCCTTTTTATTTTTATATGCCGTAACATATAAAACATATTATAATAAACCCTCTTTTAAAAAAAATAAAATTAAAACTAAATTCTATGGCCCACCTTTCATTTCGCATATGAAATATATATATAACATATGTTTAAAACATATGTATATATTAAAGCATACATAAAATTAAATTATCAAAACATTAAAGAACCCTTTCCGTCGGACTTCAAAAGTCTGAATAGATTGAATTTCAAACCAAATTCGTGTTCCAAAATGGGATGCTAACGTCTGCCTAATTTTAACTCGAATTCTCAATCCAATGTGCCCTATAAAAAATTCGGGTCCGGTTTTCAGGTTTTCAGATTCCCTTCAATTTCATGCGATCCAATATTAATGCTCCACGTGTCCTCTTTTGAATTTACAAAACTGTCGGGTAAATTTCTGTTTGTTTAATTTCTGGTTGGTGAATTGCGTTAATGCTGGCTGTTGTGTTTAAATACAATCCTGTACAGAAATATGGCTGTGGCCGTCTACAAAAAAAACTTGCAGGAATTTTAAATGCCGAATTAAATTTCTGGATGGCATGCAAGCAACCTCCAAAAAAAAATGTTGTTGCTGCATCCGTCCTTCTGCTGCAGCAGTTGAAGTTAAAATTCAACAGCACAGGGTTTAATAAGTGAGGGTGTAAAGGTAACTTTTTGTCGATAGTAATGGATTAAGATCATCTATTCATTTTTGTAGGGTCTTATGGTGTTTGGTTTTTTAGTTTTGGGTTGGGCTTATTGAGTCTAAGATAGTTTTTGAGTGAAAAAATTGCTATCAGGTATTAAAAATTTTGGTTCTTTTGTCAAAATTTATGAGCTTGTTAGGAAATACAAAACTGACAATGGTTGTATCTTAAATTTGTGGAAAATAATTTGAAATGAAACCTTTTTGTTTAGGTTGTTGCAGCAGGTGCAAACCCCATTCATATTACTAGGGGCATTGACAAGACAATAAAGGCCCTTGTTTCGGAACTCAAAATTTTGTCAAAGGAGGTAAACGCTTGCCTTTTGAGTAGGCTGGTTTTCCTTTTTGCCGATGGTTTGGTGTATCTAATTGAATTAGTTGCCTAAGGTATTTTTGGTTGCAAACTCCTTTTCATTTTTCATACAGTATTGGCCTTGTGGAATACATTTGATTGTGTGGTCTTGTTAGATCTGCAACATTTGTAGTTGTTTAGTCTTATGGCCGAGGTGCACTTTTATTATGGAAATAGTTGATGCAATATTGTCATTTAATCCTTACTGCAGGGTAGCATGTTGAGAAGTTTCTTGTGAATCATTTGGTATTCAAAATGACACTTGATCCTATACAGCATCATGCACTTGACTTCAAAATTAATATTCAAAGTGTGCCAGACAATTCTTGCAAAATTTCAAATATTTATGTTGTTTTAAACCATTATCTTTTTCATGTATTGGATGCTGAAAATGAGAAAAAGACTTTGGTATGAAACAAACTGGTGAATAATTTCCAGCGAAACAACCACTTCCAAGACATGATTTAGAAGAAGAACATATGTACTTATGAAGCATAGAAAGATATCCTTGATGCATTGTCAATGTTTGGCTAGGGTTATTTTTGGAGAAAATAACTCCTTATTCCTAGAATAGTAATCTTCAATACAAGTAAATGCCAGAGAAGAGAGATCATCGTGTGACATAAACCTATTAACAAAAGTGAACAGGGAATTATTATTAATTATGGCATACTAAGTTGTCAATGATTTTGACTATTTGTCTTTAACATGTAAAAATGTTAAATTCCAAACTTACATCATCATGGTTTGGCATCATGAGCTTGACTAATTGTCCACCATGCTCATAATTTCATTGTTGTCTTCATATCTATAAACAACATTTCAAATAATAATAAAAAAGTTCTATAAGAAAAATCCAGACCTCCATGTTGCTGCTCCTTGTGAGACAAAGTCAAAATTGCATTACACAATATGACACATAAGAATCTCCTATATCTCGATGGTATGTATCCAAATTCTTATAATAGTGTCTTCAAGACTTATCTTGACATTTCCAATGAGATATTTAAGCAATGAAAGATGGAGCCTTCTTCATTGTTGTATATGTAACAGTATTTTATTAATATAAAGATTGATGGTTTTGTCTTTCTGAAAATGAAATGTAAAAATAATTTATTGTGGTCAATTGAAAAGTTTTTTTTTTTTAAAGCTTTTCATTATGGAAGGGCGACATAGATATATGCCCTTCTAATTGAAATTCGGACCTGCCCTTCAAATTTGATCACTGTGTGGGACCTTAACAAACAATAAAACTATTCCACCGCGCGTTATATAAAACATATAACAAAACCTTTGTCAAAACTTCAAACAAACCCTTTAGTCGTGGGTATTTCATCACGAATTGATCATTTTACCATGTACCTTCTTCTAGAGGAATATTCTTCCACTTGATTAGGTACTTCATAATGGTTATATGTTAAAGAGATACATAATGTTTATCTATAACTTTTTGTGGTTCAAGAATCAACTTTCATTCTTCATCTAATTTTGGAAGTTCTATTTACATTGGCATATTTTTTCCCAAAACCTTTTGTAGGCAAGATACATGAAAAACCTTATGAATGCAAGAAGAAGGAAAATATAACTTCTATACCACTTGTGCAATCCTATGAATAATTATTTAGGGCCATAACATTTTTGAGCTAATTCTTTATTCTTCTTTTTCTTGAATGAAGATTGCTTATAATGCTATAATCTAAAAAATACCCATTTACCCTCCTCAAATTATCTTTCACTTCAATGTTGTTCCCCTTGTTGTTTTATCATGTTTCATGTCATTTGAAGGTTTTCCATAATAATTTTCAAAGTTTCTTTAGTATTTTCATATGTGACTCTGTTTCCTATACTTTGGACTTATCTTGCAAAAAGTATGAGATACTAGGAGTTGGATATCCATAAAGGGCCTTAAATGGGGAAATTTTAGTAGATGTGTGATAGGCAGTATCATATTACCATTCTTCCTTGACGAACCCACTTCATCCATTAAGATTGCTTTTCTAAATAGTAACATTGTAGATAACCTTAAAAACATTTGTTAACTATTTTTGTTTGACCATTTGATTGTGTTTGATATGTAGAACTCATGGCAGCTAGTGTTTCTCCACTCATATTAAATAATTATTTCCAAAAGTTTCTTGTTGCTATTACTTTAGAAAAACCATGAAGACTATGAATTTCTTTCACGGACACTTCTGCCACTTGGCTTGTTGTTTATGTACTTTGAGCTCTACAAAAAAAATCTACAAAATTTGTCTATATAAATGACCACAAAAATGTAATACTTACCTTTATATTTCAGTAACCCAGTAATAAAGTCTATTGATATATCTTCTAGTCTTTGAATATGTATGTGGAATGGTTGAAGTAACCCTAGAGATTTTACTATCTCTCTTTTATTTATTATGCAAACCTGACCTTCTCTTACAAAATTTTGAATATCTTTCTTCATTCCTTCCAAATATATATTTTTTGATCCTTTGAGATGTTTTAAGGAACCCTGCGTCCTACCATCAGAGAGACATGGGACTCCCTTAATATTTGTTTATTCAAATATGCTTGCGTGCATAAAAATATTCTACATTTGCACCAAAGTATATCTCTCTTTCACTCCCAATGCTCCATAGAGTTCATCTCATCCTTTATAAATTTTAGTTTTTGTTTAGTACTATTGTCATTTTTCCATTATGGCAAGATTCTTCTAGACACCTAGGAATAGAAAATGTAATTGGATATAAATTTGAGGCCTCTTCTATTTTAGAAAGAGTATCATGTACTAAATTTTCCTTACCCTTTTTGCCGATTATCTCAATATTAAAAATTTGCATATTTTCTCCTCATTTTTGTTAATCTTCCAATGAAATCCATAGCTTCAAAAAATAATTTATGCTATCATGGTATATCTTGACTTCAAAGTACCTCCCAGTGATATACTATCCCCATTTTTTATTGCATGTAATATTGCTTCCATTTATTTTTCATACGTAGATTTCACCAAATATTTTCTTTGAATTCCTTGCTTTTAAGAGCCAATGATATCCCTTATTGTGTTAATGTTACGTAAATTCCTTGTCCTAGTGCCTCACACTCTACTGTGAATGTTTTACCAAAAGTAGGTGCAACCGATGTTGGTGTAGAAGACATGGCATCCATTAAAAGAGAGAATGCCAAAGTAGCCTCATCATTCCATATAAATCATATTTTCTTCAAGAGATATGTGAGTGGACTTGAAATGCATGCATAATTCTTAACAAATGATCAATAATATCATGTAAGTCTAAAAAATCTTCTAAGAACCTTGATTTTCTTAGGAATAGGTCATTTTGTAATAGCTTGCATCTTTTGAGGCTCCAACTTCACTCCTTCCTTTAAAATAATATGAACCAAATACTCGAATTCTTATTTCCAAAAAGCACATTTGGATATTTTTACATAAAAATGATTGTTCTCAATAATTTATATAACTTTTCCACATGTTTAGTGTGGTATTCCCATGATTTATTATAAATATGTGTATTATCAAAGAAAACCAACACAAATTTTATAAGATGGGATCAAACAAAATTGTTCTTAAGTCGAGCTCGCCGGACTTCAAACGACGATAAACCATAATTCAAACCAAATTCGCGTTCCAAAATAGCCTGCTGACGTCGGCCAATTTTGTGACGCGAAAACCAAATGAATTCCGCCCTAATATTTTTCGGGTCCGAAGTTGGGCTGGTGTACGGAGGGAGAGTTGTGACGCGAATTTCTTATCAAATTCACCCTAATATTTTTCGGGTCCGGATTTCCACTGCGCGAGCGGCCCAAACAAAGATCCGCTCCAATCAATTTCTACCACGTGTCCTCAATCAGAACTTGCCCTGCTCCCAGCTGCGGGTGCATTCGATGGCGTTTAAGGCGATGGGACATGGATGTGGCGATTTCATATCAATCGCATTAAGTTTTAACGTTGTTCAATTAAGTTCCAAGGTTTTCACATCTAATCGCATTAAGTTTTAACACTGTTCAAGATCGGACCTCCACCCCTGTTAGCGATTCTGCATGCTCCAATATCATCCAGCCTTCGGCTCTCATTAATGATCAGAGATTAATTATGACGGGCATCCTTCGATTGCATTGCAGTCGGGTCGATAAAATGGCATTTCGCTATGGTTTTTCAGACGAGCCGGTTGCTGGGTTACACTGCCTGCTCACTGTGACGAGAAGGAGAAGTGGCCAGCTGAACTGCTGCGTAGACCTTGCTGCATATCTGCATTTCTCTCGGTCTAGTCCTTGTCTGTCTTCCTCTGTTTCTTGAAATTCTGCTTCTCCGTCTCCTCTTGTGCCCACTGCTAGTGAAACTGCACCCATGCCTCGTGTGCGTCAAAGGATGCGTTGCTGCAGGGGGAGCACTAGAGGTCAACCCCTGCATTCTCCCTCCAGCCCCTCAACCGAGTTGTCTTCCGGCCAGTCCAGTGATTATTATGCAGGTCGCTATCCAAATACTAGGAGTGGGCGGGGTCGGGTTGTAGGATCTGGCCACCGTATGGATTCCCCTGCTCCTCTTTTCCCCACCGCTAGTTCACCTTCTGCCATGACGCGCACTGCGCAATTTTCCTTTAATTTCTCTCTCAACCACCCACGAATCACAGCTTCAGTCACTATGGTTTTCCGCGAGGAGGCCCAAACGGAGGAAGAATGCACCCGTACGGCAGGTCTAAGCTCGGAAAAAGCCGGCCAACATTCGGGCCTTCAGGAGGGGAGCTGTGGCATGAATGTGGAGGTAGCACCTAGCGATCCTGGACCTTCCAAAGGATGGTGCCGAATCATCGAGGAGCCGGAGGAGTAGTTTGGTTAATTTGTTTTTCTTGCTTCGCGGCCCACTTAATTGGGCTGCTTTAGATTATTTTACTGTGCTGGACCTTTGTAATATTTTTGAATTATGTAAATTAAACATTCAAGACTGGTTTCCTCGTATGAGGGCAGTCTTCTTAATTTTTTGATTTTTTGATGACAAATTTTCCATGAGTCTGGGCAATGTTTTTGACTTCGGTGTAATTTTATTCCCACTATTAATAGATTAACTTTACTTAGAAAAAAAAATGTTGCCCTGTTTCTATTTTAAAACTATTTTTTGAAATACAGAGCCATGTTTATATGGTCTACGTATTATACTCTTTCTCTGTATATCTACAGGAACCTTTTTGCTATGAACAGGGTGGATGCTGTAGCAGGCTACTAATGGAAACAAGCAAGCCTGAACCTTACATCTCGGATGCAACATATGGTTACCAATTTTGGAATCAAGCGAGCCTGATCTTACAAGCGAGCCTGGGTTTTTGCAGATGGTTATCACACTCCTCACATGATTAGCGTTTTTCTATGTTCAAGGATTTTGGGTACTTTAATTTGTATTTGGAACAATGGACGTCGGTACTCTATCTATTGCTTTACTATTCTACATACTGCTATTTCACTTTCTTATAGATGCCTCGGGCATATTTGGATGCTTTCTCAAATTTGTCGATAATCTCCATGTGGACCGTTACTGGGTTTTATATCATGTCCCTGTATGTGACATGGGGTATTTTTCTATCATTGTCTAGGGTGGGACTTCCACTTTTCTGGATGGATATTTGGGTTCCAATCTTCGGATGTGAAAATGTAATGACTTCATGGACTGTTTTACTTCATATAATATATTCAAAACAACGTTTTTTCTCTTGTGAAAAAAAAATGATTAATGTTTATCTCTCTGCCTTCAAAACTAGCGATGCTGGTCTATGTTGCTGGTTTATTGATATGGTCTGATGGTCTTTTATATTTTGGACATATCACACTCCTCACATGATTAGCGTTTTTCTTTGTTCAAGGATTTTGGGTACTTTAATTTGTATTTGGAACAATGGATGTCGGTACTCTATCTGTTGCTTTACTATTCTACATACTGCTATTTCACTTTCTTATATATGCCTCGGGCATATTTGGATGCTTTCTCAGATTGTCGATAATCTCCATGTGGACCGTTACTGGGTTTTATATCAAGTCCCTGTATGTGACATGGGGTATTTTTCTATCACTGTCTGGGGTGGGACTTCCACTTTTCCGGATGGATATTTGGGTTCCAATCTTCAGATGTGAAAATGTAATGACTTCATGGACTGTTTTACTTCATATAATATATTCAAAACAACGTTTTTTCTCTTGTGAAAAAAAATGATTAATGTTTATCACTCTGCCTTCAAAACTAGCGATGCTGGTCTATGTTGCTGGTTTATTGATATGGTCCGATGGTCTTTTTATATTTTGGACATATCACACTCCTCACATGATTAGCGTTTTTCTCTGTTCAAGGATTTTGGGTACTTTAATTTGTATTTGGAACAATGGACGTCGGTACTCTATCTGTTGCTTTACTATTCTACATACTGCTATTTCACTTTCTTATAGATGCCTCGGGCATATTTGGATGCTTTCTGAGATTTGTCGATAATCTCCATGTGGACCGTTACTGGGTTTTATATCATGTCCCTGTATGTGACATGGGGTATTTTTCTATCATTGTCTGGGGTGGGACTTCCACTTTCTGGATGGATATTTGGGTTCCAATCTTCAGATGTGAAAATGTAATGACTTCATGGACTGTTTTACTTCATATAATATATTCAAAACAACGTTTTTTTCTCTTGTGAAAAAAAAATGATTAATGTTTATCACTCTGCCTTCAAAACTAGCGATGTTGGTCTATGTTGCTGGTTTATTGATATGGTCTGATGGTCTTTTTATATTTTGGACATATCACACTCCTCACATGATTAGCGTTTTTCTCTGTTCAAGGATTTAATTTGTATTTGGAACAATGGACGTCGGTACTCTATCTGTTGCTTTACTATTCTACATATTGCTATTTCACTTTCTTATAGATGCCTCGGGCATATTTGGATACTTTCTCAGATTGTCGATAATCTCCATGTGGACCGTTACTGGGTTTTATATCAAGTCCCTGTATGTGACATGGGGTATTTTTCTATCACTGTCTGGGGTGGGACTTCCACTTTTCTGGATGTATATTTGGGTTCCAATCTTGAGATGTGAAAATGTAATGATTTCATGGACTGTTTTACTTCATATAATATATTCAAAACAACGTTTTTTCTCTTGTGAAAAAAGTTCATTTTTTTAAAATTGAACCCTTGCGTCATCCTCTTGGCTTACATAGCATCAGATGCGACGACTTAAAAGCGTGGAAGAAGCGACGATTATAAAAAGCGTCGGACGGCAGCGTTAGCTTGTCGAACAAATTGGTCGGAATTGCGACAATTTGCAAACGTCGGAAGAGCGACGTTCAAAACGTCGGACCACATTTCGTCGGAATTGCGACAGTTTACAACCGTCGGAAGAGTGACGTCCAAAACGTCGGACCACATTGCGTCGGAATTGCGACAGTTTACAAACGTCGGAAGAGCGACGTTCAAAATGTCGGACCACATTTCGTCATAATTGTGACAGTTTACAAATGTCGAAAGAGCGACGTTCAAAACATCGGACCACATTTCGTCGAAAGTGCGACAGTTTACAAGGTCGGAAGTGTGACGGATTGGGAAACGTCGGAAGAGTGACGCTTGTTTGGAAGCGACGGAAAAAGTGTCGATAGTGCGACACTTTTTAAGTGCGTCAGAACTGCGACGGTATGGAAAACCACGTTTTGCCCGCCCTCGAACTGTCGCTCTTGCGACGACTATGTGTCGGAATAGCGACGAATTGGCTGTCGGAAATTCCGCCAAATTTTCTAGTGTTTGACTGTTTTCTCTAGCTGTTTTTGTTGATCTTCGAAAATTTTCCGTTCCAACTCTTTTTCAGTTGTTGTCAACTTATCCCTCTCTATGGCTTCTCCATACACGTCAAATGCAAAAGTATAAGAAAAGCGAGGGCTTGCCTAGATTTAAAATTCCATTGCACTGCATTTATTAGCTAACCATAGTCACTAAGATCAGATTTTTTACTTTCTATGTATTATGATATCAATATTTGTTTATCAATGCATTATGATATCAATATTTGTTTATCACATTGAGACATCATTTTTTTCCAATTACAAAGACATTTGTGGTTCACCATATTGCAACGTTGTTTATATTTTGTCACATGGTGATGTTTTTTTGTTGTTACTCACTTTACAATGTTGTTTGTTGTTCATCACATTCTCACAACACTTGTTTATCACATTGTGATGAAATTTGCTTTTCATCGCATTTTGATGTCATAACATTGCAATGTTGTTTGTTATTCATCACATCGTGACAACATTCATTGTTCATCACATTGCAAAGTCATTTGTTTTTTGTCACATGGGTGATGGAATTTGTTGTTTTTCACATTATGACGTCATTTTTTTTGTCTAATTTCCATATCATTTATTGTTCATCACATTGTGAGATTATTTGTTATTCATCATGTTGGGACAATAAAATCATTGTAAATTCTATTTTCAAAATAAAACAAGTGTAAGATTTAGATTTTTTTTATTACAAATTTTGTGTGCATGTAACATTTTAGTAAAAAATGAATATTTGTTTGTCATCGTTATATTGAATGTAATTATATTTCTTTAGTTATTTGTATTTTATAAATATAGTTTTTGATTATTTGTGTTATTAAATCATTTTTTTTTTGAAATTATGTAGTTGATTTCAAATTCTAAAATTTAATTATGAGCTTATTTTGGCTCTATTCTTGGGGAGACGATCTTCCCAAATATTATATTCCTTTGGTGTATTTTTTCACCTTTTGGGGCAATTGCTAGTATTAGTACAAGTTGAGCCTCTCTTCTCTCCTAACTATCTTAGCTTATCACAAGGGAGTAATTGCAACATCAATTATGGTACTCACAATAGGTTAGATAAGGTAGTGGTGTCATAGTAAAGAACAACTTTCCATGTGCATTATTTAGTTTCATGTTTCCTCGTAACACTTCCCCTTATTGGCTTTTAATGTAATTTATATGTGTGGTTCTTATGGTTTTAAAAGGAATTGGAAAGGACAAAGCAAAAGTAAAATCTAGATAAAGTGTTTGTTCTTGAGGCTTTAGGAGATTGATCTGAGTTTTGTTCTTTACTTAGAAATTTTTCATTAAAGTCTTTAATTTGCACAAAATGATTTTATTTTTTTCAAAGTCTTCTCTTATTTGAAGTGAAAATTTTGACAATTTAGAGAATACATGGAGTAAGTGGGGTAAGTAGCAAGTCCAACAACTTGCATTGGTTGTGTTGCCTTACCATTATTTGGGTTAGGATTGGGTTACACAGGAAGTCAAAGTCAAGGAGGAGTTGATGTGGATAGTTGCATTGGTGGAGAAAGAAGAAGTGACATAGATGGTTGCAATAAGGCTTGTTGAGGGCCTTTGAAGGAGGGATTTCCTCCACCCTTGCAAAGGCTAGTTGGGTGGAGGAGCCATCTATGGCTAAGCAGGTAAGTGCTAGTCCCCTATTATGACTTAATTTTTTATTTATTTTTATGTTTTATCACTTCATTTAGCCTTAGGAAAGCCATTTCAAGTTACTTTTGATACCATTTAGTCATATTTTTCCAATAAATACATTCTCCAAAGTATTTTGTTTGTCATTTTTAATTTTTAGAAATCTATGAAATATTACATTGTAAAAAGAATTTACAGAACTACAATAAATATCATAATTGATTATTTGTTCTCATATATTCAGGCTACTTGGGCGAAATCCACGACATGGTTTTTTTTACCTAGAATCTCGAGATGGATGAATACCTATCTGCTTGACTATAATCAACACTGAGATGCTTAGTCAATGCGCCCAATCTAACAAGCCAATTTTTTATTTTCACTCAAATCTAATTTTTCTTGATTTTCTCCACGATCTGAGCCTTGCACAAGGTTGATTTGATCTATTTATAGTCCCAAGATAGCCCATAATAATCAACAAGTAGGATTTTTATGTTTTTAGTTCCTTTTTGCATATAAAAGCAAGCAAATGGTGCTTGTTACGTAAGTTTGTAATTTAAAGAGATTGAATAAATAATTGGTGAGCTTAGAATTCAACTTTAACACTTTTATTCAACTTTATTTCATATAATATATGCATATATTTTGATTCACAATTATTGATAGTCTATGAGTGTGCTTGTACATGTCGTCATATCTTGTTTATATGTGTTTCTTTCATGTTCATACTTCATAGCTTTGAATTTTTTTTTCTTCTAAAGTATCATGTTCATACTTGTCATTTTATGCTATTGTGCTTATAATTTGCATATAAACTTGTTGTCCATATTTTGTCATATATCGTTTTTTATAATTTATTGTTTAGAGTATTGTTTATGAAACATAATTATTAAAAACTAGTTGTTGGTTATGAAGACAAGCTAATTGATATGTTAATTTAGAGGACAAGGATTGCCATCCACTACTTTTCTTGGTTGAAAAGGCCCTAAATCTCTCACAACTTCTCACTTAGTGTTGTATCAACAAGCCTATCATAGTTCCTTCATTTCTTCCATTCATTCCTTGCTTTCCTACATCAATGACTTAAGTATACACCAACTAATGAGTTCAGTAAAAGACTACTCGAGTTTCCATACACTTTTTATCTCACAAGTGGAGAATGCCATAATGCATTCTTGACTTTTTAAAGTAGTGTTAGGTTGAGTTTATTAGATTGGAAAAAAAACTACCAGAGTGTTTGTCTACTTCCACTAGTGGAAATTGTCCCAGTATATTAACAATCCATTAAAATAAACCACTTGAGCATTGCTTTTGATTCAATCATTTACAAGTATTTGATTTATTTGTGACTAGATTAAGTTTTTCTTTCTCAGTTTAGTCCTTTAAATTAGAATTCTAGATCTTGAATTCCATTATCTAACTTTAATACTTAGGATTAAAATGTGATAGTCAATCTAGCCTATTTCCTTACATATTTTATTGTGATTCCAAGTTTACAAACACCCGTTTTGGTACAAATATTATGTCCTAATTTATGCACCCAAATTAGCTTAGCAGTAAGCACCATCGTAGGGAAGAATTATGCATTGAAGGGTTAGTTCAATATGAGTTATAATACTTTGATTGAACTTGAATCATACCTTAAGATTTTGGCTACCATGGTCACTTATAGTAGATGAAACATAGATTCGCTGGTTCTTCATCTTCCTGATAAACAACTTTTAATATGGGCAGAGATGGAAACTTGCTTGTTTCATGGTCCTCACTTCGTATTACACAAGCCTCAATGTTATCCATCTGGAATTTCCCCAATGGGTTCTTTCTTCTACACTTTGGACAAAATATTGTTAAAACTAATTATGCTTCTACCTTCTTCTTGTTCATGTTTAACGTGTCTAACTAGGAACTCAATGAACTAAGTATATCAATTTTAAAGTCTTCTAACATGTTCCCAATCTATGCTCTGGTGATCCCATTACCAATAGTCTTGCCAAGTTTTTTTAATTTGTTTCTTGGTCCTCCTCTACCAATATTTGAAGTACCTCTTGAATATCTCTAACACAAATCCATGATAATATCATGGGATTGTTAGGAGACATCTAATCCAACCATCTAGTTTAGAAGTTCAATACAATCATATACGATTCCTTGTAGTAGCAAGACTCATAGTGTCTCAAGGGAAAAATCTCCCTGTATTGCCCTTTGTAAATTGTACTTGAATATTTTAATGTAGTATTCAATACTTTCTTCTTTGTGTTGGGTTATCCTAAAGACTTCATCCCTCCTTTCCTTATCTTTACAACAATCTTTATACTTTATAGGACTTTATATTTCTTTTGTGCCCAAGTGTGGATGTTGTCTCTGCCAAGGCCCAAGAACCATCATAGAGCAACATTCTTTAGTGTAATTTTCGGGCATCCATCACATAGTCATAACTTTTGCAGAGAACATGAAATTCAAAGAGGAAGGTTGCAAGATCCTCTTTTGATAAGCCTTGGAATTTAGGCAAGGTTGAGTGCAGAATGTTATTGCTAGAATCCTTGCACCTTAAAAATGATAAGAAACCAATAATTACACTCCTCTTAAAGGGGTAAAACTCCTTTTATAGTGAATAAAATGTACAAGGCAATATTTTATGCTCCTAAGACCAAGTATCCTCAGTATATACATTGGAGACAAAAGGTACAATTATAATAAAATGGGAACATAAGGGTTGCTATCTTACATAACAATATAACAATAAAAATAAATCACTCAATATATAAGGCTTAATAAGGGAATTTAGGGTTAATTTGGGATCATATATGGATTAACATGCCCCTCCCATTCAAGTAAGTGTTGTATTCAATACTTGTTTATCTGTGGGTGTTTTTTCATGAACAACTCATATCCCATTCCAATTCTTCCACTAGTAGATTCTTCCATTTGATGAGGTACTCAATGATTGCTCGATTTCCCATTTGTTAAGTCCTTGTTTCCAAAATTGTTTCTAGTTTTAGAGTATTATTTTCACTTCTTCATTAATCTATAGTAGAATATTTTGGATTGGGGTCTTGTCACTAATTACCTTCTTTAAGCAAGAAACATGGAATATTGGGTGTACACACGAAGATGGAGGCAACTCCAATTTGTAAGCCATACCTCCAATCCTCTACAACACTTTTCAGGGGACGTAATACCCCGGTGCTAATTTATATTCCTTCTTTTGTTTATTTAGGGGCATATGTTTATATGGTTGTACCTCACAAACACTCAATCCCCCACTTCAATTTCCCTTTCATTGTAATTTTGGTTGGATTGTTGTTTCATCCTATTTTGTGCCATAACCAAATTGCATTTCAATAGTTTGATAACCTCTTATTGGTGTTGTATGTGGTCCTCTAGGACTTGAGCCTTTATAGTCCCTTTCAAGGGTGATGAGATAGATGGAGGATGATATCCATAAGCTGCCATAAATGGTGGCATTTTTATGAAGTATGGAAGGATGTGTTATACCACCCTTTTTCCAAGGCTAGCCATTTGACCCATTTTGTTTGCTTATCAGATGAAAAGTAACATATATTTCATTCTAAATGTGTATTCAAAATCTTAGTTTTCCCATAAAATTGAGGATGGTTAGATGATTTGTGAGCCAAATTAGTACCCAAACAAGAAAATAATCCAGTCAAAAATTTTCTCGTGAAAATTGGATCTCTTTCACTTAAATTAATCTTTCTACTGGATAATTTTCCATGAATGTTTCGACCAGAACTCTTGATTTAAAAGGATGAGAAAGAGAACAAAAATGGGTATACGTTTTCATTTTATGTACCATTTCAATATGAAATTATTTCCTTCAGATTTAGGTAAACATGTAATAAAATCCATTAAAACTTCTTCCCAACACTAGCTTGTTATGGCTAATGGTTGAAGGAGCCCTGAGGTCTTGATAATATCTCCCTTATTTTATTGGTATATCACACATTCCACCACAAAATTTCACACATTTTCTTTAATACATTTCAAAAAAAATCTCTCTTCATCCTATTTCCTGTCTTCTAGAACCCTGAATGTCCTCCCATATGAGAAATATGTAATTACAAAAGGACCTTCTATCTGAGTTGAGAATTCTTACATAGGTATAAGTGATCTTTGATACCATAAAAAATCATTTTTCCACATAATTTTTTCTACTGCATGGGGGTACTCCTATAGCTATTGAACGATTTTTCATATATTTTCATCTTGTTTCCATGCTATCCTTGCTTCTTCCGCCCAGTTAGATTATGGAATGGAAATAACACATAGTAAACCATTTGTGTCTTCCTCTTTGATTGAGAGTGCATCTGCCACAATATTTTGTTTTCCATTTTTGTAGATAATTTCAAAGTCATAACTCAACATATTTGTGACCCATTTTTTTGTTCTTATGAAGATAGTATTTTCTCCAAGAAGTAATTCATGATATCATGATTTGTTTTTACTTTGAAGTGTCTTCCTATCAGGTATTGAAGCCATTTATTAACTGCATATAGTATGACCAACATTTTTTTTCACAGATGGGTCTGTGTAAGTTCTTTCCTTTAAGTTTGCTACTTTCAAAAGCAATGGGCCTTCCTTCTTACATCAAAACTACACCAATGTGATGGGTTGAGGCATCACACTCTACAATAAATATTTTTTGAAGTCAGGTGTCGCATGAGTTGTACACATAACTTATTTAAGTTCTTCAAAAGTTGTGGTTGCTTATTTAGTCCAAGAAAATGCTTCCTTCTTCAATAATATTTTTGTTAAAGGTTTTGTTATTTAAACATAATTATTGAAAAAATTATGGTAATATCTTGTCAATCCTAAGAATCCTCTGAGTTTCTTAAAGGTATTGGGGATTGGCCACTCCCTCAGAGCTTTGATTTGGTTAGGATCCATCTTGAGACCCTCATGTGATACAATATGACCCAAATATTCCACTTCTTGAACCCCAAAGGCAAACTTGAAAGGCTTTTCATATGGTTGTTTCCCTCCCAATAGTGTCACTACCCTGTCAACATGTTATATATGTTGTTCCAAATATTTTTTGTAGATTAGTATGCCATCAAAAAATACTAACAAAAATTTTCTAAGGAAGAGTTTGAAAATAGAATTCATCGTGATTTGAAATGTTGAAGGTTCATTTGTAAGTTGAAATGGCATAACCAAAAACATATAATGAACTTCATGTGTTCTAAAGGTTGTTTTGGGAAATTCTTATTGCCCCATTTTGATTTGATGATATCCAAAACAAAGATCCAACTTAGAAAATAAAATTGCTTCATGCAATTCATTTAATAATACATCAATGACAATAATATAAAATTTATCTATGAATGTCATTTTGTTGAGCTGTATGTAATCTGGACACATATGCCATGAACCACCGATGAAGGGAAATCGCTTTGGCTAGGTTGAATGATGCATGGCTCTAACATTTCTTGAACCATATGCTCAATCTCACTCTTTTGTGCACGTGGATACCTGCAAGGCCTAATGTTATGTGGTTCTCTTCCAGGTTACAAATGAATAGCATGGTCATGATCTCAGACAGGTGGAATACCCTTAGGAATTTCAACAAATACCTCAAAATGATTGTTGATAACTTTTTCGATATCCATTGGAGCAGAGGATATAAATTTTTGAACATGTAATGAACACAATTGTGCAATTACACCTTGGTATCCCTTTTTTATCAATTTTGTTATGCTTTTAGAGCTTATCAATTTACTATGTTTCCCTTGGATACCTCTATGATCAATTTCATTTCCTTATAAGAAAAATGTTATGAAAAGATCGTGAAAATTAAGGGCCAATATTCCCAATGATGGTAACCATTGGACCCCTAGTACAATATTAACACCACCCATTTGGATTTCAATCATGGGGCTAACCAAAAAATACTCCCCCATATTCAGCTTGATGCTATGGCACTTCCCAAATGTTATGATTAGGCTTCTACCTTAAAATTTATAAGAAACCAATAATTATAGTTATCTTCAAGAGGAAACCTCTTTTACAAAGAATAAAATGTACAAGACAATATTTGATGCTCCTAAAGCTAGGTCTCTTTTGTATATATATAAGAGACAAAGGGTACAATTATAACAAAATGGGACCATGAGGGGTTCTAGCCTACATAAAAATAACAATAGAAATGTAATCACTTAATGTCTAGGGCTTAATAAGGGTTTTAGGGTGATCATGGTGCTTATATAGGGCTTAATGGTTCTTCATCTTGGTCTCTTAATTTGATTCTGAAATAGAGAATTCGAAAGAGGATGTCTCTTCTTTGACAAACTCATGTGCCATATTTTCTTGAGAAATTTCCTCATCTTCTTAAGGTACTTTGGGAGAGTTAGGAAAAATTAACTCTTTGGAGTGGAACTACTCATTTAACAGACCTCATGGAAAAATATTTTCGTATGTGTAGAAGATGAGGCTTGTACAATTTCAAGTCCCTCAATAGAGGATTAATGTTTCTTATTGGTAAGGGAGCTTGTTGTAGGAGTTAAATAATTCAGCTTATTGTTCCCGTTTTCCTCTTTATATTGTCCTGCATTGTTAGTATTGTGGGGATTTTAGTGGAGCTAATGAATATACCTTGTTGGTCCCTAACTCTGTGCATGGAAAATTAAAAAATCATTCTTTATAAAACAATTTTTTATAAAGAAAAACTAGAATGAAATACATCACATCAATTACCTAAAATAAACCTACTAACTGATCAAGAAACAAAACAATATCATACAATTTATAGTTCCTTAGCAGCAATGCCAAAAATGACAAGTTTTTGAATTACCTTATAATTTCTTAGTAAATAATTGAGAAACTGTCATTTAATTATCAATTTGGTGTTCATATGGAACTTGCAAACTTTCGTACATTTTATATGCTAATACAATTTTTTAACTGGTAATGAGGTTGTAATATTCTAAAAGAGGGTTACATAGCAAGATATTAATGTTCTTTTGTAATCCACCCAGGAAATAAAACCACACATGAAAGAATTTAAAGGTCACACTTGCAGAATTGAAATAACACACTTCTACCGAGTGGACTTAGGAAATTTAATTCTATAACCCCCAACACAGGTAGAATAACTATTCTACTTTTGTAGGAAATGAAATGGAACATTTCTACATAGTAGGCTTAGGAAGCTTAACATTGTAACTCCCAACACAAATAGAATAACTAAACTACTTTTGCTGGAAAGGAAATGGTAAAATTCTACCTAGTGGACTTAGGAAGCTTACTGTTGTAACCACCACAAGTAGATCAAACCAAACGGGAAGAAATAAAGCACACAGACAAAATTAAATCACACAGGAAATAAAGTGGTGACTTGGTCAAGGTTTTTGATCATCTCGATCCTTGCAATAAAGATGCATATGAAATGATGAAAATTTGTACATATAAAATCCAATCCAACTAAATGTATTAAATGTAACATTGTAAATATGGGAAAATAGAGTAAGTGAAGCACAATATCTAGGAACATAGTATTTACTTATCAAATTAATGAGTTGCAATAACATTAAGAAACAAAGTAATTTTTAAACCAACATAAATATAAATAAACTTAAAGCTACTCTATATAATTACAAGAAATATGTGAGTAAGGAGGGATCCCTACCTCCTTAGGCGAGACACTCGTTATGAAAATAGTAAAGCGCCTAAATTATCAACACATCATATGCATCGAGCATAATGGAAATTGAATAGAACCACAAGCTTTGTGTTATTAGAAATTCATAATACAAATTACAATCAATTGTCATCCCTCGTCTCAAGTAGAGCAGGGTGTTTTTATACAATGCTTTATCCTTAAAGTAATCAAGGTATGAAGGGATAGGCATGAGAATATTGAGATTCTTAATCTATTCCTTCTTTGTTAAAATAATTTCACAAAAAAAATAGAAAAAATAGACAAATGATAACTCATCCAGTTATTGTGACAGGTGGAAGTTTGGTCAATCATTTATCATTGTCAACATTTCCTTATTGAGAAACCAACTACCTCTTGTCACTTCCTATCTTGGTAAATTAAATGACCAATCTATTATTAAGAAATCTATGGATGCCATTTGTATGGCTAGGGGTTGACTGGTGCTACATTGTACTTACTATCTGGGAGTTGCATTAGTTATCCTTAACGATAAGGTGTTACAACATATGAATATGGATGTGTTCTAACATCAGTATTGTGGCACTAAACTATATTGTGTTGTAGTAATGGATTTGCAACACTCACACTGTATCATGTTACATCAATTGTGTTGTAACAATGAATTTTGTTGTGTTGCAATAGTTGGAGTTGCAACACATGCACTATGGCTATGTTGCAGCAATAGATTTGTAGAACTTGCATTTTGTCATGCTGCAACAGTGAGTTATTGGAGGTTGCAATAATACAGGGGTTTTGTTGCAACACAAAGGTATTGCAGCAACACAAAGGTATTGCAACGACTTTCCTTTGCTTCCTTTTCAAAGATATTTGTATGAATCTTCTTGAAGTGATTCTTATGAATTTTCACCGATTAGCATAAAAAGGAAAATTCCTTCCTAAATACATAAGAATGAACATTAAAAGGACATAATTGGAAGATAATTGTACCTTGATAAAAAAAATGCATCTTTATGGGAAAACTATGTGATGTGGTGGTACAAAAATGGATAAAAGTACTAAAAAAGGTATTGGATGGGTACTAAAGAGATATCAATTTGGACGACCATCACCTATCATGCTAAAAGATGTCATTGACCTTACTATAGAAGAAGTGACAAAAATAACTAGAATCCTAGTTGTAAATGAGCACCCCACAGGTACTGATGCTTCAAGGAAGGAAGAATAGAAAAATGTTGAAGGAGATCAAGGAGAAGTTATAGTTAAGGAAATTATTTCTAGTAAGGATGATGGGACAGTTACCACCAAGCAAACTCAATACATCGTAGCAATTCTTAATGACAAGGTTACTAATATCCAAGCCTCTCGAGAATCACCTAAAATGAAAATATATTTCAAAGAGACTAAGGAATATTCTGCAACCAGACAGGAAACTTGTACAAATGGACAAAGGACTACAAAAGACCAAAGCAAAATTGAAAGCAAGGGGCTATAATGGAACACCTTCATACACAAGGTAGCCTAGAAAATATTTTATCTTAGTGAGAGAAAGCCATACCACAACATGTGAATGATGTTGTTTACTTTGAATCTATTACTTACAACAGTTAAAAGAAATTCTATCATTAGAAGAATAAAAAAGAAAAAGGAAAATCGTTGTGGATATTGGCATGGTCTACATTTCATAAGAGGTCATACTAGATATTAAGATGGCATGGACCATTAATCTAGTAGTAATTGGACTATCCATCTCCCATGCTTCATTAGATAAAGCCAGAGAAGAGGAAAGAGAGTTGTAAAAGGATAAAAAAGAGGTGGCATCCCTCCAACATCAAGTGCAGTAATAGAAAGAAAACGGGGGGACTACAAATATAGTAGGGGACCTTATGGAAGAACACCATGGATGTTGGAAAGCTCATGATGATTTTCTATAGAAGGTGCTATAATTTGAAGAAGAAACCATATATCTATTGGTTGCACATACGGAAGTATAACATTGGAAAGCAAGAGTTTCTAAAACCCTGAGCTAGACAAAATTTACTAGGGAAATCCAAAAGGCTTAGGGGAATGAAGAACACAAGATTACACTTTTAACTAAGGACAACCTAAACTGAATGAGCGTAGCTTCCTGATACTAGGTGGAACTTGCAAATAAACCAACTATAAATATAGTGGAAGAATGATCGTCATCTTAAAGGACCTAGAACAAGGTTAAACAAATAATAAATAACATCCATCCATTTTCTATCATTCAGGATGCCTACATATTTTTAACTTTTCTAAGAAGTTGCAATAAAGTTCAACCATATCATCCATGAGAACCAATAAGACATGATGTTGTATTTAATTAAATAATATTTTATATAAATTTTACTTTATTTTTGTTAGAAACATATTAGAAATATAATATATTGCATCATTGTTAATATATTTTTTATCACATAATACATCATTGTTAATATATACATCCAAAGCAACTTCCAACATATTCTATCTATTGAGATTATCACCATGTACCTTTTCTATTATTAAAAGTAACAAGGACTGAATAATCCAGAGATATCATACAACTTAGTTTAATTATATTTTTGCATTGTAAAATATTTTTGATAAAAAAATAGTTAAATTTATATAAATTAAAATTTGTATTTTTTAGGAGCTGAATCTATTTATATAAAAATAGATTTTATATAATAAAAAATTAATAAAATATTCAAAAGTTATAACAAACAATTTTAATTATAAAAAAATAATTTGAAAACTTGAGGCACAATGCAATTAGGTTTTACAATATCAAATAACTCTTTTTACAAAAATACTTGCCAATGAATAATATAAAAAGGTACGCCCTTGTAATTAATGGTGTCAGAGGTTAGTACATGAAGAGTGGAATAGATAATTAAACTATGCAGTCAACGGACGATTCCATCACCGGGAAATGCACGTTCTAGATTTTAGGTTTCTACTTTGTAGTATGCCTTTACAACATTGGTAAAAGGATGATAAGAATTGTCAAAGATAGTGAAGCCAAGTTTACCATACCAATACCTCAAGTATTTCATGATTAGAAAATGGTGTAGTTATCCCAAAAAAAATTGGGTGAAAAGAAAATTAATATAAAGTCAACGGACGATTCCATCACCGGGAAATGTACGTTCTAGATTTTAGGTTTCTACTTTGTGGAATGCCTTTTACAATATTGGTAAAAGGATGATGAGAATGGTCAAAGATAGTGAAGCGAAGTTTACCATACCAATACCTGAAGTATTTCATGATTAGAAGGTACTTCACGATTAGAAAATGGTGTAGTTACTCTCCAAAAAAAGAAATGGTCAAAAGAAAATTAATATAAAGTCAATTCAATAACTAATGTGTTATATAACAAGTGCTACTTATTAGTTAGTTGTATAACAAATGTTACATAGTAGTTAGTGTCCTGTCACTTAGTTTAAATATAATTAAATTGGAGTTTAGATTGTTGAGAAGTTACGAGCTAATCAATTAAAGTCTTCATAAAAAAAACAGATATAAAATTTAAAATGTTGTGCTAAAGTGGTGTTTTATTTCTTTTGCAATGTTTTGTTCAAATTGATATGGAGAAACTCAGTTTGAACTGAATGAGATGTCAATTCCAAGTAACTTGCTTTGCACAACTATTTGTCTCTTACAAGGTTCATGGGAATTGTACATGATTGATATAGAGATTAATACAATTGTGTTTGTGGCAGTGAAGGTAGGGGAATATGGAACTAAACTTATCTCTCAAATGATGTCTTGTTTCAAACATGACTTCTTTTGTAGAGAAAAATGGAGCTATGATGATAAATACCTTTCCATACTTAGCAATTCCTATCAAGATTAGCTAAGCATCCTTTCTACTATGGCATGTTGGTCCTCATTAAGGAAAATATTTAATCTTACTTTATATTAAATTGGTTCTAACATGCACAAGATTATGATCAATGATATGACATATAATTGGCTCATGACTATTGGTTGGGATTTAAAACTGTGCCATTAGTAAGGAATGAAGAAAATGTGTATTACTCATCCCTAATTTCCATAATATAGATGTAGTAATAGAAGTGCTACATTCATCCAAATTAGAAATTTTGTTTATTAATGCAACCTCTTTATTACTTGTGATTGAAGAAATTTCACGAGGGGTTGAAGAGTTGAAGAAGCAAACAAAGTGTGAACCATCCATCTTGCACATTTCCCTGCTTCAAAAGATATTAAATGGTCTTTCCCAACATGATGTAAGAATGTGTCCCATATATGGCCATATCACTAGAAGCAGTATGCTAACACAAAAGAGAGGAAAATTTGTTTAATGGCTATAACAATGTGTCTCATATATGGCAACATCACTGCAAGTGGTATGTTGACACAACAAAGAGGAAAAAATGCTTTTTGTATATGAATCCTGAGGAAATGATCTTTCTTTGCTCCATGGACTTGTCCGTAAAGTGTATCTAATGCACTTCCCATCTACATCTGTTCAGAGACACTCAAGTAACGAAAGTAAAGCTGACTAGTGTACCAAAATCTAAGACCTGTAATATTTAATTTAATTTAAAGGCAACCTTCAAGATAAGACTCTATATAAGAAGAGCGAGTTAAAATTTAAACACAATTATAATACTAACATTACTAATTCAACAACCATGATTCATAGCACCTGTTCCTGACAATTCTGAATGTTCTTGATTGATTCTAAGGTGGAAGATAACAATTAAATGAAAAATCCAACTAAAACTGGAATATTGAGAGGGACAGATCAATATTGAATTTGACCTGCAAAGGAGTCTAACTTCATCTACTGGATAGATCAAATGAGAAAGTTTTTGAATCTCAAGGAAAGTTGGATAAAAATCCATATCCAACTCTGTGTGTCCCAAGAAAATCCTTTGCATTACTCTTGCTATTTTTGTTTCATTTCCTCATAAATTTGTTTCCCTTGATGAATAAGTTGTGTTTTATGACAAAAGATAAATTATATGACAACTAATGATATTGGTAGCTTTGCCATATTTATACCATATTTTGTTTTTACTGTGGTAATTTTGATAAATATATATGTATAAAACACCATAACAAGAACTTCAAGGTAATTAACTTCCATCATTTACATTAAAGTTTACCTAGTATTATTAGGTTATTCACATGAGCACAAAAATGATTGAATCTAAACTTGCAAAGGCATCTAACTTCATGGACTAGATACATCAACTGAGACAATTTTGTACTCAAGCAAAGTCGTATAAAAGTTCTGTTGGCGAGGGAACAGGTCTCGTAGAGAAGACCTGGGTTCAGGTCTGAGGGCCAACAAGGTTTTCCGCCGTAGTCTAGATTCACGTCGGCATTTACACTCTGCTCCGAAGGGCAGAGAGTCTCACCCGAGGCGTGCCGCGACCCTATTGTGATAGGGAGCAGATCGATATCATCCTCACAACATCCATACAGGTGAATCAAAGCCAAACCAAAGTCTTAGACAATCATAACATACCATCCCATAACAGTTAAACTAACGATAAATAAAATTTTTAAATGGAGCTTATAACATCACTCATTCACACTCATAATCATGTATCCAGAAGAACACTCCTGAATATATTAATCATCAGCTGTCAGAGGCGAACTATTACAAGGCTCAGCTACATATGAGCATAGAACAGAGAAAAATACAACAAGTCCCTAGGGAGAGAGAGAAACCCCAGTAACCCAGAAGAGAGGAGAACAATGCAACCCATACATAGCTCTCCCGCGGCTCTCTGTTGCCTATTCCCGTCTGCGCTGACCTCCTTATCCGTTGGTTGGCTGCCTATTTGTTCTACTGCCTGCACGACTGACAGTTCCTCCTTTCTTCTTACTCGGTTGTCTTTCGTTTTCTTTCAGTTCATCTTGAGTTCACTTCTTGTTTCCTTCCACGCCCCTCCGCCGTCTATGCTTGATCCTGCAACAACTGTGACACCTGTCCTCCGCTCCTTCGCAACCTTGACACCTTTCTGCCTATCGGGGTTGCGTTCTGCCACGTACTCGCCACAACTCAAAATATGTTGATTTTCAAAACGAGGGCCCCAATAGGCCCCGACCACGTCCCTTTGACTTACCCTGAGTGAATTGTCCTGTGCTGTCTCCATTTCCATGGGTTCGCCCGACCCTGTGCCCTGTTTTTGCTGCGCACCTTCTCCTTGTTGTCCAAACAAGGGCCCCAAATCTAGGACCTTGTTTAGAGCTGAAGCTTTGAGCTCTTGGAAGGTTGCCATGGCCTGCTGCCACCCTTGCATCAACTCGTCGGTCTCAGCCGTGATTTTTGTGACAACTTCCTCCTCGGCATTTGACGACACGACGCCGAACACTGTGTTGATTTGTGTGTCAGCCTCAGAGGCCAATTGCTGCATCATTTGTGCGCTGATCTTTACGGGCTATCGAAGCTCTCGGATGGTCTGTTTGGCTGCCATCGAAGTCTCCTCTATTTGTTGAATTTTGACCTCTAACACATCCACCTGCGCATAAAGCTGGTCCAGCCTACTTGGATCTGTTGCTTCCTGTATTTCCTTGGAGATCTGTTGCAGTTGGGACGAGATCAGTTGCGCCTTCACCATGAGGGCCATTGAGCATTCTTGCAAACCCTTCAGTAGGTCGTATGCATCTTTGGCTGCAGTACTTATAACTTCCTGCATCTTTGTTACTTGGCCCTCTCTCTGATATTTGTGCTGAGTACACAACTGTTGGGTCAGGCAATGCGGGTCAGGCTGCCAATGCTGCCTTGAGTTCCGCATTTTCATGGTGGAGGTTTGAATATGCCACCCTTAGGTGGATCGCCCGCCCTACTACATCTGTTTCCTGCACGTCGTTCGGTATTTGACTGTCGTGGGCCGTCACTGCGAGCTATACTTCTTTGAGAACCCTGGTCATTGTTTCCAGCTGTCCCTGTAGCTGCTCTTTCTCCGTTGTCAACTGCTCATGCTGTTCAGTAAGCGTGCTTATCTGCTACTGCTGTTGTTCACGTTTCTGCTGTAGCTCCGAGTGGAGCTTCTCAGCCTACTGTGTTTCCCTTTGGATGAAATGGTACATCTGAGCTATCCCCCATGTCTCCATGCTTTCGGCACCGATGGTACCCTGACCTGGCCTTCGCTCCTGGAGTGGTTGCCCACTAGCAACCGATCTTGCTGACTGGTCTTGAGGTGACTGTGGCGGAGTTTTCTGGGGTGCAGAGTTCGTCATATTCAGGTCTGGTCGCCCCTCTTGATCTGCTCGCTTGGGTGGTTGGAGCGGGGTAGGCTCAGGGAGTGGCCCAACTATGTCTTCAATTGTCTACTCTAACTGAGTGATGAGGTTGGTAAAAGTAGTCTGCGGGACCACGGTAGGGTTGACCGGGGGTATCGCTTCTGTACTCGAGTTAACCTCTGCCCCGTGGTCCCCATTGAGCATTCTTCTGATAACTAGATCATACACGGTGGCGGATGAGGTGGATGGTGCAGAGTTGTGAGGTCCTCGGGAGACAGATGAGGTGGTGGGTGGTAGTGGATCCGGACGAGGTGGCAATATGCGGATTTTCAAGAAATCATAGGGGTTTATGGGGGTGTGAGGTGGCAACTCGCTTGCTTCTTTTGTCTCAACTATCTTCTCTTCTTGGATCAGTACCCCTGTGCTCAATTGTCGGGGTGGATCCTCTCCTGTGAGGTCGACCATCGGACTTGATTCTGCAACCCTAGCTCTCTTAGCCTTTGGTGCCGCTACGTGCTTAGCAGCTCTACTTTTCCCCGCCAACATTGTAGTTGCTGGGGTTGGCGAACTGAACAATACATTGGGAATGGGTGCAAAGATGGAAGTTGTGCTTGGAGATGGATTAGACTGGGAGACCTGGAATTCTGAAAAAGTTGGGAATGAGTAGTACTACTTGCTATCACCTGAACTACTTCATTAAAGCTTCGTACCTTCGTGTTCAGTTGCTGAATGATCGAGAGGAGTTGTAGGTTCGACATCCTATTTGCTGCCTCCTTCGACGTTTCTCCTGGCAACCAGTGTGGTAGCATCCCGTCAAAGATGTACGTGTACACTCCATCCCTGATCTCCATTGCAACTCCCAGCCACGAACAAACCTCTGTGTGAAAAGCCGCTTCATCAATTTGGAACTTCAGAGGCCTCATCTGGAACGTTTTTTCTGGTACACAAGTGGGTCTAAGGAACGTATTCCTGTGCATGACTCCAAACCAGACTTGCTCACTATATCCATCCAGTAGGTTTCTTGGGATCCTCTGTTGACCCATTACAACGTCGACCATTAGGCCGTACCAAATCCTGAAGGCTTCTGCATTTACTTCCTTGGTGTTAGGGTCTCCAGACACCTTCCATGGTACAAACTTCATCACCAGCAGCTGATCTTCCGCTATCTCCACTGGTATCCTGATGAAGGGGAAAGTCCACTTCCACATGGCCAGCACTATTATCAAATACCTGTAGATAAACCCAGTTGCCCTCTTATAGTTGTCTTCACATGCCTCGAACAACTCCTTCAGCAGGAAGGAGCACCAGTTCAGCCTGGTCCCCTGGACACAATGCTCTGCAACCAAAATTGTGTCTAATGTACACTCTCCTTTGGTGTAATGTCTCATCGTCTTGCTGGCAATGAGGTAGCAAGCGAATCTGATCTCTGGCCTGTTGATTAACTCAAATTTTTCCCCCTTTCCTCCTCTTTGGGTGCCATACTTGGCATAGTAATCTATGTCCCCTCACTTCTTCGCCCATTTCGATATAGTTTGGAACGCTGAAGATACGTCCCTTCCTTCCTGCGACAGTCCTGTCAACCTATGAATGTCTTCGACGTGAATAGGGATTTCCTTCCCCAGCCACATAGAGCCGTTTTGAATTCTGCTCAACAGGAATTTGGTGCACTGCATTGCAGTGCCTGTAATCCAAAATACTGGTAAGTTTCTTAAATTCATTATCGAGGACTGCTGGATACCCCTGAACTCGGGTAGGACCCTTGCTGTCGCCCGTCCTGCTTCTGTTGTATAATTTTCCATGTATACCTGCCTTTTTAGCGCAAGAAACTCAAAGGAATTCGTGAGGTCTACGTCGATCAAGGTCACACTGTTATATTTTCCGACGAGGGACTCCATTTTCTGAATTTTGCTGTCCAGCTCCTGTTCTACCACCGCTAGGCTTACTCTTGTCATCTTCGTTCGCCGCTGGTATACCTGAAGAATAGTTCTCTGTCTCTTCTCTTGACTCTCTTCTTCTGGATGCCTTCTCTGCTCTAGTTCTACTCCGACTTCCCTTTCTCTTTTGGAGGTTTCTAACTCTAACTCGGATTTTTCCGGCATTCTCGCACTTTTCTGCATGCAGGTTATGTAAGTAACTGGCACGGGTGAGGTTGATGAGACCCCATAACTAATTAATGTTTCCTTGGCTTCTCCCGCGGTTACGATCCGTTAGCTGCTGAGCTGGGTTCTGACACTGCTGACTGTGGTTTTGGGATTTGGGTAGACGCGACAGCTGGGGGTTATGCCTAATTATGGAAAATTTATTATAGTATGGATAATGCTAATTATGGCAATTATTTCCAAATCTTGGTGATCCTACGGACTGACACTGGTACTATGATAAATGATGATGGGTTGATGTTCAACACGTTTTTCTTCTTGACGTGGACGACACGTTGGACACTACCCCTCCTCGACCACTAATAATTGTGTTGCGGTCTCCGCAACTGAGCTGATATGTATTCTATTATGGGAAACCTATCTATGTAATCTCGGGTGCGAGAGAGTTATTGACTCTAATCTACCCTAACTACTCCTCTCGGTTGCGAGAGTTATTGAAATTGAAATGAACAACTTACTCTTGGTAGGGCTTCAGGTGTGCGCCGTTAACCCATCCTTGTAGAACTTGGTCGTTTAACTGTGCCAATCGAACTGCTCTCGACGGTTTGATCTCTATGACATGAAATGGTCCCAGCCAATGCATCTGCAATTTCCCTGTGAACTTCTGGAACTTACTGTCATAGAGTAGGACCTTTCCTCCAATTTGGAAAGTCTTGTGTTTGATATGTCGATCATGCCAAGATTTCTGCCTCTCCTTTTCCACCGTCTGATGAAACTCCGCAAGGAATCATCCTTCCCCAAGTTCCTGTAGCTCGTGCAATCGCTCTTTTAAATATTCCTCTTCAGATAGCTGCAGTGTTGTTGCAATCAGAAGGCTTGGTACCGTGAATTCTGCTGGGACTACTACTTCTCTTCCATAAACCAGCTGGAATGGTGTTTGGTTGTGTAGTCATTTTACCATTGTGCGGTATGCCCACAGGGTTGCTGGTATTCGTTCATCCCAGTAGTCTCCAATGGTCGCCAGCTTGGGCTGTCTTCTGTTCCAATATTTACCTTTTTGGTTCTGAGAAGCAGGAGGTGGATACCTTCTGTAGTTGGTTCTTCTTTGATGTCCCTCTCCCCCTCTGTTTCTTCAAAATACAGGTGCTTGAGATCCTCCAGATTGTCATCGTCCATCTCACTATTAATCTTTTTACATGCCACCTTTTGTTGGATACCTTGGTACAGAAGTGACTGCTCATCCGTCCGTCCACAATCAGGGAAGAACAATACCTTCTTGATAGCTTGCAAAGCTTGTGTAACCTGACGTGTTTGTCCTTAAAAGGAGAAACACTGTATGAATTTCTCCGCAACTTCCTGCCAATTGTGGGTCCCTCTTCTCTTTTCTTTCGTCAAGTACCACGCCCTTGGAATTACGTCCAGGGAGTGGATAAACCTGTGCACCCACAATTCCTCGGGATAGCCATCAGCTCTCCATTGTGCTTCACATTCCTTCAGATGGGTTTTGGGGCTTGCGTCCCCTTGGTACCGGTCCTTCCCTCTGGGCTCCTTCTCCTCTTGAAATCTGGATTTTATTGCTACCACCACCTCCTCCCATCGCGTCAGTGAATTGCGATGGTTACTCCACCATCTTGCAGATGTGGATTGTAATGCCATGTCCATCAAGGGTACTCTCTGGCCTTCTAGCACCGTGTTTTCTATCTTGGCTATGAAAAAACTTACAGCGTTCATATCTGATAAGATTGGGTATCCCTAAATTTTTTCCCCAATCCAATTTAATCTTGCAACGTTGGCACACCTCCTTGTATTTGTTTCGTAGCCTCCTTGCTGCCAATCGTCCCATGCTAGTTTGGATCCTAATTTTGAGCTTTGGATACTTCTCCAACTTACCGAGCCTTCTGCTGTCGGGTTGATGTAATCTTCCCTTCTTCCTGTGGTCATTTGGTAGAGGTGGTCCAAGAGCTGAGCATCTTCTCAGTTATCCACAGTCTCTGTATATCTTGGTCCTTGGTAGGGGTCGAGCGGCTGAGTGACTCTGATTTCCCCGTCTTCGAAGATCATCAGTTCTTTCTTTAGATAAATTACCGCATAATTTTCAAAAGCCCAATCAATTCCTAATAGTGCTGGGTATAGATCCTTATCCCCCATGATGTCAATGACTTCAAAGTCCGTAAATGTTTTTACCCCCCAATGTCAACCTCAACCTCCTCCAGTCGACCGATGGGAACAATGCAATACTAGTTCGCCATCCAAAGTTGAATTAGAGAGTATGTCAATCTTGGCTTCCCGAGCGCTTCCTAAGTTTTCCTTGGTAAGATGTTGACATCAAATCCCAAATCAAGCATGGTGTCCTTAATCTGGAATCCTGCCACTTTCATGTTCACTCAGAATTCCTTTCCCGTCCTTCGTTTGTTTCTCTTTATTCTCTGAACATATTTCTAGTATGCTTCCGCTGCTTCTTTTGCTCCTGTGTTTTGTCTTAGCACCCCTTCCAGGTTTTTCTTTAGCCATTCCAACATTGGTGCATTGTTAACAATCTTCAGGAACATATGAAGGCTTCAGAAGTATTCCGTGTTTCGTTGTCTTCCTGAATTTTCTGTAACTCGATTCCTTTGTTTCCCCCCAAGTGGGCAAATGTTTTTGCTGCTTCTTGAAAAAATTGTTTCTGTCGTTCTGGTTTGATCAAGAGCTTTGGGGATTCTGGCCTGACCAATTTTATGGGGTCCATAGTGCGTGCATCCTCCCCCTTCTTTTGCCGCCTCGTGTCACTATGGCCACGTTTTTCATTATTTGAGTTCTCATTAACCTAGGTTTTGCATCTACTAGATTCGCCCCCCTCTGTCTAGCTATTTCCTCCCATATTTTGATGAGCTCCGGGCAATCTTCCATTGCGTGTGAGTTAACCCGGCACTGTGAACATCAGGGTCTCCTAGGGAGTGGAAATTCTCTAGCCACATGTCCTTCCTGTTCGCAGTTATAGCATCTTACCAGACCTCTACCTCCTGCTCGGCCTCCTCTCATGCCTCCTCCTCTTCCTCAGGGAGCTTCATTTACTCTGTATGACAGCCAGTCCAGCTGCTCCGCCAGGGCGTCCAGTGCTCGGCATTTCTTGGTGTTTTGGGTGGTCGAAGCACAAAATTCATAGTATATATTATTTGGAACATTAGAATATTTCTGTAAGATCGGACACATGCGAGGTTGATGACCCATACTTTTGCATACCTCACAATATTCATTGGTGGCTGGACTTTGTTGTGCAGGGAATCTCGTGTATTGCTATTGTGGTGGGTAGATACCTTGGGTGTTTATTTGTGCGACCCCTCCTAGTGGTGGGGCCCCTTGTGCTCCTGCAATCGATGTCCCCACAGGTTGGCCCAACCGGGGACATTCCGTTGCTACATGTCCCTCCACGAGACAGTGTGTGCACCACACGTTTGGTCTCGGTGGTCGCATGGGTTGCATTTCCTTGATTTTTTTTGTCAGACTGGCTATTTGATGCTGCAGACCCATTATCGAAGGGTCCTATACCATTGCGCCCCCCTTGAACTCTTGCGGGTAACCCGCCATGGCCTCTATCTTCATTGCCTGCTCCAGGACATCTTGCAATGTGTTGATCCTTTGTTGAGTCAGTGGAGTTTGCGTCAAGGGTAATAAGGCCTTAATGAACCAATCCCTATAATGGTTTGGATCAATTGGATAGCTGAGTTTCCCAATGGCATCCTTGAATCTCCGCATCAAATCCCAAGCAGTTTCTCCTTCTCTCTGCTTGATCTCCCACATCTCTGACAGGCCTTGTTGTTCTGTCTGAGGTAGTTTGAATTCCTTAATGAAATCCCTCTTTACATTAGCCATCGCCGGATTCGGGTGAGCCTCTGACCATTTCATAAACCATCGTAGGGCTATCTCCCTAAGAGTGGTCTGAAACTCTATCAAATTCCCAACATCTGGTGTCTGTCGTGCCCTCCAGATGGCCTCGCAGAGATACCAGTGCTGTTCAACGTCATCCTTCCCTTTCCTAGAGAATTCTAGGTACCGTGTGAGCGATCCCGCCATGATTACTTGAATGGGTGTTACTAAAATGAAGCCGTTGGATCCTAGTTGTGAGATGGGGCCACTAGCAATCGTACTACTAGCTTGTGCTCCAGTTGGAGACTGAATGCTGTGCAATCTACTTAATTCGCGTAACTTAACAAAAATTTTACTTATGGGCTTGTAGAGTACCAGGGGAAGGACGAGACTAGAGCTAGTAGAACTGTGGGGACTAGGAATACCTTGAGATATGGACGCCGACCTTTCTTGAAATAGTTGCTCCATTGCAACGTGAATCTCCACATCGGACACCTCCTCTAGCCGCACGTCTGTACCTTCTCCGTCAGACTCCTTTCCTTGCTCCGCCTGGGCTGGACTCCTATACACCTGTCGCACTTCTTTCATGACCCCTCCTATGTCCTGGGGACCCACCTGACCTTCCATTCCCATTATCATCTGAGGCGCCTCCTCTTTTTCTTTCTGACTACCTTCCTGTCTCTTTTGTTAGCTCCCTGTAATTTTCTAGATTGATTGAGATACAAAGGTACCGGGTAACATCAAACCAAGCTTTGGAATCCTAGGACCTAGCCTTCCTAGATTCAGAGAGGGATCTCTCTAGTAGGTGCAAAGATGTGAACTTGTTTTCTGATTAGGTTGATTTTAGGCTAGATGTTAAGTGCAGGGTATTTTGATTGTTTTTGGTTGGGTATGATGCTCAGATGGATTTAGATAGAAAACAAGGAAGATTGTTAAGTCATTGGGAAATGGAGTCAAACAAGGTCATGAATGAGTTCATCAATGGTTTCAAGAGCATTTGCAGGGAAATTTAACTTGGTTGGTGGATCTTTAAGGTTGTGAAGGATCATGAGATGGACATTAAACTTGGGAACAACAAGCTAATAAAGGGCAGAAGTAGAATCCTTTATATACTTGTGAACTAAGAGAGTTAGAAGATTTATAAGCATAGCAAGAGAGTCAAAGGTTTAAGCAACACCTAATCCATTTGATTTTAGACTGAAATTAGATAATCAACCAAGACAACATTTAGATAAAACATAGAAAGCAAAAACTCATTTAATCTTTCATGGGTTTTATCATCAAGAGTAGGAAAAAAAATTAAGTTTCACTAGTAACTATAACCATAGAAGAAGAGACAAACCCTAGCATTCACAGTGACAACTATGAGAGTTCCTTGAGACAATTTTAGCTAAGTAAGGCAAGGAGCATGGTTAAGACAGACTTCTTTGACAAACTATGGGCAAAGCTGCTTCAAAAGATGATTTCAAGAACAGAGTACTTCAGAGGTAACAATATGCAGGGCTAGCCATAAATCATAATTGATACTAACTGATCTAAATCATTCAAGAAAATAGACAAGCCAAAAACTTATTAGAGAGAGAAACGATGAATTCTCTAACATAGCTTAAGCAGAAGAAAACATTTAGGCAGTGAAGGAAACGAATAGATCTAAGGTGCCATCAACAAGCATATCTTAGTCTAATTTTTTTGTCCTACTACAACATAGATGGATGGAAAACATATGAGAAACTTAGAAAAAATTAACAAGAGAAAACTTCACCATCAACCAAGCCTATGGATCCTGCAAACAGTCCTTCTCCATCAACAAGTGAATCAGATCATGCATAAGCTCCAAGACATCAATTTCTCATCAAAGGCTTCAAGGGACTATGTATTACTTCAACATAAGTCATCAACATCCAAAAAAATATACAAGAGCCTCATGCTCTATTTATGGAGCAAACGAGGAGGTGGAAACCCTAAGAGGCTTCCGAAAACCCTAATTCAGCGATAAATGTCATAAATGTGCTTAATGACCATGCAAGGCCCAAGACACATAAGAGATAAGAAAATAAATGAAACACACCAAAACATAACTCCCTAATCAAATCATGAGTGTTTTATCCAAGAAAATATTAAAAAAATAATTTGCCATTAATTGGTGTATTTTGTTGACTTTTTGGCAAAAAGTTGTCTCTGTGTGTAGCTCCATATCAACAAAATTTGGGGTCTGTTGCAGCTGAGTTTTGGACCCCTTCCCGGCATCGGATTTGGGCCCGTGATGGCTCGTTGGAAATTTTGGAGAGTATAATTTCCAGAAATACTTGAGTTGTTCTGAATGGATGCCATTTACTTTCTCAAAAATCAAATCTCCCATGACTTCTCAACGTGCAGTGCCAGGCCTGAAAAGGAGGCAAAAAGGTCATTTTTGAGGTGTTTTTTGACCTTTTGAGGGGGAAAAAATGCTCCAAATGATCTGAAATTTTTTGTGGAGACTACTGGAGACATGAAAAACCCAAAAATATAAATTTTAGCAGCTTAGGATGCCCCAAAAAAAAGCGTAGCGCCTAGGGTGTTGCGCTCCTAGGGGCCCAAATTTGGAAAAAACAAAAAAGTGTCCAGATTTTCTTAAAAATTGGTGGGTAGACCCCTCAAGTGGTTTTAGACACTTGTTGAGAAGTATCAGCCAAGATCCCGAGGCTGTCATGAACTTTGGGCCTTTTTAGCTCTTCTAGCTCTAGGAGGGCTTGCCTCAATTTAGCATTGGCAATAATGCTCTTCCTTGCATAGTGTTTGACCATTTTCTTCTGCAAGGAAAGGTCCCTCTTGATCTCTTTGAAATTTTTGTGCTCCTGTTTGTAATAGTAGATAACCCTTTGTGCTCTTTCAAAATCCTTTTCCCATTCTCGAAGCTGGGCATCTTTTTCTAGGAGGAGTAATTTTGTGTTTATCCCTTGGTCTTCATTATCACTGTCTAGATCAACAAAGAGAGGGCCTTGAGAAACATTTTTAATCCTTTTGCTCCTCCTGACTGGTGCCTTTGGCTCAACACTCTTCATTTTTTCTTTGCCTTTGTCCGATGTTTTGATATTTTGTGAGGAGGTGACCCTTTGCCTCTTAGAGGCAGCAAACACACTCTTTTTCCCTCTATGATAAATGCATGAGAGAGGGGAAATCATGGGAGTCTCAAAGGAAATGTTGACATCAATTTGTCCTTTACTATGCTCTGATTTTTCTATGTCTTCTATCGACTGATCTTTGTCAAGACATTCATGACAGTTTTCATGACTGTCATGACTCTTTCTTGGACTGTTTTGGGCACCTAGATAGCTACCTTCCTCATCTGGCTGTTCTTCTTCTTCACTGTTTTCCTCTTCTTCCTCATTGTCATCTTCTTCTTCATCATCATTGTCATTGTCATCTTCATCATCATGTTCACTGTTTTTATCTTTGTGACTATCATCACTAGTTTTATCTTTGTTTTCTTCTTCACTGTCTTGCTGCCCTTGGCCATTGCTGCTTTCTTCTTGGCCACTTTCCTCTTCTTCATTCTCTTCTTCACTGTCCTCTTGATCATCTTTATGCTCTTGGCCATTGCTGCTTTCTTCTTGGCCACTTTCCTCTTCCTCATTTTCTTCTTTGTCATCTTCCTCTTCATCAACTTCTTCTTCAATTTCCTCTTCCTCTCCATCAACTTCTTCTTCACTGTCCTCTCCTTCATCATCATTATCTGTCTCATCTTCTTCCTCACTGTTGCCTCCTATTTTCCCTTCACTAGGGCTACTGTCAGCCCCTTCACTTGGTAAATCGAGGAAGTAATAGGTGAAATTCTTTGTGGAGAAGGCACATGGGGAGATGATGGCTGTGTGGAGGTAGAAGGTTGTGAAGTGGAAGGCAAGCTTTGTTGGATGAAGGCTTGGGGGTCTGAAAACACATCATGTGAGATGAAGGTCTCCCAAGATATACGTTGTTTCTCTAGCTGGTATAGGACAATCATCTTGATCAGGGAGTGATGAAAAAGGCTAGGCATTTGGTGGTCATAGCTTTTCCTCTTGACAACAGAGGTCATTTTATCAATACTCTAGAAAAGGTAATAGGGTAGGTTCATCATTTTGACTTTGGTGAAATGCATCAGCAATTTGATATGATATGAATAGAGCCGGGAGTACCTTCCCTCACATGTGAAAAAACTGATAATCTGCCTCATTAATGCTGCACACCTCTCTAGCAAATAAGAGAAAGGAAAAATAGCCTTGCAATTTTGCTGATAGGTGGGTTTCAAATAAGGCCCATAATAACCCAAATCCAATTTCTTTTGTTTGAACCAAAGCTCACCAACATCTGGTATACCGGTTGCTTTGGAAATGATTTCAGATGAAAAATCAAATTGGACCCCTGCAAGATTAACTTGGTGGTTTTGTAGGCTACAAGCAAACAATCTGGTTAAGTCTGGATGGTATTCAACTTGCCTGACCTTCTCACAAAAATGGTAGCATCCTACATCCTAGAAGCATGAAAGGATCATAGGAGAGGAAGTAATTGGAGTGGTGTCTAGGGGCTCAAATCTTTTGGCTTTTCCTCCATGATGTTTTGGCTTGGTGGGAGTATGACTCTCATCACCACTAGTGTGAATATTACTCTCTGACATGATGGCTGGTCCAAACAGCAGAAGGAACCTTGAGTTTTCTTTAGGGTATTTGGAGCAAAATAAGTGGTGTAGGTCAAACTTTTGCAAAGAGGGAATCTAGGGTGAGGACAACTTTCAAAGCTTGGACTTGGTGGTAGAGGTCAGGTGTATACAACTCAGTCTTCTCTTTGTATGAAAACCAATCTTTCTTATAACCCTAGTTCAAAGACAGTGACAATTTGTTTTTGCATAGTCTAGGGTTTTGGTTAATTTCTAATCATGGATGACCTCTTTGATAAAAAATATTTGGGAAAAGGAAAGGAAGGTTGACCAACCTTGTTTCAACTTGCAGAGGGTTTGTGGAGGCAAAAACCCGATTTTGAAAACCTTCGGCACACTTTTCTGAAGTGTTGCTAGGGGCGCAGCGCCAGCGCGTAGCACCAGGTGTAAAAACAGGCTTCGGTGGTCACTCCTGTGCCTGCGCGCAGCGCCACCCCGCGAGCGCGTAGCGCAGTGTAATATTAAACTGCCTACCTCGTCTCTGCACGTAGCGCCGAAGTCCAGGGGCGTACTGCTGTGTTCAGCGCGTAGCGCCTGCCAAATTTTTACAGTTTGCCCGAAAACCCAGAAACTTTCCTCTCAACGACTTCTTCTCCTCGGTAAAGTGAAAATGATGCATGGGGAAGTTTCACTTGGCCTTTATACCTGTTTTGAAAAATAAATTTAAAAATCCCAAACCCACTTTTGTAAGGTTGGGGTTTCCTATCTTTCAATGTGTAATTCTGTTGTGAGCACCCTTTTTAAATATTTCTCAGAAAACATGTTTATTCCTGCCTTTGCCAATCTTTTGGGGAGCAATATTTTTTGGCATAGAGGCCCTTTGTTGGGAGCCTATTGTTGAGATTTGTTGGGAGCCTATTGTTGAGATGTAATAATCGAGGTCACATTTTTCCCTTCTTTGAAAATAACTCACAATCTGACCTTTTACCTTAAAAACTCTATTTTTCTATCCTTTGGCAAAAAAAATGGTCTTCTTTAACCTGATAACCTTTTTCTTTCTTCTCCTAGTGCAAGTGAAGAAGTGCTATTTTGGAAAAAACCTTAAGGAGGAGGCCTCTGCTCTTGTCATCAATGTTTTGTTAATCCACCAAAGCAAACTCTGATCCTCTTTTACCTATATGCTTGTTGTTTTTGTCTTGTTTGAGTCTGCTTCTTGGTGATGATTATGCCCTATTACTTTGCCTCCTCTTGTTGTTGGTGGTCATCTTGGCTAAAAAAAAAAAAAAATGTGAACAAGGGCAGTTGTTCCTTGCAATGTTTGTACTCTAAGCTAAGGGGGCCCCTTTGAGTGCAATCCTCTTTATGCAAGAAGGCATAACTTGCTGGGCACAAAATCCATCCTATAACTCAGTGAAACCTTTGGTGACGTAATGGGGACCTTTGGATTTGGATTTTGGATAGGCATTTAGACTTTAGGGATTACCAAGTGTAAGATAGGACCTGTGATAAACTTAGTGTGTTTTAAAGACCTAGGATCTAGCATTTTGATTGTCTAGAGGGTTTGTAGAGACAATCAATGTCTGGGAATATTATGGAAGAGTCATCAAGATTATTGGATTAGTATGTTTTATCAGTGGTAGGGAATATTGTATATTAGCAAAACAGAGGATTTGGGCCAAAAGGCAAGACATGGTGAAAAATAAGTGACAGTTGGGGCAAAACAATATGGCTTGAACCCAGAATGGGTCTTCCGGGAGTGTTGGGCTAGTGATGGCTAGATAGGATGATGGAAAAAATAGGAAAAAATTATCCTAAGGGAAATGAAGGCTGTGAGATTTCTAGAACTCACTATGCTTATGAACTTTGTTTCTAGAAATCTGGAAACAATGCTTAGTCATCTTGAGGTATGAAAATTAGGGATGACTAACATCTTCAACTCCTTCATCACCCTCTCTCGCCACCTTTCTGCAATCTGCACCCTCCGATGTGCTCGCCACTCATTGAGCCTATTGGCAGTCTCGACATCCATACTCCTACTCCCCCTTCTCACGGTTCTGGTAACATCTCTCCCTCAGTCCCTTCCCCCGGCACTGGGGAGGTTTACGCTTCCATCCCTGCTTTTTGGAATCCCATCAGTCCTTCGTCTACCATTAATGCCTTGATCCACAAGGGAATCTCCTTCAGTAGTTTCCCCCTTAACCCAGATCTAAAAGTACCTTCTGCCCTTGAGAAATACTGGTAGCACTCGGCTGCAAACTCTACTATATATCCTTCCAAAGTAGATTCCACCCAAAAATCTACAGCTCGGGTTAAGTCGGTGTTTAACCGATGAAGGGCCACCAGATCCTCGTGCGCCCACTTGCGGTTGATCTTCCGCGACTTTTCGTTGACGGTCTTGGTCTGAAGCTTCCGCAACCAGTTGTAGAGTTCTTCCGGGAACTTTCCCCAAAAGATTTCATAGGTATCACTAGTAGAGTCGGAGAATAGAACCAAGTCTTTAATCGTTTTCTCCTTCTGTCATCTCGGCTCAGCTTGCTGAGCTATGAACTGATCTAGGTGGTTATCCCACCAGCTTCGTATTTCTCTTTCAAAGATCTGAGAGACCATGATCTAGCTCCCAAATGTATTTTTGGGTCCCGACAACAAAACCATTTGTTGGCGAGGAACAGGTCTCGCAGAGAAGACTCGGGTTTAGGTCTGAGGGCCAACAAGGTTTTCCGCCGTAGTCTAGATTCACGTCGGCATTTACACTCTGCTCTGAAGGGCATAGAGTCTCATCCGAGGCGTGCTGCGACCCTACTGTGATAGGGAGCAGATCGATATCAACCCCACAACATCCATACAGGTGAATCAAAGCCAAACCAAAGTCTTAGACAATCATAACATACCATCCCATAACAGTTAAACTAACAATAAATAAATTTTTTAAATGGAGCTTATAACATCACTCATTCACACTCATAATCATGTATCCAGAACAACACTCCTGAATATATTAATCATCATCCGTTATAGGCGAATTATTACAAGGCTCAGCTACATATGAGCATAGAACAGAGCAAAATACAACAAGTCCCTAGGGACAGAGAGAAACCCCAGTAACCCAAAAGAGAGGAGAACAATGCAACCAAGACAGAGCTCTCTTGCGGCTCTCTGTTGCTTATTCCCGTCTGCGCTAAACTCTTTATCCGTTGGCTGGCTACCTATTTGTTCTACTGCCTACGCAACTGACAATTCCTCCTTTCTTCTTGCTCGAATGTCTTTCGTTTTCTTTCTTTTCATCGGGAGTTCACTGCTTGTTTCCTTCCGTGCCCCTCCGCCGTCTATGCTTGCTCCCGCAACAACCGCGAAACCTATCCTCCGCTCCTTCGTAACCTTGACACCTTTCTACCTACCAGGGTTGCGTTACGCCACGTACTCGCTGCAACTCAAAATCTGTTGATTTTCAAAACAAGGGCCCCAACAAGTTCACTTTTGTTTATTCTTCCACAAGAAACTTTGTGTCCCAAGGAAATGCTCTGCCCTCATGTTATTTTTGGTTTATTTCCTCAAAAAATTGTTTCCCTTGATGAATAAGTTGTGTGGCATGACAAGAAGATCAATTATTTGACAACTAATAACACAATATGAATGATATTGCTAGCTTTGCCATATTTATACCAAATTTTGATTTTACCATAGTAATTATGATAACGGTATGTAGAAAACATCATAACACAGGGTAATAAACTTCCATCAGAATTGTTAAAGTTTCCCTATTAATAGGTTATCTAGCTAAGCACAAAAATATGACATATAGCATGGAAACCAAGCATGACGAACACTGAAATGAAGTTTCCTATGAACAAATATGAACAATTCAAACTCTTAACATTTAAAAATCTTAAATATGGATGAAAATGCGTCTACAAAAGTCAAAACAAAATATGAACAATTCAAACTCTTAACATTTAAAAATCTTAAATATGGATGAAAATGCGTCTACAAAATTCAAAACAATATATTTTAGAAAAATGAACAACATAACTCAGAGCCCCATAACATCATTTAGCAACATAATCCTACAAACCACAAAGTTGTATATTCAAACACATCTAGCACATTACCTCAAGCCTAAATTCAAAGAGTTCTAATCTAAAATAAATTTCTTGACAAAAAATTATTCAATTATGAACTATGAATAAAGTTTTTTTACAAGCCCATACAATGCATAAGATTGTTATAGGAGTGTCATTGAAGGCAACTCTTGCTAAACCAAAGCCACAAATTTTGAGCCTCCTATCCACATTGGCAAAGAGGTTCTTTGGCTTGAGCACATGATAAAACACATTAACGATATAGCTCCAAAATCAGAATAGAAGTGCTCAATATACAACTTAATTTTTAACATCAAACGTATATTAATGAGTGCCCAAATCTTATGTGAAAGAATATATATTTTGGGACAATAAATAAATGTTAAGACAATGTAAGCAGGTACTCAATAATAAAATGACATTAATATATTTATTGTGAAAAAATAGAAATTTTAATGCAGAGTTAAACTAAACTTCTCTGCAAAACCCACACCACATGCAAAAGTTCATGACTTATGATACTGTGAATGTGCGCCACTATAATCAACTTTGTACCATACACCAGAACTAACCAAACATAACCTCAAAAAATATAATTTAGAAATCAATATATATTAACTAAAAATAAAATAATTTCACAATCGTGAAAGGATTCAACCTCCTTTGGATCTTCCATGTGGGTGTGGAAGGACAAATAAGGATTAATTCTTAATGTATTCTCACAAGATAATGTAGGGAACTAAAGTTCCAACCATTTACTACTACCATAAGAGAGAATGGATTGGAATCAATTACTTGAAATGATTGAAATTCACCTTAACATAACAACAGAGAGCTTAATCATATTCGTTCTCTGCAAAACTAGTACTAAAATTTACCTTAAAAAAAGGATTTGGGAAATTTTTTTACAGCTCAAATTGATTTAGGCAATCAAAAGTAATGAATCAATCATCATAATAATATGAATTTGTGCATGAATATTTACCAACTTGAATTTGGATATAAATGAACATTTCAGTTAGGTTTAAACTAATTTTTTTTCTGCCACTCAAATTCATGAAATTGTAACTCAAGGAAAACTTAACATCATTTAATAAGTTAAAACAAAACCTACCCGAATTTCACTCTAAAAAACATTAGATGATCTAAACAATAAAACGAAGAATATTGTGAAAACTAATCAACGACGTGAAAAGTGTTATTCATTTTTTTTTTTGAACCAACCAATCCGGATTGATCCGGATTGAATACTTTTGTGATCTCTTGACAGAAATTACAAATAGTAATGGAATCTGGTTTTTAAAATGAGGAGAGTACTTTAATTATTTCTAGGCCAATAACCATACAAAAGAGAATTTGATTTTATCCAACGAACAAATTCAAAAACTATTTTACAAATTGTATAGAGAATCTATCTCATAAGAGTTCTGCAATCAAATTCAACAACATACACATCAAATCTTGACTCTTACAACCTAAACTACCAATAAACATGAAAAGTTAACTCTTTAAAATATAGCTAAGATTCAAAAAAATTACATAAACACATTTTTTTGAAAAATTTGATTAGTGTTGCATGCAAAAAAAATACTTACTTGCAAAATTTTACCATACACTATGAAGCATTTGATTTAAAAGGTTTTCCAAACTATAAAAAATATGGGAAGAAGATTATCCTTCACAGACGAAAAACCATGGGATAAAACAATTTTCAATAGAAAATAACATGCCTTTGATACTTTCCTGGAAAATGGAGTTGCTGGCAGATGCTGGGGTGTGTTACTGAGGCTGGTTATTTTTACTCGATGGTGTCTTTCTCACCCGAATGAGCTGTTTGTATTGGTCCAGATGTAACCAATCTCGTTACAAATCTACCACTCGAAAATCACGAACTAATGTGGCTACAAATCCACAACTCACAAATAAGTGCGATTAAAAATAGAAAAGATAATGACATGCTAAAATGAAGAATAGAAAAAAACACTAAAAGTTATGAAAATAGAAATATTAGAAAAAAAAAGAAAAAAAGAAAAAAAAAGAAAAGTAAAGTAAAATTAAAGTTAAATAAAAATGAAATAAACTAAAAATAAAAAATTAGAAACTAATAAAAATAAAAGTTACTAAACCACTAATAATAAAACCTTAACCAATCATATTACAAATAAATATATTTAAATCATAATAATAAATAACAAAAAAAATTCTCAATGTTAAACTTTGGATAAACAACATAAATTTTTTGTCAAAGGTAAAACAAAAAATTAATAACTAATAGAAATAAAAGTTACTAAATTTTTTTTAATAAGACTTCAACCAATTATATTACAAATAAATATAAATAATAATAATAAATAACTAAAAAAAAATCAAACTTTGGATAAACAAAATAAATTTTTGGTCAAAAGTAAATTAATACAAAGTGAAAGCAAAATTGAATGTGTTACAATAATGGAGAAAAACAAAGGTCATAAATCATTATTGAATAGTTAAAGAGATAATAATAATAGTAATTTATTAGAATTAATATAATAATATAATAATAGATAGATAGGGAGAGAGAATTCTTAATTAAAGGATATTCTTTATTCTTTTAATTAAAAGGATTTTCTCTCTCTATTTATTGATTATAATATTATTATAATAATTCCAATTAATATAATCCACACAATATAAAATATGATCGAGTACCAACAATATTAATATTAATACTAGATAAACAAAATTTAGTACTAATGATGAACCACACTACTTGGTTTGAAAGGCCTCAACTAAAATATGTAGATGTAATTATTGTGAGAAAATGTCCCAACACTCAAAATCTAGTACTATTAATAATATTTTATGTGATTAACCATCCCAAAATAATGGTAATAATAATAATTTTATAAAATATCTTTTATTATTATTATTATCTCCTTAACTACTCAATCATTATTTATGATCTTTCCTTTTTATGTTATACCATCTTTATTATTAATTTATTAATTTATTATTAAGTCATTCTTTCAATTTATTTAAGCGTTTAACCTTTAAATTTATTGAAATGATTTATGAATAAGTATTCAAAGCCTTTTAAATTATTTCCTCTAACAACTAATAATTATAATAATTTTCTTATATATACTTTTTTCATTCTAATAATTTCCTTAATTACTCAATAATTATTTAATAATTATTTATGACTTTTCCTTTCTCACTCTTAGCCACTCTTATTTCTAATTTATTATTTAATTCTTAGTTCTTCCTTATAATTTATTTGAAAGTCCAACCTTTAAATTTATATAAATTATTTATGAATAAACATTCAAAAGATTAAATTAGTTAATTAATTTTTCCTCCAATCACTCACACACACACATCTATATATATTCTCCTTAATTATTCAATTATTATTTAATAATTATTTATGATCTTTCCTTTCTCGGTCTTATCCACTTTATTTTTAACTTATTATTTTATGGAGTAGTCGTTAAGTGTGACTTTTTGGAGTTTTAGGTGGATTTTTGGCTGGAATTCGATGAAATTTTTTGTGGCAAAATCTTGATTTGTGTTGTTTAACCTCGTTTTTTTTACTACATATATAGATTCAACACCCTCAAAAACCCATGGGGCACTTCTATTGTGAAGAGTTCACTTGCCAAACTAGTGATTTCAATGAATCCTTGTTGGATACTAAAAAAATTAGATTAGAAGATTAACCAATTTTTTTCCCAAAAAATCGCATTTAAAGACTATTTATTTTATTATTAATTCATTTTCCCAATTTATATCATTGTTCAATTTTATTTTATTTTTTGTAAGTCGCATATTTTTCATTACTCAAAAAACATATATAAAGATGTCAAAATGCATGTGGTCTCACCCGACCAGGTTTGTTGACCAATGTTATTACCATGCTACAAAAAAAAAAAAAAATTCTAGCTAAGAGGTCCATAACCTTATATGCCTAACATACCAGAAAACAAAAAGAACTAGAAAGACATTGGTTACCATAATCGGTCATCAAAGGTGATTGAAGCAGGATTATCTAGCCCCGTTCCAAGAGGAGGAGGAGGAGGGTACAGGAAATTGACATGGTGCTCAAAATGAGCAAGCAAGCTTCCAACTTTTCGAATTTATCAGTTAAATTTTTTTTCCTACGCCACACAACCACGACTCTTTCACGGATATGGCATTGAAAATAGTAGAATTGCTCCAACTTTCCCATAAATTCCTCATGCTCCTCCCTCCGGGCCCTATCATGAGTTTCCAACAGGTATATGATAGAATGAACCATCGCCTGAAGTGTCGTGGAACTCCCAACATGCCTAATAGGTGCTTGTCGAGCTGACCCCACACAACACAAAATGTTGCTCTGCCCCCGTGAGCTTGAGGCTCGGCCGCGTCCCAATCCCCTATGCCCATTGATAGCTCCCCGACCACTCTGTACCAACATCTTGCTTCCTCTGCCAACCGTGGAGCCGACCAAATTCCTACACCCTCCACGTGCTCCACGACCCCCATGCCTAACATCGCGCACAATTTTGACACCCCTGATGCTGGTGCCACCACCTATTTTATATCACCACCCTGAATGCTTTCCTGTACAATTAACCCTTCCCCGAGGCGAAACGCTTCTGCCTTCGCCTAAACAAGGGTACACGAGGAATGCGGGCTTAGATTCATGATGAATTATGAGGTGGATCCCATACCCCCAAGGTTATCCCAAATCCACGCCAAGGACCACCAAAACAAACCAAACACTACGCAGCAAGAAACTACGCATACTACTAATCGAAGACCCTCCACAAGAGACCTAGTAATCCACACAACAGATAGATAAGGAAAGGGAACCTGACGCCGTAGGTCACTTCAACCTCAATTCGCCACTAAACAAACTCCAGTTCAGGCTAGAGAATGCAGACAAACCCTTACCAGGAAAGGCCTGAGGGTGACCTCCCGACTGTGCATAAGTGAAATTAGAATTGAGGCTTCCAGAAACCTGATCGATGCCAGAGCCACAAGGCTATGCCGAAAGGAGTTATTTTATTAACGGCCCAAGAAGGGAAGAGCCAAGAAATTCCTACTCCAGAAAGCAAACACAACCCAAACACCAATTCCGTCACCCGAACAAAACCACCAACACCAGAAGTATGGATGTCACTTATACAATCAACAAATACCTTACACAGATGAAAAAAGAACCACCACCCAAAATGCAAAGAAAATAAACCATGCATGCCTAGAGAAAAAACGCCCAAAACTGACCAGATCCTCAAACATCACACCCTATGACTAAGGAAGGAGAGGGATTTCACCCAGAGCGATAAAGAAAGAGTAATTACCTTATTGAACCCACAAGAGGAGTGATATATGGAAAGACACCACCATAACCAAATGCCCCTGAGAAATGAGAGCATAAGGAAATTCGCCTCCCTCGGTGAGCCAAAAAACATCCAGACAAATTTGTGCCCCAAGCTACTTAACCAAATAAGCATAAACTTCATTGAACCTCAAGACAATACAAATCCGTTGCACATGGATGAAGGTGGATGTTTCACACATACGAGCACATAAGAATTAACTGCAACATGATGGAGGGGTTGTATGCCTTCCCTCTTCCGCTTAAACCTAAAGCCAAGTGTCATTCATCACGTGACACATTGATCCCGTTGTCAAAGACCCCCAATGGGGATATGATTGTTCAACATTTAAATTTATTTAAAACTAAATTATTTATGGATAAACGTTCAAAACCCATTTTTAAATAATTAATTACTTTTTCCTCCAATCGCTAATTATCCCTAATCCTCTTTAAATTAATTAATATTTCTCTCTCTTCACCATGAATTTTCAAGCTTACTGTCCTCAAGGATGGGTGAAATTTTTGATGAGCCTCAGTATTGCAACTAGAATGTTGCAACTCCCAAGGCTACCAACTTAAATTACCAACCCGAAGTTCGTACAAACTTAAGAGTTGTCAACACTATATGTGCAACATACAATGTGTCCTTCTATCATTGATATGATGCAATGGAGTGAATTTCATGAAATCAGAGCCTAAACTAATTGCAGAAAAGTAAATGTTACTTTGAAAAGAAATTAATCGTAAGCAAGAACAACAATTTGTGATTAAAATCCTAAGAGCTTGAATTCAAATAAATAAGCCTAATATAATTTGTAAAAAGGCATGTCCTAAGTGGTGTTTACTCTTCTAAATCATTTATTTAGAGCCTAGGGGTCATGATTCAAGCATAAAAGAAAAAAACCAAGCTTTTGGAGCAAATGTGGTCAAGTTTACACGTGCTACAGGAGTGCTACAGGAAGTTGCTACAGGCGAAACATAATTGCTACAGGAGGTCTTGTTTTTCTACAGGAGGAGATAACTCACCGTATGGCCAAGTGAATCAAATGAAAATTGTATGGGAATTTTTTTATTATTATGTAGGATCTATTAGGACTCCATTCCAAGTGGAATCACCCCAAAATATTCTTGTTAACACGTGCTAAAAAATAGTATAAAATTACTACTCTAAAAACTGGAAATTCAAGAACTAGTGAGCTAGTTAACCTAACAAATGCCTAACCTAATCAAGTGAAAATTCCATGGGGTAAATTTTTTTATTAACTTGAATTTTTTTATGACCTAATTCAAGTGGAATCAACTCAAATGAAGCTTATTAACCCGTTCTATTTTTTTATAAAATTACTATTATTTTGCTACAAGGCATTTCCATAAATTCTAGATTTGTGAATTAGTAGACCAATCCAAGCAGCTCAATGATGAAGATGAATTTTCAAAGGTTTTATAAGGAAGAATAATTTTTGTGACTCTATGAATAACCTGCAAAATAACCCACTTCAATCATTTGACCCAATCCTACAACAAAAGAAGTATCAATACTAAATGCAAAAATAGGAAAAAACAAGAATAAGATATGCATGTGAATAAGAAGTGAAAATAAGAAAAACAAATTGTACATAAGGGCTCTAAGGCTCTTGGGATGAGCAAACCTAAGGAGACTCAAATTCCTATGAAGGGTACCAAGCTTTAGAAGCTAAAAATGGCACCAAAATTCATTATTCAAATCAATCTAGGTACATCTCTGCTAGAAATGAAAGTGGAGCTGCTAAATAACAAGTTTTCTCCACAAGAATACTAAGAAATAAATGCCCCTAGAAGCCAATTCGTATTGGTACTCGTATAAAATGATGAGGAAGCATTCTCCTTGAAAGGAGGAAGCTTTACCATCCAAAATCCCTTAAATAGTGGATCTGGTTGCCAGCACTAGGAATTTGCATTAAATGACAGGGAACACATTCCTAGATTTTCTCAATCACTGAAATTTGTCAATTATTTCATGATATTTGTCAATTATTTCTACAAAAATAAATAATACTAGGCACACAATAAGCAAGGATAAACCAAATTCCAAAGGACCCATTAATACTACAAATTAAGTCTATGATGTGAAAGCAAGGGGTTCAAATACATGTTTTAAGTGTTTATAAATAATCAAATGGGCCTAATAAAATAGAAAATTATGGGGCCCATAAACCCACCCCCCCCCCCCCCCCCAACACTAAAATTGTTTCTCGCCCTTGAGGAACCTAGCCTTATTCCTCTTTCCTTCCTTTGTCATGGTGTTCTTTTGTATCTTATTGATGTCTTAGGTATTTTTAGAGGCAATTTATTCTAAATAGAACTCAACCATGGATGGTCCTTCTCTAGGAGGCCCCTCTGATCCTGATTCTAATTTGATGGGCAGACTTGGTGTTGTTGTCTCACATCCTCTAACTTCTTTGATTTTTCAATCTGCATCCATTTGTGAGTTTTGGCCCTCTCTTTTTCCAATTTGAATAAGAGGGGTACTACAAATTTCTCGAGAATAATCCTTCCTGCTTTCACAAGTTTATAATAAGACTCCAGGTTAGGCAGTGATTCAGGCTCTTGGAGTTCTTGGTGGCATATTTCTACCTATTTTGATATTGATGCCTCCTCGTGTAGCACTTTTATAAATCTATTCCTTCCTATAGTAGCCCTGTATTTCTTCTGTAGCACATCTACTTTATCTTGTAGCAATTTTGTTTGTGCTTTTATTTTCTTATTTGTGGTTGAGCTGGTGGTTCTCCTTGCCATGGATGTCATAGGTTGTTTACCCTTGGCTTTGGGGGAGGTGTCCTCCTCAATTTTCCCTTCCCCTGACCCTAATTATTTTCTTGTTGGCTTTCTAGCTCTTTAATTTTGATGGGGACTGTTGAAGGAGGTTGAGGGTGAACGTGGCTAGATGAAAATGAGACTAGTGGCGATGAAATTAAGGGTGGTGGTGATGAAAACAAAGTTAGATGAATACGAGGCTAGTGGGATATGAAAATGAGGCTAGGTAAAGATTGAGTTTGGTGAAGTATTTGGCTTGTGGATGTCTGCCTTTATTAATCCCCAATACTTAGACACATAAAAGAGAAATTACATAACACTCAGGATTCAAGCGCAAAGGATTCAATTACACACATTGCCTACCTATGGATTAGATTGTTGGAGGTGATTGCATGTTGGAGGTGGGCCATATACATCATGATATTAGAGAGAGTTGACTCTTTTTCTTGTTCCTGGTGCATGTCTTCAAAACTTGATTATACCAGGATTGATAACTTTTCTTTGTGTGTGTAGGTGCCCTTCTTGGTTGAACACGTGGATTCATAATGATTTTGTTGGTGGGAAAAAAAGATCTCATATATTTCTATTATGACTACACAAGTTGCTACATGGGGAGTTTTCTTCCTGTAGCGACCTTTTAATCCTCCCTTGAAGTCTTTAGATTGCATGATGGTGTTTAGGGTAATGATGAAAAGTGATGAGGACATGGTTGGAGTCATGAGGGAGTAGAGTAGACATTGGAAAAATAGAAAAAAATGGCTTTTATGGTTTTTCTCCTCTTTTTTTAGAGGTGGGACAAAGTGGAAATTTTGAGCAAGTTTTGGTGAAATGGAATGGATAGGTGATGGATGGGTGATGAGTGAATCATTGGAGGACCCCTATTTATAATTTCCTAGAGGAATAATGGCCTTTTGGGTTGTTATCGTCATTAGATCCCCTCTTGTAGCTTCACCGGATCCTCCTATATCTTCACAGGCTCCTCCTATAGCATTACAAGTTGCTCCTGTAGCTTCACAGGCTCCTCCTATAGCATTACAGGCTACTCCTGTAGTATTTCAGGACAGTCTCCTATAGCCAATTTTTTTTATCCATATCTCTTAAATGGTATATTGTATTAACCTGAAATGTTTTCAACATGTTTCCATCTTCCTTATGCATCTCCCCATAAAAAATATTGGCAAATGGATGCACGAATATCGAGAAAAATGAAAAATGGTTATAGGTGATGGAGGCCAATTTATCGAAAAGTGTGCACTGAAATTTGTTGAAATTGTTTGAGCATGTTACCATAATACATATGCATCTCCCCATAAAACAACTCGGCCAATGGATACACGGTCGTTGAGATATGGTAAAAAGAAAATTATGCTCTATGTATTTTGGGCTCCTATAGCAAAACAAAACCCTCTTATAAAATTTTAGGACAACAAGGAAAATTAATGATAAAGGATTGGAAATGATGGGTGTGTGTTGGAAATGGATGAGGGTTATGGATTGACATGGCCTTGGTCATTTTGAAGCATCCGAGCAAAGGAGGAGAAAGTCCAAGTTTGACTTGCCTTGACTAGATTTTTGACCAACTTTTTCTTTTGGTGCTAACTTGTTTTAGTTGTTTACAAAGGTTGGAGAACACATGCAGTCATTAGAGAGAGATAGATGGAGAAAATGTTTTTTTCTTTTCTTTTATTTTCATTTTTTTTTCTCTTTTCTTAGGCCTACTAGCTACCTCAATGAGGTTTTCAAATAGTAGGTCTGCCTAGGTGCCTCAATGGAGGTTTTCATCTAGGACCTTTTTTTTTTTTCTTATTTTTTTTTTCCAACCCATTTACCACCTCATGGAGGTTTTCAATCAGTGAGCCAATATCAGGCGCCTCAAAAGAGGTTTTCACCTAAGATTTTATTCTTTTCCTTTTTTCTCTTTTTCCGTTTTTTATTTCTTTTTTTTCTATCCTACTCTACTTGAAGAAAAAAAATCTCTTTCAAGTATAGGAATACTTCCAACGGATCCATGTGCACATCAAGATGACAGATAAGATCATGTGTAGGCTTGAAATATATGCTTTGAAATGTACTTGAATATGAGAGACTAAATGCTCTGACTGAGATGAGATCATGCATTGTTGAAGAAGAGTGTGTTGCTGCGACTTAATGATTTTCAGGTACCATATTTCAATATATTTGTGATGCCCGTGGTCCACTTGCACATTTGGATCTATTTCTGTGTCCTCTTCTACCATGACATTAAAATCTCCCTCTCTTTTTTTTTTCTTTTTTTTTTGCCTTGAACACATGGAGGATCTGATTGTAAACGTTAGGGAAATTTCTTAATATCTGATTCCGATGTCTTCTCTTCACTAAGTGCAACCCATGATTCTTTGGTCTCTTCATTTGAATCCTATTTTTCTGAATGTTGTCCTTCAATTACATCAAGATAATCCCTTTTTTGAAACAATATTCCCGAGATAAGATGAATACGATTTAGATCAAGAGGAGATGTTTGGAGGTGTTGTACCTCAACATTGTAAGTGGGTTGAGCTACTTCATTGTGTCAATTTGGAAATGGTGGTATAGATAGTTGAGTGGGAGTGGATCTTTGATATGGATGTGGTTTAGGTTGTGGTTGTGGTGGAGGCGGATGGTAGGGATATCATGGAGTTGTGTATGGGGGATATTGAGGAAAATATTGAGGATATTGTGGATTTCTCCCATAAGTACCTTGTCATCCGTGTTTCCAAGATTGTTTTTGGGGTTGAGATGACCAAGGTTTCCAAGGAAAGTGCGTGTTCCAATTACTTTGAGATGCATACGCTTGAAATTGTGAATTAGGTTCTCGTTGTAATGGTCTTCTTAGAGCTACATACCATAGCTTCTTTGGTGATTTAATTGCTCCATTGTCCTCTTGGTAAACTTCCTTCAACCTAGGTAATGATGGAAAATATTTAATAACATGTGATTCTGCATGGACAACACAAATATCATCATATTTATTTTTCATTCTTAAAATTTCTACTTGTTCACTTAGATTGCTAAGAATTTTAGTTTTAAAGTTATCAAGCAAATTTACAAGTTCAACTTGACTTACTGATCTTGATGTTGATTTAATTACTCTTGCCCTTCCTCTTAATATGCACTTGCATGTTTCACAAATTTCTTCAAAAAATAATTGGTGTACATCACCTCTACTCATGAGATCAAGGAGATCAATCCACTGATCCCTAATTGTTCTAAGTAAGAGGGTTTTTAGTGTGTTTTATCCTAAATGATTTAATTTTTCACTCTTAACATTATACATGAACCTCTCTATTATATCTTCATGGCTCTCATGTTCTTTTTTATTCATTCTAAATATTTCTTCTTTAAGATCATGATATTTATATTTTTCTAGAAATATATTTTGCATATCATTCTATGATCTTATTGAATTAGTCCCTAAACTTATGAACCATTTAGGAGATATATCCTTCAATGTTGTCAGAAACACACTCAATTTTTTAGTGTTTAGTAAGTAACCATAATATCTACAAAGGATTTAAAATTGAAAGAGAAAGGTTTCAGGATCCTTTGACCTTATACCATGGAAGTTGGGAAGGAAATATGGAGGGATGCTATTCATATCGACACAGATATCGATATCTTAGATGGGAAATCCAAGAGGTTATTCCTCATTGTGATCATCTCCATCCATTTCTTCTACATTCTCTGCCACCTCTTATTATTCTACCTGAAAAGGTGGATGGTGATGTGGCTCTTACTGGACCACGTGATCAAGTGGGTGGGGGAGGGGTATTGGAGAAGTAAATTTTTTATGTTTTTATAGAAAAAAAGAATAAGAATGCTAATGCAATGCAATTTTCTGAAATGAAATATGCCTAATGCAATTTTTTTATTTTTTATTTGCAGAAATTGATCAACTAGGGAAGTAAATAATGCATACTTTGACACCTCCCCGAAAACGACGCCAAAGGGTGATGAGCCTGAGTATTGCAACAAGAATGTTGCAACTCCCAAGGCTACCAACTTAAATTATCAACTTGAGGTTCGTACAAACTTAAGAGGTGTTGACACTATATGTGCAACATATAATGTGTCCTTATTTCGTTGATATGATGTAATGGAGTGAACACCATAAAATCAAAGTCTAAAATAATTGTAGAAATGGAAATGTTACTTTGAAAATAAATTAACCCTAGGCAAGAATAACAATTTGTAATTGTAATCCTAAGAGCATGAATTCAAATAAATAAGCATGATCTACTTTGTAAAAAGGCATGTCCTAAGCGGTTTTTATTCTTCCTAAATAATGGATTTAGAGCCTAGGGGTCATTATTCGAGCATAAAAGACAAAAGCCAAGCTTTTGGAGCAAATATGGTCAAGTACACGTGCTATAGGTGAAACATAATTGTTACATGAGGTCTTGTTTTTCAAGAGGAGGAGATAATTCACTGAATGACTATGTATATCAAATAAATTGGATGGGAAAATTTTTGTTATTAATTAGGATGTATTAGGACTCCATTCCAAGTGGAATAAATCTAAAATACCATTGTTAACAAATGCTAAAAAATAGCAGAAAATTACTACTCTAAAAACTGGAAATTCAAGAACTAGTGAGCTAGCTAACCTACCAAATGCCTAACCTAATAAAGTGAAAATGCCATGGGGTGGATTTTGTTATTAAATTAAATTTTTTTATGACCTAATCCATGTGGAATCAACTCAAATTAAGCTTATTAGCTTGTTCTAAAAAATAATATAAAATTACTACTATTTCGCTAGAAGGCATTTCCAGAAATTCTAGATTTGTGAATTAGTAGGCCATTCCAAGCAGCTCAATGATGAAGATGAATTTTCAAAGATTTTATAAGGAAGAATCATTTTTGTGACTCTATAAATAACCTGAAGAATAGCCCACTTCAATAATTTAACCCAATCCTACAATAAATAAGCATCAAAACTAAATGCAAAAATAGGAAAAAACAAGAATAAGAGATGCATGTGAATAAGAAGTGAAAAGAAGAAAAAAAAATTGTATATAAGGGCTATGAGGCTCTTGGGATGGCCAAGCCCAGGAATACTCAGAGTCCTATGAAGGATACCAAGCTTTAAAATCTAATAATGGCACAAAAATTCATTATTTGAATCAATCCAAGCACATCCCTGCTAAAAATGAAAGTGGAGCTGCTAAATAACAATTTTTCTCCACAAGAAGACTAATAAATACATGCCCCTATAGGCCAATTCGAATTAGTACTTATAAAAATGATGAGGAAGCATTATCCTTGAAAGGAGGAAATTTTCCCCTCCAAAATCCCTCAAATAGTGGATCTGGTTCCCAACACTAGGAATTTGCATTAAATGACAGGGAACACATTCCTAGATTTTCTCAATCATTGGAGCTCCAAAATATGTGAATGATTTAATGATATTTCATTTATTTATTATCCAATATTTATCCTCCTGTAGTAGGGAGCAAGTCCCTAGATTATCTCCTCCTCCAAATCTCCATAATCTGCCCAATATTCTCACAATATTCTACATAAATAAATAATATTAGGCACATAATAAGCAAGGACAAACCAAATTCCCAAGGACCCATTAATACTACGAATTAACTCTATGATGTGCAAGTAAGGGGGTCAAATACATGTTTTAAGTGTTTATAAATATTCAAATGTGCCTAATAAAATAGACAATTTTGGGGCTCATAAATGTTCACCCTAAACATGAGACATTACAGTTTCTCCACACACAATTTTTCTAGAAATTTTGTCTCCAACTAATATACTCAATATTTTAAGGAGATTAAGGATAATATAAGTATTTTTATGGATCAACACAAGTTCCCTTATAGTAAAAAATGCAAAGAGTTTTTTTCTCAATGGGACACTTTAGAAGAAAAGCACATGGATACTAAGGCACCTAGATCACTCGAGTAACTGTGGATCCATTTTTATGTTTCACCCATACTTCCTAGTTCCCTTATCGTTATTTTCATTTCTTATAATCCATTGAGAAGATCACATTTTCACTACTTTCAAGACTAAGTTATGACTCTCTCTTTTAAACCCTATATTAGCTCCATGTTAACCTAAAACGAGTAATTAAGCCTTAGAAATTGAGTGATTACATTTAAATTGTTATATAGGCTAGAACCTCTCACGGTTTAATTTTATTATAATTGCATCATTTGTCTCCTACACACACACACACAAAGGAGACATAGTCTTGGGATCATCAAATATTGTCTTGTGCATTATATTCATTGTAAAAGGAGGTTTCCCCCTCGAAAATTACTTTAATTATTAATTTCTTATCGTTTTTAAAGTGTAAGGTTCTTAAAAATTGGTATTAAAGCTCATGATCTTGGGGTTTTTCTGCTTCAAACATGGCATCTTCATTTTTCACTATAATTTTTTTCTAGGATGTTTCAGATGGTGAAACTTCAATCATGCTAAGGGAAATATCAAGGAACATATGGTTCAAATTTCATATCTTGGTTCGCTATATTTTTGTATATATGATCTAAGGAAGTTAGGCTTCTTGAATGCTCCTAAAATCAATTTCAAATAGGTAAATCTGGGATTTTTTCTATATTTTTTTTCTAGGATATTTTAGACGACGAAACTTGCATTATATTGAGGAGAAATCTCAACAAACATCTGATTCAAATTCAGATCTATGGTTTATGCATGCTCATGAAATTAGTTTTAAACATGTCAATTTGAATTTTTTTCTAAAACTTAACTTATTTATTTTTAATGGGAAATTTCAAACAATGAAACTTCGACCATAGTGAGGATAAAACATTGGAAACATATGCTTCAAATTTCAAATGTTGAATCACTATAATTTTAGAGATATGTTATGTGGAATTTAGGGTTTTTGAAAGATCCTAAAAACAATTTAAAATATTTTAGCTTGGTACTTTTGCTATAAATTAGTCTCTAGGAATTTTTAGACTATGGAATATTCATGGATATCAGGAAACATATATAAGCACCTTAGGTGCAAATATTAGAATTATGTTTAAAGAGTTGGATATGTGGTTTGCTATACAAGTTTTCTTGTGCGAAGAGGCAAAAAATCAGCAAGTTTTGGGAAAGTTACCATAATTTTTACTTGGCACATCAAATTTTGGTCAAACCTATGGAATTGTAGAGAAGACATATCCGAGTATTAAACACCAAAGTTTTAGATTGATAAGGGATCAAATATAAGAGATATGTCAAGAAAAAATTTAGCCATCTATATATTCTCCAAATTAAGTTGCAAAGGAACGTACCTTATAAGTGACCTAACTTTTGATTAAAATATCCATTTAATTTTGTGATTGGAAATTGTGATAAAGAGGTTTTCCATTATTATTTTCTCATATGGATTCAAAGAAAGTTCCAAAAGCTACTACACCAATTAAACCTCTTGAACAATCATCTAGGACTTATAAAGAAAGTGAAGACTTAGAATTTAGGTTCTCCCAATTAGAGAAGAAAGTCGATGAAATGGATGGTTGTTTGTTGAAAAAGGTGGATTTATTATGTTCTCAAGAAAAACTTAAAAGTGAAATGATGGATGAAATAGAAAATAAGATGAATGAAAATAACAAGTATATACAAAAATCCATCAAGGAAGAAATAAAATAATTCCATACCATTCTATTAAAAGACCTCCCTAAAATGTATGTGGTGATCCAAGGAAATCATGAACATAAGGAGAAGCATGGCATTGAGGCTCAATCACATATGGGGAGTATGCTATCACAATTGGAGAGCACAAATACATAACAATAACAAGAAATTTTCAATTTTAGATCCACATCATCAGGGCTTCAAGTTAGCATCAAGGAACTACTACATTCTGAATATCAACGTGAGGAAGTTTTATGGGAAGAATATTATAACATGGATATTTCAAATGGAGAAAAACTTTGATCTACACCGAGTGGCAGTCTTAAAAAAGGTGAAAATTTCATCCATGTTTTTAGAACAAGACCAACATGTATGATATCAATGGCTTTGCAAAAGGAAAAAGGATTTTTTTATATATTGGTCAATTTTTATAGAGGAATTGATAACATATTATGGAAATATTAAGAGCAATACTTTCTTTAGTAAATTAATAAATATTGAACAAAAAGGTCCAGTTACACTGCACATTCAACAATTCAAAAGTTGAGTCTGATTAAAGAATATTTGAAGGGATAATATATCAGACTTATTTATGGGAACTTTAAATGAAAGCATCCAACATGAGGTGCATATTTTTGAACCTAAATCTCTATAGCATGCTTTTAGTCAGACAAGGAAATTTGAAAGTAAAAATATGGATGCTAGAAAATTAGCCACTAATAACTATAAAGAAAAGCATGCTCCCTCTCCTAAAGTGACAAGGTTGAATCCTTAGCAAATGGATGATAGAATAACAAAGGGACTATGTTTCAAGTGTGAAAACAAGTACAATAAGGGGCATAATTGCAGTGATAAGAAATTATTCTGCATAAGCTATGAAGATGAATAAGATGAATAAGTGGAAACATTACATGATATAGAGCTAAAAGAGACTTCTCCAACAATCTATTGTCATGCATTAGCCAACATCATCACTCCACAAACCCTCAAGATAGAATTATGTATAATAAACAAAAATTAATAGTATTGATTGATTCAGGTAGTACCCATTGCTTCATCAATTACAAATTGGAAAAAGTTCTTAATTGCTTTGTATATCTAGCACTAGAATTCCAATTAATGATTGTAGATGGAGTTGCCATAAATTGTTCAGGGAAACACCTTAGTATTAAGTTGAATATGGAGGAGTATTTGTTGGATAGTCCTATGATTGCAATCCAAATGGGTGGTCCAGATGTTGTATTAGGGTTTTAATGTTTACAATCATTGGTAACCCCTGCCCTTAATTTTCAATATCTTTTCAAAAGATTTTCCTCAGAAGGAAATGAAATTGAGATTAAAGGTATCTAAGGGAAACCCAATAAAGTGATAATCTCTAATAACATAACAAATTTTTTATAAAATGGATACAAGGTGTAATTGTACAATTGTTTTCATTAGATGTTCAAACATCTATTCTCTTCTCCACCGAATCTCCAAAAAGTTATCAACAATCATTCTGAGGTATTTGGAGAGAGTCCTAAGGGTCTTACACCTACTCAATATCATGATCGTGCTATTAATTTTCAACCTTGAAGTTTATCACCTAACATTAGACCTTACGAGTATCCACATGCACAAAGGAGTGATATTGTGTGTATGATTCAAGAAATTAAAGGTTTTCATCATTCATTAACATAACTAAATCACATTTTTTTGCAAGCTTGACCTAGGCGCAGGCGCAGCTTCCCGCCCTCGCTCCTCTGCCTCTGCTGCTCGTCCATAGCCGCATGGCCCCTCTGGAGACCATCCCAGAGGTGTCTCCCCCTCCTAATCACACCTTGGATTTCTCAGCGTTGATCAACACTCTGAATCCTCCTCGAACAAGGCCTACAATATCTAAGTTTGTTAAAAAAATGGATGGGATTCAGGAAGTCTCTCTTCCTCCTACAATCCCTCGAAAGGCTTCCCTCTCTCTTGTTGAGAAAGGTCTTATTGGGAAATTTACTAGTCTCTGGCCCTTGCCGAAGACTGTCTAGAAATGGGTAGAGCGCAACTGGACATACAAGATTAATGGGAAAATTTCAATCAGATTCTGTGGCAGGGGCTATTATACGTTCCATTTTGAGACCAAAGAGGATAAATATCTCATATTCAGGAATGGACCATGCTTCATGGACACCAGATGGCTTTATCTAAACAAATGGACTCCTGATTTTGATCTGAAACTCGACGTTCCCAATGTTGTTCCTGTTTGGGTCCGTCTCCCTTACCTTCCTCTTCACTGCTGGGGAGACGATTAGGTAAGAGAGATTGGTAATGCCATAGGAAATTTTATTGATAGAAGTGAGCCGAAGGACAACATGCAAGCCTATGCAAGAATATCTGTTGAATTAGATCTGGGAAAGGGACTTCTAGAGGCGATCAAGATAAAATTGGACACTAAGACGCATATACAACATCTTGACTATGAAAAAATCCCCTTAAAGTGTAAGGTATGCCATGAATATGGTCATTTCACTAATATATGTGCAAAATTTATTGAAGTTGAAAATATAGATCCTGAAACTCAATGGTAAGTCATTAAAAAGAAAAAAACAATGCCAAACTCTAAGATCTCCAGCACCTTAGCCGTCCACCAGCCCTCTCAATCTGTCAATCCCCCCATTCACCCACACCTAGAACCTTCCTTAACTTCTTTGCATATCCCCGACCCTCCTCTTAATCCTTCCTCAGCCCCTGATCCTCATTTTACCTCCCGCAATCCTTTCTCCTCGCTTGCCTTCTCTGAAGAGGATCCTCCTCAGCCATCCATCCCCTCCCCTCATCATGGTTCTCTTATTCATCCATTCCCTTCCAATTCATGTCCCCCATATTCTTCATCTAAGCCCTCATAAGCCCAGATTGTCACCCGGAATGCAACAAAATAGCAGGTGGCTACTTTGGAAATCCTCAAAAGTACAGGCCCAAGAATAAAACCTTCAAAACACCATCATGATGAAGAAGCACAGAAGGACATTGTTCTAGCTACTCATCACTCAATATATTTTTACATCGAGGAACATATAATCAAAGAAGCCAATCAACATGAATCAGGAGGGAAGATAGGCTCACAACCTGCATTCTTTAAATAATGAAAGTTCTCACTTGGAACTGTAGGGGACTAGGGCACCCCTCCAAAAAATCTGCCTTAAAATACCTTCTCAATCAAGAAAAGCCAAACATAGTCCTTCTTCAAGAAAAAAAACAAGGAGAGACTGAAATGAGAAATATCATAAATAAAATTAGGAACTACACGGGCACTTTGGTAGAATCTAGAGGTGCCACGGGAGGCATAGCAACAATATGGAATCAGAACATTTGGAAGCAGGCTGCAATTTCCAAGACTCATGATTGGATCAAATTCATACTTCAGAACCAGCAAGAGAATATCAATATTATTGTCTACAAAATTTATGGGCCAAACCACTATAGGGACAAAGAAATTTGCTTGAATGCTATGAATGTTGATATAGACAGTGAGGACAATCCTAATGTCATCATTGGATGGGATCTAAATATGATCTTGCATGCCAATGAAAAAAGAGGAGGCAGTTTCAATCTAGACCCTGCTCGAGAGCAATTGGAATCCATTATGCTTGATCACGATCTGGTGGATATCATTCCCAAAAATCGAAAATTTACTTGGAATAATAGTAGAATTGGGGATGGAAATATTATGGAGAGGCTAGATCGCTTTCTTGTTGATGTTTCCCTCATCTCTCATTTTTCGGTTGCCTCCTCTTCCATCCTAACTTGTTCTGCCTCTAATCATTATCCTGTCTCCCTTACATTAGGAGATCATTCTTCCTTGGGACCCCTCCCCTTTCGATATGATCCACCTTGGTGTGAATTTCCTGAAGCTCAGAAGATCGTGATCAACTCCTGGTTACAACATGTTGAGGGCTACCCTATTCATATTTGGGAATTGAAATTGAAACTGGTGCACATAACGCTCAAAGAACGGGTCAAACTCCATTACAATGAACTAGAAAAAGTTAAAAATGGCATCAAGAGAATGCTTGAAGAAGTCCAAACTGACATTGACATCCATGGAATAAATAAATAAAAGTAGGACCATGAAAAAGAGCTCTATTGGAATTGGTATAAATCTAGCAGGAATGAAGAGGAAAAATGGAGGCTTAAAACTAGAAATCTCTGTTTGCAGGCCGGGGACAAAAATAGCTCCTTTTTCCATAAACAAACCATAGTTAGAACGTCAAGGAATGACATCACAGAAATCACAGATGATGAAGGATAGAAGCACACATATCAGGAAGCTATTAAAATAACAGCATACAACCACTATAAAAATATTCTAACCAATAATGCAGAGCAGGAGGATTGCAATGATTTTTTGACTTATACCCCTCAGTTGAATATGGAGGAAATCAATGCATCTCTCACTAAGGACATTGAGGAGGCTGAAATTATTAATGTAATTTGGAACCTCCACCCCGACAAATCTCTGGGCCCAGATGGGTTCTCCATAAGTTTTTACCAGGCCTTTTGTGATGTCATCAAAAAAGACCTCATCAAAATGATCCTTTGGGTTCAAAGAAAAAAGAAGGTCGGGGGATTCACTAACTCAACCTTCCTTGCCCTCATCCCTAAAGAAAACTGCCCCTCTTCCTTTTCCAGGTTCAGGCCTATATCCCTCTGTAATTCTTCATACAAAATCATAACCAAAATCTTGGCTACCCGCCTCAAAACCCACCTCCCAAATCTCATCTCTGAAAACCAAGGAGGATTCATCTCCCAAAGACAAATAATTGATTCCATCCTTTTGGTCCAAGAAGCCATCCACTCTAGCATGATGATATCTGATAAAGGTTTTATCCTGAAACTCGACATGGCCAATGCTTTTGAAAGAGTAAGACACTCCTTCCTTCTCTCTGTCCTTTAGAAAATGGGATTTGAAGCAGACTTTATATCTCTCATCCAAAGTTGCATATCTAGTCCTTGGATATCCCCCTTAATCAATGGAAGACCTAGGAATTACTTCCAATCTTCCTGAGGCCTTAGGCAAGGCTGCCCCCTCTCTCGCTTCCTCTTCATTCTTATGGAAGAATCTTTCAGCGGGGCTTTGGATCACAAATGTAGAGAAGGGCTAATCACTAGCATCAAATTTAACAATGGAGTCAAGAATATGAATCACTCTTAGTTTGCTGATGATACCCTCTTGATGGGTGGGGCATCCAACATCATTTCCCAAAGGTTAAAATTGCTTTTAGAAAAATTCATACATTACTCTGGAGGACAGATAAACTATCAAAAGAGCTGCATTTATGGGTGGAATGCAACTATCAACACTATCCACATCATGGCTCAAATTTTTGGGGTCCCCTACCAATGGAATTGGACCCATTTCAACTATCTTGGCATGCATGTCAATGCTAGAGAGTTGAAGATTGAAATCTGCAATCTCAACATCAACAGATGAAAAATAAAGTTTAGCAATGGGGACCCTCTTGGCTCAACTTGGCTGGGTGCATCATCCTCTTAAAATCTATTCTATCTTCCTTGCCTTTGTACCACTTTTCCCTTCTTCAGGCTCCCATCAGCATTCAGCACAAAATCAAAGCTATCTTAATACGCTTCTTATGGAAAGGAGGTAAAAGTGAGAAGAATAAATTCAATTTGGTTAAAGGGAAACAGTTAACACAAAATCATGCAAATGGAGGATTAACAATTTGCATTCCTACACTGATGAACATTGCTTTTGGGCTCTTATAGCGGGACAAAAAACTTGGTGGAAGCAAGTGCTAGAGTCAAAATATCTCTCCACGTCAAGGCAAAATCTCTTAGATCATACCATTCCTCACATACCTTGCACTAAAATATGGGCTCTCTGCAAAAATGATATTCCTTTCATCATCAATAATATCTCCAAAGTCCCTCATGGAGGACGCAGTGTAAATATCTGGGAAGATAAAATTATGGGGAAACCCCCTCTCTCAAACAACCCTAGTACTCTTCGCCTTCAAAATTATCTCAAAAGTCATGGGATCAATAAATTGGACAAAATATCGAGCTGGGAAGGGAATACCAACTTATTGAATGGCTGGACCTTCCCACCCAGGTCTCCTCTCCTTGAGAATGACAAAAAAATTCTGAAATAAATGCTCCATGGTGTTGCCCCTCTGAACAAAGGCTATCAAGACAACTTCAGATGGGATTCGTCTGGTTCCTCTTACACAATCAAAGCTGGGCATTAGTCCCTTCTCAAAGATCATTACCCCACTCCACCCTGGGCTATATGGAAACAAATATGGAAATCTGAAGCGCTCCCCAAAGTAAAAATCTTCACTTGGATCCTGCTCAAAGGGAAGATCCTTACCTCTGAAAACTTAAAAAAAAGAGGTATCAACTACACTTCTATATTTCCTCTCTACCTTGAGGCTGAAGAGATTTCCTTCCATCTCTTTGTTTGATTCCCCTTTGCCTCACAGTGTTGGCTTTCTCTAATGGAATTTTTCCGGATTGATATTGGTGCTATCAGCTCAATCTCAGATTTGATCACAAAATGGAAAAGAAGCTACCCTTGGGGCAAAAAAAGTAAGTCGGTTACCAAAAGAGTTTGGGATAATCTTCCCTAAGGTTTGCTATGGAACATCTGACTAGTAAGAAACAAGGCTATCTTTCAAGAGAAGAGACCCTGCACAAGAAAAGTCCAGAGTAAGACCTGAAACCTCACAATTGAGACAATCATCTCCAAAAACAACAACCATCTAAACTTTAGCAATATTCAAGTTGAAGAAAGAAGCTTTCTTGGTAAAGCTCTTGACAACCCTCCAAGTTTTAGAAAAAAACCAGGAAATCAACTTCCACACAATGAGCAGTGGAAGATTAGACTCAAAGAGAGAGTTCATTAGGTGGCTTGACAAGATAAAAAGGCCAGCGCTATTCTTTGATGGTGCATCAAAATCAAACCCAGGTATTGCAGGGGCAGGAGGATATATAACAGATGAACAAGGTTGAATCATGGCTACATATGAATGGGGGCTTGGTTGCCTGTCTAATAACAGAGCTGAAGCCTATGCACTGTTGAAAGGTCTCGAGATTATTAAGACACTCAAAATGGAAATATTCATGATATTTTGGGACTCAACAATCATCATAAGCATGATGGTGAATTCTACGCAAACCCCAAACATAGCTCTCAACAGGCTAATTGATAGATGCCGCACCCTATGCGAGGAAACATAATACATCTCATTCTTCCATATTCTCAGAGAAAACAACAAGACATCTGACATTTTGGCAAATAATTCCTGTAAGAGACCTGCCGGTCAACTATCTCTTCAAGGAGCCACATCCTTTTCTCTAATGCCATGATTTTCCCTCCTTACACTATCTCTCCCTGCCCGATTCTCTCCCTTTTCCCTACTCTACCAGGGCAGGTCTGTTATTACCTAACCTTCATTAACAATCTTTCCATGAACTTATTCTCTCGTGACCCTCGCCTTGTTTCACCTTCACTCATCGATTGTGACTTTACAACAGTGCCTCGTCGTTGATCCCACCATCTCTTTATCGGCTCCTTCGTATTTCGCTCATCGCTTCTCATTCCCTTTCCCTTTCAGACTCTTCGCCCCTCTCAGCCAATTTTGTCTTTGCGATCACGCTACACCTCTGGTCCCACCTCCTCGCCTCCCATTGCAAATCGCACTTCGCTCCTTTTTCCGCTCTCTTTTTAGACATGCAGCTCCTATTGCCGATTGCGATTTTTTGATTTCTCATATCACAGATTACTTTCTTTTCATTTTTCGCTTTTCTCACTTCATGCTTATTTCCCTTTAGCTCAGCACAATTCGACGTTGCTTTCTCCTTTTCGCTCTTCTCCTGTCGAAAACCGCACTTCGCTTCATTTTTCGCTTTCCTTTCAGACCTGCAGCTCCTTTTGCCGATAGCGATTCTGCGCCTTCGCATATCGTAGATCACATTCTTTTCCCTTTTCAAGCCTCTCACTTCACGCTTCTTTCCCTTTATCTCATCGCATTTTGTTGCTTTCTCCTTTTCGCTCTTCGATTTTCACCGTCATTTACCTTCGCTCTTCACTCTTCATCCCTCTTTTCCTCCTTTCCCTAAGTTGCGTCTATCACGATTCTCCTTCTGTGCCAGCACTTCATATCCTTCATCTGTGTTGCCGCCTCCACTGTCTTCAACAATTCATTTTCCGCAACAGTGTTTTCGCCTCTCTCCTTCAATCAAGCAGTCTTGAGAAATGAAAAATGCCTCCACTATGCCGACGTCCAATCCGAGATGGAACAGATTAGAGGACAACTGAAGCTTATGGAACAAAATCATCAAGTGGACATTACTTTCCTCCAGCACCAGGAGCAACCTTTTAAGGAGTATTTGAGAAAATCCTCTAATAGCTCTGTCAACATGAAAGAGTCAAGGAAGATTCTAAAATATATGTCTGACAAGACATCAGCGTCAAACACTAGATCAAAGAATGTTGCCACGGTCTGTACGGGAGAAAATCAAGACATCACTGACTATTCTGCATTCCTCCATCTTTCTCTTTAGATTATGTCTTTTAAATTTGATTTTATGCTCTCCCAGTTTGTTAGAATATATTGGGATTCTGTCTGCAATATAGTAGTCTGAGTAGTTACAAAGGAGGCTCGGTAGTTTTCCATTTAACCCCTCCATGGTACTCCTCTCCAAAACTCAAATGTAATAGGGAATTATTTCCCATATTTTTTGAATACTAAATAGCAACCGATCTTGTTAAAAAAAAAACATAACTAAATCACTTTCTCTTCACTAGTGGTGATGGTTATGAAAAAGGATGTTCGATGCCGTATGTGTTTAAATTAAAGACAAATAAAAAAAATGACAATAAAAGATAAGTTTCATATTCCTATCATTGATTAATTAGTAGAGGAATTCCATGGATAATTTTTCTCTACTAAGTTGGATCTCTTTTATCATCAAATAAAAATTAGGTAAGAAAACATTCCCAAAACAACCTTTAGAACACATGAAGATCATTATGAGTTTTTTTCTCTCCCATTTGGACTTACAAAATCATCTTGAAAATTTCAAAGCTTGATGAATTATATTTTCAAATCCTTCCTTGGAAAATTTTGGGGACATAATAATCTACAAAAAATCTTGGAAAGAGCATGTACGACATGTTGATAGGGTCGTAACACTAAAAGAAACAAACATATGCAAAGCCTTCCAAGTGTGACTTTAGGGTTAAGAAGTGGGATATTTTGGCCATATTATCTCACATAAGGATGTAAAGGTGGATCGTAACAAAATCAAAGCTATGAGGGAATGGCCAATCCCTAATACCTTGAAGAAACTTAGAGGATTCTTAGGATTAACAAGATATTACCACAATTTTGTCAATAATTACGGTCAAGTAGTAGCAGCTCTAACAAATTTATTGAAGAAGGAAGCATTTCCTTGGACCAAAGAAGAAACCAACTCTTTTTAAGAACTTAAAGAGCCTATGTGTACAACTCTCGTCTTGGCTACACCTAACTTCACAAAAACCTTCGTTATGGAGTGTGAGCCTCAGGGCATGGAATTAGTGCATTTTTTAGGCAAGAAGGAAGGACCCTTTCCCTTTAAAGTATAAAAATTAAGGGAAATAGCTTATTCTCATCTATGAAAAATAAATTTTGATCAAACTACATGTAGTTAAAAAATGGTGTCCCTGCCTAATAGGAAGACACTTGAAAGTAAAAATAGATCATGATAGTTTGAAGTACTTCTTGGAGCAAAGAATATCTTTATAAGAGCAACAAAAATGGGTTACAAAGATATTAGGTTATGACTTTGATTTTATCTACAAAAGGGGAAAATAAAATATTATGGCAAATGCACTCTCAAGGAAAGAGGAAAACACAAACAATTTACTATGCACTATTTCCATTCCACAATATAACTAAGTGGAAGAAGTAAGGATATAATAGAAGCAAGACGAGAAAGTATGCAAGATCACTCAACAACTATAGGATGACCCTGATGTAATAGAAAAAATTATGAAAAAAGTATTTGTTGTGGTATCAATTTTCCTTATAAGTAGGTAAGAATTATTAACTCAAACAGAAGGTCCTTTTGGAATTACAGTACACATCTCATGTAGGAGGGAATTTAAGGTTCTTGAAACCGTAGCATAATATCAAGAATTTTTTTTTGGGGAAGGTATTAAAGCATATGTGCAAACATTTGTGGTGAAATATGTGGTATTCCAACAAAATAAGGGTGAGACAACCAAGACCCTAGGGCTCCTTCAACCATTAGCAATACCAAGCCAACATTGCAAAAAATTTCAATGGATTTTATTACAAGTTTACCAAAATCCAAAGGAAAGAGTGTCATTATGGTAGTGGTTGATCAAATGATAAAGTATGCCCATTTTTTCTATCTTTCTTATCCTTTTAGAGCAAATACAGTGGAAAAATTAGTCGTGAAACAATGCAAAAGCTACATGGAATACCAAAAATTATTGTAAGTGATAGATATCCAATTTTCAATAGAATTTGTGGACTAGATTATATTCTTGTTTGGGTACTCAATTCATCTTACCATCCTCAATTTTATGGGAAAACTAAGAGTGAATCAACTTTTAGAAAGATATCTACATTGCTTTGCATATGATAAGCATACACAATGAGTCAAATGGTTTACCTTGGAAGAATGGTGGTACAACACAACCTTCCATACTTCATAAAAATGTCATGATTTATAACACTTTATGGATATCATCCTCCATCCATCACATCACCCTTGAAAAGGACTATAAATGTTGAGAAATAAAGGACCACATATGGCAGCGACAAGAGGTTCTCAAATTGCTGAAGAACAACTTGGTTATGACACAAAATAGGATGAAACAACAAGCATATCAACATCGCAGTGAAAGGGAATTTGAAGTGGGGGATTAGGTATTTGTGAGACTAAAACCATATAAATAGATGTCTCTCAAACAAAAATAGAAGGACAATAAATTAGCACCAATGTATTATGGCCCCTATAAGGTGTTGCAAAGGATTGGAAGTATGGCTTAATCAGAGTTGCCTCCATATTCACATGTACATCCAATTTTCCATGATTATTTCTTAAATAAGGTGACAACATACTAGTCCAAACTATTATATTAGATATTAATGAAGGGAAAATAATACTAGAACCAAAAACAATCTTGGAAACAAGGATTACGTATTGATAAATCGAGAAATTATTGAGTAATTCATCATATGGAAGAACCTATTAGCGGAATAAGCAACATGGGAAGATGATTTTTTTATGCAAAAACGCCCACATATAGTCAATTTTTGTGGACAACACTTATTTGAAGGGGAGGGGGCATGTTAATCCCTATATAAGCCCCATGTTAACCCCAAAAACCTTTTATTAAGCCCTAGATATTGAGTGATTACATTTTTATTTTTATTTTGTTATGTAAGATAAAGCCTCTCATGGTCCCATTTTATTATAATTGTACCCTTTGTCTACTATATATATATACTAAGGATACCTAGTTTTTGGATCATTAAATCTTGTCTTAAACATTTCATTCATCGTAAAAGGAGGTTTCCCCCTTGAAGAGGACTATGTTTATTATCATTTTTAAAGTGCAAGGTTCATACCAATATCATACTTAGCCAAATATTCTAACGTGTGTGGAAACCCCTATTTCGGAAATGATATTTCATACTTCACACAAGTTATGTTCCACACTCCACATACCATACTCTTCTGCACTAATTTTACTTAGCTTACTATCATTCTTGTGCGGGAGACCTTCCCACAATGTATTTCTTTGCACAATCCACTCTCCCACTCACTCACTTTGTTTCACATTCAACCTCCACACATTCAATATTTCTACACATAAAACAAACCACACCTTAATAATCTCTATCCTCTTAAGAATTATTTCTCTATTATCTACACTTAGGAGAATTCATGGAAAATATGTGTTGTGCATCTATTGAGGGAAATTAAAGACATGTTAAATAAATATTGATATTGAAGAAGGTGGTGATATGGTGTAAGGAAAATCGATCACTTTGCATTTCTATAAAAAAAACTCGCTTTTATCAAATTAACTTCCTATTATGATTTTTTAATATCTTGAAGAATCTAGTATGTGATGAAGAGACGTTGAGTAAATGATATTCATAAACTAGACTTTCAAACAACTAAGAGCTCCTTAATGTAGCACCAAATGTGTCATGTATTTCAAAGAACATTGGGAGTATAAGAAATATGGATACTGAAATAAAGGAAGAGGTATTTTGTGGATATATTATTAATTCCCTCATCTACCAAGTTACTTAGTGGAGTAAGAAAATATATTGCAAAAAACATCAATAAGTGACTATATATTATTTTAGAAGCTTGGGACATTAGTTTATATTTAGTTAATCTTTCACAAAGGATTTTTTCTTTTGTTGAATTTTTACCAAAATATTTAGAACAAGATCAACATTTCCATGATATTTATTTAAATAAATTCATTGTAAGAGTCTCAAGAATAAGTGACTTCCAAAGAAACTAAGAAGTATTACCGTCAAGTCGACATATCGTTGATTTGTGGTAGCATCAGATGTGATCTAAGTATCAAATTTTGCAGGGATTCTTAGACACATGTATTCCAAAATACCCAGAAAGTGTTTTGGGAAATTCCACCCAGATGGGGTTTTATTTATTTTTGGTAACTGAGGATAAACTAGATTGATTTGAAATAAAACATTACATATGCTACAGGATGGGTTGGTAAGCTGCGCTTAACCAATCCCAACCTTTTTTGATTTCATAGTTGTGTATGTATGGGGTTTCCTCATTGGAGAAAACCAACCCTGAAATAACATTAGACAAAAGATTACAAAATGTGTCATGGCACCTGTGAAAGTAAAGGTTCTATGATAATAGCTAGAATTAAAAAAAACTAAAAAAAGTTGAGCAACCATGCAGTCATGGTGCACCTGCATCATCCTCAGTGTCTGGAGCTTCTTCCTCAATAAAGTAGACATACTCCTGGTCTATGGCCTCCTCTTTAGCAGTAGGTTAGCGTGAAGGCCTAGAGGCAGGTGCGCAGAAGATGGGAGCGACCGATTATTCAACATCGTGTACCCGCATCCAATTTTCCTCTGAGTCCATAATCCAAACGTCGTGTCTTCCCCCTCTGCCTCCTGAACCGGAAGAGGCTCAGTTTTTCGGGGCCTGAGGTGCTGCTATTGTGCAATGATGGATTTCCTTGGTTTGCTTATGTCTCTGCGTTTCATGAATAGGGGATTCCTGCTCCTGGTCATGCGTAAGACTCTAGGGGTAATCCCTGGCATGACTGCCCAAAGAGGAGCCCTCAAAGGACTCCAAACGGTTATTGGGCCCTCGCTGGTAGCGTCTAGGGAATGCACCTCGTAGGCCTCCTCTAATTTTTCTTTGGCGTAGTCTTGGAGCCATGGGATGTTAAAGCAGAAGGTAGGTTGGGAGTTGAGAGGTATGGAGAAGAGGCTTAGACCAGAGACAATGAATGCACAGTGTGGTGCCGTTGGGCAGGGTGGTGCACAGGTGGAGGTTGCACAACTGGGAGAGCTTGGTGATGAGAACACATAGTTTGGATAGACTAGCAAGGCAAAGGGAGCTGAGGGGAGGCGCGCTTTCAAGGAGGTGCGCGACCAGGAGGGATCTACGCAACACGGCTCTGGGGAGGGAGCTGCACAGCGGGCAGGGCGCGTAGGTTAGCTAAAACTAAAATAGAAAATCCAAAAGGAGCAGACTTTGAGTAACACTATACAGAAGGTCTTCTCCTTTTGTAGGCCTATGGCACAAGCACATATGTTTTGCATTATTATGACACGCTTGCAGGTGCATGCTACGATAGTTTTCATGTGGAAGCATGTGCTTCGAGTTATGGCAGAGTGTCATATCCATCCGGGAGCTCATTCAAATGATTGTGGCTGAGAGGAAACACCCAGGGTGGTTGCTAGCTTTGCATATCTTCTTGATGCCTTGCCTCTGTCACCTCATGTGAATTATTGTAGAGTGGTGGATCCAATTCAAGTGAAGGCCTGCGTTGCAGATATTCTTCATCTCGAGCGTGGGAGGGACTGTGTCCATATGTGCATCCCATATCACCCACATCCAGGGAGGAATAGTCTTTTTGGATGAGAGTTTGGCATTCTCTGCGTAAGGAATTATCTTCAATCTAGGAGAGGTTGGAGTACTGCAATGCATTGTGGCTTTCCACACCCTTGTTGGCTAGGAGATCCGCAACAATGTTCTCTTTCTTGCACACATGGTGAAAAGTTATTTCCCTTTGATTTTGTATCAACTATTCCAGGAGTTTGAGCCTGTTAGCAAGCGTCCATTTAGTAGATAATTTTGTGGAGGAAGAGCCATGGAGAATTCGTGTGGCTGCCTGTATGATTATTTGCGAGTCTCCCTCCATTTCCAAGGGTAAAAAGATGAACTCAATGGCTCTGGAGATGCCTTGGATGAGTCCCTCTAACTTCGCTGAGTTGTTGTTGTCCCATCCCATGTTGTTGTAGAATAATAGAAGGGGCTTACCCTGGGAGTTCTTGAAGATACCTTCGTATCCAGCATTTCCTGGGTTTCCTTTGGAGGCTCCGTCAAAGTTACATTTGAAAAAACCATTTGGAGGGGGGTTCCATTGTTCAGGTGAAATGGTTCTTCCTGCGTTCCCTGGGGGGTTATCCTAAGGGGTGTTTATGCTCATATGCCAGTTGCTCCAAATTTTGCATTCTGCATTAGTTTTCGGGAGATCTTCCTTACTCTAGGGAGTTATGTCAAGGGTTTCTGTGGGATTGCCGTGTAGCCTTGCATAGATTTTCTCTTGATTGGATGCCCTGTCTTTAAAGATATGGATGTTCCTTTCTTTCCATATGTTTCATATAAGGAGGTTTGGAATCAGCTGTCAGAGTCTGTTTAGAAGGTTGCTGGAGTATGAATTTTCCATCCACTTTCTGATGGTGTTGATGATGTTACCCCTTTCTCTATTGGTGCGTCTGCATTGAATTTCAATCATGTCCCACAGTGTGCTGGATACGGGGCAGAGGTCCAACAAAAGATCTATAGTTTCTAGGTCTTCCTGGCATAGTGGGCATCTTAAGGCTCCCACAAAACCTCATTTCAATAGATTCTCCCATGCGAGGATGCGTCATTCACTAATAAGCCATAGAAAGGTGCCTACTTTGGGCCAGAGCTTGGGAGACCATATCTTCTTCCATGTGTGATTGGATGGATATGGGTTCTGCTGTTGTAAGATATTGTAGGCTTCCTTGGTGGAGTAGTTGCCACTTGGAGTATGACCCCATCTGAGAATATCGGGTCCTTGCTGGGATCTGATTCTTCTCTTAGTTATTTGTTCCTCCTAGATGTCTCTATGATTTTCATTGTTCAATCTTCTTGCCATTTGTCAATATGAAGCCAGGTCCTATAGCCCTGAGATGTGGCATTGTTCCAGAAATCTTTGACACAACTTCATTGTCTTGCCTGTAAGACTGTGCTCCAAAGGGGTCTAGGAAAGATTGAGGAGAGGCTAGGAATTTTCTTCCAGGAATCCTCCTAGAATTTGGCTTGAGTACCACTGCACAACTCCCAGAAGCTATGGGTTTGGATCAACTATTTTTGGTTTCTGACCACTTTCCATATTTGGGATCCTCCTGGATCTATGTTGAATCTTATGAGGTCCTCCTTGGGCCAATTTCTCGATTATTTGGCTGCCCATAGGTTTTCCCATAGTGTGTGAGGGTTGGAGACCCATTTCCACCAAATGTTTGCCCCCATGATACTATTGTTGTGCTCTGGATCTCACAACCCTAGCCCACCATGACCTTTCAGTTTGCAGACTTCTTTCCAATTGACTAGAGCCCATTTATTTTTCTCTTTGGTTCCTCCCCAGAGGAATGTTTGTTGTAATTTGCGCATAGCTTTGAGGACCCATTTTTGGGTAGCTAGAACTGAGAAGAGGTAGATGGGGAGAGACTGAAGAACCGTTGGGATGAGCACCATGCAGCCCGCTATATTGAGAGAACAGTGGGTCCAGTTGGATAGTTTGGTTTGCATTCTATCCAGCAGCACTCACCAAGAGGAGTGATTTATGGATGTATCTGTGAGAGGGGCTCCAATGTATTTGAAAGGAAAGGAAGCTATGGAGAAGCCCAAGATGCGGGTGATGTTGCACTGGGTGATACGAGAAGTGTGGAAGAAGAATATTTGAGATTTTTTAGAGTTGACCTCTGTGCCAGAAGCTTCAGAGAAATAGTCGATCAGAGATTTGAGGGTTCGGGCTTCCTCGACCGAGGGGTGTCCCATTATCATATTTTCGTCCACAAATTGTTGATGGGAGATGGGAGGTATATTGTGGAGGGGTATGCCTTGAAGGGTACCCGAATGGACAAAACTTTTGAGCAAGTGACCTAGCCCTCTGGCCATAATAATGAAATGAAGGGCGAGAGAGGATCTCCTTGTCTGATACCTCTTGAAGGATTGAAGGTTGCCGAAGCTATTCCATTGACCATAATGGAAAGAAACGGGGAGGTTATGACGCTCATTATCCATCGAACCCAGGTGTGGATGAAGCCAAAGGCTAAGAGTACTTTTTTGATATATTCCCAGCTAAGTTTGTCAAAAGCCTTGGAAAGATCAATTTTGAGGAGCATACCAGGATTTTTGAAGGTTTTGAGAGAATGGATGACCTTGTGGGTTAAAATGATGCCATCAAGGATTTTCCTGCCTTCTACATAGCCCGTTTTCTCCAGGGAAATGAGAAGAGGTAGGAGCTACTTCAGTCTGTTAGCTATAAATTTGGAAATTATTTTATAAATGACATTGCAGAGGGCTATGGGTTTGTACTTACTTGGCGTTGCGACATTGTCTTCTTTTGGTATGAGTGTGAGGAAGGTGGCATTGAGAACCGGTAGGAGCTAGTGAGTGGTGCGCGATACCTCTACGACATCCCAAACCTCTTCTTTGATGGTTTCCAAAAATAAATGAAAGAAGTTGGTAATGAATCCATCTGGGCTAGGAGCTTTCCTTTCCTTTAGTTTGAAAATTTCTTGTTCCACTTATGCCAGAGTGGTTTCTTTAAGCATCTTTCGTGACCAGTTTGGGTATGTGCCAAGTGATTCTTCCTATAACTTCATGCCTCTAGTTATTGGGTTCTTGGAGGATTTCCTTGAAGTGGTTGCATAGCTCCTTCATTATATCCTCTTGCTTTTCCAATCACTCTCCATTCTAAGTTTTGAGAAATGTGATTCTATTGTGCATCCTATGTTGAATAGTGGAGCGATGGAAAAAATTTGTATTTATTTCTCCATTTTTGAGCCAACATGTCCTAGATTTTTGTTTCCATAGGATATCTTCCTGGATTCTTCTCTCCTCCATTTGGGTTGTTAGTAATTTCTCTTTGTTCTCTGAGTCTATCGAGCGTCCTTATTAGATGATTGTTTGTTGGAGCTTCTTCATTTTCTCTTCTTGCTCTCTTTGATCTCTAAAGATGTTGTCGAAGGTGGTCTTGTTTCATACCTTCAATTTTCCTTTGAGCATCCTCAGTTTTGTCTGGAACTGATACATTTTTGTGCCTTGGGGTAGTGTAAGGAAGGACCACCAATCTGAGACTAATTATTTGAACCTTGAATGTCTGAGCCAACAGTGTTCAAAGCGGAGTGGTTTGGGTGTGGGCATGCTTGGTCTTAGCCATTGTAGTTGTATCGGCCAGTGGTCAGAGCTGGCGACCGGAATGATGGTAGCTGCATGAGCTCCTCCTAGATGAATAAAGTCTTCCGTGATGAGAAAATGGTACAATTTGGAGGCAATCTGCTGGGTGCCTCCTCTTCTGTTGTTCCAAGTAAATATACCATTGGAAGTTTGTAGATCTATGAGGTGATTGTCTTGGATGAAGTTCTTGGATCCAGTGTTGTCCAGGTCTAGATGTTGTCTTCCACCTTTTTTTTCCTGTAGATTGGTTATCATGCTGAAATCTCCTCCAAGCAGCCATAGAGGAAGATATCGTTGGTTATTGATATCAACAATGTTGTCCAGAAGCTCAGGTTTTTGCTGGAGATTCTGGGGGAAGTAGACGTTCGTGAGTAGTCCATGAATGGCGGTTCCAATCAAGTGAAATTTGGCTTGAATGAAGTGCCTAATGGCATGACAATTCTCTAGTGTGATTATGTGGGGGTTCTAGATGATAGCTAATCCTCTTGAATCTCCATTGGCATCCACCGCTATTGTTTTGTAGCATTTCCATATCCTTTTGAAGATTGTTTCCAAAGTGGAGCTGGAGCATTTGGTTTCATACATGTAGAAAATTGCAGGGTGTTCCTCAGTAATTTTTTTCTTGATGATCCTTTGCTTTGTGTGGATTTTGAGCCCTCTGATATTCCACGAGATGATCTTCATTGAGGGGGGTTGAGGATGTAGGAGTAGAATCAGGTTAACTTGGGGAATCTCCTAGATTCTACCATCTCTTTTCCCATTTTGATTGTTCTTTGCAGCTCTGTTTTTCTGCCTTGTTTGCGGGATTATTTCAGGAATAATTTTGTATTCAGGAGCGTATCACCTTGAATTCCCAGAGAGGGGAGATGTTGTGCTTGAGTGAGGATTTCTTCCAACATCTGGATCTGTTGCTGGGGTATTGAGAGAAATTCCTTTTAGTTGCATGCATCCTCTAATACTATGAGATCCAGACCCTCAAGGTCAATGCTCTCTGGCTCTTCCTCGATGACTTCTGGGATTGGGTCCAATAACTTTCCTTTGACTTTGGTTGCAGAGTTGTCCCCTGGATATATAGGGGTTTGGGGTTTCAAAAATGCTTTTGGTTGAATCTTGTCTTGTTGTATCTTTGAGATCTGGGGTTGCTCCTGCAAGGATCGCCTTGTATCTTTGGAAGGTTCGTTCTCATTTTCACTCAGCTGAGCTAGGGCTTCGAAGATGTTGCCATTCGCTGGGGTTTTTTTGTTCTGGTTAGAGTTGGATCTCCTGTAGTGCCTTTTCTTACTTGCTACTTTCGTAAACCCTTCTATAGCTTGGTCATTTGATTCATTGTTAGCTTCCGCTTTTGATTTAGGGGGCAGTCTCTGAATAGATTCCCGTGTTGGTGACACCTTTGGCATATGAAGGGAAAATTTTCATAATCTACAGTTTGTATCCATTCAAAATCATCATGCAATAGGATTACCTCACCAGGGAGCGACTCTGCAATGTTCATGTAGACGCAGATTCGTGCATACGTTGCATGTCGATTGATCTTTGATTCCTCTGTTGTATTGACGAATTCTCCTAGGGCATTGCCTATGTCCGGTAGAGTCAGCTCATCTCAATAGTCCTGGGGGAGGGAATATAGTCGGATCCATACCGGGTCCCAAGTGAGGCCTTACTTGTCTAAATTGAAGCGTTCTACCCATTTACACAAGTATAAACCTGTTGATTTGAAGAAGTATGGCCCTCCGTCCATGATCCGATTTTTGTCTTCACTGCGGGTGAAGATCACATTAAAGAAGCCTTTGGCACACAGCTGGAGGTCGATATGACTCTTGGGCTTCCATTTGGAGGAAATCCATCCTCTAAGGGCTTTTTCAGTGGGCCATAAACCCATGAAATTTCCTATCAATGCATGATCCTTCATGAACTGGATTCTTTCATTGATTTGATGTGTAGGGAGCTCGATCATGGTTCTTTTGGTATCTTTGGGTATGCATGTGGATGAGGTGATATTTTCTGCTTCTGCTTCTATTTTTTAGGTATTTTTCATTGTGGGAGTTTCCCCGGTTGTGTCATGAAGCGGGCCAGAGTTTTGCTGACGGTTGATGTCAGCCCCTGTCGTCGTTTTGTGGTAGGTTGGCCTGAGGTGGGGGGAGCAACAGTCCGCCCATTGGTTTTTGTCATGGGTGAGCCTCAAGGCTTTCCAGGAGTGTGATCGCATTCTTAAGGGCTTGGAGGTAGGTTTGCCAGGGACTCGGATGGTGTTTTATTAAAATAATTAATTATTTTTAATAGGAGCCTAAGTCTAAACTTAGGGAATTAAAATAATTGAAGTTTATTAATAGATTTGGGTGTGAAACTTATATAAAAAGACGTATATTGAGTCAATATTATCTAAGCCATTGATTATGTTTTAATCTATGTTGTTGGTTATCCAACAAGAAGATTATAAGAAGGACTTCGATGGGCATTTGGAAAACACACCGAGTGAGACTAGAGATTGAATTTCTCAAGTGAGAAGCGCAGAGCAGCCCGAGGATTTGATCGAGTTGGTTTGATTGCAGTGAGGGGCAATGAAAGTTCCGATTGGAAGATATTTTTTCTGAGCTGGGAATACTTAGAAAAGAAGGAAAAGAAGAGGACATAGAAGAGGCAGCATAGGAGCTACGTTGGGCAATGAAGTGCCACACAGAGGCAGCCTTGAATCCTTGATGAGATCCAAAGTTTTGCTAAGGATCAATCAGATATAGTGTCGGAATGTGAGACCAGAGGGGCCACAGATTAGCATCCAGCTAGCAGAACGATTAGTAGAAGGAGGTGATGCAGTCCCCAGCCAAAGTGACACAGGTCTGCACAAAGGTAGCGTGGGATTGTCCAGTTCAGTGTTTGGATAGTTCTAGATCTCTAATGTTAGTGTGAGGTTATCCTCAATAGTTCTATTTCATTCAGATGCTCTATGGATAACCAGATTTTGGGTATCCAATTATATTCAGAAACTTATGCTTAATAATATCAAACCCTCACCTGCTACACCAATTTTATTGCATTGAGTTTTTCTGGGGACTTAGTCCAAAAATATCGATGTAATGTGTGTATATTCTTCTTGATCAAATATTGTTTTCACATTTAATTTCTGCAGTTTATATAGTGAAGGTTGTAGAGTATTTTCTTCAGTATTTAGTTGTAGAACACAATAAATAACTTATATAATTAATCAAGTAGGATAAGTAATATCATTTTTCTGCAATAGGGATTCCAGGTTTAGGAATTTTCACATGGTATCAGAGATTGTACAAAAATGTAGGTGAAGAAATAGAGCAATCTGGAAGAGTTCAACATTAAAGAGAAGGAGGGAGATTGAAAAGTTACGTAGGAAGCAAATCGAATCCCCAAGGGATTGTGCAGTCCAAGCCAGGAGGGAAATATTTGCAAGGGAATATCTCTATCAGTGAGTCAAAAAAGAGGTATGGTTTACAGTTTGTAATTTTCAATGGCAAAGGGAGCAGCAAAAAAGCAACTTCAGCGCATACCAGGTTTTGGTGGGACGCAGTTTTCTTGTAGTAGCAGTTGTTGGTGTAGAAAGCATCTAAAGAAGGAAGAAGAAGCATACAAAGGGAATTATGACCTCAGGGAATTTACTTCCCAAGAAATTTTGATTTCCCGTGTAGAAGTAGCGTGATCGAGATTTATTTGGCTTACTCTAGCAAGGAGTGCGTAGAGCCAGATGTGCAGACGGTGCGTAGAGCCAGAGGAAATAGTTCAAAATTTGGTTCGGTGATATGGTAGGCAATAGGTTGTGTGATCATGATCGGTTCGAGGGTGCCCCCAACTATGTAATCTGGAAGTCAAGGATCTCCTTCCTTCTGGATGAGCATGATCTCAATACCTTCATTGACAGTGTGGTAGCTATCCCCACAAACGCAGATCCAATGAAGGCCTACAATAAATATATGGCTAAATCTAACAGGCTAATCCTCGACGGAGTGAGGAGTCACATTGTATCACCTATTTTTGGCAAAGGGAATTCCAAGGATATGTGGGATGTATTATCTATTCTATATCAGGGGTCTTCCGAGCAGCGGAAGATGTTATTGGAGGAGAAGATGTGATCTACAAGGATGTCGAAGGTATAACACATATATTCGTTCCTATCGAAGCCTCAGGATGTTCGAGATCAACTAATATCTGTAGGGTCATCACCTCAGGCCACATACATGGTCATATTGGCTCTAAATTCCTTTTTCTAAGAATGGAAAGTCTTTATTCAGAGTATCTTGGGCAGAGAGAATTTTTCAGACTGGGAAGGGATGTGAGCAGATCTTCAACAGGAAGTGATCAGGAGAGATGAGGAATGGAAGCTTGATTGCAACAACAACAATGGGATGAAGCCCAAGGAGGAGGATGAGAATGCAGCCCTTGCATTTAAGGGGAAGCAGGAGCAGCAAAGGCGAAAAAAAGGACGTCTCAAACATCAATTGCTTCCGATGTGGCAAGAATGGTCACTATGTTACACAATGTCCTGTCAAGAAGAAGGACAAGGATGAGAAGCATGATCCAGAAGATGCAACCGTAAGGATCGAGGAGGAAGAGTTTTCAATGATCGCTGACATATCTCCAAGGGAGAATTGGGGTGATCTATAATTGTAGTTCAAAGAGCTGCAAAGGGGCAGGATCCTTGATGAGTCCACCTCTTGGATCATTACCTTGCTACGGGATCCCAAATCATAAATAGCATGATGGAAAAGTGTTAGTTGCTGCAGAGGAGTGCCAGAGTCACAACGCAGTGGCTAGAGAGCACCAGAGTCTGAGCAGCGCATAAAAGAGTTGGCAATAGTGCAGGAAGGCACAACGAAGAGTCAGCAATAGTGCAACAACTTCATAGGGTCAACACAAAGACTAGCAATAGTCAAATCATTAGTGGAATTTTGAGGTCTAAAATGGGTCTCCTAAGAAAAATGTACAACCAAAATAAACTTAATAAGCACCAATGGGATTCAAGATGATGATGTCAACCATGGGGGATGATTCACAATATTTTAAGTAAAAGGGTGAAAAGATTAAAAAATAATAAAACTAATTTTTCAACTCGTATTTTCAATTTATCTCCCAAATTTTTTACTCAAATTTCGAGCGGGACTACTCGTTAGATGAAAAATTTAGTTCCTCATCCAAGGAGTAAATATTATTTTATTATTTCTACTATTATTTTATAATTTCCTTAGGAGGCCTATTATAGACCTCAAAATTCCCCTAATTATTCAGCACCAGATGCACCATGTTGAACACTTAGTTCAGTGTTTGGATGTTTTTCTATTGCATAAGGAAGCAGAGTTGCAGTGTGAATGCAGTTGGCAGAAGTATGCAAGGTCAACAGTAGCATAGATGTAACAACATAATAGTTGGTGGGAAACAGTTTCAGACATCAGCAACGCATAAGGAGATGTTGCAAAATCAATGTAGTGCTTCAACATGATGCATTACTAGAGCACATTCCTCGCTAAGAGGGAATGTTTATTTCTGGTAGCATCAGATGTGCTCTAAGTCTCAAAATTTGTAGGGAGGCTTAGACACATGTATTCCAAAATACCCAGAAATCATTTTGGAAAATTCCATGCAGATGGGGTTTTATTAAAATAATTAATTATTTTTAATTGGAGCCTAAGTCTAAACTTAGGGAATTAAAATAATTAAAGTATATTAATACAACTGGGTGTGAAACTTCTAGAAAAATATGGAGATTGAGTCAATATGATCTGACCCGTATGATTATGTTTTAATTTGGGTTGTTGATTATCCAACGAGAAGATTATGATAAGGACTTCGATGGGAATTTGGAAAACACATCGAGTGAGTCTAGAGATTGAATTTATTAAGTGAGCAGTGCAGATCGGTTGGAGGATTTGATCGAGTTGATTTTATTTCAGTGAGGGAAAGTGGTAGTTCCGGTTGGGAGACCTTTTCCTTAGCTAGGAATACTTAGCAGAGAAGGAAGAGAAGAGGACACAGAAGAGGCAATGTAGGAGTTACGTTGGGCAGCGCAGTGCCATGCAGAGGCAACGTTGAAGCCTTGAGGAGATCCAAATTTTTTCTAAGGATCAGTCAAATCCAATGCCAGAGTGTCAGGGTGTGAGATTTGAGGGGCCATAGATCAACATCCATCCAGAAGAACGACCAACAGAAGGAGGTGACACAGTCCCCAACCAGAGTGACGCAAATCTACGTAGAGGTTGCATAGAGGCAATGTGGGGTTGTCTAGTTCAGTGTTGGGTTAGTTCGAGATCTCTAGTGTTAGTGTGAGTTAATCCTCACTAGTTCTCTGTCAGTCAGATTCTCTTAGGATAACCATATTTTAGGCATGCAGTTGTATTCAGAAACTTCTGCTTAATAATATCAAACACTCAGCTGTTGCATCGGTTTTCCCGCATTGGGATTTTTCGGGGACTTAGTCCAAAAATAACAATGTAATTTTTGTTTATTCTTCTTGCTCAGATCTTGTTTCCGCAATTTATTTAGTGAAGGTTGCAGTGTATTTGCTTCAATATTTACTTGTAGAACACAATAAATAACTTGTATAATTTATCTAGTAGGAGAAGTAAATTCTGTTTGCTGCAATAGGGATTCTGGGTTTAGGAATTTTCACACATATAAATCAAGTAAAAGCATGATAGTCTATTATAATACAAGTGATAAAAAAATTTATTGCTAGTTTCACAAATATTAATGATATGATAAGTGATGATTTATTTAAAGTAATCAAAGTTTTTCAAGACATCCAAGGGCCTAAAATGATAAGAGACTTCACATTAATCCCTAAATATTAGTTATAATAAGAATTTAGCATAATAAGAACTTCATGGGCCAATGAATTTGATAATATCACTGAATTTCTGAAGGAGGACATTAAATGGTGGTTAGTTACCTTCATAAACAACAATGATGACCACTTGGAAACCATTGAACAATTATGCTTAGAATTAAGAGATATAGAAGGAAACAAAATTACACTTAGAGTAAAGTGGGATATTATACTTCCACCAATGGAATATACACAAGATTCACTTAAAATATCCTTAACATAATGTTTTCATCTTCAATCATTTCCAATGATAGTGACATTAAAGAGACCTCAAGCCTAGGATATATACTCAAACACTTGGATTCTATGAATGAGGAAGATAATTCCATTAGCTATTCCTATACATTTTTGTGAGTGTGGTATTTTCTTACTTGAAGAAATTTCCCTTCTTTCATCCCAATCTTTCATTATCTATCTTTATTATGTGTATTTTTCGTTTGTAAAGTTAATCCCTTATTGTATTTATCTTTTTCTTCCAAGTTATTATACTACTTTATTTGGTCGACATAAGCCCCATCCCAGTCCATTTTGGATGAATGTATTCATTTTATCATTTAAGTAATAGGAACATTATTATTATTATTATTATTATCCAATTGTAAGGTCACGGCCAAGCTAGACACAAAATTGGTGTATGGGAACCCCTTGTTTGTAGGACAAGGGACCCACCTCCACGCAACGATTTGAATGTTAAGTCTACGATGACACACATAATCTACCCCCCTTTGGTTTTGAACCTATGACCTCTTAGGAGAAAACACATGCTCTTAACCATTAGGCACACTCATGCTATATGTCAAGGCACACACTTTATTGAAACTTAAACTTAAGTTTGTAATATTTTGACTCTCATAGAGAGATATTCCAAGAGTTCATGTCATTAATGGTTTCATATACTTTTTATATTTAAAGCATGGCATATCGTGAATTTTCTCATATGCATCTTATGATTCCAGATGAATGAAATCATTTAAATCTCTAACATTAGTCTCTCTTTTATATCCATAACTATTTCTTCAAATTTGTTTTCCTCGTTTTGTGAATGGATGGTATTGTTGGCTATTTTGTTTTCATTGATGATAAATTATGTCATTGATGTCAAAGAAAATATGGAATCTTGAGGATGCTTTGGTCAAAGGGATTGAATATTTTTTGAGGTTATGTTGCATATTTATCTCGATCAAAAGAGCATGCAAAGTTTATATGTGAATAACAATCTGAGACCTTTCCAATGCTATATGAAACTTGTTGTAACTCCAAAAGAGTGAAGAGAAAATTAAGGTTGAAGTTTGGAAATTTAAGTAGGGTTCCAACTCCCACTGATTTCAATTTAAGTAGTTTGGCACAAAATGAAAAAAAAATTGCTCCCAGCCCCCCCACTAAACTTTGGAAAATATACGGGACCTTGATGTATGATTATGGCCAACTGATCTAATAAGTGAATGGGGAGTGCATGGCACCCTTGGGAAATGTGAGAGAGTTTTAGTCACACATGTGACAAATTCCCCCACCCGACCCGCAACCCTTCTATTAAACACCAAATAGGCAGGGGGGGCCCAAAATGACTCTTAAAATTTGATCAAACAAGGGTTAAATCAATAAATGGTTGATGGAGCTCTTAAATGCATGATATATAACATGACATGGTGGATATCATGGATACTAGGATGAAGACCTATGGTGGGATAGGCACAACTAGGATAAACAAGATGGAATGGACCACTAGCATGACAAGATAATGTGGATAGTGATGTGTTGGATGACATCAGCTGGTGATGACAAGATTGTACAACATGTGACATGTGGCATGCCAAATTGGCATTTTTGGGTGGCCAATTGGGCTAGTTCTGGGTGACACATAAAACCACCTAGAGGGTGCCATGCGGCATGGTGTCATCAACAGTTCATCATGTTGACATCAACACCAAAGTGCCCTTAGATGATTAAGAGTGTGGTTATGCAACTTGGTCACATGGGAAAAAATATTAAGACCTCGAGGACTAAGTGGTTGGAACCAGATCGTGATTAAGGGCACAATTTTGGTAATGTGGTCATATCATCTAAAGTGATAAGCCCTCAAGGGTGTCAGAGTCAGTCAAATGATATCTAGAGTTGTGTCAACCAAATTGGATTACCATTGTAATTACCCATGGTTTGAGGTCATTCTCAATTTGAATTATCAACGAAAGTTCATGTATAAATATGCCAGTTGAATCATTGTGGAAGGTGTACGTTCTTGCAGTGTGATTTTAGTATGGGAAAATGAAATATAGAGCAAGTAACATAGGGTTGAACTCAAATATTTTATTTTATTTTATATTTTTTTGGTTTGTTATGGGGATATAAGACTTGTTTACAAAGTTGTATATCTTGCATTTTTAGCTTGTATTATTTTTGGCGTATTTGTATAAGGGTTGAAGCCTTAATATTGTGACAAGGTTGTAGCTTTAATTTTGTGATCACACATATTAAAATGAAGGGTGAAGAAGATGAGTAGTGTACTTGTCCAAAACAACATGTGAATTAAAGCTTGTAATTTTAGTTTTCTTGTTATGAAGTATGGTTGCTTTTTTATAATACTAAGCTCATGTCGATGAAGTTTTTTGTACAAGATGCTTACAAAGTCTAAGTAATTATAAAGTTTGAGTATTAAAAATAAAGTGTTGAGTATGAATTATGTTGTTCATATGGAGTTTGGTAATAAATTCCACTACTGATTTGGATAACAAAATTAATGTGTTGCTGAGCAAAGAGGAAATTTTGAAGACTGGAAGGAAACTAAAAGGGGCAAAAGTATGTTTTTGTTGATTAAGTTAAAGCTTTTGGATCCAATGTGAAAATTTTATGAAAGGGAGGTTCCCTATGATTTTGGAGGTTAGTTCCTCCAATAGGTTGGTGCCTGCAAAGTGATTAAATAGTTGGGTTCCTCCATCAGGTTGAAGCATACAACAGGTTGGTGCTTTCATTTTTATGAAGTTGGTGCCTTAATCACATTGTAGCCTAAAGAAAGTTGGTGCTTGCATATTTCAAGGGATTGGTATCTAGCTAGCTCCAGTAAATTATTATAATTAAAGACTGAAGAAGAAGATAAGACAATTTATGGTTTTCTCCCGCAAGATTTTCCACATATGCCTGCCATTCTCATGTGTTGATGTGATGACTATTTTATTAACGCATTGATACTTTTTTAGTTATGATGAATTATGGAATTTCTTAGATTGGCCCTTATACTGATTCACCCCCCCTCTCAGTATAATCATAATTCCAACAATTGGTATTAGAGAAAGTTCCTTTAGGAACAATTAATCAATAAAAGGTGGATCAGAAAGGAACATGGCCAATATCAGGGGATCTTCTTCAAGAAGGGATCCTAAATTTGATGGATCAAGTTATGCCTTTTGGAAAATAAAAATGAGTACATACATTATGTCTTTAAATAATAATGTCTAGATGGATGTTGAAAATGGTTATCAGGTGCCTACAACTCCTCCTACTGATGCATCTGGTAAATAACTCTATAAATTTAATTCCATGGCAAAGAATTTCATTTTAAGTGGTCCATAAGATACTAATTTTTTCACAGTAATGCATTGCAAGTTATCCAAATATCTTTCGAACAAGCTTTAAAGCTATTATGAATGAGATGAAAAAGTAAAGGAGGCTAAGCTACAAACTTATAAAGTTTAGTTTGAAAGTTTTCAAATGGAAAATATTGCCTCATACTTTCTTCACGTAGATGGAATAATCAATACAATCAGAGGTCTTGGTGAGACAATTAACGAATCTGATATTGTTCGCAAAATATCAAGATCCCTTCCCTTAAGGTTTAATCCTAAATTGTCAACAATTGAGTTATCATATATTCAAAATATGAATATTGATACTTAGTGTGGAACTCTTATTGCATACAAACTAACAAAAAAGAAGTAGAGGACAAGATCAAAAGAAGTTGCATTCAAAGTAGCGAAGGAAAGGAACAAGAATAAGGTTCACTAAGACTCCATTCATGAATTAAACAAAGATGAAGCCAAATTTGTGAGAAATCTAAAAAAGGGAACTGGAAATTTCAAAGGTAAAATTCCATTCAAATGTTTTAAATGTGGTAGAATAGAACACTATACATATAAATGTCCTTATGAAATCTTGAATGATAGTGATGATGAACTAAAATTCAAACCTAGTGATCATAAAAGAAGACAAAATATCAAAAAGAGAAGCTTGTACTCCAAAGACGACAGTGATTGTGAAATATATGAAAGCATGTCTAATGACGAAAGAGGAGATTCACAATGAAAGCATGTATGATGACGGAAGAGGATATATATATATATATCCTCTTCTCCAGGCTTTCTTCTATTTAGAGCAAGGCTCCTGCTAGCTCTCAAGCTTGTGTTGCTATGTTTTGCTATAGATATGTTGTATTTTGATGAAACCTATGAAATGATAATATAAAGAGCATTTTTTAACAATACAACATATCTATAGCAAAACATAGCAACACAAGCTTGAGAGCTAGCAGGAGCCTTGCTCTAAATAGAAGAAAGCCTGGAGAAGAGCCAAGACAGTCGGTGGCTTTTGTTATTGCCAACAGAAAAATACCAAAATCACAAGATTCATAATCATACATCAAGGATGGTATTGGGAGGAAACACATGAGGTGCAACAAATAAAGAATATCTTTCATGCAAATGGTATTTAATGAGCTCCACCCGAATCTCTAGGGCACGAAGATGGTCATTGGTTCGTCGATGTTGACGTCAGAGACTTTCAAAAGAGTCCAATGTCTCGTTCTGCATATGCTGGAGGTCAATGATGTAGGTAACCATTTCATTCCTATCCTCGTATCGTTGTTCCCTCAAGGTGAAAATATTTATATGTATGTTATTCAGCTGAGCCACTATCATTTCTAGGGTGATCAAAGCTTCAACGTGGCCCAGGGAGCGGGATGGAGATAGGGCCATATCCACCACAGAGTGGCGACTCTCAGTCGACGTACAGTCAGAACTAGGCTCCCCATGTTGTTTCCTTTCCTCCATGCGATGACTGACACCTCCCCTTATGGCACATCCTCGTTGTCGAGGCATAAAACTAAGACAACCTCGCCTGGATTCTCTGGGACAGAGAGTTATCTTCTTACCCAAACAAATACACCACAGGAAATTGAATTGAAAATTCTTAACTAAAACACTTCTTACCAAACCTGAGCCTTTGGGTGACTCGTTCTAGTTGTGGCCAAGCCCGCAATCCTGAACCCCAACACCAATACCAAAAATAGCACAGAAGTAAGAAGGAACACCCAGGGCCTCGGGGACCTCCGGGTGCCTCCAACACAAAGACTAGAAGCAGATGACGTTCTACCCTGCAAGCTGACAAAACCACACAACTTCGTCAAGTGCGATATCCCCAGCCAACCCACGGAGACCAAGCCAAAAATGAGATAATTCGTCACTCCAGGAGATGAATTCGGCCACTGGATCCCATGACCAAACTCGATATAGAGATGAAATCTGCACCCAACCACATTTTCTTGTCTCGTCCTATTTTGTTTCTCCAAGCCAAGGATTGATCCAGGACGACAATACAGAGGTATTTCTCTCCCAACACTCTCTCCTCATTGCCCAACGACTGTAAATACCCAACTGCCTATACCAATTCATTAATAAACTTAATGTGAGGGGAGCGGGGTCTAGGTCCCTATGCTTCATCAATACGATCGTGTGGTGAGTGGAGGCCCTCCTGGCTCCACGATCTGATGCACCACCAATTGGTCACTAGATTGGACACCCCCATCAGGAAGAAAGAGGAGATATCCTATTCATAGTTATGAGTGATTAAAATTTTGAAGAAGATATTGACACATATGTAAACTTTTAAGAACTCGTAAGTGCCTTGAAGTATTAATACCTATAAGGAAAAAGGTAGATCAAATAGAACAAGAACTACAAGAATACAAGGATAATGACTATGATACATATTTTATCATCCTTCTGAAAATTGAACTAGAAGAAACCAAAAGGATAAAGGATATTTTCAAAGATGTTAAAAGAAAAGGAAGAACATTGTGAAAAGTTGGAAGAAAAAAATGTTCTTTTAAGAAAATGATTAGAGAAGGACTTTGTTCAGATCAATCAAAATTTAAAGCTTATGAAAGGTTCTTAGTCATTAGATCACATTCTTAGCCTTCAAATATCTCCATTATTAAATAAGGTCTTGGGTATGAAGAGATCCCAAAGAACAACAAGGGAGAGACAAGCTCATTAAAAATATAAAATTAAAGTAGGAAACACATCATTTGTGTTGATGCACTTAACAACAATCTAAGAAGATGGAAAATCTATGAATTTTCTTTCATCAAAACTAAGTTGAATCATCCAAAATAAATCTAAGGAAGATGCAAAGTGATCAACAAAAGGAGAAAAAGGTATCCATGCAAACACACTAAAAGGCACAAATACAACTATGAATCAACAACGTTATCGCAAATAACACATGCAAAATAAAATCAACAAGGATATTCCTTTCGACGAAAAATATTCATCCAGGTACCAAAATTTATTTTATAGACATTGTTACTCATGCAACAAATTCAAACATAAGGAAGTTGATTGTATAGCCTATGTAAGAAGATAATTTATGAAGAACAACTATTTAAGCAACAAATCTAGAGGTAAGTATGCAAATAATATTAGAAGAGGAAATTCTCTTGGTCCTTCGCATAAATATGTTAATGCTACATATACAAAAACTATGGGCACAAATCTTGGGATTGCAAGATTAGTCTAAATAGGTATCAAAACCAAGGAAAGTAAGAATGTCCTCCTAGAAATCTAATGGTGTGGAAGAAACAAGAGAAATAGGAAGAGTTGGTCTCATGTTATATGCCCAAAAATAAGAGAATAAATGGTATGTTGATATTGATTTCTCAAGACATATGACACGTGATCAGAGTAAATTCATCAAGCTTAAGGAAGAGGATTGAGGCAAGGTAATTATTTGTAACAATACATCAACAAGAATTGTTGGAGAGGAGATAGTTAGCATTGATAATGGAAGAACTGCGACTCAATTTTTTTTTGTATGTGGAAGGAATGAAATAAAATATATTGAGTGTTAGTCAAAAGTGCGATCAAGGGTATGATCTCAAATTTAATTGCAAGAGATGTGAAATAAAAAATGTTGATACATGAAAATTGGTGGTAAAGGTTACAAAAAATCAAGCAATGTATACATTTGTGATGTTATAGAAATTAAAAAAATGTTGTTTGGGAAAGATATAAGAGAGTTGGCTATGGAACAAAAGATTGGGACATATTAGTTTTGATAATTTGGTAAAGGCTACAAAAGCATAGGACATTAAGGACATGCCTAAAATATCAAAGCCTCACAATTCATTTGCAAAGAATGCTGATTTGGAAAAAAAACCAAAGTATTTTTTAAAATAAAAGAATATTCCACATCCGAGCCTTTTGAAATCATTCGCACTAACCTCTGTGGCCAGCCATAACTCAGAATTTGAAAGGTGAAATTTATTTTATTTTTTTCATTTATGATTATATAATAAAGTAATATTCCCAATTAGCCTCAAGCTAATTGGAATATCAAATTTTGATTTACTTTTATGTTCATGAATAAATGTATAAAGGATGAACACAAAAACTCCTAAATACAGTGAATAAATCAATACCCCATGTGAACAAGGCTAAATCTGGGCTACTTTAATAAAACACCCTTATGTGTGAAAGGGGATTGAGACATTTGACTGGGTCAACAGGACCAAATCAATAGCGCTGTCTAGAGGGGATGAACCTCACTGATGCACAACGCAGTCCTAGTTGGAGGTGGCACATGTGAAAGAAGCTAAATCATTGAGATGGTTTAGGGTTTGGCAAGATCTCTATCGTATAAAAGGAAGAGGAGGGCAACATGAGAAGGTGGTTGATGAACATATTATTTCTGAATATCTTGTCTGTTTAGACATTTCTTATTCTCCTTGCTGTTTAGCAGAGAATAGTGTTGTTTAGCACAAGGATCTCCTATTTAGGAATTCTATCTCTTCCCATTTAGTGGCTCTTGGGAGAGTCTTGCATTTCTTGTCCACTATCAGGCTTAAGGCCAAGCTTCTTCTTCCAACAACAATGCAGATCATGTTGAGGGTTTGGTTGTCTTTGTAATCTGCAAAAAATGGAGGCTAGATCTACTCAGATCTAGGCCATTCTAGTGCCTCTTTTCAGTGGGAGAGTCTTCTATCCCCCTGGCAAGAGAGTATTGGATCATTGGAGCTTCAGATCCATATCTTGTCTTAAGGCCCTCACTGTTCTAAGCCTACATCACATTTTATCTTCCAATACTGCATTATTTGCAAGTGATAAGTTGCAGGGTGTTTTGGCAGGCTTTTGGAGGAGAGATCTCTAGTGCTGGGAATCTGCCCTCCACTGTGGTGATCCGTGGATTACAGATCTAATCCATGTCATATTCAGATCTGATTTGAATATTGTTGTATTTACTTCAGAATTTTAGAATCATTCTGCAGATCTGTTGCATTAGATCTCAGATCTACTCCATGTACTTCACTTTTTGCTAAAAACCCCAAGGGGCATTTGTAAAGGAGCCTTTCTAGTGTACATATCTGATATAGATATAAATTTTTGTACATTGATATGCTCTAGATATGAATTTTAATATACAACTACTTTCAGCTAATAAAATAACGTTGCCAAGCTTGTTCAGTCATATTATATGGTTGTAGCACCTCAATCTTGAGGATTTCTTCATGTAAAGTCTTCTATTTTCTGTTCTATAACTCATGGGATTCAATATAACTCTGAATTGCTGATGTAAATATCATCATTGAGCCTCCATATTGGACTCTTACTATTGTTCAATTAAACTGTGTTATTTTACTGCAGTATTGTTTGCATATTGCTGCAGTCCCATTCTTGGGGCATTTTCCAGCGATACTAAGTGTGGGAGACTTGTTTACCTCACCTAGAATGATTTGTTTCTGATCTCCTCTTGGATTTAGATGTCATATTGTCATATATAAGGGATCCAAGGGTTGATTTTGATTTCTGTAGCATACATTTCTGAAAATGCATTTTTCATGCATGTATTGTTGAGCATTCCCATTTTGGGATATTACAGTGGTATAAGAGAAATCATCTTAGAATAGCTTGTGATTTTCATTCTAAGAAGCCAATATGTATTTTCATGAAAATAAAATATTGAAGAAGAAGATTGATTACACTAAAGAAAAATAATACAAGGGTCAAACCCCTTTATCTAGAAGAATGAAAGGGAAAGAGTTCTCAAAAACTCTGTTCCAAACCCTACATGAGATGAAGAATGAAATCAGGGGAATGAGGAAAGAAATAAATGCAGATACTTTGGAGAGGTTTGCACATGAAGGAAGCCCCAGTTCTTCATACTCTGTGTGTGAGCATTCAATCAGCTCTGCAACGTTGTAGCATGCCTACATTCCTAGCAAGAGAAGAAGCAGAAGGAGAGACACCAAAAGATGAGACTCTTGGTAACTATCTCCAAGAATATGAATCTCAATATAAAAGATTCAAAGAGCATCTTAGTTTTCTAGAGTTCTATCAACTTAAATAAGAAATAAGATCCAACAGCTACAGTAGAAAAAGAGGGTGCATGCAGCATATTTTGGTCAGGTTCTCTCTACCTACTTTTGATGGATCACCTAAGAACTTAGCCAAGTCTTGGGTAAATAAGCTTGACACATATTTCCAGCTGCATCAAGTTTCATAAGAAGAAGCCATAAAGATAGTAGTGTTGCACCTCCAAGGTAAGGCTTATTCCTAGTGGTTATTTGAATCTTCTTCATTGAAAAATGTAAACATCTCTACTTATGCAAAGTTCACTAGGAGGTTAGTGAAAAGATTTGATTCTAGGCCATTTGAAATTTCTTTGGGTAAAAAAAATAAGCCCAAGAATTCAGAACCTTTGCATGAGATGGAAGGATCCATGAAGATAACTCCATTCCAAGACATTGTTGAAGGGGTTAAAGATCTGCTACATGATTTTCCAAGGGCAAAGGCCCCACTTCAGCAAGAACATTCTTCTCAAGAAGAAGACACGAGTGTTCATTTTTTAAGGGGAGATCAAGAGAAAGGATCTCTTGTTGATGAGGCATGCTCCATTGATGAGGAGAAGAAAGAAGAAGAGCTGAAAGGTTCCTCTAGCACTGTGACAGGAGGAGGAGATCTAATTTTATTGGGAGATGGAGATGAAGCCATTTCTTCCACCAAGAGGGCTCTTGTATCTTTACAAGAAGGCCCCAAGGATCATGTGCAAGAGAGAATGAGCAGCATGTTTCTATGATGATAAACAATGAGACAAGAAAATGGAAGGAATGTGTCCCAACATTGCATGCAGTTTTGGGAACACACACTATGGAAGATCAGCCCTTTGTGATCAAGACTCTTGACACCAAGGAGATGATGAGTGTTCATGAGTTAACTACATCTAAAGGGAGCACCTTAGATTGTGAGATCTTGCAGAAGGTGGCTAAAGGAGAGAAGATAAAGGATCACAGCGTTGATATGATGGGAGGTGATCCTCTATTACATGAAGAAGGAGATGGGGAAGTTTCTCCACCCAAAGACACTCTTACATCTATAAGAGTGATGCCCCATCATCATGAGACTTCCACACAAAAATCAGAGATGGAATTGCACAGTGGAAGCAGTCTTAATATGTTCCCATCTTTTTTTAATATGGGAATGAGCCTTGAGACATCATTATCTTGTGGTATACCACCAGGAAGACCACCTGATTCAGATTTGGTGAAGGATGTTTCATGCATTGATGCTCCTTTCATAGATCTAAGGAGGAAGGGAGCACTAGAAGACCATACTACAGCGCTGAGAGTATGGGGAAGGTACAAGGAGAGGGAAAGTATTTTCCCCTTAACATCATTATCCATTCTCTCATCTCATACTGCACTTAGAAAATTTGCTGCAAGAAAGAAGGATGACACCATCATGGAGCAAGGAAGGCAATCCTTGAACCAAGAGACAAACTTGCTTGGAGAACCCTCTTCCATATCAGATGAGAGATGGTGGTCACACATGCATTCTTGGGAAAAACCAAGGAGGTTTTGGATAGATGATAGCCTTCCATGGGAGACTAACTTCCAAAAACTTCCATTTTCTTTTGAGCATGTGCATATGCAAGAAGAGCAGCAAGGAAGGAATGGCAACCTTCCACTTTATACCTTTAGCATGGGAGATGTCAAGAAGGAGAAAAATGGGAGGAATGACCTTCCTACATACACCTTTGACATGGGGAATGTCAAAGAAAAGATCAGCAACATGGCAGACATTCCATATGACACATTATCAATGTTGTCATTGTTGTGCAAATTAGATCCATATTGGAAATCCCAACTGCTGGTGGAATATTCCAAGGACCTTCACTCTTGCATGATTCTTGATGACTTGCTACATTATGAGAGCTATTAAATCCTTAATGTATTCATCTATAATCATGGTAGGATCTTCTTTTCTAGAGCTTCGAATCTCAAGGAGAAGTTACTACAAAGGGCTTATGAGGCGTTCTATTTCAGCCACACATATTCTATGAAGCTCAACAACATCATCTTGAGGAGCTACTATTGGGAGGGCTTTGAAAAATAACTATATTAGCATTGTCGAAGATGCATGAACCTTGTGGAGTTGGTGCAGCAACATGACTCTAAGAAAGAGTTAAATTAGCCCTCTCTTTCTCTCTTTGAGGAGGAGAATAGATCTATGCACCACTCCATTGATATGAGGAGGATTGTTGGAGAAGAGCATGCTCTTGTTACACATGTTTTATATCTTGATTTCATGCATTATTCTATCATGTTTTTGCAGGCCATGACTCCAAGGAGGAGAATTATATCTTGTAAGCCTCATGGCCAATATTGGGCCACAAAAATTTCTGAATTTGGCCACTCCCTTGGGAGAAAGAGGGAGACTTTGCTACATGATGGGTGCTTCCCTAAGGCACCAAACATATCTCACACTTTCAACTATGGTGAGATGGTATGGGAAGCAAGTAAGTGGTGGGGAAACCACTTATCACATCTTGATTTGATGCAGGCAGGAGATGCTTTGCGCTGGTTCCACATGTGGGACTATGACCCACCTCCATATGCACAAATTTATGCTTATATGTATATTGTTTTGATCCCCTATATTGATGATGTACTTGTGATTTTTATGGGGATGTATGGAGGAAGGAGGGCAGGCATGCATGTGCCCTATGAGATGACTACACTCCTTGTACTTTATGTCTTATATTTCAGGTAGGGAATTGGGAAAACCATGTTTATTTCATGTGCTTTATTGTTTCCTTATGGGATGAGTTGTTTCCATCTCATGAGAACCTTGGTGGAACAAGTCATGGATGGATGGACTGGTGATCACTTAGCTCATGGGAGAAGCTCATAATTTGATTGTGTCGCCAATGGAGGAGGAAAAAATTTGCAGCACTCACTTTATCAGTTGCTTGAGGACAAGCAACATTTTGGAGGGGAGGATTGTAATATTCCCAATTAGCCTCAAGCTAATTGGAATATTAAATTTTTATTTAATTTTCTATTCATGAATAAATGTATAAAGGAGGAACAAAAAAACTCCTAAAAACAGTGAATAAATCAATGCCCCATGTGAACAAGGCTAAATCTGGGCTACTTTAATAAAACAACCTTATGTGTGAAAGGGGATTGAGACATTTGACTGGGTCAACAAGACCAAATCAACAACACTGTCTAGAGGGGATGAACCTCATTGATGCACAACGCAGTCCTAGTTGGAGGTGGCACATGTGAAAGAAGCTAAATCATTGAGATGGTTTAGGGTTTGGCAAGATCTCTATCTTATGAAAGGAAGAGGAGGGCAGCATGAGAAGGTGGTTGATGAAAATATTATTTCTGAAGATTTTTTTTGTTTAGACATTTCTTATTCTCCTTGTTGTTTAGCAGAGAATAGTGTTGTTTAGCACAAGGATCTCCTGTTTAGGAATCCTATCTCTTCCCATTGAGTAGCTCTTGGGAGAGTCTTGCATTTCTTGTCCACTGTTAGGCTTAAGGCCAAGCTTCTTCTTCCAACTACAATGTGGATCCTATTGAGGGTTTGGTTGTCTTTGTAAGCTACAACAAGTGGAGGCTAGATCTACTCAGATCTAGGCCATTCTAGTGCCTCTTTTCAGTGGGAGAGTATTCTATCCCCCATGGCAAGAGAGTATTGGATCATTGGAGCTTCAGATCCATATCTTGGCTTAAGGACCTCCCTGCTCTAAGCCTACAACCTAGTTTATCTTCCAGTACTGCATTATTTGCAAGTGAGAAGTTGCAGGGTGTTTTGGCAGGCTTTTTGAGAAGAGATGACTAGTGCTGGGAATTTTCCCTCCACTATGGCGATCCATGGATTACATATCTAATCCATGTCATATTCAGATATGATCTAAATAATATTGTATTTACTTCATAATTTCTGAATCATTCTGCAGATCTGCTGCATTAGATCTCAGATCTACTCCATGTACTTCACATTTTGATAAAAACCCCAAGGGGCATTTGTAAAGGATACTTTCTAGTGTATAGATCTGATATAGATCTAAATTTTTGTACACAGATCTACTCTAGATCTGAAGTGTAATCTACATCTACTTTCAGCTAATAAAATAACGTTGTCAATCTTGTTCAGTCATATTCTATGGTTGTAGCACCTCAATCTTGAGGATTTCTTCATGTAAAGTATTCTATTTTCTGTTCTATAACTCATGGGCTTCAATATAACTATGAATTTCTCATGTAAATATCATCATTGAGCCTCCATATTGGCCTCTTACTACTATTCAGTTAAACTGCGTTATTTTACTGCAGTATTGTTTGCATATTGCTGCAGTCCCATTCTTGGGCATTTTTCAGCTATAATAAGTGTGGGAGACTTGTTTACCTCATCTAGAATGATTTGTTTCTGATCTCCTCTTGGATTTAGATGCCATATTGTCAGATCTAAGGGATCCAAGGGTTGATTTTGATTTCTATAGCATACATTTATGAAAATGCATTTTTCATGTATGTATTTCTGAGCATTTCCATTTTGGGATATTACAAATAATGACTTGAGTTACCTTTCTTAAAGAAAAATCATAAGATTTTGAAAATTTTAAATCCTTTAAGGCTCTAATACAAAACAAAATAGATTTAAAAATCAAATGCTAGAGAACCGACATAGGAGAAGAGTTCCCTTCACATAAATTCAATTATTTTTTTGAATATAATGGAATCAAAAGATAATTCACTACTGTAAGAACTCCACAGAATATGGCATGGTTTAAACAAAAAATCACATAGTACAAGTAATGGTTGGATCCATGCTCTTTGAAGCTCAAATACTAGGCCAATTTTTGGGATAAATAATTTACACGATAGTATATATCTTGATCATAGATCAAATAAAAGTAAATGATACTAAAACTCTCTATGAACTATGGAAAGGTAGACCATCCATAGTTAAACATTTCAGAGTGTTTTAAAGCAAATGCTACATTAAGGTAAATGAAGATGATTTAGGGAAATCTGATTCTAGAGTTGATGAAGGAAATTTTCTTGGATATTCCTATAGAAAAAAAAATACATATGTTACAAAAAAAGGACTCGAAAATTTGTTGAATGTGTTGATGTAAAAATAAAAGAAATGTTTCCCTAATCCCAACCACATCCAATTACCTACCAAGAATCACAATCTGATGGAAATCAGGATGAAGAGCATGATGAAGAAAAAAGGGAGGAAGGTAATCCATTACATTAAAAAACGTTGTCCATATATGTTCAAAAAGAATCATCCATATAACCAAATTTTGGTAGATAATGAATCGAGAGTTCAGACAAGAAGGAAGCTTGTTAACACATCAAACAAAGACAAACTAGATATGTTATCCTTAATAGAGCTTCAAAATTTTTCTCAGGCCATTAAAAATGAACATTGGATTAAATTTATAAATGAATAGCTCAATCAAATTGAGAAAAAATGAGACATGGTAATATGTACCAAGACCAAAAGAAAAAAATGTGATTGGAACCAAGTGAGCCTATAAAAATAAACTCAATGAGGATGGACATGTAGTAAGAAACAAGGAATGAATCGTATGTAAAGGATATGTCCAAGTTGAATATGTTGAATTGGAAAAAAAAAAAATCTCGATTACATAGACTTGAAGTAATAGAGATTGTTGTGTAGGTAAATCCCCTCTGCAGACAAAGGCAAACCCTCTAGCCCTAGAGTGGGTCTAGCAACAAGAGGACATGCTAATGTATTGATTCCTAGCTAACGAATGAAACGAGTTGGGATAGATTGTCCTACCTGTGATCCAACGCGGTTGTTGTAGCTGCAGTAGAGGTCTCTTGATCCTTGTCTCGACACGTCGCGATCCTTCAGCAATGGTATTCGGGTGCCTGCACAAAGATCAAAAGACAAAAGCAACATACATAACAATAATTTCATTTATAACTAGCTAATCAGTCAAGGAAGATTAAACAATTGCGTAAGATAAATCACATCAACACAAGACAGGAACCAAAACATCAGTCACGTATATATTAAGAGAAAGAAAGAGATTACAACTGTAGCCTTGACGTCATAGCCTCCTTCATCGAGTCCAGTCGAAACGTGTCTCGAGAATTCGTCAGGGAATTTGGATGTGGCGAGGAAAAACTTAAGCTCTCTCTCGACAAGGGTCTCTCTCTCTGCTCTATCTCACCAGATATATCAGACTGTTTTAGCAAAATGTTCAACAACTCCTCTTCAGCTAGCTACATCAATGTGAGAGAGGTTTATTTATAGAGGGAGAGGAGGAGGTTGGGATCCCTCAAATGGTGGAAGGGAGGCCTTATCATTTGGCAGGTTCCCCCAAAAGGTGGAAACAAGAGGCCAAAGGAAGGTGTTCGTGGTAACAACCTAAGTTGACTCGCCCATGAAATAGTTAGCATGGAAACTTTGCCTCTATATTTAAAAAACATTCCAAAAACAACTCGACGTGGGAAGCTCACTGGGACAGAGCACCAATGGGCACGTGGCCCAGTGTTAATTTCCTTTATCGGCACAAGGCCATAACGGTCTACCAGCGCCAACCCAAAAGCATGTGTTTTTGATGGTTTGATCATGGAAAATTCAACAGAGGAAATTTTCTCCTCGTGACAAGGGATGCAATGACACTTTTTGCAAGGCATGAGACTTCATATAAGTCACAAAAATGGTTCTCCAATGTGCGGGATTGGGATTGCAGGGATGGTGAAAAAATGCTGTGTAATAGATGCCCCCTAAAGCATGTGGTCAGAGAGAGAGGGAGGAGTGAAATGATTTACGAGAATGTGTTCGAACCAAACACCGTTGTCAGAATACCTGCAAGTAAAAATACAACTGATATCTCTGATGCATGAACATGTGGCATGGGCACAACCATCCATAATAGAGTACATAAAAATTGAGATCCGAGGTATGGACGTAGCCATCCAGCAATAAGGGTCAACAAATAGACTCATATATGGTCGTAACCATCCAATTAAAAGAGTCATGCATACAATCATGATAAAAAAAAAATATCCCGCAACCTGGATCTTATTAGAGAAAACCCAGGGTCTTGCGCTCCATCTCTACCCGAACAAGTACAAATTCAAGCATGTGAATATGTGAGCCGAAGTCGAACATGCAGGAAAGTCACCTGATTACCATCCAATGATGAAAATTGTTAACAAGCACGAGAGAAACCACCAATAATGAAAATGGATCTCAAGGTACAAGTAGTACTCTCTACGGAATGTGAGCAGTGTTCTGGCGTCGAACACTCGCAGAATCACTCTATTGAAGGCCAATGATGTGGACCTGTCGTCGAATGTGAAGAACTTACCATTGAGGCATGCAAGCTCCAAGGTACCAGAAGGGAGTCTCTAGATCAATGTCCTGGATAATGAGCTGAAGTCGACAAGAAGTGACCTGGTCGAAGGAGGGCCATAATGTTTCCCACATCATCGACACGAGACAGAGGAACATGATGATAGTGAATCAAGACCAAACAAAGGATCAGAGGGAGGTTGAAAACTGCAATCAAAAACTTCTCTTGAACATATCAGCAACATGACTCCAGATTTGGCAGTATTTGACATCAAGGGATTTGAGGTCATGATGACATGGAAAAGTGCAGATGAGAGGGCAAAATAGATTACCCAAACCCATGGAGGAAAAAATGACGAAATTAGACGTCCCCAACCCGACACGAATGCAGATGAGTGTCATGTTCAAGAGTGACATACTGCCGACATGACTGTGAACTGGTTCCATTTTCCCCCACCATTGCTGGCGAGTACCCCAATTATTTTTTAAAAACAATCTTGAAGCGGATAGCATATGCTTTTCATGTAAGTTTGTCATTCAGAAAAATCCATCCTAGTACATTTTACGAGCCCTAGGAAGGAGGAACTCGGTTACGTCATGGTGACAATTTCCAATGTCATTTAGGGTTTAACGAGTCTGACAAAGGAAGAACTCGACATCTTTTCATGTTTAGAGAGTTTGAAAAGAAGTGGAAAAGAAAATCCAGCAGTCCCTTTTCGTAGATAGTCTCACAGATCTGAAAAGGTAGAAAATTGTGTTTGAGAAAACCTCTTAGTCACGATAGGCTAAGGTATTCCCTTTTCGTAAATAATCCATCCCAACCCGAAAAAGAGGTAAACGTATACTGGGTAGATATCGTTTCGTAGCCATTTAAAGAGTTCAAAATGAAAAGAGTCTCAACAATCTTTTCAATTTTAAAGAGTCAGAAAAGAGTTGAAAGATGACTCCAACAGTGAATTTTTCATGTTTTTACCAAGTCCAAAAAAGTATAAAATACAACTCGTTACTTCATCGCCATTACGTTAAAAACCTGTCGCTACACAAGAGAAGCACGTAAAACCCATTTCTCAAAATAACAAGGCGAAATAATCGAAAAATATGCTTTAAAACCTAATTAGGGTTCTGAAAAGTATTAATATGCCAAAAATGGCAAAAAATAATTACTTTTCACTTTTACCTCTTATGAGCAATTTGTTACCCTTTTTCACTGCGATTTTGCGGCGGCGACAGCGGGCAATCCGGAAGGCCAATCTCGAATCCGTCAGTTCCAGGTAAAATATAACATCCTTCCTTGCATTTTTATTTTAGTTTCATTACCTACAACACCACATTTTTAAATATATGGGGGAATTTGCAAAACTAGGTCATAGCGGTTGGCGCGGGTATCAGGCACAGACCTGCACCAATCGTCCTAAAATTTGAATTATGGCGTGCCAACCGCGACAATCAATTTTAGTATGTAACTGTAGACAAGGAGGCCCAAATTAATGATGAAAAATCTTTGGATTTGGCTAATGACAGTCATATGAATGTTTTTACAAGTGTGAAAAGACAAAATGGTGATTGAATGGAAAGAACGAGAACATAGTGAAGAAGATGAAATTTCCATGGAAAATGAAAGATGCATGGAAGCTCTCAGAGATTGCAGGATGAAGAAATTATTTATGACACCATGTCTCAAAGCTCAACCGAAGCTATTGCAGTACTTGATCAGTGTATGGGACGTTGATCAGGAAAAATTCATCATTCATGACCAGGAACTAAAGATTGAAGTCACAAACATTTGTTTCATAACTGGACTATCACGGAGGGGGGCAGTACCAATCCTGACTTACACCCAGCCCTCAATGGAGAACATGAGTATGGTTATCAACAGGGTGTGCCCAGGGGCAAGGAAAGGATCGAGAAGCGGAAAAGTGGATATCCAAACGATTCCGGATTTGGCACTAAAGGTAGTGCTGCACACCATCACACGAGCTGTAGGATCGCAGTTACCACATAAGGCCACAAAGACACAACTACTTCTTTCTATATATTGCATCGCACTGACCCTCTACAACTGGGCAGAGGCAGTGCCAATAAACATGAAGCGTCAACTGACAAAGTGCAAGAAAACAAAGCTGAAGCAGTTTGGTTATGGGTCCATTCTGGTATCGTTCATCTTGGAACGACTACCAATATTTCAGCGTCAGGAGGTGATAGTTCTGACACCACCAGCCTAAGAGCCACGGATGGCCCATTGGGCAGCTCTAATGCCAAGGTCAGGGGGCAGTCAATAGATGTCCTGGAGATCATAGTTCTTTGAGTGGCTCCGCCGACAGCTGATCATCGTGGAGGCTTAGCCCTACTCTGGCACAAATTTCACCGGTGATGCATATATCCTTCTCTGAGAGGGAGAGGATTGGGATGAAGTACTGGGTAAGAATCATTTTGTATTTTCATGAGTATTATGATTTTTTTTGTTATGCATGTTCTAACATTAAATCCATGTAATTGCAAATGTTAGCCCAGAGAGACCTGCAGGTATGTCGACGATAGTGAGACGGGTTCTTCACGACTTTGTTGTTGCCCCTCATGGTGAGGGAGGCAAGGAGGAGGAAGTCATACAAAACTTGGAGGGAATCTCCCGTGGGATCCCGGACTATGCGCGGTTCGAAGATGTTCCTCGTGCATACCAAAGACACACTGCAGGGGTGTGAAACCAAGTTCACCGCTTGCTAAGGCGACTTGTACGGGAAGTGACATGCTATCATGAGTGTCACGCCGAGTAGAAACCTAGGTTTTATTTCCGCATATTTTTTGAGAGACATGATGTCTCAGGATGTAACTAAAACATACATATATTTTGAACTTATGATGCACACGGATGCAAACATTCGATATATATATATATATATATATATATATATATATATATACACACACACATCTATTTTCCCGTATGGATCTTGTCATGTGATGATGATTTTTACAAATTACCCAAATGTCTATCTAATACAATGTTAGCTACTATATCAGTTAATGCATTCATTCGTCTAGGAATATGTTGATATGTAACATAATCAAAATATCTTTCCAGTAAACGAACACACAAATACAACCTTAATATGTGAGGGTTTCTAACATAATAATGTCCATTAAGTTGAAGAACAACAAGTTGTGAGTCTAGGTTAACAATCAATGCATGAATGTCGAGGGTAATTGCCTCGGTTAATAGTTCAATAACAACACCATATTCAACGACATTGTTTGTAGTTCATCCTAGACAGATACCTTGAAGGTCTATCAACTCACCAGTAGGATCATAAATCACCCAAGTTGCTGAAGATAGGTTCTGGGTATTGCGGGAAGCACCATCCGTGAAACCGACATAAGGGGTAATAGCCATATGCACAATAAGCAATGATCCAATAAGCAGGAAAACGCTCGCAAAGCACACCAAGCCAAAAATGTACAAAAATGAAAAGAACACATATGTACACAAAACATGCACGAATAACATGTTGGGTATGTGTTATATTCTTTCCACGACTAGTCCCACACGCTGTACGTTGCATCGGGCGTAGCAGGGGGGTCACAAGGGGGGAGGCAGCCCCCACTGTTTGGGTGCAGACCCACTCATAGGTGGACCCACCCATGTTTTGTGCATGATTTTTCACATGGTTTTGGGGTACGATGGTTTTTGGCCCCTTGTATTTTGTAGATCTGGTCAAGGGAACTACGGTTATGTTCTAATCCAGGGTTAATGGATTAGGGTTCATGTATGCTTTGGCATGTATATATATGTGTTGTAACACCAAAAGGAATCTAATGAAAAATCAAGCTAGTCATCCCGATTTGGGATCCAGGGGAAAATCTTTGTGTTTATCTGTTTTATGTTTTATGCTATCGCTATTGTTTATTTTCTGTTATAAGATTCGTGTGTAGATAATTTATGTTTAGGGTTAAAACCCAGATTTGGTTTCAGAGCTGTTTCAGCTTCAAGGGGACACCTTTGCTGCTGAGGGTTTTTTGCTTGGGTCTGAGGTAGACCCTGTTCAGTGGGAGATCTGCGGGATCGATTCTTGCGGTGAAAGAAGATGGCGAGTGGCGGGAAGATAGAGATCAAGAAATTTAATGGTTAGAGCTTTGAGTTATGGAAGCTCAATATGGAGGATCTACTGGTGGATAAAGATCAGTGGATCGTGGTAGATCCAGGTACTAAACCAATGGCAATGTCAGATGAAGACTGGAAGAAAATGGATTAAAAGGCTAAGAGCACAATACGGTTGTGTGTCTCAGATTCAGTATTTTTGAATGTATCTGGAAAAGCTACGGCAAAAAATTTGTGGGAAAAACTTGGGACTTTGTACCAATCTAAGTCTCTGGTGAATAATTTGTTCCTACGAAAAAAGTTGTATAACCTGAGGATGAAGGATGGAGACACGGTGACAGAGGATCTGAATGCCTTCAACACTGTGGTAAGTCAACTGTCATCTGTTGATATTAAAATCTCAGATGAAGATAAGTGCATCAGTTTGTTGTGTTCTCTACCAGACTCGTGGGACAGTCTGGTTATTGCAATTGGTAGCAATACAACTACCTTGAATTTTGATGACATTGTCTCAGCCTTGTTGTCGGCGGAAATGAGATGGAGAAATATGGAGGGCCATAATGGAGATGCCTTATTTGTATGAGGAAGGTCCCAAAACATACACAAGAATAAGGTTTCGAGTGGGAGATCCAAATCTAGAGGGAGATCTAAATCTCCTGGAAAGTTTGTAAAGGTATGCTGGAAATGCGGACAAGAAGGACACTACAAAAAGGAGTGTAGATCTAAAGCTCCTGAGAAAGGAAAGGGATCTGATGATGCGCCTTCTGCAGAGGAAAAAACCACCTCGGATGAAGGTGGGGATGTGTACTTAGCTTCTTCTTCAAATACACATGTAGATCATGAGTCATGGTTGATTGACTCAGGTGCATCCTTTCACTTCACTCCCCATAGGGAGTGGTTCTGCGAATATGAGAAATATGATGGTGGTGATGTCTTCCTAAGGGATGATAGGAAGGCCAGAATCATCAGACGTGGAAAGGTCAAGCTGAAGCTGCAAGGTGGAAGGATTTCAGGAACACCACTGCAGTGTTCTCAGATATCTCCAGACACGTAACTATTTCGTAAGATGGATGATGAATGTAGAAATAAATGTTCAAGAAAGATGCCCGCAAGATGGTTTTATACCGGTATTAATGTGGAGTTCGGATCAACTATGGCTAAGTTGGAGCATGTAGCACTGTATTTGTTGTAATGTATTTATGACTTCAAAGTGGATCTAAATCCATTCGCTTCTGTAGAAAAGTATTCAAAGCATGGTGCATCAAAGGCTTGGACATATTGGCAGGCACTTGCAGAGCACGTATAGATTCTGCAGGTGAAAAATGTCTGTAATGGATTGATTTCGATTTCTGTGAATATTGTGTATATGGGAAGCAGAATCGGGTGAGTTTTCCTTCTGGTGCTAAGAGGGCAAACAAGATATTAGAACTTGTGCACAGTGATGTGTTTGGGCCTGTGTCAGTTCCATCACTGGGAAAGTCCGTGTACTATGTTTCATTCATAGATGACTTCTCAAGGAATACATGGATATATTTCTTGAGGAAGAAATCTGAAGTCTTTGACAAATTTAAAGAATTTAAGGCTCGGGTGGAAAACCAGACAGAGAAGAAGATAAAGGCGCTGAGGACAGATAATGGTGGGGAGTTCTGCAAGAAGGAATTTGAAGAGTTCTGTAAGAAGTGTGGTATAGCACGAGAGAAGACTACTCCATACACACCTCAGCAAAATGGACAAAACGGAGTTGCGTAAAGAATGATAGAGAACACTGGCTGCAAAGGCAAGAAGCATGCTCATGAAAATTGAAGAGATGAATTTCCGCGCAGGCAAGTGAGACTACATGTTAATGAAGGAATGCATCACCTTCTTACCGTTGGAGATAAGACTCCACATGTAAAGGGGTATCTGCAGAAACCTCTTTCATCTAAGGTGAATGGGAAATGATGGGCAGGTACATGTTCCAAAGGGGAAAAGGACCAAGTTGGATAATAAATCTGAAAGGTGCATCTTTATTGGGTATAAGGATGGTTTAAAGGGTTACAAGCTTTGGAACCCAGAAACAAGGAAGGTTGTGTACAGCCGAGATGTGGTGTTTAGAGAGGTGAAAGATATTGTTAAACATGAAATCATGCCTAAGGAAACCCCATAGTAGAGTTGAGCCAGTGAGGAAAGAACTGTGACTTTATTGCACAGGCTAGTATGATTCAAGAGAAAGAGGAGCCACAAATTTCAGCTTTGAGAAGACTGGGCTTCGAGAAAGAAGGAAACCCAGTGCAAGTAGTCCATCTCGCTTTCTGCCAGGTTTTCCTTAACGCAGTAGAATTCCAAGACATCCCAAACCGTCGTGAGGTATAGATTCGTAGGATGGAAACTCTAGTAGGAAGGAGGCCATGGTTGAGCAGGGCTGCCTGCATCCTGCACAGTGTGCCTGAGGCATGGATCTCATGGAGCTTGCTCGTTGGAAGGAAGCCCATCGGAGAAAATGGAAGCTGGTAGCATGATAATGTAGAAGGAAAGCGGATAAATACAAAGCTCTATTTATATAAAGTTTATTCCTGCAAAGCCTGAAATTGATTTTGGTGATATTTTTTCTCCTGTTGCTAAAGTTACTTCTATTAGATTGCTTTTATCTGTTGTTGCTACATTTGATTTTGAGGTAGAACAGATGGATGTGAAGACAACATTTCTTCACGGGGATCTGGAAGGGGAGATCTACATGAAACAACCTCAAGGCTTTATGGTGAAGGGGACGAAGGAACTGGTATGCATTGCAAAGGAAGAAGTCTCCAGATATTAAGTCTCCAGATATAAAATTAATCACCAAGGACGTGGTATTAAAAATTTGATACCTATATACGGGGACTTGGATTCACTAGAAGCAAGGAGGATCACTGTGTTTATTTTAAATTAATTGGTGACCGTGTTATTTATTTGGTCTTGCATGTGGATGATATGTTGTTGATTGGAAATGACAAAGAAATTATCCAAGATTTGAAGACCCAACTGTTCTCCAAATTCGACATGAAGGATCTTGGTGCTGCAAACTATATTTTGGGCATGGAAATTAAGAGAGATCGGGCAAAGAGGAAGCTCTAGTTAAACTAGAGGAAGTATGTCGAGACTATATTGCAGAGGTTCAATATGCAGGATAGTAAACCGGTGAGTGTTCCTATTCCTGTAGGTGCAAAGCTGTCTGCTGAACAGTGTCTCAAGACACAAGAAGAAGAGGAGGATATGTCCCGTGTTCCATATGCAAGTGCAGTGGGTAGCCTGATGTATGCAATGGTCTGTACTAGACCAGACATTGCACATGCAGTGGGAGTATTGAGCAGGTTTATGTCAAACCCATGGAAGGAGCATTGGACAACAGTGAAGCGGGTTTTCAGATATTTACGTGGCACTAGTGATTATGGCTTGTGCTACCAGGGAAGACCAATATTGGAAAGAATGTTGGACATTCGTGGTTTTGTTGATGCAGACTGGGCTGGAGATCTGGACCAAAGAAGATCTACAAGTGGGTATGTGTTTAGCCTATTTGGAGGTGCAGTCATTTGGATGAGTAAAAGACAGTCTGTAGTGGCTCTTTCAACTACAGAGGCAGAATACATAGCAGCCACTCATGCAAGCAAGGAAGCAGTTTGGTTGCAGAGATTGTGTTCAAGTATGGGATTGGTACAGCAAGCTATAAGGATAGACTGTGATAGCCAAAGTGCAATTTTCTTGGCTAAGAACCCTGCTTATCATTCAAAGACAAAGCACATTGATGTTCAATATCACTTTGTTAGAGATATGGTTGAGGCTAAAAGGGTGTTGCAGGTAAAGGTGGACACTTTGAAGAATGTTGCAGATGCATTGACAAAGTCCGTGAGCACTTAGAAGTTCTCTTGGTGTAGAGAAACAATGGGTGTTGAAGAATTGGCCAAATGACTAAGCTCTCCTGTATTTCCATGTAAGGAAACAACAAGTGGGAGAATGAAAGTAGACAGGCAGACTTTTCCAACAAGAGTCCCACGCTGCAAAAAGACAAGCAGCAGCCAAGGCAGCAGGGGACTTCAAGGGGAGGCGCCCCCACTATTGGGCCCTGCGCGCCCACGAATTTTTGTTTTTTGTGCGGACCCACTCATGGGCGGATCCGCCCATGGTTTTGTGCATGGTTTTGCACATGGTTTTGGGGTTCGATGGTTTTCGGCCCCTGGTATTTTGTAGATCCGGTCAAGGGAACTACGGTTATGTTCTAATCCAGGGTTAATGGATTGGGGTTTATGTATGCTTCGGCATGTATATATATGTGTTGTAACACCAAAAGGAATATAATGAAAAATCAAGCTGGTCGTCCCGATTTGGGATCCAAGGGAAAATCTTTGTGTTTATTTGTTTTATGTTTTATGCTCTCGTTATTGTTTATTTTCTGTTATAAGATTTGTGTGTAGATAATTTCTGTTCAGGGTTAAAACCTACATAACTCATGCATAGTATTTTTTAAGATACAACCCATTTCTGGGTTGATCCAGAGGATGACCTTCATAATCAATAAGCTCATAGGCCCCATTCTGCAAAACTTGTTTAACAATGTAGGGCCCATGCCACATGGGTTGAAATTTTCCTGCCCCCAACTTATCATGAGCTTGGTTGTATAGGAGGACGAGGTCTCCTTCTATGAAGGAACGAGGGGAAGCCGACTGGTCAAATGAGCTTTGACCTGCTTTTTCTATGCTTCAATTACCAGAGCAACAAAGCGGTGAGTTTCATCCAGCCTTTCTAAGTAGAGAAGACGCTCTTCTCCTGGAGAAGTATTCGGCAGCAATTCAACAACTACTTTGAGTGAAGGTATTTCACATTCAATCGGAAGGGTAGCTTCCAGGCCATAAACAAGCTGAAATGGAGTGAATCCGGTCGCATCCTTAACTGAGGTTCGGTATAATATTTCGACCGGGTAGCTATGGAAACGGATGCAGAACCGTTCATCATGAAAACCTAAGAGCCAAATGGTGCAGAGGACTGAGGTTTCTCTACTAATTGAGTCTCTTTTGATGGAAACAGTTCTTTGAGAACAATCAGAGTTCCTTGGGTGCCTTTGAGAAATCGACTCACTTCGTCCCGTCGAGGACAGTCCTTGGTGTAGCGCTCTTCATCACAACTCAAGCAATGATACTTCGGTTTACGCTGTGAACCATCATCAGCACAAGATTTCTGAGAATCCTATTTTGGGGTGTTGGATTTTGCTTTACCTTTACCCTTGGAAGTTTTATCCGCTGGATTAGCCTGAACGACATTCACTTCTGCGGTTTAACTAGAATTAGGGATTGGCTGAGAAGCAGTATCATTGGAAGGCTTATATTTTTGCTTCCCAGGATTCGGAGGAGAATATTTTCGAGAAGTCTGGGACACGAAACCAATGATACCGTCGACATATGGTGTCATCGGTGCTTTGGAAGTTCTAGGTTTGGGAGCATCAGGCAAGAGATCGTACAACGTGCCAGACTGAGAGTACACAAGATCAAGGTACTGGGCACAAACAATGGCTTGTTCCTCAATGACACATGCCCCCATATCAATGTCCTTAGCAATAGGACTAATGAAAGAGGTAGTAAACCAATTAGTTAGGAGCTGATCAGGAATCTCAAACTTGATCAGGCAATGATGATGCCTCCATTCATGAATATGATATGAGATATGGGTAGCTCGATCTTGCTTCAAGGATGTGAGGAGGTGCATCCCAGTTTCATACTGAACCGGTAACTGAAAGTGCGTGAGAAATGCCATGGCTAAAGAATTGAAGTCCTAAAAGATGCCACGAGATAACTCGATGTACCACTTGGCAGCGGCACCAGTAAGAGTCTGTTGGAAAAGATAGAGTCAGATAGAATAGTCAACCCAAGAGTTAGAGGAACACCAAAGATGGTATGTCATAACGTGCACTTGGGGGTCTTCTCCAGACTTGCCCTCAAACTTGGGACAATAACCAAGTATTTTGGTTGGAACTAAAGGCCAATATGGGTTATGAAGGATTGGATCGTTTGTCAATTTTGACACATAAGGCAGTTCCAACGTAGTGAGAAATGGTAATTGAGGATTAAAAGGCATTGGAGGTCGTTGATAAGGACCATTGTTAGCATTCCACCTAGGTTGAGAGAAATTATGCCCCCATATGTTTTATCCCGAAGGATTCTGTCCATATGGGTTATAAGCCTGATAGCCCTGCCCATACTGGGGTTAAGGACCGGGATACTGATTCTGAGCATACCATTAAGGTCCTTGTTGAGCAACATATGGATTTTTCTGCGGAATGTAAGCATTTCCTTGGGGTGGATTATACACCATCTGGGATTGATTTTGAGGGTAATAAATGAAACCTTGGGGCATAATATATATTGCCTGAAATGGACCTTGAGAAAGGTAAGTAGCACCTTGAGGTTGAGCAGGTTGTCCCTGCGGAGCAGGTTGAACGAGCCACTGAGTTGGTTGAATAGGTTGAACCGGCTGTTGAGCAAGCTGAACCAACTACTGAGCGGGTTGAGCAGTTTGGATCAGCTTCTGAGGCTTGGCAGGCTGTCCCTATGGAGTAGGTTGGCCTCGATACTGAGGGCCACTAGGTTGCCCTTGTGGAAGAGGTTGGCCTGATGGTTGAGATGGACCAGGTTGCCCTTGAAAACTAGGTTGACCCCGAGCAGGACCGTAGGGTTGTCCTTGTTGTACAAAAGCTTGGCCTTGTAGAACGTAAGGTTGTTGCTGTTGCACAAAAGGTTGTCCCTGTGGTGGATACATTTGCCCCCCGGGAACATAAGACGCTCCTGGTTGAAGCTGAGGTTGACCAGACAGACTGTAGGGTTTTCCTTGTTGGACTTAAGGTTGTCCATATAAGGGTTGTCCTTGTAGACCGTAAGGTTTTCCCTGAGGACCAAAGGGTTGTCCCTCCTAGACCAAAGTTTGTTTTTATAAGGGTTTTCCTTGTAGACCCGAGGGTTGTCCCTATAACAATGGCCCTTGATGAGCAACGGTCTGATAGGGATTTTCCGGAGGCAAATAAACAGCTTGATTAGGATCGATGGGAGGCAAATATATGGGATTACCATAGACATCATAATGATGGGGAGGATTGCCAAGAGCTTGCGGCTGCTGAGAACCATGAGGTGTGGAATTCTGCAGCTGAGAATTAGGAGAGGGATCATACTGTCGATGAATATCCAATAGATAGTAATCGAATGTATAATTATAAACCATAGGCGTGGTAGAAGTAGTCACGGTTTCCACAGTGCAAGGTTGCGATCCACTCACGGAAAGTCTAACAGGAAATGTGGGATTGATAAATATAGACCTGCGAACAACATCGGACCCTGAGGACGGAGTTGTGCTAACAATTGGTGCAGATGAAGCCACACAAATGGTAGGTCGAATCAAGACAGATGTAATAGTGGCCGACAAGATGGGTGTCGAGGGAAACATTCCTAATGTAGGAAAAATCGAGCTTCCAGTGGGATCCACTGTACTGGACTGTGCCATGGATTCCACACCAGAAATGATCTGACCCAAAGTACGATAACCAGGCAGAAGAGACACTGATTCAGGGGAAGGTTGACTAGAGACATACGAGAACTCTTCTAGGAAAAGTTGATATTCCCCTGTAGAAACATTCAGCTCTTCACTGCCAATAGGACTGGAAGAATCCATATCTAACAAGGTCGTAAGATTGTCAAAAAGACGATGAGAACTAGGAGGTAAAGCAGCAGCTAATAATGGTGATCCTGAAGTGAGAGGAGGGAATTCTTCCTCGCTCCCAAAACTAGACCAAGCACCCTTAGGTGGCCAATTGAAATCAACCGACCCTTTAGGAGGCGACCGGGTAGCAAGAGGTAAGACACTCGAGAGAATAGGCTGCGAAAACTCGGCAGGCCTAGTGGACTGAGGTGTTTCCAAAGACACGTCAAGAAAAGGACTACCACTAGGAGGCAGTGAAGAAGATGAAGAAACTGGTGGTTCCGCCATTGTGACAATATTTCAACACAGGAAGAAAAATGAGATAGTCTATTCGAGGCTTCAAGATCAAACTATAAGGAACTACAAGAACAAGCCAAGCATAAAACTTTTAACGGACGTGTGATCGTAGGCAATTAATTTTATGATATTGAAACTAAAATTTGTTGTTTCATGTTTTAAGAGTCGAGAAATAGGCAAAATATGACTCTAGTCACTTTCAGATTGAACGAGCGTGAAAGGACAAGTGCTCGATGATATTTTCACTTTTTAAGGAGTCACGAAAATATCAAAATGACTACTCTGGTAATCTAAGCAATAGGGTGTACCAAGTTCCTGTGAACTGCCATATACACCTTAGTGATCAAATGAAAGAAAAATGACCAAGGACTTGACGTACGTGAAGGTAGTCTCCTTGAATGCTGTGTTCGGTGTATCACGGTTACAGGGTGGCAGACTTGGCTTCCTATGAATAAAGGATTTGAACCTATGAGGGTCTCCCTTTATATACACGACGATATGGGGAGCACAAGTCTATACTAACGCTGTCTAAAGCCGGGTGGCGAAGGACATCTACTAGGTTTAATGATGCCGGAACACGTCACTAGCCTAGACCTCTAAAATGTATACGTTAAGTTTCAATGCTTGCTTAGATTGATTGAATTGATTTTAAGGTTGATATTGAATTAATGTTTCAATTTCAAGGCCCTACCGAATGTGATCCCGAATTCCTAAATTCACACTACATGCAAAAGAACATCATTTCCGTTCGATGAATGCTAACTAAGAGAAGGATAGGTTTCTTTAACAAAGTAGCTATCAATGAAAACATAAGAAGAATTTCACTAATGCATCTAATACAACCAAACGAAAAACGAAAAACTCTTTCCTAGTTCACTAAGAGCTAGTTAGGCAAAAGAAATTTTCATTTTCAATTCAAGCGAAAGAATGCAATTTTTTGTTTTTTAGATGAATGAAGCACACAATGTACCGTTACACTAAAAAAAAAAGCGAACACTAGTTTTGAGCACTAAAAATGTAAAGATATAAAATGAATAAATCAAATGCAATGCAAACATAAAACGCACTTAAAATGATGATGCACTCTTCCAAGCAAACAAAAGTATTTCAAAACAATTTCACGAGCAATGTGATTTATGCTCGAAGTGATGAAATGGAAAGTTAAACAAAAAAAAATTATCATCCAACAAACCAAAGACATGAAGAATCAACAAGACTAACACAATCGACCAGCAAATTGAAATGACAGAGATCAAAGTGACTTGAATTCAGCTTAGAAGGCTCAGTGAGGAGAAGGCTGGAAAAACAACACAAGACACCTAGAAACCCTAGGGCTACAAAACTTCACTGATGAGATAATGGACAAACATCTGAGAAGACCGAGGCTACAGAGTCAAAACAACTTCAAAAGACCAATTTCAAGGAAAAGAACCAATCCAAAGCCAAGGAATACTGACAAAAACTCAGGAAGAAGGTCAAACCAAATCCTACAGGATTCGGCGTGACTATCAGGCTGTAATCCGCGCCTAACATGGATTGGCGCACCTGTGACAAAAGCAACAAGCGCCAATTGGTGCGACTGTTCAAGGAAAAACCGTGCCAAGCTATAAAACTATGGGAAAAGGATAAAACTACGGAGAAGAGGTCATTCTTGACACTCTGGAACTGAACAGGAGGATTCAAAACAGTTAAACAAGTCAAGCAAGGCATAAAAGTAATCAAACGACCAAAGTCGACTCAACAAGCCAAACCCTCAACAAACAACGAGATGAAAAACACACACTGATCCCCAGCGGAGTCGCCAAATTATTTTGTAGGTAAATCACCTCTGTGGATAGAGGCGATCCCTCTATCCATAGAATGGGTCTAGCAGCAAGAGGACATGCTAATGTATTGGTTCCTAGTTAACGAATGAAATGAGTTGGGATAGATTGACCTACTTGTGATCCAACGCGGTTGTTGTAGCTGCAGTAGAGGTCTCCCGATCCTTGTCCCGACACGTTGTGATCCTTCAGCGATGGTATTCGAGTGCCTACACAAAGATCAAAGGACAAAAGCAGCATACATAACAATAATTTCATTCATAACTAGCTAATCAGTCAAGGAAGATTAAATGTATTGCGCACGATAAATCACATCAACACAAGACGAGAACCAAAACATCAATCATGTATATATTAAGATAAATAAAGAGATTACAGCTAGAGTCTTGACGTCTCAGCCTCCTTCATCGGGTCTAGTTGAAACGTGTCTCGAGCATTTGTCAGGGAATTTGGATGTGGCGAGGAAAAACTTAAGCTCTCTCTCAACAAGGGTCTCTCTCTCTACTCTATCTCACCAAATATGTCAGACTGTTTCAGCAAAATGTTCAACAATTTCTCTTCAGCTAGCTGCATCAATGTGAGAGAGGTTTATTTATAGAGGGAGAGGAGGAGGTTGGGATCCCTCAAATGGTGGAATGGAGGCCTTATCCTTTGGGAGGTTCCCCCAAAAGGCGGAAACAAGAGGCCAAAGGAAGGTTTTCGTGGTTATTCAGTCGAACAACCCAAGATGACTCGCCCACAAAGTAGTTAGCATGGAAAATCGCCTCTATATTTAAAAAAAATTCCAAAAATAGCTCAGCGCGGGCAGCTCACTGGGACAGAGCGTCAATGGGCGCAGGGCCCAGTGTTAATTTCCTTTATCGGTGCGAGGCCATAACAGTCTACCAGCGCCAACCCAAAAGCATGTGTTTTTGATGGTCTTCTCATGGAAAAGTCAACAGAGGAAATGTTCTCCTCATGGCAAGGGATGTAATGACACTTTTTTCAAGGCATGAAACTTCATATAAGTCACAAAAACGGTCCTCCAATGTGCGGGATGGGGATTGCAGGGACGATGACAAAATGCCATGTAACACAGATGTTAGATTTTTCATGTTTTAAAGGGTTCAAAGTGTATTAAATCCATGTAAAATCAAAATTTTTGAATGGAGAACTCCAAGAAGAATTTTATGTTGAGTATTCATAAGGATTTCAACTATCATAAGACAAGGGTAATTTGTGCAGACTAAAGAAAGCCTTGTATGGTTTGAAACAAACACCTTGGGATTGGTATTCTAGATTGGATAATCATCTTCAGTAGAAAGGTTTCAAAAGGTGCAGTAGAGAATAACCATTACATCATGATAGAAAAGGATAACATACTAAATATTGTATAAAGATTACTTATTCACAGGGGTTTTAGAATAAATATTACACTTAGAGGGGGAGTGAATTAGTGCAATAATGAATTTTCATCAATTTAAACAATTTACAAATCAATTAAAATTGTAAACATAAACATGCATCATTAAAGAACATCATCACATCATCATAAGATAACCCCAAATGTATGTGAAAACCCTTGTAGGATAAAACCACAAATTATTTTTATATTCTTCAGTTATAATTACATGGATTTTCAGGCACCAATTTGTTGGATGAACGAACCCTCAAAAATGAATTTGTAAGCACCAACCCCAAAATGTGCAAGCACTGACTTGCTCTGACTTGCTATAGAATACAATTTGATTGAGGCACTAAACTCGATGATAAGCAAGCACCAACGTGCAATAGGATCGTAAACCATGAAACCTACTCATAAGACCTGGTACATAATATCAAGAAAAATATAGCTTCTGATACCCAAAAACATGCCTTCATGAATCTTCATGTCCTCTTGAAAGATCACAAAAATATCATGGCCAGTTCCCCTTTTCCAAAATTAAAGTTCGAGCTCATAAAACCCAAAAATGAATTATAAACATTAATTGTTTTACAAAAATACCCTTTCATGGTGAACTATACAGAATGATCCTTTTTGGCTCTACAAAATACAATTTTACGAGTGCTACAATTTTCACCTTTCAACACGCCAATATGTTTCCTTTTTAAAAAAATGGCCAGTCAACAAGGGTCAAACCCATGACCTTTGCAACCCAAATAGAGCCACTTACCAATTCTCACGTGAAACATTTCTTACCATATCATGAATTCCATAACTTTTGTTCTATCTCATCATGGAAATATATCTCTTCATGGGTTCACTACAATCATTTCAACAAAGCTAAAATGTGTTACCCCTCTACAAACTCACTACTAATTGACATAACCAAAATGTGTTTCCCTTAGTAGGCTCATTGTAATCAAAACAACAAAATAAAAATGTGTTCTCTCTTCGTGGGCTCACTACGAAAGGATAGGATGAAAATGTGTTACCCTTAGCGGGCTCACTACAATCAAAACAAAAATGTATTTCCTCTTCAGAGTATCACTGCAATAAAAAAAACATAACCAAAATATGTTGCCTCTCTGTGGGATCATTAGGAAATGATAGAAGCAAAATGTGGGGATGTTCGTGGGTTCACTACAATCATAACAAAAATGTATTTCCTATCTATGGGCTCATTTAAATCAACGCAACAAAAACAAAATGTGTAAAACCTATAGTATAGGATGACAAAGAGGCCAAAATTGAAATAATATTTCCAAGTGTAGCTGGCATTAAGGAAAATAGAAAAGTAACCCAAGATGGGCATAGCTAAGTTACTTGGAAAAATTAAACAACAATGTGGCCATCTTGACTGTGGTAGAAAAAGGAAGTTATCTTAAACTCTAGTCATGCATGACTAATGCATATGTACCATTTAAATTGAGATAAAGTATAGTAGTGTTATTTAGTATGAAAATTCACCGATTGCAACTTCTCATAAAATACAGGAACAATAAATGGTTTCTGAACATATTATTATTGATAAGAAAAAGTACAGATGAAATTGATACCTACATGGTCTAAAATTTACAATGGAACCACATGCTGGGGTCTTTGTCAGCTAGAATATCCATTGGGTAAGTAAAATAATTTACAGTGATGAGTTTACAATAATGCTGCTAACTCTTATTGAGTGTAGGTTACTGACCCTTGTTGGGTAGTGACGCATGATGATGACCCATGCTGAGTGTATAAATAACAATTGATGGTGTTTGTAATGAAAATTGAAACAATATATGTACATTCTTAAATAATGATTGATAGAAACTAATGACCATAAATATTGTGGATGTAGGTCAAACCAGACGAAACAATCTTGGTCGAACCTCTACGCATATTTTTATCAGAGAAAAATTATGTTATAGAAGAAAGTGGTTACCTAGGTTAAGTGCAATGGAAGCACTTTAGCTAGGAGAGGCTACTTGGGAAGATGAAGATACTCATTTTATGTGTGATACATATATTATCCTGTTTTGATGGGCAAGAAGAAAACACCAAGAAAGGTGTTTCGCTCAAGGGGGGGAGGGTTGTGTAGTAGATGTAACACCCCTCAGTGAAAAGTAATTATTTAATTTACTTTTACTGCAAATACTTGGTAAATGATTGGCTATGTGGGAAGCATAGTGGAAAATTTTATTGTTTAAAATTTTATTTTAATTTGTTCTAAAAAGGGTATGGAAAGTATTGGAATTCATGGGAAAAGAACCTAGATGAAAGTTTTCATTTACTAGATAGTTAGAGGAGTAGCACATCCACTCCCTCCCTAGAGATAAATCATCTCATATGGGAAAATAAGCCAAGAGGGTATGAGAGGAAACATGAGGCAACTAAGATGGGAGAAAAGGAACTAATATATTGAACAAGACGTTGTTAAGGTAAGGCAAGACACTTCCAGTTAGGGTATTCTTGAGTTGGATTGAGAGCCAGTGGAAACCCTAAGACAAAATTGAGAGTATATGAGTTCTTGGCTAGATTAGTGTAGTCTTGATGCCTGAGAACATACCTTGCTAGGTCACTTTATATTAACTCTTCTGGAAATTGAAAAGGCTCCGAGGGAGAATTGGATGTGATTGCCATTCAAATTTGTTGGGAGGAGTGGTATTTCTCCTGGTTGAATTCCCTTGATGCCTAACCTAAGACATATAAGTATTCACATTCGCAGGTTCTAGAACATAGAATATATATATTTTTTATTTCTTGTAATGTGAAATTATCTACAAGTATTTGTAAACGACTATTGATAAATAAATAATATGTATTTATATAGAATAATTTTTAACTATGACAAAAGTTGATGGAAGGGTTGATAAGTAAAGAGGAAGTATTTACTTTATTGTTATAGAATAAAGGGAAAGTTATATAACGGGTTAGTATTGAAACCGATTAATTCTAGTCCAACACTCGAAAGTTTGTTAATGGAACATATATGAGGGTTGGGTTACTGTCTGATTAAATATTGGAAAATGGAATGTTTAACTGAAATTGTGCTTACATTTTTCGAAAGGAAAATGATTTTTTGTTGAAAGTAAGTTAAACTTACTATGCTCAAAAGTATGGTGTGGATTATGGCTTAGAATAATAAATCATAGCACACATTGTCTTAAGGAAATTGAAGATAAAGATGGGCAAATGCCAAATATAAATATGTTTGGGCCTTAAAGGGAACTTAGGTTATTCTCTAAGCCAAGCTAACTTAATAGCATCCCAAAAACAATCCCTAGTCCCAATAAGGACAGATTGAATAAAATTGTAATAAATATATTTTGTGAAAAGTTATTGTTCTCGGAACAGAGGAAGTAAATTTTATTTTATAGAAAATATTGCAAAGCCCAAAAAATAAATATACAAATCTAGAACTAAGTAGAAATAACTATCATACACTATAATATTTTAAGCAAAATAAACATCCCAATCAGAATTAGAAAGAATATTATAGAAGTAAATCCTGTCATATGATGCATGCATAGTGTAAACTATCATATGATGCACGCATAGTGTAAACTATCACATAAGGTAAAACATTGAACGATTTAAATTATAAAAACAACCAGTTCTTGGAAACAATGAAAAGAAACACCACAGTGTTCAGGCTTGGCATAATAAACACAGCTGTGTGAAAAGTCTAGAAAAGAAATGACACATGCTATTCAACTTATTCTATTCTTTGAGACAAGAAAACCCAACAAAATTGACGAGGGTTTGTAAAATTTTCACAGTAATATAACATTAAAACATAAGCCAAATATAAAATAGGGCCGACGACCTGAACTTGAAATGGGACCTTAGTTCGCTCATCCTCTTTACCAAAAGGTTGTAATACCATACATTAACCCTAAAGAGTATCTAACCCTATGCTAAGTGAGATGAAACCCAACATGCAAAAGGTATCATTTGGGAAAATTTGCATAAAATTCTCGCTAGGTAAGAACATATGGCACCTGAGCAAAAAAATAAAGAGAACAAATAGTCAAAAGAGGAACCTGGAGTCAAATAGGCAGAGTCATAAAAAAATAGCAAAGGTCAACACCAAGCTATACTTATATAGTCCGAATGTAATAAAGAAATTATGGGTTAGAATAGTGCTAAAGGGACAACCATAATAGCAATAAAACTAAACAAAAGACATTGATAGGAGGTTATTTACCTAAATGAGTTCTTAAGTCGCCAACTCCATATCTGATTTTTCAAAACTCTTAAGGGTTAGGTCCACAACTTAATGATAAGGAAAGGTAAGAGACAAAGGCATTGCAATTTTAAGAAAAGCTTACCAAGCAGAGACTCTCTAGAAAGAACTCGCTACTATAAACTTTGCATATTTTGAAACTCTCCATAAAAATGTATGAGAGTCAGTGTAAGCACTAGTCTCACTCTGATATCCTCATAGACAGAGAATTAAATTTAGTGAAACAATAACTGAGATAATCTTAGAAAAATTCTTTATTATTGAAGGAAGAGATACAATCAACCATACCCGTTAACATGGGTCGAGCCGACTAAAAGTGGTTATGTTAAAGTCAAACTTTAAAATTTCCCAAGTCACAGAGCTAATCACAATATAAATGAAGGTAGGAATGAGTGAGTGGAGCATCAGAGAAGGGTAGGTGGTTACCATGTAACCACCAAAGTTCCCTCCCTGTTGTCATATAAACCCTAACAAACTTTAGCCATAGATATCAACACCTCTTTCGATGTGATTGTCACAATTGGGGGTATGTTACAAGTGGAAATGTGTGGAATGGAGTATGTATCAGTGAATATTTATATAATTTTGACCTTGAATATTTTGAACAAAATGGTACAATATCTACAGTATTCCACTTGTATATTTCCCAATATTATCTTAACGAAAACCAAAATTTACAAAGCATCAAAATGCTACATTAAACCATGAGGAATTGTTCCCCCATTTTCTTTCTTGACTTTGTTGATTAACCATTAAGGAAAGCGGACATACCCCTTTTTCCCCTGTCATCAAAGTTCATCGTGATTTAGCCTTAAACCCAAATTAGACGTGTGATCAACCTTGGAGTTTTTTTATTTGAGAACATGGAGACATTTCGTCTTTGGGATATACTAATACAACTAATAAATCTACTTGAAAATCTAACTTATAAATCTACTTGAAAGTATAACTTAACTTTGTATCTGAAGGGGAAAATTCTGAATATAAATGGTGAATTATATTAAGGGAATCACCAAATACTCTCACTTCTTGAATTCTCAGATTCACAATTTATCTCAAAACCCTAATAGAAGGCATATGCTTCAGTTGTTGGAAGTGTGACATAAACCTCACGAATACTTATATTCTTCTTGATTCTCCGGGCAAAAAATATAGCCTATTAAGAAGTAAATGCTTTAATGCCTATCAAAATTTACTAACCTTTTTTTTTCCCCAGAAAAAATCAAACTTTTTATAAACAGAGTCACAAAAAGTTACATAGTAGATGCCGCAACATTCCATATGAAAAATATCACCCTAGTAAAGGTTCATAGTCTGAAGCAACCCATCCAACTAAAAAAAATAGAGAAACACAGTACTAAGTCCCACAACTGCCAAAGAGGAACCCGAGACAATGGTAAGTCCTCATGGCAGCCCAAGAAAACAAAAAAAATAACCAAAAATAACCATAAGAATGATGCAACCTTATAGGGCCTAAAAAAAGAGAAACACCCATCCAAAGGAGTCATAGGGGCCTCTCTGGAGAGAAAACAACCCCAAAAATATGTCTAAATCAACAGTAGCAGTATCATAAAAACAAAGGGTAGTTATAAATAATTACATATTTGTAGTCCAATAAAAAGTTTTTTTGCAGATATATGTACAAAAACCTCCAGGAAATATGGCCTGACTGGAGAAAAGAAAAACAGAGTAGAAATAAATTTAGATCAGTAAGGTCTGGTGTTCGACACACGAACAACCAGACCCTCTTTTTCTTCTATGGTCCACATGCCCATAGCAAGTTGTAAATCGATTTTAGACATAAGGTCAGACTCCCGGTTCCGCTCCCTGTAGATATGGCATAAGGAAATCAAATTGAAATGAGTTTTAAGAGCCTGTATTTCTTAAAGAATAGGAAGCAATAAAAAGTTCAGACATCTCTGTTAGTTGTTAAACCAGCTTATAACATTCATAGAATCCCCAAATATTTGTATCAAATCAATACCCAAATGAATATGCCTGCATAGAAGGAGTTTTAGCATTTGAAGCTTAGCAAAATTATTTGAACCATCCCCAAGCCCAATCGATAAGGAAAGGGTGATATGTTGATTTCTGCGAATGATCATCACGGTGTCGTAAGAGCCTTGGGCCACTGCCCCGTCGAAATAAGCCCAAGGAAAGGATTGGTCAATGACTTCCGGAACAATCCTCCGATGTGTGATCTGTGAGCTCACAGGAGGAAGGGCTAAAAAGATGGCCGCACACTCAACCGCAACAAATTATATTATAGGAACAATGTCTTTAAAAATACATTTGTTTCTGGCAATCCAAATACCCCAAGAAACAATCATAGGGGTGTTCTTGAGTGACGGATCAGTGCAGTCCTCCCACCAACTATTCCAAGCTTCCCCACACGTGTTCCCTCTCCAAGAATTTTTTGAATTGCAGTGAGATTTGGTATGCTCCTAGATATTCCTTGTAAAATGGCATGTAAGGAACAAGTGATCAATGGTTTCAGTCTCCTTCATGCACAGAGCACACCTTCCTAGGCCATATAAAAACTGCTTTTGAAGGATATCCCATGTAGGAACCTTTTGTTTGATAATGCACCAGAAGAAAATCTCTTATTTTTCACGGCCACCCAGTTTCCAAAGGGGCTTATACCACCACTCCACCATACCTTGATCGTGTAAGTGGGCATAGCCAGACTTATGAGAATAGTGGCCCGATTTTGAGAGAATCTAGCAGAGGGAGTCATCTGAATCTTTGATACGAGCACCCGAATGCACCAACTCAGACTTGTAGTCCTGCCATTCCTTTTTCCAGCGTTCCTCAATACCCAACACCTCCGCATCCCTCCAAGCTTGAGTCCACAACGAGGTATTCTCCAGGTCACTGATATGGTTAAATTTTTTATACCATGGGTAGTGAGGGTTGCTCAAATGCCCTCAAATAGAGAGAATATTTTATTACACCCAACCCAGGGGTCCACATCAATACGTCATCGCTCCCCATTTCTGATTTTCCAAGCCAGAACTTTCTCTTCTAAGCCAAGAGCCAAAAGGGTGGCCTTCCAAATAGAATATACTCTGTAGAAATATTTCTCTGGTAAACAAATCCAATCATCGATCAGGGTGGGGTCAATATATTTCCTTTTCACCGCTGTGGTCTAGAGATTTGAAGCAATGAGTAGTCGCTATCCCAATTTGGCTGCCAAAGAGATGGAAAAAAGATGGAGGTTTTTAATGCCCCAGCCCCCCCACTCTTTTGGTTTAGCAATCTTATCCCAGGCCACCCAGGGGATGGTCATCTTGGAGTCTTTGCAAAACGAGAGAAAGTTACTACATATACTTTTGATTTTGTTGAGGATGGAAACATGAACCCCAAGAGAGAGCAATCCAGTACACCAGAATAGCCATGAGCATAGATTTAATAAGAACTAACATCCCCGCTCTGAAGAGCCACTTACTACTCCAAATGTTTATTTTGTTTTCAATTTTTGAGACCATCCACCACCAGTCCTGCTTCCTGTAGGAGTCCGGTTTGAGGGAGAACCTTAGATATTTAATACTTGAGTCAAAGGGGGATTGTATAAAAGGAAGGATGCTTAGTGCCCACGCAAAATCTGTCTCATGTATTCCCTCATGAGTGAGGGTGGACTTTTGGAAATTTATATTCATACCAGTGGCTTTCATAAAGAGGTCTAGTGAGTGCTTCAATCTTTGGATCTCCCTCCTATTTCCATTGCAAACAATAAGAATGTCATCAACGAAAAGGAGGTGTGTTATATTCAGATTTTTAGCCACCTTGACCCCCTCAAACTCCCCATCCATCTTAGCCTGGTGTAATAGTTGACTAAGGTCTTCAGCAGCCAGAAGAAAAAGAAGGGGGGAGAGAGGACATCCTTGTCTTAAACCATGTTTGTTGAGAAAAAAGGGGGATGTTGCCCCATTAATCAGCATGGAAAAAGACACATTTGTGATACATCCCATAATCTAGTTGATGATATCAATGTGGAACCCCAGATGAGTAAGAAGGAGCCTAAGGTATAGCCAGTTGATCCTATCATAAGCTTTTGACAGATCAATCTTGAAAATCATACATTTTTTCCTTGAGAGTTTAATACTGTGAAGAGTTTCCTATGCCACACTAATAGCTTCATGAATCTTCCTGCCATCCAAGAAACCAAATTGTTCTTTAGAGATAGATTTAGATAAAATGGGCTTTAGCCTGTTAGCAATAGTTTTGGCAATAATTTTATATATACAATTACATAGAGAAATAGGCATGAAATCATTAAAAGAGGAAGGAGAGTCATTTTTAAGTATGAGAGCCATGAAACTTGATTTCAGCACATCATGGGTAAAACCATTGGACCTTGATTCTTCCACCACATTTGTGATAGTTCCCCCCATCAGATCGAAAAAATGCTGAAAGAATTCAATCGTCCAGCCATCTGTACCAGGGCTTTTGTCTTTTTGCATGTATTTAATGATATGCTCCACCTCATTCTTCTCCACCTCATGATATGATGTATTAGAGATCTTTGGAATCCTTTTTCTCCTTTTCTTTTGCCCACTAAATGGTTGCCTTTTTAATGTTTTTTAAATTGTTAACAAGAGCCTGAGCATAGGAGCCTTCTCGCTTAGACACCGATCTCCACGTATCAACCACCAACTTTTGAAAATCCTTTTCCTTTAGCCAGACCAAATTGAATTTGAAAGGGGAGGCCGAATTTTTAGACAGTGCTTTCAACTCAAGGATGATCGGGGAGTGATCTGACTCACCACCCATTCCGATCCACTGACGAAAGTTTGCAGCCCTAATAGCGAAATCATCGCTAAGCAGGAACTGGTCCTATATTTTAGAAATCTTGGCTTCACCCACTCTATTGTTCCTCCAAGTCGGAGAAATTTTGGTAAGATTTGAGTCGAACAACTTTCCATCCCAGATTTCCTTGAGGAAGAACTCAGCCAAGGGATCTATCCTTGCATTTGGACCCCATGCCTCTGATCACCCCAAAGTGAAATTCATGTCGCCCCCGACAATCAGAAAATGGACTTTCATGAAATATTTGTTGAATAAAATGTTCCAAAAGCCAATCTTGTAAGTACAGGGGCCATAAATGTTGACAAGGGTGAGGCAGGAGGCCAGATCCAAAGACGAAACCTCCACCCCAATCAGCAGAACCGAGGTCCAACAATTAAGTAACTTTACAGAACTGTCTCTAATACTTGTAGTGAGACATCCCGAGTGACCCTTCACATCCGAGGTAACAAAAGTCCACCCTAGAAGGAGAGAAGACAAAATAGAGGAAACCAAGTCCCCCTAACCTAAAGTTTCTTGGAGAAATAAAACATCGAGTTTATACTAGGAACATAGGTTTTTAAAAGCTAGCTTCTTAGGTGCACTAACCAGACCCCTACAATTGAAAGATAAAACAACCATATTTACAAACCTTTAAAATTATATAACTATATTAATTATTAACATGATAATAAATATTCATAATAAATTAATTATCTTATTATGATTAAATAAAAAGAAAATTATTAAAATGGAATTTTAAAAAAAGGGTTTAAAAGTTACACGATTTAGAGTTAATTATTTGATGATAATTAAAAATGATGCACGGTACTTTTGACGTTGATGAATATTTGGAATGTTATTTAAAGAATATGTAAAAGGAGTTAACAAGAACGTTATTTGAAGAATATGTAAAAAGAGTTAAATATTTTTTATTTGGGAAATCTGGAGAGGTAAAAATTACAATTTAGGAATATATAATTGAATAAAAATTCAATCAAATTTATACATGGTATTTTTATTTTTATTTTTTAATATTAAGAATGTTATTTAAAAAATATGTAAAAAGAGTAATATTTTTTATTTGACTCAGATTTGGGTGAGAAGATATGTGGTGGTAGAGGTTGGGAAGGTTGATCATTATTTTGTCATCTTTTAATGCAATTAAGAGCAAGGTGGTGTGGCTAGATCCTCTCATGATTAAAGTGTGCGAGTCTTGTTATTTTTTGGTCATGGTAAATTTTTCTCAGATCCCTCGAATTACTACCATGTTGTAGAAGGATTGGGTTTTTAGCCTTGGTAGAGTTATGTCCCTGTCACTAGTGGGATTTTTTGTCCATCCATTTTGCATGGTTCAGTTTGGACATAGTGTTTGTTGGTCAATTCAATAGATTAATTCCTAGCTTATTTAAATGTCGGGGTTGCATGCCAAACGAGTTTCTTCTTATGTGAATCACAGAGGCATCCCTTTCCTCCTACTTCTAGTGGCTATGAAGGGTGGGTATCATATTAGGGGTGGAGGAGACGATGTGGCTCCCGAGTCTAAAACAATTCCAGTGCGATGATGTGGGACTCCAAGAGTTTGGCTCCATCACATGGAGAAGGTGGTAGGAAATATTATTCAGGTTCATAGTACAAGGTATCAACCAATCCTGACCCTCTTGTGCTACACTTTCTGGGTAAATTCTCATATTTTTCTCAAAGCATTGTATTTTTTTGTTGGTTTATGGTGTTGGATACATGTGAATGGTCTCCCTATTTTTATATCGATGTTTCAGGGTGTATAGAGCATTGTAGTCCTGGGGGATCTAGGGAATTTGGTGTTGTTATCTTCTGTTAGTTTAGTTGTCTTTTTGACGAGAATTTTCTGGATACAACTTCCTAGAGAACTATTTTTTAGGTCGACTTTTTCTGACGTTCCTCACTTAGGAATTTCTCGGGTGTTGGATGGTCAGGCTAGGTGAAGTTCTTGGGTTTGGGTTATTTTTTTGTTATTAGTTGTTTCAAGAGGACCTAGCACTATTGGTAATACTTTTTGTTATTGGTTGGAAACATGAGGTGGTTTTAATCGAATGGTTTCTATGTGATCCAAGGGATCAGTGAAATACTCAAAATTCAAAGTGTTTGAAACTGCTCGAAACTGGTGTCAAAACGAATATCTCATCACCCTGAATCAAACACAACTTGTTTCATTCAAAACCAATATCGTATGCTCCTGATATCTCATTCTAACCATTTTATCAAACAACTAAAAATTTGTAATTGAGTTGCAGATACACCCAATCAACAGTCTGTACACTGACTAATCATGTGGCTGGGAATTTGATTATGTGTTTTGCGGGCCAATGGTTTTTCTCCATGTGTATCAATCTAGTTGGTCGAAGTTTCTTGGTTTTTGATTGGTTAATTGGTTCATTGAAGTGGACCAATCAGAGTGGAGGCCACGTGGGCCAATGGATGGCTGCCATGTGGCCTCTCCATAGTGGTGTAAAATTTTGTATATAAGTCGAACAGACAACTTGGAAGGATTCAAACATAAGACCTATTGACTAACATCGTGGGATATTACCGCTCCACCACAGGTGGTGCTTACAATTTATAGTGGCAAAACCATATATAAAGTTTAATGAATGGAGCATTGGGGGTTGGGGTTGGGGTTAACCCATGGACCCTGGTCCACCCCAACCCACAAGACTGTAGGCCAGAGTGGCCAAGGGCGCGGGGTTAATCCTGGCCCCAAACCACATGCCACACCATAGTTCAAGAAGAGTTAAGTTATGACTTGGCACAATTTTGAATTAAACCGACATGAAACATCCCCAAACCACAAGTCACAACATATTACCATAGTTCGTGGCACATTTTGTTGGGAGTTGGAACCGATAGGAACCATAACCCCAAGCCAAAATTTAAATAAACGAAACGACAGTCAATGTAATCGACGGTCATATATAACCTTACCATGGTGTTACCAAAGTCAAGTGCAAGTTTGGTTTATGTTTATGGCGCGAATTTTAAACTTATGATACACCCAACCTTACCACCATTAAACCGTGGTTAAAAATGGGTTAATATTTTGGCCTGGTTAGTTCAAATGACCCTACATCCAACAACACCATTTTCAGCATATGGCCAATTCGTGGGGGTCACCGCACAATTTAATGAAGTGACAATTTGAACCCAAACCAGCGCGAATCTCCCTGGTGCGGGGCAAAATTGTTGTTCCACAACACCGAAAATTGCGGAATTTGTAGAATGGATAGTAGGTGGGTGAGGATTGTAGGACAATTAGTAGGAAAATTGATGTGGAGCATAACTCAATCAATTTTTACCTTTTTGAGTGCATAAAGAACCCAACTAGGGTTTTTTTTACTGTTCTGGATCCATTGGAGACAATATTTTTTGCATTCTCAGCACTGCAAACCCATGTAAACACATATTTTTAAGCATAACATTGGAAGCTGGACCAAGAGATGTAGCCCAGGAGGGGTGAAATTATTCATCATTTGTTGTTTTTTGTTACTGTTATTCTATTATTGTATTTGTTATTTTTTTCAAAACTGAGTTTAAAATCGTCATTTATGTGTTAATGCAACTTACATAATTGCATAAAAAACCCTAAAAATTTCACTTTCAAATTTCGTAAAAAACCCTCAATTTTTCATAAACAAATCAAGTTGGTATTAGAGATTTGGTTCTTTGGTTTTATTGAGGGTTCAAATTTGTTGCAAGTGTTTATGATGCTTATAAGGTTGAAGCTCAAAATAGGATAAGGAAAACTTGTGGCAACAAGTCCTCAAGCTATTTCAAGGAGAGCACATTTGTCACAATCTCCATGACTAGTTTCACGTCAAGTTTCACCAAAGGCCTCACCAGTCATGGCACAAGAAGGGGAGCCTAACAATATGACTGAGGATGAGAAGGCTTTCAGAAAAGAATTCTTTGAAATTACAGAGATGGTGAAAGTTCTTTATGAGGAGAGGAATTCAAGGTTGCAAGGTGAGAGCTCCAATCCTCCAAAGGGAGCAGGAGTGGAGATAAACCTCCAAAAGGAAATGGAGGAGATGTAGATAAACCTACAAAAGTAAATGGAGGAGATGGATAAAAAAATCCAAAAGCGAATGGAGGGAATGGTGACAAACCACCTCTAATTCCACCTTTCTCTTCACCTCCATCTTCACCATCATCATCTTCTACAAAAACCCCTTCACAAACACCTACACATTCTCCAAAGGGACATGGTAAAACTCCACTTTTAAAACATGACATAAAGTTTGAATTTCCTATGTATAATGGAGAGGTAAATGCTGAGAAACTAGATAATTGGGTTCATTAAATTGAAGTGTATTGCAGGATACAAATGATCAAATATGATGAGACCAAGATTCAACTTGCTTCATTAAGGTTGGAAAGTGAAGCACTTATTTGGTGGGAGTCCAAAACTCAAGAGGAGATGAAGAAAAATGGCAAGGTTTATCCTCTTGGAAAGATTTTGTCGCTGAATTAAGAAGACAATTTTATCCTTTAGCACACATGCATAAAGCTATAATGGATTGGAAAAACTTTAGGAAATTAAAGGGTCAAAGTGTGAAAATTTATACCCAATAGCTTAGAAGGAGAGCATTAATATTGGGTGTAGATTTATCCTCTCAACAAACTTTACTCAAATACATTGGAGGTTTACATAACTACTTCAGACACAAAATTCTCATGTTTAACCCTACAAATTTAGATCAATTTTGTGTACATGAAACACATCTAGAAGCAATAGGGAAGAATGTTTCTGATGAAACAAGTGAGAACTCCTTTGAGTTTGGAGACAAAGGAAAGGGGAAATTCAAAGGAAAATGGAAGAAGAATGCTTCCATCAAGAAGGAGAGAGAAAAACTCACATGTAAACATTGTTCCAAAGAAGGCCATGATGAAGATAATCGTTGGAAAATCTATCCTGAGATGAGACCCAAAAATTTTCACAACAAGGAGAAAGAAAAGGCTAATGAAACTAAACAACAAGATTTAGGTTCTGATTCCAGGGATGAAACAAATAACATGACCATTGGATTGAAATGTATGGACATTGCAAGTGCTCGTTCTTAAAATAGTCTCAATGAAACTCAATATGAAAAAACAAGAACAAAGATTTTCCACATTATAGTTATTTCAAAACATACCAAGATAGATACATTGTTTGATAGTGGATCACAAGAAAACCTCATTTTAGAAGACTTTGTCAAGAAATTGAATTTAGAAACCATTCCTCATCCTAAACCTTATCCTTTAGGTTGGGTATGTGGCAATGAAAAATTGCAAGTGGCAAGGAAATACATACTAAGATTTTCCATCACTGCAAACTTCCTGTTGAAAATGCAACAAGATGATGGAGCTTAGTGAAAAGAAGTCGCCTTCACTAAGTGGGCCCGCAGGCTATTTTTGGCACAAAGTCTATTTTTAGACTATGTCTATTTTTAGACATATGGAGCATGGTCTAGGAGTTGCAGTATGCTATTCTTGGATGATTGGTCGAGTTGGTAAAAATAGATGGACCTCTATTTTTAGACATACAGGTCGAAGTCTATTTTTAGACTGCTTGTCTAAAAATAGGTCAGTCAAATATTATTAGCCCTTAATAATATTTGGACTATAAACTTCAGTTTATTCTCTTACAGCACTTCAGTTGGAGCTACGGATGTGGCCCATGCACCTGACAGAAGGAATGACGCTATTCCTAGGGGTTTGGTGAGCTCATGCATGGTTAACTTCAGTTAGAACTCAAGTGGCGGAGTTTGGTGGAGTTGATGAGACAGTTGGTGGAGTTGTGTTCGGTTTAACTTAGTTGAACTAGTTGTGTTTAGTTTAACTGGCTAATACACTAGTAATGAGTGGAGTGAATTAAATATTATTTAATTCATTAATTATTAACTCATTATTCAACTCAATAACACATCAGTTTACTACAGTGCATGGACAGTTCAGTGAAGACCAGTGGAAGAGTTAGATGAAAGGGTGAGTTTGCTATTAGTTGCGACAGCAGTTGTGCATGAGATTTGCACAAGCATTGGAGGATATTTCCAATGGTGATTGCGCAGTTGAAGCCAAGGAGATTCAAACTTGGATCTCTCATTCAACCAACTTGGATTGCGCAATAGAGGCAGGCAATTAGTGGATGAGTTTTGAACCTGTGACTTGTTCAAAACTGAGCTAGTTTGTGTGTAACTTTTGGAGACAGTACTGAGTACTTGTGAGGAGTATTGTACTGAGATTGTTACATGTTCTCTTCTATTGTAATATACAAAATAGCTGGGGGTTTTCAGCTATAAGCTTTCCCCATTACATATTGTGTTTATGTGCGCATGCGACTGTTTCTATTTCTGAAAATTGATGATTAATTGTAGAAGAGGTTATGTATTATGCATGAATTCGAATTAGTGTGTGACCAGGATAATCTCAGTGGATAAATCTTCATTATTCAGCAAATTTCTACACTTCCTTGATGAGGTAGAACATGATGTAGTTCCATTAGACATATGTGGTATTTTTTTGGGAAGCCCATATCTATATGATAGGAGAACCATTTTCCATCGCCATGAGAAAAATATAATTTATTAAAAAATGATATTAGGTACATTGTTAGATCACATAGAAAGAAATTGAGTTTATCTCTTGTGAATGTTGGACAAATGAAGAGGTTTGTTAATGCTAGTCAGAATTTTGCATTGTTAATGTTCAAACACAAAGATGTTGAGGAATCTAAAGCCTCTCAAGGATATGAATCAAGTTTGAAATCTGAATTCATTGAGGTTTCTAATCCACGTGATAAGATGTTTCAGGAGTCTAACATGTTGCCTCCTAAAAGAGGAAAACAATATGAAATGCAATTGCAGCAAGATGCATCATTGTTGAACATTGGTATGAACAAGATGACAATGTTAAAGAATGCAAGGGTGAAAAAGCAAATGTAAAAGCTATTTGAAAAAGAGGAAATTGGTTCTAAGACATATTATTTTGGGTTTCATAATGTTTTGGCTTTGAATAAGGATGATGCATGGAGATGGCGATCACATTTGGTAAAAACTCAAGCCAAGTGCAAGGCTAGACATGTTAAGCATCGTTATGATTACAATGTTCAAGGTGAAGTGAACTTTAGATTGAATAAGTCTCCTTTGATTGAAGATCGAGGAGATAATGTTCAAATTCCTTCAAGTGCAGTTTTCTTTACTGAATATCTTAGAAAATTGCAGCAGGATATCATCTTTGACAAAAAGACAAGGACTTCAAAACAAGGGAAAGTGAATTAATTTCATCAGGAACTCAAAGCGATAAATCCAAGCAAAGCTAAGTGGATTGAGTTTGGAAGGGCAAGGGAATTGTACCCTCATATGTTTGTTGACTGAGAATGAGATTTTGGGGTCTAAAAGCTTCCAATGGGGAGAAATGATCAAGGGGATCAGTAAAATGCTCAAAATTCAAAGTGTTCGAAAATGCTCGAAAGAAATGTAAAAACGAAGATATCGTTGCCCTAAATCCAACGCAACTCATTTCACTAAAAATCGATATTGAATGCTCCTGATATCACGTTCTGACCATTTTCTCAAACAAATAAAAATTTGTAATTGAGTTGCAGGTACGCCCAGTCAACAATCTGTATACTGTCTAGGCATGTGACTGGGCAATTGACTGTGTGCTTTGTGAGCCGATGGTTTTTTTCCATGTGTCTCAATATTTTTGGTCAAATTTTCTTGGTTTTTTATTAGTTAATTGGTTCTTTGAAATGGACCAATGAGTGGAGGCCACGTGGGCCAATGGATGGCCACCACGTTGTCTCTCCATAGTGGTCTAAAATTTTGTATATAGGCCGAACATACCTCTTGGTATGATTTGAACAAAATACCTATTGACTGACAACACAAGCTGTTACTGCTCTGCCACGGGCGGTGCTTACAATGTATAGTGGCCAAAGCATATATAAAGTTTAACGAATGGAGCATTGGGGGTCGGGGCTGGGGTTAACCCCGGGACCCCGATCCACCCCAACCCACGAGACCACAGGCAGGGCAGCCAGGGGCGCGGGGTTAGCCCTGACTTCAAACCACATGCCACACCACAGTTCAATGAGAGTTGAATTATGACTTGGTGCAATTTTGAATTAAACCGCCGAGAATTGACCCTGAACCACAAGTCACAACGTATTACCACAATTCGTGGCACAGTTTTTTAGGAGTTGGAACCAGCGAGAAAAATAACGCCACGCCACTGTTTAAATAAAATAAACCACAATCAATGTAATCAGCGTTCATATATAACCTTACCATGGTTTTACCACAGTCAAGTGCAGGTTTGGTTTATGTGTATGGCGCTAAGTTTAAACTGGCGATACACCCAACCTTACCACCATTAAACTGTGTTTGGAAATCGGTTAATATTTTGGTGTGATTATTTCTAACGGACCCACATCCAAAGACACCACTTTCTCCACGTGGCCCTGATCCATTGGTTTGTGGGTGTCACTGCACAATATAATGAAGTGACAATTTGCACCCGAACTAGCATGAATCTCGCTGGTCCAGAGCGAAATTGTCTCTCCATGATGCCGAAAATTGTAGAATTTGTAGAATGGATAGCACGTGGGTGAAGATTGTAGGACAGTTAGCAGGAAAATTAGTTCAAACAACCCCACATCCAACGACACCATTTTCACCACGTGGCCCCAACCCATTAGTTTATGGGGGTCACTGCACAATTAAATGAAGTGACAATTTGCACCCGAACCAACCTGAATCTCTCCGGTTTGGGGCGAAATTGTCCCTCCACAACGCCGAAAATTGTGGAATTTGTAGAATGGATAGGAGGTGCGTGCAGATTTTAGGACAATTAGCAGTGAATTTTTTCTATAGCATAACTCAGTCATTTTTTGACCTTTTTTAGTGCGAAAAGAGCCTAGTTAGGGGTTTTTGACTATTCTGGAGCCATTGGAGATAATATTTTTGCATTTTGAGCACTGAAAATCCATGTAAACATATATTTTTGAGCATAATGAAAGAGGCCCAACATTGGAAGCTGGACCACGAGATGTAGCCCATGAGGGGTGAACTCATTCATCATTTTTTGTCTTGTGTTAATGTTATGGTATTATTATCTCTGTTATTTTATGTAAAATTGAGTTTAAAATCATCATTTATGTGTTAACGCAACTTACATAATTGCATAAAAAACTCTAAAAATTTTCACTTTCAAAATTCACCAAAAACCTTCAAGTTTTCATATAAAAATCAGGTTGGTATCAGAGCTTTGGTTCTTTGGTTGTATTGAGGACTTAATTCTATTGTAAGTGTTTATGATGCTTACAAGGTTGAAGCTCAAAAGAGGATAAGGAAAAATTGTGGGAGTAAGTCCTCAAACTAGTTGAAGGAGAGCACATTTGTCACAATCTCCACCACTGGTTTCACCTCAAGTTTCACCAAAGGCCTCACCAGTCATGGAACATGAAGGAGAGCTTGAAAATATGACTGAGAATGAGAAGGAATTCATAAAATCATTATTTTACATGACAGATATGGTGAAATTTCTTTATGAGGAGAGGAATTCAAGGTTGCAAGGTGAGAGTTCCAATCCTCCAAAGGGAGAAGGAGGAGATGGAGATAAACCTCCAAAAGGACATGGAGGAGATGGAGACAAACCACCAAAATGGAATGGAGGGAATGGTCACAAACCACCTCTAACTCCACCTTTATCTTCACCTCCATATTCATCTCCATCTTCACCACTATCATCTTCTACAACAACCCCTTCACAAACACCTCCACATTCTCCAAAGGGACATGGTAAAACTCCAATTTTAAAACTTGACATAAAGTTTGAATCTGATATGTATAATGGAGATATAAATGCTGAGAAATTAGATAATTGGGTTCGTTATCTTGAAGGGTATTGCGGGATACAAAGGATTAAAGAAGATGAGACCAATATTTAGTTTACTTTATTAAGGTTGGAAAGTGTAGCACTTATTTGGTGGGAAGCCAAAACTCAAGAGGACATGAAGAAACATGGTAAGGCTTTATCCTCTTGGAATTATTTTGTTGCTACATTAAGAAGACAATTTTATCCTTTAGCATACATGAAGAAATCTATAATGGATTGGCAAAACTTTACACAATTAATGGGTCAATGTATGCAAAATTATACCCAAGAGTTTAGAAGGAGAGCATTGATATTGGTCGTAGATTTATCCTCTCAAGAAACTTTACTCATATACATTGGATGTTTACATAGCTACTTGGGACACACAATTCTCATGTTTAACCCTACAAATTTAGATGAAGTTTGTGTACAAGAAACACATCTAGAAGCAAGAGGGAAGAATGTTTTTGATGAAACAAGTGAGAACTCCTTTGGGTCTGGAGACAAAGGAAAGGGGAAATTCAAAGGAAAAGGGAAGAAGAATGCTTCCATCAAGAAAGAGAGTGGGCATAATGCCTTGAAAGTCCCTTTAGGCACTTGGATTGGGTATATTACACAACTTAAACTTGCAATTCCAACAAATATTTGCTAGTGATGCACGAGCATTAGAGCTTCCAAGTCATCAAACTTTTTGGAGAAAAAACTCCAAACCAGGTTTCAACATGGAAAATGAATTTTATTTCCTTATTGTAAATGATTTTAATTTCTTTATTTCTAAAACAACTTTGATAGAGATAAGACATAATAGACAAGATTTTAGCATAAGAATATACCTTGAAAAGCATGAGAGATTCTAGGGATAGATTGAGTGACTTTAGAATTTAGAAAAATATGATTTATAGAGTGATTTTAGGATTTAGGAAAATCTAATTTATGGAGTGATTTATGTAGGGATTTAAGGATTTAAAAAAGTTATTTCATTTCTTAATTCTACTTAGCAATAAGAACGAATGACCAAATGAATGTAAAATCAGGACAAAAGAGAGGAATGCATGTTTTTTAATATTTATATGTACAAAACTTGTTGAATGAAAGTATTTGAAAGCATCTTTATGCTCATGATTGTCTCTATGTATGAATGCATGAAGAATTCCAACATCTCTCTGTAATTTGGAATTAAGTGAGAAGAAATTTTTTTGTGCATATGTATTTGTTTTGCACGACAGATATGGGATCTATGTATAAGCAAAATGGGAATGAATTCAAGTCAAATAATTTGAAAAAGGATACCTCTCGAAAATAAATTTTCCTGCATCAGTTAAATTTTAGACAAAAGTGATAATATATATATATATATAGTCGTCAAAGTGTAAAACGATGAGACTATTTCAAATGTTTTAATCATAAGATATTTTTTTCAAATGTTTTATATAATATATATATATATATATATATATATATATATGCATGATTAATATTGAAACATTTAATTTAACATATACATTGAAATTTTATTTTTGGACCATATTGTTCATACTAAAATGTTTTTTGTCATTAATATATTTTAAATATACATTAATATTACTTAACTTTGCATAGTGAAATATTTAATATATCATGCACATTGAATTTTTCACATATCAATTTTACATTGAGTTGAATGAACTACATATCTTCCTTCTTACTAGGAAGTACCGAATTTGTTTTCACTTTTAATTACTATATATATATATATAGTAATTAAAAGTGAAAATATATATATATAGTATTATATTGAAATATTTATAAATATTTATAAGGTGAGTATAAGAGTGTTTATTTTTATCACTTTCACTTTTAATTATTTTATCTTTTTAAAAGTAGATATTAAATTAAGTTACTTGATATACATTTCAAAATATTTTAGTTATGGTTTTAAGAGTGAAAGTAAAATATTTTTACTACATTTCCTTCATACTTGATTGTAATTGCAAATACCCTAAGTATGTAAATAATTTTTAATTGTTGGGAAAAATATATATCGAAAAATAAAAAATAAAATAAAATAAAAATAAAAATGTTTGCTTCATATATCTCATTATGGGAGAGATGTCGTATTGTAATTTTGTTTTTATTAATAAAACCACCAACAATTTTTACCAATATAAATCATAATATACATTTTTTCCAAGAAACAAGTGTTCCAAGAAGTTAGCCCGTTCCACTCAAGTTGGAAACTATTCTCTGGGAAAAATTTCATAAAAAATTATAACCTACATTGAATTAACAATGGTCAATAGGAAAACAAAATCATATAGTCTTTCTTGGGTAGGAACTAATAAATTGATATGTGAAATGGATAAATTAATTATGTATTCTAGAACAATGATTTGCATAAATTTTGTGTAGAAAGTTTTATCAACGAGATTCAAAATTATCTTGTAATGTACTTGTTGAAGCCTCGAAAATCGCTTCTTCAAACATTGGGGGATAACCACCCGGTCGGGACCTTAGGACAACTCCTTTTCCATTTGGTGTGGTGGCTCCGACTGGATTGATAGGACCAGTTTCCTAATAATTTAAATGGGTTGATGATGGAATGATTGGATGAATTGGAAAATGAGACTAAATGACTGAAATAAAATATCTAATCTAATCTATAACTGATAAATAATTCTAAAACTAACCCGGGTATCAAATATGAATACAACTTTAAAATTGTTTCAAATAAACCAATAACCATAAAAATGTATTATAGTTTAATTGAAATATGTAGTAACAAATAAAGATAACTCTGTTTAAGAAATTAAACAGAATTATAATAACATGTTGCATTCATCATTTTATATATCATTTGCATATACTGTAAAAGATAAATATTTCTACACACTCATAAATGATATGTATAAAGAAATATTGTAAAACAAGTACATATAAATGATAACAAATTTTAAAGAGAATATATCATAACATAAGAAAATTAACAGTGAATAGATAGAAATACCATATCCATCTTGATACTTTCCGATGCAATTTGATATCCAAATCCAGCAACTTCAATGTAAAACAGACTCCAAGATACAGAAATGCAATTCTTAAAGGCAATTTTGCATAGAATCACCAGATGTGATCCTTTATAAAAATATAAGAGTCAATGGAGTACAGAAATGTAATCTCCAAGTCAAAATATTACAAATTCAGGACCCCTTTCTAAATGCATGAAAGGGGTTTAAATAGGTACTTAATAAAACAAAATAACTAAAACTATTCCTACAATCTATCTAATCGAAAATCTAGAAACAGAATTGTGATCTTAAAGTGAACCCGATTCATTGATTGTCTCCTGTGTTTAATGTGCCCGGATGGCAGATCTTGAGCATATCTTGGACTTCTGTTGGACGACTCATTTTTGAATGTAACTTCCCAGTGTACGTAGCATCAGAGAATTCAGGAATGATACAATGAATAGCATTTGAAAGGAATTTGATGGCCATTTGTTGGCTATGTGGCTTGATCAGATAAGTCCACATAATATCCCATGAAATTCCTTGAAGTTTGCTAATCTGTTGATTTTTATTGATTATCTCTTCCTTCCACCTGGAATCAGCTTCTTTCACTTTTGGTAATTTTCCTGGTGCACAATCTGAGATCAAATTAGTGGCGTACAAGCTGTCATTAACCAATTGTGTTGTATTATTCATTAAACTTTTAGCTCTTGATACGGCTCTTTCAGATTTCATCAACTGTTGTTCTCATTCCAAAAATAAAATCTCCTTGTGTCTCTCCTCAATTCTGGGAAGACTAGCTTTTCTTCCTTGCTCTGTATCCTGCCATGAAAGGAATTCAGAAATTTTATCATCAGCATCATCAATTTCTTGTTTGAGAGTGATTGATTCATCTATCAAAGATGATGTTATTTCGAACAAAGGCTCAACTTGTGCCAACTTAAGACAAAATTCATTTAACTGTTGAGATAGCAGTTTGTTTATTTCAAGAGCTTCAGTTTTGAATTGAGCTAACTTAGGATAATCCTTGAACTTGTCCAATTCTGATTGGAACGTTTTCTCTTGTTCAATCTTTGCATTTTTCTCATTTTGCAGAATATTTTGTAGCTTTTCTACCTCTTGACTTAACTGTTGTTATTTGTCCAAGGCTTTTTCATCAATCTTATTCTTTTCAATGCTAAGCTGCTCTTCTAACTGTTTAGATCTAATCTCATAATCTTGCAAGTGTTTCTCCAGCTGAACAATCTTTTGTTGATTCCCTGTGGCCTGTTCTTCCAGCATAGCTATCTGTAAGTCTTTTTGTTTCATCAACTTAGAGACTTCAAAATCTTTATCTATAGTTGCAGCACTATAGGCACCTGCGTATTGAGATAATTTAGTGAGATCTTCAGATGGATTCACCTCAGCATCTTTATAAACAATATTCATAAACTCCACCTGTGATGTTGAAAGTATATCCTGATCAGTTCTCATCCTCTTTCTCTGTTTTCTCACAACAACCCTATGCTTGGGACTGTAAAATACATCGAGAGGAGGGATTTCTTCTATTTTCAACATAATTTCACATGTGGGATTTTCAGGAATAACTTCCATATCTTGGTCTTCCAGAACATTAACTTGGGGATTATTCTGTTGTCCTATTTGCTAAGAAAATTGCTCATATTGACTCAGCAAATGGGGAGAAACTATAAGTTCAGTAGATTCCACTAATTTTTCAGTAGTTTCCTCTCTTCCAAGTTGAGACGCTGAATTATTGCTTATATCTCCTTTTGCTGCTTGTTCAGTAGCCTTACTGTTTGTGCCTCCTTTCTCAGTATGCACATTGGTATCAGTACCTATGCTTTCCTTTCCTGTCTGGGCTGAAGACTGTTGATCAGTATGTACATCAAGTTTAGCAGTTGTTTCTTTCTTCTCGGTATCAACTTTGCTGCTAATGTCTTCTTTCTGAATAACATGATTAGTTCCTGTTACTTCTTTCTGTGTCTATATAATGACCTTGCTGGCAGATGTTTCTGTTACTACTTTGCCAGATGTATCCTCTTTTTCCTTCTACTGTGACTCATCCTCCTGCATAGGAACTCTTAATTGATCCAGAGGAGCTTTGAGTAATCTATGGCTTCTAAATAACATAAAATTATTCATCTCTTCGGTCTTGAATTTGGACTTGGCCAAATCATAAACTTGGGACAAATTATATACAGAAACAAATAAATCATTGAACTCATCTAGTTCGTGTTCAAATCAAGCAATTAAAACTAAAGTGGTAAAATCAAATGCCACCTTCTTTGGGTCATATTTCCTGCCTTGGACTGTTGAAAGCTTGAGATTGGTTATCTTGCCAACTTCTTTCTCAGCATGAACAAAATTATTGAGAGTGTAATCTCCACATTTAAAAGGAAAAGTAGGCCACATTAGCTTCTTGCTATTCTTCAAAGTCCTGGACATGCCTTCTACTGTTAGCTGATATGAAATTTCCTGTGCTAACAGTTTATCTGGAACATACAAAGGAAGAATGTGTGGTTCTACAATACTCCCGAAAATTCTGATATACGTGAATATTTCTTCTCCGAACCAATCCCCAATCGAGGATAAATCAACTTTAGCCTTCTCAGAAATTCTAGGAGGAAATCAGCCAAAAATAGTTTGATAAACAGGGATGAAGAAACCATGACAAACTCTATAAACATGGTTTTTAAAATGCCCCTTCCACAAGAACTTGTGATATATATGAATAGGAGCAGGATCTTTAGGGGTCCGTTTCCACCCTAACATGGGAAATTCAGAATTGAAGCAAAGGGCATCTAGAATATAAGCACAAAGGTAAAAAGGAGTAGTATTTCCTGTGTTTTTGTCCTTCCTATACTCAAGAATCCTATTGGCTATCTTATCAGAAAGAATGACAGCCCAGTCCATTATTTCGAAATTTACAACAGAGTGTATTAAAGGCACCATTTGTATAGAAAATCTAGCTGAATTATAATTCCCAAACAGTCGGCACATCATTGCTGCAGCGTAACAATATGGAGGCGAAAGGGATTCCACTGAGTACATACCTGATGCCTCGTTTTTGTGCTTTTCGGGAGCCCTTCTCCATTCTCTAATCGGCTCTGATTGATTTTCATTGTTTGCAGCAAATTCTTTGATAAATGATTTGTTGTAGACTTTCTACGGGTCTAGAAGGTGGTACATTGCTTTAATGTCCTCTAATAAAAATGACTCAAATTTTTCTCCAGATACTGAAACAAACGTCCTGTTCTGGATGGCCACATTGTCAATCACCCACCGAATCACATCATAATATGGAAAAATGTTCACCCGAGCTGCAATTCGGTGCAGGAACAAATTCACGAGTGCTTGAAGAGAAGTTTCTGAATCAGACTCTGAATCATCTTCGTCAAGAACTATTTCCTTTGGCACAGTGACCTTAGGCTTTTCCCTTTCAATGAGGTTATATACCTCTTCCCAGGATAATTTACCAAGACCTTGGCACGATGTGTCTATAACCAGCTTAATTTTAGTTGGTTTTTCTTTAGGTTCCATGGTGAAAACAGGGGCTTTTGCAGCGACAGCAGCATTTTCTTTCCCAGATCTCTTTGAAATTTCGGTATTCGGTAACGTTTCCCTCGCTCTGCGAATGAAAGGGTTGGTTGTTCTTTGGTTCTGCAAAGGAGAAACAGCTCAATCGTGGTGAAAATGCAAATGAGGAGAAAAATTGTATAAACAATCTATTCATTGATTTCCATTTATTATCTTCGTGTTTAAAACTTAAATGCCCTCTAAAGAGTCACACTCACGCATTCATAATAGAATAAACTGTCATTATTCGATTGATTTTCTATTTAATAATAAAAGTACAATCGGAGATCGGCAATTTTAAAATGAGACATAAAACTTTCCCTTTGAATTATGCGATTGCGATTAATACATAATATATGCGCAATGTAAAATATAAATATTAAACATTAATCGCATCGGGCATTTTCAAAAGGGACAACAAACAAGATTTTTTGATCTCCGCCGATTTCCGATTGCGACGATGGTGTATCGCATCGGGATTTTAATATCATGAGTGAATGTAATATTGTTCCTCCGAAATGCGATTGCGATTGATCGCATCGCATTGGAGTTGCGCCATTGATCAAATAACGAGATTGCATTTGCGATTTGAGATTTGCGATGGCGGTGGGGCCCATCGCATCAGAGATTTATAAAACAAGTGCATTCTATAATGCTCTTCCGAAATGTGATTGCGATCAATCGCATCGCATCGAGACAAATGTGAAAGTTTAAAACCTTTTGCAATTTGCGATTGCGACTGGTTCAATCGCATCGGAGTTTTTTGAAAAAAATGAATATACAACTTATGATATTTCCGATTTGCGATTGCAATTACTGTACGTCGGACTTTTTCCATTTAAATATTTTTATGTGATAAAGTCTTTATATTACATCAGATCGGAAATTCTTTCAATGTTACATTTGTTTATACACACTTGTTAATAAAGATATGCAATATGTATTTCTAACAATGAACTCATATTTCTAATTCAAAAATGATCGGATTGCTTCTAAATCTTTTATTTCTATCTAAAAAGAAAGATAAAAAGGGGACCTATTTCTAAATGAAATTTATTTCTAAAAATTTAGAAATGGGGAGGGTTGTTGTATAGTACAACAGTACTAAAACAAAATATTGAATCCTTCTACAATTTTCAGAAACCAAATACGATCGCACAATCATATAACAAGTAAGAGAAATAATTAATCAATCGCACAACACAAGATGTATCTAGGGAAAGCCACTGCTCAAAACCACTCTATCTGTATATTGCATAAAGTCAAGATCATGAAACAATACAAAGCTATTCATCACACAGAGAAACCTCTACACTCTGCTAACTGTCTCACTCTGATCTTGCTTGAATTTGGCATACAATCTAAGAAAAATCGATCAAGTATTTAACCTTTATCTTATTTTTGGATGCTCAGTAGCAAGTAGATTTATCCTTTTATGAATATCCTGAACGTTTGCATTTCTGTTCTTTATGATTTCCTAGGTATCATTGACATCATTATGATATAATCCTAGTTTGATAATTGTGTCCTCCACTTATTTTATCTTGCTGTCCTCGGAAAAAGAGGATGTTCTCTCCATCTTTAACTCAAAAATTGTGTTATTCAATTTTTTCTACAATTTAGACAAATTAATTTTTGAACTAGTTAAGGTGGATTAAATCATCTAACATGTTTGTCTATGGAGATAAATTTGGTCAATAGGATGAATTTTCTTCGTGTTAAAAGAAAATATGGAAGTCTTATAATCCTATGTTGCTTTAGACCCCTAGAGTTTAGGTTCTAAGAAGGCCAATTGAATCTTCCCCTTCTTAGCATCCAAGGCTAAGAGTAATCCAAAATTTATTGTGGGTGATTGATTTCAAAGCTTCATTCTTCTTTTTAATTTCCATAAATTGAGAAAAAAATATTCTTACTCGAAGAAGAAGTTGAAGATGATTGTGATGTTGTTGTTTCTACTTGTTGTAGACTGTATACATGCTCACTTAACAAAAAAACTATAAAAGGTGTATATATATCAGTTGACATAGTTTTTGGAATTGCTTCTTCTATTTCCCTTACTTTTTTCCTTTTGCATACTTTGAATGTTGTTCTAAATTTGAAGTGGAATGTGGAACATCTTCAATAACCCCTTTCAGTTCTTTTTTTATCTGTTGAGGAGTTGCTAAAACATTAAGTTTTATTGGTTGCTCTATCCCTGGTTTAATTCATGTAGGGTAGCTTCTTCCCATAATTCTCTATTGGAATATCTTTCGATATTTGGTTTTGGTGAATGAATATAAGGAGTAGAACCATGTTTAATTCTAATGGATGAAATTTTACCAATTTGATCATAATGTCAGCTCTGTCCCTTTGTAAATCTCATTTGTTGCAACAAAAATTCAACTTATCTATCAGTTGCCCTAGTGTTTACAACAAAAGGTCATACATGTGCCTTGAGCTTGAAAAATTACTCTTTCTTTCTTGGCAAAAAATGCATTTGATCTATGTTCAAACTTTGTCTAATAATATCATGTGTAAAAAATTTCATTGGGAGAAAGAATAGTAAACGGTATGGATAAAGTTCACATCCATATAACCTCATTTCAATGAATCTTTGATACAAATACCAATCTCCTATTTTTTTCTATTCGCTAAGTTGTAAAGTGCACTTGACCTCTAGTAAAATACTTGGGACTTCACTATTGTTCAAGGGACTGTAAGACATAGATAGAAATTGATCCACAATGTTTTATAAATAAAACTCCTCATAATGTTTCCTAACCAAAGATGTACAATGAAAGACTGACCATTGATTCCGTTGCAAATCATGCTTTTGAAATTTTACTTGAATTTTTTTTTTATAAAACAGGAACAAATACACTAAAATTGAATGGTGTTTAAATGACCTAAAAATTCCAAATTTAATAAGTTGCTCATGAATTGTGTCTCACAAAAATTGACTGAAATTGAAGTACATAGAAGGCTTCTTTCCTGGAGATAAATTTGATAGAAAACCTAATACCACTCCACCCACAACCTCATCATTTTCATATCCTAAAAAATAGCACGACATTGATATGATTTTCCTGGAAATCTCAAGCAAGATATTTGCAGGGAAAGGAGGGTTGTGTTGGGGAATGTTGACTCCCTCTAGTAAAAAGGATTCAAATATGAGATTTATTTGCTGAGGGATTAATTTATGATAGATTTCTAGCAATATTTCACTAGAAAATGGATGGAGTGAATTAGGAGAAACAACCTATAAGGCCTCTAAAATTGACTCATAAGTGATATAAAACTAGAAATATTCATTTTTGGAAACAATGGCTCTCTAACAAAGTAAATATATGTCTGAACACCACACGATGAATTTAGTAAAATAATGGCTTTGTGGAAATACAAATTGCGGTAGGAAATATTTCGAAAGGGAAAATTCATCACTATGGTCTTGAATATTTGGAATGTATAGCTTCTCAATTCATAAAGTTTGAACTCACATTGTGTTCCCACAATTTTAGCATCTATGTTGATTAAAGGCATCTCATCGATTTTTATTGAAGCAAAGGGAGGTGCGGTTTTGGATTGGGTTTTACCTAACTAAATCTGAGTAATAATTTCAGTGGTTATGAACAAGAAAAAGGTAGAGATTAGTAAAATTACACGGTGATTGGTAAGTTGGTGAATTTGTGCCTTGATTGTTGTGACTTCGTTATTGTGGTTTGTTTCTCTCGATAGAATAAATGACCCAATAAAAAAATTAAAAAAACATTCGCATCATCATGCTCTGCCCTTTTCTTTTATTTTTTTTAATAAATTACATTTGGCGCCAAAATCCTTTGACATGAACCCAAACTACGATGGTTTTGCGGGGGCAAAGGCAGTGTGGTAATTAGTTTTTATGTGGGTGGGGGGCGTTCGGGGCGGAAGTTCAATTTTTATAAGGAGCCACCATGTAACCCAAATTTTTTTATGAATACAATCAATAAAAAACCCCCCTCGCCCCCTGTGTGATAAACATCATATATGCGGGGCGGGCGGGGGGGAGTCCACTTTTAATCCTCATGGCATAGATCTTCATTGGTACCAAGCTTGAAATTATTTGTTGCTACCAAACTTTGAATGTCAAAGAATATTGTTTACTTGTCATTTTTCCCTTATATATCCTTTGACATTGACATTGTCAATAGACTTGTAAACCAATGGAAACTCAACCACCATTTCACCTCAATCACCAGTTTGTTAAAGTAGTTCAACAACACACTCTCTCCCTTGCGTGCTCTGGGCATGGTTATTCAAAAACATTTCCCTCTTTTGTTTATTTTTGTGTCCTCTCTTGCTTGTATTTTCTCTAGGGGAGTATGGTCATGTGTACCTCCTTGTAGTTCCATTAAATTCAAGTCCCAGTTTATTAAAGCAAACAACGTCCATCCTTCAATAGTTGTCACAAAAAGCTAGAATTTTTGTCAAACTGGCCACCTGCCCATTCCATGAAACAGCCTCATCTACTCGAATCCATGTCTACTTAACTTCAGTCCATATATATATATATATATATATATATATTGACATTGCATACATGAGTTCAATTAATTGGGGTTGTCGCACATTTGGAGGGTGCAGTGCCATCTGGTGTGTTATTGGACTATAATCGATCTACAACATATTTCGACGACTCCTCAACAATAAGAAAACCATATGAACTCAAAGCTTGTTGTGTCAGTGCCTTCTCATCCTCTTTGATTAAGTTGACCATTCAACTACAAATCGTCAATCCAGATGGAAGGGGAGGGGGAATTGGGCGACATGTAGAGGGATCCAATGTCATATTGGGAGTTGAGGGCTAGTCCCATCACCAAGGTTCCCATGTTCATCATCTTCCATAGAAGCCACATTGTGTCGTATGCTTGCTAGGATATGTGGGTTGAATATATTGAAGTGCTAGTTAAAATCAAAAGCGTGAGGAGGGTGCCCATGATCACGCCCTTTGCTTCCACACCTAAAACGTTCGCGCTCGTGAACCATGGTGGCGGGTGGGAGAATAAGGAATGGAACTTCAGAGTCACAAGGGGGATGGCAGTGATTCTCCAGGACATATATGACATTATGGCGAGGTGAATGGCAGATTGGGAACAAGCTAGGTGGGTAAATAAGCAAGAAAGAGTCAAATAAATAGAAGGTTCTCCATCGTCAAGGAATTCCAAGTCATATTTGAAGGAAATAATATGAGAGATCCCCTTGTTCCATCTTTATGTATCAAGAGCATTAGATTTCGAACCTTACTTGAAATTTTTTCCACAATATTATGAATACTATCCATTATTACAATTGTATTGGATCTATGTGTTTAGTTAATTATTATTGTTCATTTCCCTTAAGTCACCACTTTCGTATCAATTAGTTATTTTCATTACATAAGCCTATTTATACCATGAATTTGGATATACATTGAATGTTTCCAAATTCATTGTAATTAGAGCTCTCTTATTTATTTCCCCTTGTCTAGAATTAACAACATTTGATTCCAAAGTATTTAGCACAATTATCTTCTTGAATTTTGATTCACAAGACACACTTCCTTAATACCCTCAACCATATATACCAAAGATATTTTATAAATATAATAATTTTTAAAATAAGGTGTAGTGTGCATGCTTTGAAAGAAAGAAATTTCATAAGATATCTTAACAAACTTTATACTCAAATTTGTTTTAGAATATGCATTCCTCCTTTGGTTCTTCCACTAGTTGCAAGGCTTTGTTAGCACAATTTTACATCAAAAAATTATACAATATCTATGGGTGGATACACCAATTGTAGAGGAGAAACCACTTCTATTACATCATATAATTTGACCTTAATTTCCTATGCACTTTCATTAATATCACTTTTAAGGGGGGGGGGGGGGGGGGGAATAAGGTCAAGTAGGTGGTATTTGACCATCTCTAAAGAAATCCTCTTGATATGTAATATTTCTCACATTGGATGAATTCTTCTAGAATGATGAACATGCTTTAGCATAATAAAATCAATATCTATTATGAAGACCGAAACTAGTTACAAATTCCAACAAATGGGCCATTGATTACTATTTTCCATATCAATTGTTTTCGTCAATTGACAGCCTTTCTTTTCTCTTAGTGGCATTTGTTTTTCTTAATTCACTTCATCTCAATGTTAAATAGTGACGCATTGGATGGATTGTAAGTACAAACAAATAGGTGCCTCTTAGATCTATCTTCGTCGAGAAAAAGAAGTTCAAGTAGAGTGGATGAAGTTCAAATATCTAGTATGTATGACAGACAAAGATCAATTAGGGGTGGGAAGATCAGAAGAACATATTTGATCAATCACAACTTGAATCGAATAGATATAGACATTTCCATTATGGGGGTGGTACGTAACCTCCCATTAATGATTTGTTTTTGCTATGTTTCAAAATAGAATCTTGCGCCAATGAGAAGAAGCAAGATGGTACGATGAGAAATTCACTGCTCAAATGCTCAAATTAACTCAATTTTTTTCTTTTTCTTTTGTCTCATAGTCCCATTTATACAGGTCCTTTTCCATAAAAAATTGGGTTTAAAAACTCAATAATTACTCACATGCATGGTATAGGACCAGTCCTTTACTCATCATGTTTGTACGTGTTTATATGTCCATCAATTAAATTTTTATGTTGATTCTTTAAAAAAAAATTGAAAATATTTCACTTCTCTAGCTATATTATTATGGGGCAAGTTGATCAACGTGAAAAAGCAATTTCACAGTTAGAAGTAAACCAATAACAATTTCGCTTTACATTTAATGTGAACTTTTGATTATTTGTTTATATAATCTAAATAATAAGTTTTCTTTTGTTGAAATATGTAGTTTGATCCCCATGATGATGATGTTCTTGATGAGGAAGGTTTGTGTTCATACCCCAACTTTGAGGTCACAATAATAAGGTATGTGAAGAAAACAAACAAAAAACTCTTTGAGTTGATTTAAAGTAGGGATCACAGTCCAACGACTGAGGCTAGGATCAACCAATTGAGAGAATATCTTGAGACATACATGGTAATAATCATATTTTAAAGTGAGCTTTTTTTATTTCATAAGTTTAATTTTAAATGTTGTTTTTTAAATTTTACATTATTTAATCGAAAAAGTAATTTATTTATTATGTAATGTTATTTGGAGGAAATTTCACCCCCGCATCATTTAGTTGATCCTCACCTCGATTTTGGTACTAGTGGAATTGATAAGACACTACATGAGCATCTGGCCAACACTAGCACCTCACATACATCTGCTCCCAGTACTGACATTGGGTCCACACCATTGGCTCTGACCCATGAGAACATGACCCTCGTACCAAAGACGTAGCTAGGCTCTGGATTAGGTGGTGATGAAGGTGACCCTAGTACTATTGACATTATGTGTTCATTTCTTGGAGCATCACATGTTGATAGCATGGGGAAAATTATGTGTGCATTTTTGGTGAATGATAAAGGACTTCCAACAAAAACACCAAAAATCCCTGGTATTTTTTTAATGTTTTAATTGTTTCATGTTTTATATCTAAAACATAAATCATCTATATTATTATTTTCAAACTAATGATTGTGTATATTTGCATGTATGTAACAACTTGTTTTATACAAAAATGGATGACAAAGCGTTAGATATTTTTAGTTCCACCATACACGAAAGGTGGAATTTCCAAAATTCCAACCTTAAAAAATAGGTTGCGGACTACCTTGAAGATCTATTTGGGGTAAGTACCTTCAATCAAACTTAAGGTCACCATCGCAATCGAAAAATAGTTAAAATATTTATGATACTAATATAGGAAAAACTTGATAGATAAATCTAAGTATGACTACCATCCCATGATTCCTAAGATGGAATAGAAGTGCCTCATCGAGGATGCAAAGTGTAAGCAAATGATAAAAGAAGGTAAACTAAACTAGACAAGGTATAAATTACATCTTGAATTCAATACTTTTATTTTTCTTTAGTTTTGAATAAAATTCCAGTATATAACATACTTCCAACTTTTCATAGGCTCACACTTCGAAGGCATCCAAGGCAAGGCTTGAGAAGCATGGGCAACACAAACTAATCTAGGGCGTCTATTTGAAGCTACAGGCACAAATTGTAAGTATCCAAAATTTCTCAATAATATTATTTGTTATATCGCCTTCCAACATACTGGTAATTGTGTTAGAAAATAACAAAAATCAATATTCTTATGCAATGTAGGGTGATGTATTCATAAATAAATCCATGAAGGAATACTTCAAGATTGGTTTCAAGTTAGTATTTAAAGGTGTATTCGAACGCTAAAAAAACATGGGGAAAACTCCAAGATCCATTTTGAAGTACAGGGTAAATAAAATTCAGTTTGTATTAACCTTTCATTATTTATAAAATAAAATCATGTTTGATATAAATCTAATGTGTTTCTTTGCTTAAATTAGCATGGAAGTAGTACAAATATAAATGATTCAATTACTACTGTGTATCATTCCTCTGATAGTGCACACCAACGACAACATTTTGGTTCTCCTGAGGAACCCCATGATGCTGGGGTCTAACCCCAAGATATTGCATTGACAGATGAGGCCCACTATGGTAATAGGGTTATATATCAATCATACACTCAATCATTTCGTACTTATAAAGTATGTACTTCTATTTTTTTTACTTATTCATTTACAATTGTCTACTTATAATTTTTTTGGTTTGATTAGTAGAGCATGTCATACAGGAGGATCCTCGACCAGAAGAGGACCATGAGGTAGTCACTGTAGTGGTTTTGACAAGTGCACAAGGTAATTAATTACATTGAAAATGTATTTTTAATTATTAAAAAACTACTTCAATGATATTCAATAACTAACCATATAAATTTAATATTTTTTGTAGGCGATGCTCCCCCACAACATCTTCGACTCTGTGAGAACATCATGACCGGAGGTGCAATGCGTTAGAAGAGAAAATTATAATCATCATTAGAACAACCATGGCCAGAAGATGAAATTGCAAAAATGGATGAAATACTATGTAGGTCGTAATAAGAAGAGGAAAAATAAATGATGATGTACAATGTTATAATGAATTGTATAATATTTTTGATGTATAAAAAGACATATTGATGTAAAAATATTTTTGAGTGAGTTCTTGCATACTTTTTTGTACTTATGTTAGAAAAGTATGAAATATACTTGCTTAGAAGTTGTCACGGGATGAATGTCAACAAATATGTTTCTTTATCAATTTTCTTTTTTTCTAGTGTGTATGCATGAATCTTAATGTATTGCTGTCAAATTTTTTATAGTAGATAGATTGGTTACTTAGGAATGGAAAATGATGTGAAGTGGGGGGGTGGGGGGTTGGAGGGGCCATAAGATCTTCCACCTTCATTTGGTTGGCCCTATTTAGTACTAAATGATTTTGGATTTGGATAGTATTGGAGCAAACATCCCTTATTCCAACAAACAAACAACTAAGTCAATGTTGACTTGGTTGGTCACAATACATTTTCTCGTGAGAGACATGTATCCAGTGAATTGGTCAAGAGATTGTCTTTGGCTGCACTGGGAAGTAGGGACTTCTACATTTTGTGCCACATCAAGCATCAGCCTCTCAGCTTCTGTGGTACACCTTCTTCCAGTTCTGATGTTTGGCTTTGCGTGAGTGGAATCCTCCACTCCATGAACCTCCTCCTGTGGTTGATCCACATCTAGAGACTCATATTTGGAAACCAAGAGCTCCTCCTTCGCATGTAAGTCTAGCTCCCTCTCAAGTGAAAACTTCATGGCTTTCTCCTATTTGAATTTTATATCCTGTCGCACCACAGTCATTCGACTGTTTGGAAAATACACATGATAATTATGGGGTGTTTCTGTGTACCCCACAAATATCCCAACTTCAGCAGTCAGCTCCAGCTTCTTCCTAGCGTTCTTGGTCACATGCACATAAACAGATGAGCCAAAAATCTTAAAGTGAGAAACATCTGGTTTCTTACCAGTAAAAGCTTCTTCAGGTGTACTCATGCCAAGTACTCTATGAGGACAATGGTTTTGCACATAAATCGTAGTGTTGCATGCTTCCGCCCACAAATGCATTGGTAGGCCCTGATCATGCAACATCGCTCGTGCAGCACCCATGATCATTTTGTTCTTCCTCTCTGCGACCCCATTTTTCTTTGGGTTATGGGGCGCTATGAGTTCTCTTCAAATTCCTTCTTTGCTACAGAAGTATTTGAATTCATTCGAGATGTATTCTCCACCATTATCGCTCCGCAAAGCCTTCACTTGCTTCCCCGACTATTTCTCAACCAATACCTTAAACTCACAGAACTTTGAGAATGTTTGATCCTTCTTCTGCATGAATAATATCCAGCATTTACGGGAAAATTCATCAACAAAAATAACATAATACATGTGTTTTTTTGTTGAAGAACCTGAGAATGGTCCACACACGTCCATGTGAACTCTCTCTAGGATCACTGAAGCACGGTTCTCCTTTTCATGAAAGGTGGACTTTGCATACTTCCCCATGGTGCAACCCTTGCACTGATCTAACTGAGAAAGTGTCCCCATTGGAAGTCCATTAGATATTTGTTGCATGACTTTCAAAGCTCCATGATGAAGATGGCCCAATCGTCTATGACATAATTCGCCCTCATCCTGGCTCACCACTTTTGCTGCCTTTCCCATCATTGTAGCGCAACCTTCTACCTCCAGCTTGTAGAGATTCTTAACTCGAATCCCTATCCTCTTAGCTTGACCCGTTGTTTTATGTAGCAGGAAAGCTTTTCCATTTCTGAAAACAACGTCATAGCCTCTGTCCTCCAACATCGTGACTGAGACCACGTGTTTCTTCAAACCTGGAACATGCATAACATCTTTCAACTAAAATGGTTTACCTGGCTCCCTCTCAAAGGTAATGGTACCAATGCTAGTCGTATTGTATCATCCATCATCACCCATCTCTATATGCATTTGGAGATCTTTCTCCTCCAAGACACTGAAGAGATTCTTATATCCCGACATGTGGAAGGAAGCACCACTATCGAGATACCACACCGACCCCATTTTGCTTGAAACCAAGCATGCGATCAAAGAGAAATCAAGTTCAAATTTTGAGGCAAGGGCCTCACCAGCTGCAGCTCCAACAACCTTATTTTTCTTCTTTTTCTGTGGGAAGTTAGTGGCAAGATGCCCATGTTCGTGACAGTGAAAACACTTCACCTTGGACAAATCCATCTTCTTGCCTTTAGACTCAGATTTTGAATAGAATTTCTTCCCCTTCTCTTTCCCTCCCTTGGCAGCTAAAGCAAAATCCTCTTCATCATCATGCTTTGATAAAGAGCCATCTCTGGTGTTCCGCCTAAATTCCTCCTGCACTAGATCTGAACATAGTCATTCCCAATCCGGCAATTTTTCCAGTCCTTTGACAGAGTCTTGGTAACTGTGCCAACTATTAGGAAGTCTCAATAGAGCCAAGCTCACCAAATCATCATCAGCAATCGTGATTCCCACACTCCCCAGTTCATCTCGACATTGGACAAACTTTGTGACATACTTAGGAATATTTTTTCCCTTCTCCATATTGATCTTTCTGAGTTTATCCTTCGGCGCCAATTTCCTATGGTTGTTTTTGCTTTGGAAAAGATCTGTCAAAGCCTTCCACATAGAAAATTGAGTGGCTTTCCCATGAAGGCTTGAGACAATATGGTCTCGCACACCTTCCAACTGAATCCTTCTCGTCTTCACTACTTTCTTTTGCCAGGCGTCAATTAATGTAGCATCCATCGAAGTGGGCTTAGGAACATCAATGTCGATGAATTCCTTCAAATCGTTATCTTCAAGCACCGCCTCCATCATGTCCTTCCATGAAATGTAGTTCGAGCTACCCTTGAGTGCATAGTCTAGCTACAAATCATTGAAATCCATTTCAATGTTTACTCAACTGTCACACCAAGAAATTATTACAGCAAATTCAAATTGTTTCCACCAACAAACTCAACTACTGCTTCAATATTGCAATCTTCTTTGCTCCAATACCATGTAGAAATTTTAATCCAATTATGTATTGCTTGGATTCTGCTGATCTAAAAATTATATGCCACTGTTAAATACAAAATCCTTCTAATAAAATCTTTGCAAAAATTTAATCGCCAATTGCAAACACATGAAGAAAGATAAATCACACATAACACATATGTTTTAACCGGGAAAGAATAAAGCTAAAAAAACCACTATCATATATTATGTATATATCATGGATCATGAAAAAATATGATACAAAAATCTAATCCAAGAGCTCTTAGTACAATATACAATCGTCTCACACTGTCATACAAAAATTGGAAAATACATGCGCCAATTTACTTCCTCGTGACAACCTTCCTCTACTGCGCAATCCTCATTGGTATCTCCAATGTGTGTGTGGTTTCATGAGTGCACCCACTAATGTCACAACTGATAGTCAAACTTTCCATTTCACCTATCTCTCAATTGGGTCTCCACTGGATCTAGCACGCATGTAGTTAACAGTAGTAAAACTTCAGTTGCATGTGAGATCACTCCATGTGAATTAATTTAATATTTAATTCATTGATCTCTCACTAGTGTATCTTTAGTTACAACTATTTACAAATAGCACAACTGAGTGTAACTCACTTAACTGAGTTAAACTACTTTACAACTCACATAACTACACATCCAACTCTGCTACAACTTCATATCACTCAGTTACAACTAAGTCCACTTACATGTCCCACCAACCAACCTTACAATAATCGACATGCATTCTATTTTTACACATGTGATCTATAAATATACTTCACACATGCATTTAAAAATAGAACCTCATCTATAAACAGAATGTGCTCAACCATCTATAAATAGACTCCCGCTATAAATAGAATTTTCTCACCATTCTAAAAATAGACATACACCTAAAAATAGCCTGTGGACCCCACCTAGTGTAGGTGCTTAATTTTCACTAGGATCATCATCTTATTGAATCTCAACACTCCCTCTCAAAAATAAAAGGATTATCCTTCACCCCGATCCTGTCTCTATGGTATTCGAATTTTCTCGTGGTGAGCGCCTTCATCAGAATATCTGCATCCTGATCTTCCATAGGAATGTACTGAAGCAACATGATCTTCCACTGCATACAATCTCTAATATGATGATACCAGATATCTATATGCTTAGATCTATCATGAAACACATGATTAATCGAAATTTTAATGCAACTTTGATTATCACAATGAATCACTATATGATCTAAATGAGAACCAAACAAACCAACCAAGATCTTTCTCATCCAGATAGCCTCACATGCAGCTTGACTTGCTGCCATGTATTCCCCTTCCGCTGAACTAAGTGCCACAGATCTATGTTTCCTGTTGTACCAATAAATATCTATAGATCCGATACTGAAGACCCCTCCTAAAGTGCTCTTTATGTCCATTGAACTACCCTCCCAATCTGCATCGGTGAAGTCATGTATCTTCACCTCATCCATTTGTTTGTACCATAAGCCATACTCATAAGTGCCCCTGAGATATCTCAGGACACGCTTGCCTGCCTTCCAAAAGAGCTTGGTAGGCTTTACCATCGCTTGATTAAGTTGGTTCACCGCATAGCATATTTTCATTCTTGTATTTACTAAATACATTATCAAACCCACTAACTATCAATAGACAGTAGCATCCACTACCTCTCCAGATGTAGCGTCCTCTTTCCTCCAGTTTCCTGGAAGAGGAGTATCATGGGTTTGCAGCCCTCCATGTGAAACTTACCCAGTATCTCCCTTGCATACTTGCCTTGAGACACAAAAAATTCACCTTCTCGCTGCCATATTTCCAATCCAAGGAAATAATGAAGGAGGCCCATATCCTTCATCTCAAACTCCTTTACAAGGTCCTCCTTGCATGAGTGTATCAGCTGCTCATCACTAGTCAGTATTAAATCATCAACATAAAGAACAATGATTAAAAGCTTACCCTCCACCAAAATTTGGTATAGGTTTGTATCCGCCTCACTCTTGGTGAAGCCAAGTCTGGTGAAATAGTTTTCAATCCGAGTGTACCAAGCACGGGGTTCTTGATTCAGGCCATACAATGCTCTTTTGAGTCTACACACATGTGACTCCCTACTGAATATCTCAAATCCTTTAGGCTACTCAATGTACACTTCTTCCTCAATGATCCCATTAAGGAACGTAGTCTTCACATCCATCTGATGAATGTTCCAACCCATCTATGCTGAGAGAGCAAGGATGGTCCTTATGGAATAATATCGTGTGACAGGTGCAAAGGCTTCTTCAAAATCAATCCCCTCGATCTGTGAGAAGCCCCAGGCCACAAATTTGGCCTTGTATTTCTCAACACTCCCATCAGCAACTTGCTTTACCTTTTTGATCCATCTTGAACCTACCACTGATTTATTAACTGGCCTTGGACCAATTTCCCAAGCACTATTTCTGACAATGGAGTCATACTCCTCCACCATTGCATCTACACATGTGGGCTCCTATACTACTTCCTGAAAGGAAGATGGCTTAGTCACAATACATTTTCTCATGAGAGCCATGTATCCATTAAATCAGTCAGGAGACAGTCTCTGTTTGCACTGTGAAGTAGGAACTCCTACATTATTTGCCGCATCAAGATTCAGCCTCTCAGCTTCTGTGGTATGCCTTCTGCCAGTTCTGATGTTTGGCTCTGCATGAGTGGAATCCTCCACTCCATGAACCTCCGCCTGTGGCTGATCCACATCTAGAGACTCATATTTGGGAACCAAGAGCTCCTCCTCCCAATGTAAGTCTAGCTCCCTCTCAAGCAACAACTTCATGGCTTTCTCCTCATTGAATTTTATATCCCGTCGCACCAAAATCATTTGACTGTTTGGAAAATACACACGATAATTATGGGGTGTTTTTGTGTACCCAAAAAATATCCCAACTTCAGCAGTTGGCTCCAGCTTCTTCCTGGCGTTCTTGGTCACATGGACATAAAAAGATGAGCCAAAAATCTTAAAGTGAGAAACATCTGGTTTCTTACCAGTAAAAGCTTCTTCAGATGTACTCATGGCAAGTACTCTATGAGGACAACGGTTTTGCACATAAACCGCAGTGTTGTATGCTTCCATCCACAAATGCATTGGTAGGCCCTGATCATGTAGCATCGCTCGTGCAGCACCCACAATCCTTCTGTTCTTCCTCTCCACGACCCCGTTTTTTGTGGGTTATGAGGCGCTATGAGTTCTCTCTAAATTCCTTCTTTTCTACAGAATTCTTTGAATTCATTTGAGATGTATTATCCACCATTATCACTCCGTAGAGCCTTCACTTGCTTCCCTGACTCTTTCTCAACCAATGCCTTAAACTCACAAAACTTTGAGAAAGTTTGATCCTTCTTCTGCATGAAGAAGATCTGGCATTTACGATAAAATTCATCAACAAAAATAACATAATACCTGTGTTTTTTTGTTGAAGAAACCGAGAATGGTCCACACACGTTTGTGTGAACTCTGTCCAGGATCACCTAAGCATGTTTCTCCTTTTCATGAAAGGTGAAATTTGCATACTTCCCCATGGTGAAACCCTTGCATTGATCTAACTGAGCAAATGTTCCCATTGGAAGTCTAGTAGATATTTGTTGCATGAATTTCAAAGTGCCATGAAGAAGATGTCCTAATCGCCTGTGCCATAATTCGCCCTCATCCCGTCTCACCACTTTTTCTTCCTTGACCATCATTTCAACGCAGCCTTCTATCTCCAGCTTGTAGAGATTCTTAACTCGAATCCCTATCCTCTTGGCTTGACCCGTTGTTTTATGTCGCAAGAAATATTTTCCATTGCTGAAAACAACATCATAGCCTCTGTCCTCCAACATCGAGACTGAGACCAAGTGTTTCTTCAGACCTGGAACATGCATATCATCTTTCAATTGAAATGGTTTACCTAAATCCCTCTAAATGTTAATGGTACCAATGTCGTTCGCACTATATCGTCCATCGTTGCCCATCTCTATATGCATTAGGAGATCTTTCTCCTCCAAGTCACTAAAAAGCTCCTTATCTTCTGTCATGTGGAAGGAAGCACCACTATAAAAATACCACATTGATCCCATTGCACTTGAAACCAAGCATGTGATCAAAGAGATATCAAGTTAAAATTGCGAGGTAAGGGTCTCACCAGGTGCATCTCCAGCAGCCTTCTTGTTCTTCTTTTTCTGAGGGCATTTAGTGGCGAGATTCCCATGTTCATGACAGTGAAAAAACTTCACCTTGGAAAAATCCAATTTATTTCCTTTAGACTCGAATTTTGAATGGGATTTCTTCCCCTTCCCTTTCCTTGCCTTGGAAGCCAAAGCCCAATCCTCTTCATCATCATGCTTTGATGAAGAGCCATCTCTGGTGTTCCGCCTGAACTCCTCCTGCACTAGATCGGACCATAGTCATTCCCAATCCATTGGTTTTTCCCGTCCGTTGATAGAGTCTTGATAACTATGCCACTCTTAGGAAGTCCCAAGAGAGCCAAGCTCACCAAATCATCATCAGCAACCGTGATTCCCACACTGCCCAGTTCATCTCGACATTGGACAAAATTTGTGACATACTTAGGAATATTTTTTCCCTTCTCCATATTGATCTTTCTGAGTTTATTTTTCAGCGCAAATTTCCTATGGTCGTTGCTGTGTTGAAAAATATACGTCAAAGCCTTCCACATAGAAAATGGAGTGGCTTTCCCATGAAGGCTTGATACAATATCGTTCGCACACCTTCCAACAGAATCCTTCTCGTCTTCTCTACTTTATTTTTCCAGGCATCAATTAATGCAACATCCATCGAAGTAGGCTTAGGAACATCATTGTCGATGAATTCCTTCAAGCATTATCTTCAAGCACCACCTCCATCTTATCCTTCCATGAAATGTAGTTTGAGCTTCCCTCGAGTGCATACTCTAGCTGCAAACCATTGAAAGCCATTTCGATGTTTACTCAACTTTCGCACCAAGAAATTATTACAGTAAATTCGAATTGTTTCCACCAACAAACTTAGCAACTGCTTCCATATTGCAATGTTCTTTGCTCCAATACCATGTAGAAATTTTAATACAATTATGTATTTCCTATATTCTCCTGATCTAACAATTATATGTCACTATTAAATACAGAATCCTTCTACTAAAATCTTTGCGAAAATTTAATCGCCAATTGCAAACACATGAAGAAAGATAAATCACACATAACACAGATGTTTTTACCGGGAAAGCATAAAGCTAAAAACCCCACTATCATATATTATGTATATATCATGGATCATGAAACAATCTCATACAAACTCTAATCAGAGAGCTCTCAGTGTTGTATACAATGGTCTCACACTGTCATACAAAAATTGGAAAATACATGCGCCAATTTACTGCCTCCTGACAACCTACCTCTACTGCGCAATCCCTGTTGATCACAATCCCTGAATGAATGAGATACTACTTGCCTTGACTGCGCAATCCTCATTGGCATCTCCAATGTGTATGGTTGAATGAGTGCACCCACTAATGTCACAACTGATAGTCAAATTGTCCCTTTCACCTATCTCTCAACTAGGTCTCCACTGGATCTGACATGCATGTAGTTAACAATAGTAAATATTCAGTTTCATGTGAGATCACTCCATGTGAATTAATTTAATATTTAATTCATTGATCTCTCACCATTCTAAAAATAGACATACACCTAAAATTAGCCTGTGGGCCCCACCTAGTGTAGGTGCTTAATTTTCACTAGGATCGTCATCTTGTTGAATCTCAACACTCCCTCTCAACAAGAAAGGGATTATCCTTCACCTAGATCCTATCTCTATGGTATTCGAATTTTCTCCTCGTGAGCGCCTTCGTCATAATATATGCATCCTGATCTTCCGTAGGAATGTATTGAAGCAACATGATCTTCCGATGCACACAATCTCTAATATGATGATACCAGATATCTATATGCTTAGATCTATCATGAAACACAAGATTAATCGAAATTTTAATGCAACTCTGATTATCACAATGAATCACTGTAGGATCTAAATGAGAACCAAACAAACCAACCAGGATCTTTCTCATCCAAATAGCCTCACATGCAGCTTGACTTGCTGCCATGTATTCCACTTCCGCTGAATTAAGTGCCACAGATCTTTGTTTCCTGTTGTACCAAGAAATAGTTGTAGATCCGATACTGAAGACCCCTCCTGATGTGCTCTTTCTGTCCTTTGGGCTGCCCGCCCAATCTGCATCCGTGAAGCCATGCAACTTCACCTGATCCGTCTGTCTGTATCATAAGCCATAATCAGATGTGCCCCTGAGATCTCTCAGGACATGCATGTCCGCCTTCCAAAAGAGCTTGGTAGGCTTAACCATTGCTTGACTAAGTTGGTTCACCGCATAGCATATGTCTAATCTTGTATTTACTAAATACATTAGCGAACCCACTAACTGTTGATAGATATTAGCATCCACTACCTCTCCAGATGTAACGTCCTCTTTCCTCTAGTTTCCTAGAAGAGGAGTATCCATGGGTTTGCAGCCCTCCATGTGAAACTTACCCAGTATCTCCCTTGCATACTTTCCTTGAGACACAAAAATTTCACCTTCTTGCTGCCATATTTCCAATCCAAGGAAATAATGAAGGAGGTCCATATCCTTCATCTCAAAATCCTTTGCAAGGTCCTCCTTTCATGAGTGTATCAGCTGCTCATCACCAGTCAGTATTAAATCATCAAAATAAAGAAAAATGATTAAAAGCTTACCCTCCACCACAATTTGGTATAGGTTTGCATCCTCCTCACTCTTGGTGAAGCCAAGTCTAGTGAAATAGCTATCGATCCGAGTGTACCAAGCATGGGGTGCTTTCTTCAGCCCATACAACGCTCTTTTGAGTCTGCACACATGCGACTCACTGCTGAAGAAATCAAATCATTTAGGCTGCTCAATGTAAACTTCTTCCTCAATGATCCCATTAAGGAACGCAGTCTTCACATCCATCTAATGAATGTGCCAACCCATCTGCGTTGAGAGAGCAAGGATGGTCCTTATGGAAGAATACCGTGCGAAATGTGCAAAGGTTTCTTCATAATCAATCCCCTCGATCTGTGAGAATCCCCAGACCACAAAATTGACCTTGTATTTCTCAACACTCCCATCAGCAACTTGCTTTACCTTGTAGATCCATCTTGAACCTACCACTGATTTATCAACCGACCTTGGAACAATTTCCCAAGCATTGTTTCTGACAATGTAGTCATACTCCTCCACCATTTCATCTACCCATGTAGGCTTCTGCACTACTTCCTGAAAGGAACATGGCTCAATCACAATAAATTTCTCATGAGAGTGATGTATCCAATGAATCGGTCAGCAGACTGTCTCTGTCTGCGCTATGAAATAGGGACTCCTACATTCTGTGTCGCATCAAGCTTCAGCCTCTCAGCTTCTGTGGTATGCCTTCTTCTAGTTCTGATGTTGGCTCTGCGTGAGTGGACTCCTCCACTCCATGAACCTCCTACTGCGGCTAATCAACATCTAGAGACTCATCTTTTGGAACCAAGAACTCATCCTCCGCATGTAAGTCTAGCTCCCTCTCAAGCGACAACTTCCTGGCTTTCTCCTCATTGAATTTTATATCCCGTCGCACCATAGTCGTTCAACTGTTTGGAAAATACACACGATAATTATGGGGTGTTTCTATGTACCCCAAAATTATCCCAACTTCAGCAGTTGGCTCCAGCTTCTTCCTGGCGTTCTTAGTCACATGCACATAAACAGATGAGCCAAAAATCTTAAAGTGAGAAACATCTGGTTTCTTACCAGTAAAAGCTTCTTCAAGTGTACTCATGCCAAGTACTTCATGAGGACAATATTTTTGCACATAAACCGTAGTGTTTCATTCTTCCTCCCACAAATGCATTGGTAGGCCCTGATCATGCAGCACCCACAATTTTTCTATTCTTCCTCTCTGTGACCCCATTTTTTTGTGGGTTATGAGGCGCTATGAGTTCTCTTCGAATTCCTTATTTACTACAAAATTCTTTGAATTCTTTTGAGATGTATTGTCCACCATTATCACTCTGCAGAGCCTTCACTTACTTCCCCGACTCTTTCTCAACCAATGCCTTAAACTCATAGAACTTTGAGAATGTTTTATCCTTCTTCTGCATGAAGAAGATCCAACATTTACAAGAAAATACATCGACAAAAATAACATAATACATGTGTTTTTTTGTTGAAGCAATCGAGAATGGTCCACACACGTCTATGTGAACTCTCTCCAGGATCACCGAAGCACGGTTCTCCTTTTCATGAAAGGTGGACTTTGCATACTTCCCAATGGTGCAACCCTTGCACTGATCTAACTGATCAAGTGTTCCCATTAGAATTTTAGTAGATATTTGCCGCATGACTTTCAAATCTCCATGATGAAGATGGCCCAATCGCCTGTGGCATCATTCGCCCTCATCCTGGCTCACTTTTTCTGCCTTGCCCATCATTGTAGCACAACCTTCTACCTCCATCTTGTAGAGATTCTTAACTCGAATCCCTATCCTCTTGGCTTAACCCATTGTTTTATGTCACAGAAAATATTTTCCATCGATGAAAACAACGTCATAGCCTCTGTCCTCCAACATCATGATTGAGACCAAGTTTTTCTTCAGAAATGGAACTTGCATAAAATATTTCAATTGAAATGGTTTTCCCGACTCCCTCTCAAAGGTAATGGTACCAATTTCAGTCGCACTGTATCATTCATCATCACCCATCTCTATATGCATTTGGAGATATTTCTCCTCCAAGTCACTGAAGAGCTACTTATCTCTCGTCATATGGAAGGAAGCACCACTATCAAGATACCACACCGATCCCATTGCGCTTGAAACCAAGCATGTGATCAAAGAGAAATCAAGTTCAAATTGCGAGGCAAGGGCCTCACCAGCTGCAGCTCCAGCAGCCTTCTTGTTATTCTTTTTCTGTGGGAATTTAGTGGCAAGATGCCCATGTTCGTGATAGCGAAAACACTTCACCTTGGACAAATCCAGCTTCTTGCCTTTAGACTCGGATTTTGAATGGGATTTATTCCCCTTCCCTTTCCTTACCTTGGCAGCCAAAGCAAAATCATCTTCATCATCATGCTTTGATGAAGATCCATCTCTGGTGTTCTACCTAAACTCCTCCTGCACTAGATCCAACCACAGTCATTCCCAATCTAGCAGTTTTTCCCGTCCATTGAAAGAGTCTTAATAACTGTGCCAAATCTTAAGAAGTCCCAAGGGAGACAAGCTCACCAAATCATCATCAGCAACCGTGATTCCCACACCCCCCAATTCATCCCGACACTGGACAAAATTTTTGAGATACTTAGGAATATTGTTTCCCTTCTCCGTCTTGATCTTTCTGATTTTATCCTTCAGCGCAAATTTCCTATGATCGCTGATGCTTTGGAAAATATCCGTCAAATACTTACACATAGAAAATGGAGTGGCTTTCCCATGAAGGCTTGAGACAATATGGTCTCGCACACCTTCCAACAGAATCCTTCTCGTCTTTGCTATTTTCTTTTGCCAGGCGTCAAGTAATGCAGCATCCGTCGAAGTGGCCATAAGAACATCACTGCCAATGAATTCCTTCAAGCCATTATCTTCAAGAAAAACCTCCATCTTGTCCTTCCATGCAATGTAGTTCGAGCTGCCCTCGAGTGCATACTCTAGCTGCAAACCATTGAGAGCCACTTCGATGTTTATTCAACTGTCGCACCAAGAAATTATTACAGCAAATTTGAATTGTTTCCACCAACAAACTCAGCTACTGCTTCAATATTGCAATCTTCTTTGCTCTGATACCATGTAGAAATTTTAATAAAATTATGTATTTCCTAGATTCTCCTGATCTAACAATTATATTCCATTGTTAAATAAAGAATCCTTCCACTAAAATCTTTGTGGAAATTTAATCGCCAATTGCAAACACATGAAGAAAGATAAATCACACATAACATAGATGTTTTTACTAGGAAAACATAAAGCTAAAAACCCCACTATCATATATTATGTATATATCATGGATCATGAAGCAATCTCATACAAAAATCTAATCCAAGAGCTCTCAATACAATATATAATCGTCTCACACTGTCATACAAAAATTGGCAAATACATGCGCCAATTTATTGCCTCCTGATAGCCTGCTTCTACTACGCAATCCCTGCTGATCACAATCCATGAATGAATGAGATATTGCCTTGCCTTGACTGTGTAATCCTCATTGGCATATCCAATGTGTGTGTGGTTGCATGAGTGCACCCACTAATGTCACAACTGATAGTCAAACTGTCCCTTTCACCTATCTCTCAATTGGGTCTCCACTGGATCTGACATGCATGTAGTTAACAATAGTAAATCTTCAGTTGCATGTGATATCACTCCATGTGAATTAATTTAATATTTAATTCATTTATCTCTCACTAGTGTATCTTTAGTTACAACTAGTTACAACTAGCACAACTGAGTTAAACTACTTTACAACTCACATAACTACACATCCAACTCTGTAACAACTTCGAATCACTCAGTTACAACTAATTCCACTTGCATATCCCACCAACCAACCTTAGAACTTGAAATTCCTTCAGCTAACAGGTTTGCCACATCAGTTAACTGAAATCAAGTGCTTCAAGAGAATAGATTAATATTTATTGTCCAATTATTATTAAGAGATAATAATAATCGACATGCATTCTATTTTTAGACATGTGATCTATAAATAGACTTCGCACATGCATCTATAAATAGAATTTTCTCAACCATATATAAATAGACTCCCGGTATAAATAGAATTTTCTCACCATTCTAAAAATAGACATACACCTAAAAATAGTTTGTGGGCCCCACCTAGTGTAGGTGCTTAATTTTCACTAGGATCATCATCTTGATGAATCTCAACAAAGAAAACAGATATAAGAGACACTCAAAATTAGGCCAAAGGCTAGGGAAAACCCCAACAATCCTTTCCTTATATAATCTTTTGTCAACAAGATAAATCCAAGTCATGTACAAACTAATCACTATAAGCATGACAACTAATTCCTCCATTTCCAAGTCAACCCTCCACCAATAGCCCAAACAAGTCTAGAATATCCCTTTCCTTAGATTTCATGCCTCTAATCCTCCTCCAATTTACCCTATTTACCAAGCATATGCATCATCATATTGCAGGTCAATACACCTGGTCTAAATTCCTTTCACCAACATCTCAAAAAACACTTTCAGAGTAGCTATGGCCATGTTCAACTTTTCTGAAACTTATAATAAAGTGTGATACCCTTCAAAATTCAATTTAAAAAACTTCTTAAAGATTTGATCAACTTTCTCCATAACCTTATGTTGATGGCCAAAAATAACCTCGTCAACATTGGAGAAATCACCTAGTTAGAGCCCCAAATAAACTCTTATCAGTTTAATAAGGTGATTCTAACTGGTTGTGAATTGGGCCCAGTTACCGGTAGAGAGGTTACTCCAACGAATGGAGACTTAGAAAAGGTAAATAATATAGAAAATTAATGAGAAGGGATAGATGATATTTGATAAAATATAAACCTAAACCAAAATGTAATATAAACTAATAAATAGTTAATAACCCAGGTGTTGATATATTGTAGTGAAAAAGAGAGATAATGCATAACATGAAAATATAGATCTTCAAATTATATCATTGATTTGAACAATTTAAAAGGAAATTAATTAAATTAAATAGTTAATTGAATTAATTATTAAGCATATTCACATGCAATTTTTTTAAACTTATACTTGTAAGAAATATAAATAAATACAACAAAATTTAAATTGCAATAGGAATCGTAGTCATGCGACTGTGACTAGGATCAAACAATTGAGAGCAGATATTGAGACATATTAGCTAATAACCATATTTTAAAGTGAGTTTATTTTTGTTTTTGTTTTGAAATGTTGATGGCCAGAGTCTCACACATCAATCAACATTTAGGAGACCACCCAGCCAGAGTCCCAAATTAAACTCTTTTCCTTTGGAATAGTGGTTCTGACTGGTTATGAATTGGGCCTAGTTACCCGTAGAAAGGTTGTTCCAACGAATGGAGACTTAGGAAAGTTGAAAGGTTTAAAAAAATAATGATATGGGATTGGAAATGATTGATCAATAACATAGAGAAACATAAACTAACATTTAATATAAATCAGTTCCTACCAATAACCTAGGTATCAATATATTGCAGTGAATATAATGATAACTAATAAAAAAAAATGTAGATCTCCAAATTATATTTTTGATTTTAACAATTAAAAGATAATCAATTCAATTAAATAATTAATTTAATTAATTATAAGAAAATTCACATACAATTTTCGTAAAACTTATACTCGTAATCAACAAAAGAAATACATCAGATGTGATAACATTTCATTTGATAATCCTGAGCACAAGTAATAAAACATAAGATCAAATTCCATATATAGATCAAAGGCAAACAGAGGATAAAAGTACTACTTATGCTCTCTTCATAAATATTGGAATCAAAATATGGTTCAAGTTATATTAAAGAAAGAGTTATGTACAAAAGTATAACAAAGTGCTTCTTGCAAAAATTAAGATTCCATTAACCTGAGGTCAGGAGGCTCTTAAATAATTTTTCAAAATAATAGAGATAATAATTAAGGCTTTGATATTATCTCAATCAAAGTGAAACAACTTAGAATAAAATAGATATTAGTTACAAATTAAAAGTAAAATGATCAATTCGATTGAGTTGTTGTAGATGAGGAGCCAGTAGGCGCTTTCCATTGATAATGAACTTCTAGAATCAATGCCAACTTAGGAGGAGAATGAGGCTTGATGTTCATTTGACAACAAAAAACATGAGCTTGTAAAGGTGACAACAGTTGAGTTTCTTATTCATTAACAGTCTTGGTTACTTGAAAGTAACCATATGGTTTAATCCAAAATTTCCTATTCAATTTGAAATCACTTTTACCAACTGCATGATTCTTTTACTACATTATTCCTTGTTTGTTAACTAGCTTGGTTGTAATATAATTTCCCTTTAAGAAGCATCTTCTTCATCTCTTGATAAAAAAAAATCTTCCATGAGTGATTGGGTGAAAATTGAATGATTGAATTTGAAAGTTCTTGAGCACCATTAACCAATCTCCTAGCCAAATGTATTTTGTCTTTCCTTGTAAAGTTGGGATAGAATCTCATAGAATTTTCCATTCATTCTAATAGTTCACTAAGATTACATTTGGAATCATCATATTGAATATCAATATCAACCATTTCATCGACCAATGCATCAATAAGCTTGTTTGCTTCCTGTATCAGACCTAGCTTGTTGCAAATAAATTGTTGTTGATGTTGAAGTTGAAGGTTTAGCTCATTGGCTTCATGTTTTAATTTAGCAAGGTCAAAATCACTTGCTTCATCTTGCCCTACCTTCTATTAAAATTCATTTATTTTACCATCCCTCTACTTAATTTCAATTAGAGAACTTTTGAGGTCTAAAATGGGCCTCCTAAGAAAAATGTACAACCAAAATAAACTTTATAAGAACTAATAGGATTCAAGATGATGATGTCAACCATGGGGGATGATTCACCATTTTTGGGGTAAAAAAGTAAAAATATTAAAAAATAATAAAATAATAAAACTACTTTTTCAACTTGTATTTTCAACTTATATACCTAAAGTTTTACTCAAATTTCGAGTGGGAGTACTCATTGGATGCAAAATTTAATTCTCCATCCAAGGAGTACCCATGTTGCATACTTTTGATGGACTCTGCTACACGAAAATTGAGAAATACATGGAAAAGTGTGATTGTCATCACATTTTTCATGTAATTCTCATTTTTTGTGTAGCAGGGCCCATCAAAATTATGCAACATGGGTACTCCTTTCATGAGGAATCAAATTTTTCATCCAACGAGTGTTCCTGCTTGAAATTTGAGTAAACCAATAGGGAGATGAGTTGAAAATACAAGTTGAAAAAATAGTTTTTTTTTTCCCTCTAAAATTTGATGATGTAATCTAATCTTATTTTATTATGTCCAATATTATTTTATAATTTCCTTAGGAGGCCCATTTTAGACCTCAAAATTCCCCTAATGCATATTTGTGTTGACTTTTTACCAAGGAAACTTGTGCTTGCAACTGTGACTGAAACTATGAAACCTCTTGTTATAATTGTTGAATTCTCTCCTCTTTTTATTTTATAAATTCTTTAACTCGAGCTACTTTATCTATACTAGTTGAAGCATAGGCCCCTGCATATTGGGATAATTCTTTAAATTCCACATGAGGAGTGGTTGATTCATATTTCCATATCATTTCTAATGAAGTAGCTTGCAATGCGGTGCTTGTTGTAGGAACCTACGTATTAGCAACTTTCCTCTTTTTTATGATTTCTTTTAAAATATCTCTATGTTAAGTGCTATAAAATACTTCAATAGGTGGAATTTCCTCAGCATTCAATTGGATTTCCATAGTTGGATGTGCTGGAATTATTTCTACGATGAGTTCCGTATTGATAGGTGTTTTTGAAATAACATCAGAATGTGCAAGGGAAGACTTTGAAGTATCTAGAGAAACAATAATTGTTTGTTGCATAATATTATTAGTTTCATCTAATTCAATTTTTGTTGTTTCTCTCCATGACTGTACCAATGTTGAAGTAATATCCATAAAAAAAAAATTCATTCTATGGCAATTTCATTAGTCAATGAATTAACCGAAGATGTATGATCACGTGAATTTGTGGAAGAAATCTAAATGGGAGTAGTAATTTTAGGTGTGATGTATGTAGAATAACTAGAAATATTTTCAATGATACCATCACCTTCAGGTAATCTGAGTAAATGGAGTGGCAGGGTTGACCTTTGAGTGTCTCTAAATACAAGGAAATTCTAGTAATCATTTGGAGATAACTACTCTTCTTTATTGAAAAGTGAAATATATGAAAAAACTCTACAAAACAAATCTTCATACTTTTTGATTTCATGGACATAAATTTTAATATGTGCCTCTTTAGCTAAATTTTTCACTACTTTAGAACGGTCATGAGGCTTGAAAGGAATAGTAGCAAGCTTTAATTCATGTAGAGCCCGAATTTCCTCTCAGCATGTTGATAATTTTGGAGAGTGAATAAACCAAATTGTAGAAGGAAGGGTGACCAAATATTTTTGGAAGTTCACCTGAGCTCAAGGGTTACATCGATATCGACCGTTTTATAAGAAAATTATTTGGATAATATCTTGTCTAGGACATAAAGGGTAAAACATGTGGGCAGTCATTTCCTCCCCAAACCCTAATGTATGTAACAGTCTCCTCAACTTAATAATTCCCAATTTTCAACAAAACAATCCATAGTAGTGGAAGACAACCTTAGAAGCTTAGGACTGAAAATGGTTTTGGTATAAAGGAATCATCACGAGGAGAAAAATATGGTAGAAATCGTCGAAATATTTTTCCTCCCAAATTATACCATGGTAAACGTGGATGGAAAGATAGTCGATAAGTGTCCATTTCCAACCCATACATGGGAAGTCCAAAGAAAAAAAATGGCATCCATCACATAAGTGGAGATGAAGAATGGCAGGCTATGATTGATCATTTGTTTAGAGAGAAAATTGAGAGTATGCTTAGCCAAGTTATCGGATAGGATTTGGGCCCAATTAAGAACATAACTATCGGTGGCTTTGTTAATGAGAGAGACGCAGTCTACAGGAAATTGTGAGATGATTTTGTAGTTAAAAAATCGACAAAGCATGCCAACAACGAAACTATAAAGATTGACTAAAGAGTGGATGGCATATAGGTCAGATAATTCCTCTTTAAACTTATTCGGATCACCTTTCCATTCCTTTATCAATTTTGGAAGTGCTTCTCATTTACGCTCTCATTCCTTTTAAACCAAGTTTTCCATAAATTTAGAATTGTACACTATCTATGGCTCAGGAAAATGATACATACCTTGAATGTGTTCAGCCTTGAAAGAACCAATAGTTATTCCCCATGGGGTGACGAATTTCCTTTCACTAATATAGAGGTTCTCTAGTACCCATCATATCATGTATTTATAAGGAAGACGCCTTGGATGCATGGTAATTATGTGAAGACAATATTTAGAGGCATCCCTAACTGTTTCTTCAAATGAGTTGTTGCCACCGTAGTCTGCAGTTGCTACCATTGGTAGCCCGTCGTCTTCCTATTGAAATTCTTCCTCAAACATTTCATAAATTTCATTCCATGATGATCATCCCTCGTACATATAGTATCAGAGAAGAAAAAAATATTTGGAATCTTTTCGTTAATTATTTCTTTAAACAACCCTGTGGTTTGTTGTGGCAAATTCTTTTTCTTCCATTTAACCATTCTTGTAGTTACAACAGATTTTGATTCAGTAATAAGTTGATACATGAAAAAGAAAGAATTAGAATGTTTTACCATATAAACATAGCTAAAGAATGGAAAATAATCACAAAAATGGATAATTTAAATCATTCACCATAAGAATAAATATTAAATAATGTAGAAATAAATTGAATTAAACAACGGTAAGTACAAAATTAAATATATGCGCAACTTTCAGTTGTTTGTATCACGGTGACATTGTTTTAAGGATGGTATTTGGCATGCCTTTATTGATCAAAAGGACGAGTTGACAGGTGGTGTGGGGCTACGTCATCCTACATGTTAAATCCCAGGAGGAATAGAATAAGTGTCGTTGGGAATCCCTAGGCTGACTAGGATCAAAATTGACGTGTAATGGGAGCCATTATGTTCCAATGGGAAGTAATTTTGGTGTTGAATGGGTGCATCGAGTCATCCTGGAAGGTAAATCCTGGACTAAAAGAAGTCATTATAAAGGGGCAGGGTGATGAAGAGCGAGTATACGTGGATAAAGTAGGAATAAAAGGAAAAGTGGGGTTGAATGGTATGAGTTGTCTTGGAGCTTTCATATATCATCATTTAAATATTTGGAGGATAGAAGAAGCATCATTAGGAATTCTCGAGTTGACTAGGCTCTAGGCCAACGTGTAATGGGAGCCATCGTGTAATGGGAGCTGAGAACCAATAAATAAGTCAAAGTGTACACATAACATTCCAAGTCATCTTGGATGTTTTATCCTGGGAATAATCAAAAGGCGCAAGTAGGAAACAGCCTGAGGTGAGACCTCCAAGCTACATGTCGAGCATTAAAGTGAGGAGTGAAAATACATTAGTTTGGAACTTTAATATAATAAAATGGCCTAATACTTTAGTTTATTCGATTAAATATTGGTTATGGTAGTTCTTGGTTATAGAGCCTTATTATATGTTTTATTAAACAAAATGTTAAATCAGACCTAAAATAAATAAAGGTATAAAATAAAAAGGATTTATTTTTATTTTTTAAGGAAATTTGAAAGAAAAATATAAATTAAACAATTTTAAAGCATCCCTATTTTATTATGATACTAAAATAAAAATGGGTGGTTGTTGTTTTCCACAACGCAACACTACAATCAACCACAATATGCTCAATCAAAATTCAAGTTCAAGAGATAAGTGTTGTTACACAAGAACCAACAATTACAAAACTAGTGGTTGCCACACAAGAACCAACCACAAGAAACTAAGTTGTCACTTAAATACCTTTCAGAAAAGGAAGAACCTATCACTCGATTAAAAAAAAATAGATGTTAGGTTTCATGAGGACATGAAATATATTTAGTTGAAAAAAAAATAGATGTTAGGTTTCATGAGGACATGAAATATATTTAGTTGGGGGGAATGTTGAGTTATGAAAATGATTCTCTGTTTCACATCATTTTTATTGTCTTTCCATGGCCTTTCCCTTGACTTTTATCCTTTTCCACTATTTTTAACCTTATTTTAATCCACTTTTGTATTTATATGTGAAATTAGGCTCCATATTTTCCAATGCAATTATTTTAGTATTTTGAGTAATTTTATGACTAAATATTTGAAACATAACATTCTTTCATTTTTATTTCAAATTTGGGTGAGCTTGGTGATGGTTATAGCCATATTTGAAGATTTCAACAATGTAAAATTTCACCATTAAGGTCCAAATTCGAATTTTCTCTTCAACCTTTAAAGATCTATGGAGGAATTTAAAGGATCACTCAAGTATCTTGGATGAATAGAAATCATGGAATATTTATTATCAAATATTATGGATATATTCATGAGAAGATATTAGAAAATTTTATAGATATTTAATCGTTAATTATTAGAAAATGGTTTTATAACCACATGAGAGATATTGGATTTGAATTTATTATTTTTTATCTTAGTTTCAAAGAATTTTTTTGTATAAATAAGAGTGCCTTCTCCATTCCGAGGGGACTCTTGGAGCATATGTCCAATTTATGATGGAATAGAATAAACTTTTTAAATTTTCCTTTTGCGTATAGTTTCATTTTGTAGCTTTATATTTATAATGTTTTGATTTATTTTATGATGTTATAGAGTAATTTGAGATATATCTTATGGATCCATCACATAAATATTTTGGAATTTTGATGTTTCAAACCAACTAATGTAGTTCATCTTCAGGGTGAATTATGAAGAGAGTTTTATCTAACCAAAGGAATAAATAGGGAGAGACCATAAGAACTAAATGGGAGAGGTAAAAAATAAATAGTTTTTAGGATAAATAAATAAATAATAAATCAAATAAAATGGATATTTAATGAAATAGGTAAAAATTACCTTTGAATTCAAACGTTGAGTTTTTATAGTAGCTGCGAACAAAAGAATAAAGAAAATAATGGATGGAGAAACCCTTTTAATCCCCTGTGTAATAGGCAGGAAAAAAAAGGCATGATGTATGGGAAATTATGTGGAAGGAGGTGATGTGGAGGGATGAAGTGGAAGGGAGTGATGACATGGATTAAATGCTCACTTTCCATGCTCAATTTCTCGCCTTTCTTATATAACAATTATATTTTTGTCACATCATTTTTAAGAACCTGGTTTTTCCAAAATCACTTATCGCTTTTGATGGGTGCCTTTAGTGGTTTATAAAAATTGATATGACATGTCAGAATAGATGAGGACCATAGATATAAAAATGTATTTTTTCTTAATCCATCTCATTCTGATGGGTCCCCATCATTTATCCTCTGATCACATTGACTCGTCGGAAACCAATAGATCAATTTCCTTGTGAAATGAATTATGATTTGATCCTGACATGTGTGCTCATTAATATAAATTTCATCATGTTGGAAAGTGTAACTAGGTTTGTTCTTCATAATGACTTGTAATTATGAATTTATGTAATGAAGAAGAAAAATATAAGAAAATTTATTTCGTAATACTTGCCTCATGGGTTCCATGAGCAAGGAAGCTTTTATTATAGGTCAAAGACTTCTTCTTGATGTCTTTAGGGGTTTGTCACCTTGTTATAAATGTATAATTTAGAGTCATGTATATGAAGTGTTGTTACACTTGTAAAGGAAAATCATTGATTTAATTGTATGCTCCAAATACCTTGTCAAATTGATTCTTGAAGATGTCCTAGAAGATGTTGGAAGGTGCTTCTTGTAATGTCGGCTCACAAACAGTTGATCAAGTTAGCCTTATATAAAATGATCATGTCGGCTTAGGGTAATGAGACGGTCCCTATATATAGGATTGTGGCCTCATTGCTGAAGGAGGAATTCAGAAAATTCTAAGATCACAGAAAGGATAAGTTTGTGGTTTGGTACAACGAGGAGAGGAGTTTATTCAGCGAAGGAAAGGAGTATATCGCAGTGATAAAGGTTCTCTGTTTTGGACCTATACCTACCTCGCATATCTGAGGTAGGTTGAAGATACTTCATGAAAGGAACAGTCACATAAAGGGTCTTCTAACTAGGGCTGAAGGGAAGTGCAAATAAAAAGGGATCATACAATAAGGAGTAAGGAATTTCCAAGTGTGTGAAAGAGAGACCACTCTAGTCTCTGTCTTGGTCTTAGATATTTTAGAAAGAGGCCAAAAATATACACAGCGTGAAGGAGGGTTTCCATATTTAGAAAGAAACCTTGTAGTTGTGCTTCAAGTGTGTACGAATAAGGGTCAATAAGGGATCTCTAGGAGGTCGAGGACAATTCAAGGAAGAGAAAAAAGGAAGATCACTAGGAATTGAGCTTTCCTAATCTTGGTGCAAAAAGGAAGATCAACATAAGAAGCCTAGTGTAGCAATGACAAGGTCTTGGAGGCATACTTAATTCAAGGGTCTATGTCATGGTTATGGTAATTTCCAATTGAAGATATATAAGAAGAATTACTTTCAATTTTTCCTCTCCAAGAGGGAGGGGTTTTGGCCCTGGCTTAAAGAGCCTAAATTATGTGTCTCTTGTGTTTTGATATTTTACTTGATGAAAGACATAATAAGCTAATGAAGGTAATATCTAAGTAATAGAATCATAACAAGTTCACAAGTAATTATCAAGAAGATAAATTTGAATTAAACGCCCCAATTTCTCAACATGGTATCAGAGCTAAGGTGTTGAAGACAAGAAAGGGAAGATTTGTAAGAAGACACAAGGATCGAGTTTTGGGAAGGAGGTCAAAGATCAGTTTTATAGGAAAGCTTCAAAGAAAAGATATCTACATTAAAACATCAAAAACCTAGATCCAAGGAAGAAAACCTTCATTCAAAAATAATCTTACAGAAATTGGAGAAACCCTCAATTCATATCAAGAAGATCAACAACCTTATTCAAAGGACCTACACATCAAGAAGGTAGTATTTACCATCAAATATTCTAAGGATATTTGGTGTTGAAGCCTAATCAAATTTTTTGGAGACGCCACCATTTTGTTGAAGACATTTTTCAACACCATTAAAGACTTCATCAAGTTATTCTGCTCAAGTCATCATCAATTTATCCTTGAGCATCAAGGATTCAAGGTGAGTTATCCCTCTTCACATCCCTTGAAGAATCGAATATAAGAGGGAGTTATTGTTGTCATCTATATCATCATAAACAAGGAAGTTGATAGAAGAAGAAAGAATATATTTAATAAATTATCTTAATGTCTTCATATGAATCTGTCAAAATGAATTTTTACAAAGAAAGAAACAAATTAACAAATTTTCTGGGACTACAAACTTTCTTGCATGAAAGAAAATTATAGGTCTAAATTTTATTGAAAATTAAGTTATGGATTACATCAAAGGATTAGTGACTAAACCTTCAAATGAAGACTCTCAAGCTTATGCCAAATACATGAATGGAGACATAATAGCCCAAAGGATTCTTATGGAATCCATAAATGACTCTCTCTTTCCCTATATATCAAAACTAGAATCTTTAAAAATATACATATGACAAATTGGTGGAGCTATTATCAGTGAGTACTACAGGAGAAGTAATATTTCTTAGACAAGAACTATACAAGTTGAAGATGTCTAGAGAGGAGGGAATAAATTCATACCTTATGAATATTTCTGAAATACAAGATCAACTGTAGGAATTGAGAGAATTAATGTATGATAGAGAAATGACTACAGTGGTGTTGAATGCTTTGCCGGAGGGATGGAGAAAATTCACTTCAAGAATCTATGAGAAGAAAGAAGCAACACCATTCCAGGATCCGTGTTCTCTATGTAATATATAGAAACTATATTGAAAGATAAAATTGATACAGGATCAAATGAAGAAAATCAAGCATACGCTGCCATGTCAAGGAGGAAAAGAAAAATTGGTAAGGAAGAATCATGGATAAGTAATGAACTTGGGCACTATAGAAAGGATTGTCCCAAATCTAATAAATACAAGAGGAAAAAGGAAGAATCTCACATTGTCGAAGAAAAGGAAGAACCTAATGAAAATAAATCTAAGAAAGAAGAAGTGAAATATCTCTACTATGATTGAGATCATATTCCTCTTTAGGAGGTTTCTGTCGGTTGTAAATAGTATGTTAGGAAGAATTGTATATAAGATAAGTGCATCACTCCAAGATTGGCATCATGATTAAAGCATTAAAGGAGCACTTTTCATAGGAGGATGTCTTCAATACACTTATGCAACAACTATGCCATGAAAGAAGTAGCTCCTGGGAACCTTACTAGAACAACATTGATGAAATATAGTCATATAGATCAAGGGTCATCATTCAACAATCAATATGGAAATAGATGCTAACATTTTCTAATGGAGTCCTCTTTGGAATCACTGGTTATAAAGAAAGCAATAGGTTTCCTCGAGAATTCTAACTTGCAGAATTATGGGATTAGGATATGATGACATATTGATAAAGCAAGTCAAGTGAATGAAACTCTTCACTCTAAGGAAAACTACTGCATAGATACTCAAAGGAAGGAAATGAGGTACATATATATGCTGATACTGGATGCTATATAGACAGGTCATATGGCTGCATGTAGAATAAGTATGATCAAAAGAAGAAGATACTCTTCTGATGTATAATAGACATGATCCACACCAGATGAAATCACCATAATAGACCCTCATATGGAATATGAGGTGACTGAACATTATCAAGGAAATATACATTGGAAGTTTCTGGGAATGCAATAGGATTGTGTGGAGAAATAAAGGAAGAGATCATGAACCATAGTTAGAGGCAGTTAACATCCGAGAAATCCAAGAAGACTTGACTAGGAAATCTCCTAAGAAGATATGTAGACTCTGATAAGAAATTCGGTAATGATGGAGACCCTTGACAATACATATCTTTAGGATATTTTTCAACATGTACGAAGGATGTAGATTCCTACAAGAAGGATGTCATCACTAAGGTAAATTTTGTTTGAAGTATTCATATTTATAATTAAATAATATATGTATGAGCTTATGTAGGGCTGCCAAAGGGAAGTATATGTTTTCAACAGGTTAATAAAAATATGGCAGGATGAAATATCCTTGAAAGATATTTGGTTCGAAGGAAAGAAGCATGACATGAAGCTAGACCAGATGAGAAGAGTGATGGATCAATTTCTAACAGAATGAACACATGACTCATGGATGAAAGTGATGGATCATATGTGACCTAATGAACAGATCCCAAAGATGAAGACTCCTTAAAGAAATTAATGGCAGAAAGGATTTCTTCATGAGAAGTTGGGTGTTTTCATCATTGTTGTTGCAAGTCCCTGATTAAGAGGGAGATTGATAATGAGTTTCTTACTTGGAAGAAACTTGGTAATTCCTAAGCCAAGAGGGAATCTTAGGTATATTCCTTTGTGGAATATGTCCTCCCTAATTTAGAGGGAGAGATAGACACATCATTTTGGTCTTCACCTAGAAGACAGAATGCAAGATTGGGTAATCATCTGGCATCTGATAATCTTTTGTGGATGTATTAGGAAATCCACGGAAAGAGTAGTCATGAAAGGACGGATATTCTTTGAGGACTGGGAATTCAATAATAAGAATAGTTTTGATGGGAATATCATATATGAACCCGGGTAGGATATGATCCAAGAGAGACAATGATGAGGGTTTCTACTCATCATTGGTCTCACCAACGTTGTAGCTCTTGGTCTCCTGGAGAGATGGAGTTGTTAGTCAATGCTTTGCACTATGAAAATGATGGTTGATATGATGCTATACATATGGGATTACCAATCATATTCTTCTTATGATATTCTTTAGATTTAGAGTGACCATGTACCATTATGAATACCTCCCTAGTTAAGAGGGAGTGTTGGAAAGTGTAACTAGGTTCGGTCTGCATAATGACTTGTAATTATGAATTTCACCTTGTCATAAATGTATAATTTAGATTCATGTATATAAAGTGTTGCTACACTTGTAAATGAAAATCATTGATGTAATTGTATGCTCCAAAGACCTTGTCAAATTTATCCTTGAAGACAACCTAGAAGATGTTAGAATATTCTCCTTGTAAATTCGACTCACACACAGTTGGTCAAGTCGGCCTTATAGAAGATAATCATGTCAGCCTAGGGTAATGAGACAGTCCCTATATATAGGATTGTGGCCTCATTGTTGAAGAAGGAATTGGACAATTCTAAGATCACATAAAGGATCAGTATGTGGTTTGGTACAGTGAGGAGAGAATTCTATTCAATGAAGAAAAGAAGGAGTATAACGCAATGATAAAGGTTCTTTGTTTTTGGGATGTACCTACCTCACATATCTTAGGTAGGCCGAATATACTTTATCAAAGGAACAGTCACATAAAAGGTCTTCTATCTCAAGTTGAAGGGAAGTGCGAAGAAAAAGGGACCATACAACAAGGAGTAAGGAATTTCCAAGTGTGCGAAAGAGAGTACACTAGTCTATGTCTTGATTTCAAATATTTCAAAAAGAGACCGAAAATATACACAGCGTGAAGGAGGGTTACAATAGTAAGAAATAAAACTTGAAGTTGTGCTTCAAGTATGTACGAATAAGGGTTGAGAAGGGATCTCTAGGAGGCTAAGGACAATTCAAGGAAGAGCATAAAGGAATATCACTAGGAACTAAGCTTTCCTATTCCTAGTGCAAACTAGTGCAAAAAGGAAGATCATTATAAGAAGCCTAGTGGAAAAATGACAAGGTCTTGGAGGCATATTGAAGTCAAGGGTATATTTCATGGTTATGGTACTCGTTAATTGAATATATACAAGAAGAATTACTTTCAGGTTTTCCTCTCCAAGTGGGAGAGGTTTTGGCCCTGGCTGGAAGAGCCTAAATTCTGTGTATCTTGTGTTTTGATAATTAACTTGATGAAATAAATAATAAGCTAATGAAGATAAGATATAAGTAATAGAAGCACAAAAAAATCACAAGAGGAATTTGAATTAAACGCCCTAATTTCTCAACACATCACAACTATGGCGGTTTCATCACAATTTATTTTTTTAAATTGGTGAGTGTGTCAGTCTTGCGATGCTACTTCCGATGGTAGCAACGTCACAACCTTGGCGGGTTCGTCGCAATATTTTTTTTTTTTTCAAATGCTATCTTGACAGTCTTGCGACACCACTTCCGATAGCAAAAATGTCACAACCTTAGCAGGTTCGTTGAAATATCTTTAAAAAAAATTGAGCTTTTCAATCTTACGGCACACCTTCTGGTGGAAGCAACGTCGAAACCATGGTGTTTTTGTCGCAATATTTTTTTTAAAATTGACAGAAATTTCATTCTTTCGACGCTTCTTCCGATAGTAGAAACGTCGCAACCATGATAGGTTTGTCACAATCTCTTTTAAAAAATTGTTCCTGTTAGTCTTGCGACGCAACTCACGAAATATGTAATGCTTCAACTATGGATATTTAATCACAATATATTTTAAAAAAAAAAATGATCTTGTCGGGCTTGCAATGCCTTTTCCGACAAGTTACTACATTGTCGCAATTATGACAAGTTTGTCACAATATCTCTTATAAAAACAATTTTTAGTCTCGTCAATCTTGCGATGCTAGTTACTACGGAAGCAATGTCACTACTATGGGAAATACTGGAAAGTGGTTCCCATGAACAAGTGTCGGTGCTTTGACGACACCTATCGTTGGAATTCCAATGAACAGGAAGGGGTTGAAAGTACGACTGCACCAGAAACGACGTTTCATGAAATCTCCTTTCGTCGTTATAGCTACAAATCGTCGTCACAAGAATGAAAAAGTGTCATCTAAAATTGTGTCAATATTTAGAGTGGCACCACATGTCCAAGGCACTTGCCAACAGGATGGGAGATGGAGTGGCAAGTAAAAAATTATTTGAACCATTTTGTGCCATGTGGATGGGCACACATCACAAATATAAGGAATAATATATGGGGTGAAAGTTTGCTAATTTATATAGGATAAGGCTAGCATGGTGAAGACTATTGTCTCATAGTGTAGTTAGTAGATGTGTCAATCATATGAAGTTTCAAACCCTTTGGTGAAAATGGTGTTTTAATATCATCAGACATGTTACCTTATGTGGATCTTGAATGTTCACTAAGTAGTCATGATGTGAACAGGGACCATTAGACTATGAGGGAGAATAGTTGTTAAAATAATATGATGCAAATTATTTCAAATGGGATCACAAAATTATCATTGTTCTAAGAGTTGTTCCTCTGTGGAGGTGAAAATGAAAAAAATAGTCTTCCCTCCTTATGTATTTTCACCAAGGGGACATCTGAAGCATGACTACCCTCTTTTTTGTCCTGGTGATTTTTTTTTCCCAACAAAGGCATGTTGCAAAAAAAATTAGCGAATGCCTTCTTAGGGAATGGGTTTCAACTTCAATGTAGTGACATGGATTTCTTCATAAATCTCCCTTGTATTTTTTGTAGGAAACTTTTCTACCTCTCTACCAACATAAATCTCCTTTTCTCCGTTTCAAAATCTAATAGAATATTTGTATTTATGATTCCTCCTTTGATTCTCCACTTTCCCAAAATTCCATCATCACCATTTTAGCTCCTTCACGGTCTTATTATTCAATCCTGCTATTTTTTGTTGGAAACATTGTGAGTGGCCTAGAAGCAGCATGGGAGCGCTTTTTCATATTTAGGCAAGTGAAAACTTTTCTTTGTACTCAATTTTATTTAAACCCTTTGTTCATTCAATGTGATGATATCAAAACATGGGATTCTAAGAGTAGGCCTTATATCACACTTAGCTTAGCTTCAAGTGTGGAACCTACTTCTAGATGTCAATTTAGGATTGCATTCCTTTTGAGTACAAATCTTGCAAATTTGGTTTTTCTATATATTTGCAACCTCCCATCCATGCATCATTTATTAAAATGTGATTATTTTTCCTAACATAATCAATCCTACCCATATGTGTTACCATGGATGTTCGCTTTGAGTTATCATTATGATATGTCGTTGAGCGATACATAGGATCTACTAAAATTTCCAATCATTCCATGTCATCATGCATCACTAACTTAGGACGTAGAATTGGAGATAAGAGTGTGATTAATTGATATGAAGATTACAAATGGTAGTGACATACATTGATAAGACAAGGAAAATAGCAAGCAAGGTGTTGACTAGTTCATTCTCTTAAAAAGGCCCGCCATGGAGAGGTCCACCACCTTACCATGTAAAATAGGACACACATAACGCATATGAGGTAGTGGGTTGGAATATAACATTTAATTAGTGATTTGTAAAAAATTCTATCATAGAATATCTATCTACATGTCACATGGAATAAGCACATGTCAAACGGACTAGGTAGCAAAAGGGTGGAGAGTCAAGTTGTCAAACTATGGGAATAGAATATGTGAATAAAAAACACTAATTCTTGTGAGGAGGGAGACTAATAGTGTTCCACGTGAGGTGAACACGTGTCAAAACAGTGGGTTTCATCTATCAAAATATCAAAATGAAAGTGGTGAATTTATATTGAATAGCTTGATAATAGAATCATTCTTGCATGGCACGTGGATGGCTAGTGGTAAGGTGGAATTTGTGGTGAAGACGAGAATTAATGGTATATAATGAATCATCACTTTAGAAGAGACTGATGAAAATCATCATGCAAAAGTGTTAGTTCCCTATAATATTAGTGTATCCCTTATATTGTTATTGTGCGCCCCATAGATGTCCAATATTGTTATTGTTGTGCCCTTACATTATTATTGTTATGTAATCCCTAACTATATTTTGACCTTTAGACTCCTATATATACCAAGGAGGTCTTGTCATTTGAATCATCCAAGAATTGGTAATTTGTGTGATATAAAGGGAGGTTTCCCCATCAAATTTACTTAATATCTAGTCGTTGATCTATTTTTTCTTATGTTTATGTGTTATTTTTTATCTGTATACATAACATTTGGTATTAGATCTCTTGATCCTCGGGTTTTGCTGCTTCAAATGGGTCATTGTGGAATTTTCACTATAATTTTTTTCTGTGAATATTCAAACCATGAAATTTATACCATGCAAATACGGAGTATTAATGAACATCTAGTTACAATTTCATACCTTGGTTCACTATTTTCAGAGATATGATCCAAGGAAGTTAGGGTTTTTACATGCTTCAGAATTCAATCTTAAACAGGTGTTTCGGAAAAAATCGTCATAACTTTTTCTTCAGGATGAGGACAAGAAATGTTCATAGGGACTTTAAAGGATAGCATCCAACATTAATTTTTCCTTTGGGAACCTAAGTCATTGGAGAAGGCATTTAGGGTGGCAAGAAAAGTTGAAAGAAAAATGGTGGGAACAAGGAGGTATACCACTCACAACTATAAATATGGAAGTGTTTCCACTCCTATCCTCCCAAAACGTACAAGGTTGACACCGTGACAAGTGGAGGAAAAAAAGAAAAAGGGATTTATTACAGTTGTGATAGAAAATACACTAAAGGTCATAAGTGTGCTGACAGGAAATTATTTTACATATATTGTGAAGAGGAGGGGGAAAAGGAACAAGAAACATCAAAATAAGAATATATACATCAGGAACCAACCTCAAGGGTTGAAAAATAATAAATGAATCCAACCATATCTTGTAATGCATTGGTAGGAATTAACACCCCTTAAACTCTTAAGATAGAAGGATATATCAAGAAGAAAAAGGTTATATTATTGATTGATTCAGGTAGTACCCATAATTTTATTCATTGTAAGATATCCAAGTATTTGAATTGATTTCTATATCCAACACCATATTTTCAAGTGAGGGTTATAGATGGAGGAACTATAAATTGCTCAGGGAAGTGACATAATATAAATAAAACCATGGTGGAATATGGTTGGTGTTAAATAGCCCAATGATTTCCATTCCAATGGTTGGTGTTAACATTGTATTAGGAGTCTAATGGCTACAATCTTTGGGAACAATAGCATTTAATTTTCAAGAAATTTTCTTCAATTTTTCTGGAAGGGAAGGAAATTTAATTAAGGGGTATCGCAACAAAATCTAGGAAGATAATAAGCTCTAATGGCATGACAAAACTTTTAAAGAAGGAATAACAATGGGTAATTACACAATTATGATCACTATATGTTAAAATATCTAAGTCATACATTTCTTTAGATCTCCAAAGTGTCCTTGAAAATCATTCCTAGGAATTTGAGACTCCCAATGTTCTCCCACCTATTCACGATCATGATCATGTTATTCATTTGATTCCAATAAATATTCCTCGAAACATCATAACTTACATATATCCTTATGCCTAGAAGAGTGAAATTGAGCTTATGGTTGCAAAAATGTTAGAGGAAAGTATGATTTGACCAAGCCATAGTTCTCTATTCTACACTTGCATTGGTGCACAAGAAGGAAGAATCATGGAATATTTGTTTGGATTATGGAAAGCTCAACAAGCTCATTATCAAAGATAAATTTCCCATTCTTTTCATTGATGAATTATTGGGTGAACTACATGGAGAAATTTACTTCACCAATATGAATCTTCGTCTAGGATATCATCAAATAGAATGAAGGTAGAAGACATTCCAAAAAAAACATTCAAAACTCATGGAGGTCATTATGAATTCCTCATCATGCCTTTTGGCCTTACTAATGCACCTTCCATATTTCAAGGTTTGATGAATTCCACTTTCAAACACTTCCTTAGAAAATTTGTGTTAGTATTTTTTGATGATATACTAATATACAACAAGTTTCTAGAAAGATCATGTTCAGCATGTTGACAGGGTGCTCAAACTATTGAAGGAGAAACAATTTTATGCAAAACCCTCCAAATGTTACTTTTGAGTACAGGAAGTGGAATATTTGGGTCACATTGTATCTCATGAGGTTGTTAAGGTAGACCCTAAAAAAATTAAAGCCATCAAGGAATGGAAAATTCCCACAACCTTAAGGCATCTTCGAGGATTTCTCAGGTTAACAAGGTATTATCACAAGCTTGCTAATAATTCTGGGAAAATAGCAGCACTTATAACAACAGTATTAAAGAAACATGCATTTTTTTGGCCTCCAGAAGAAACTAAGGCATTTGAACATCTTAAAGAGGCAATGTGTCAAGCTCTGATCTTAGCTACATCGGACTTCACAAAAACCTTTATTGTAGAATGTGATGCATCAAGAAATGGCATTGTTGTTGTTTAATGCAAGAAGGAAGACTCGTAGCTTTTGAAAATCATCGTATAAAAGGAAATTATTTATGCCAAACCCATATATGAGAAGGAAATGTTGGAAATAATACATGCTCTGAAGAAATGGTGCCCTTACCTAATGGGAAGACACTTCAAGGTTAAAACATATCATGATAGTCTTAAATACTTTTTGGAATAAATATTATCTTTAGAAGAGAAGAAAAAATGGGCCAAGAGATGTTGGGTTATGACATTGAAATCATCTACAAAAAAGGGAAACAAAATGTTGTTGCAGATGCACTCTCAAGAAAGGATGAGGATGTGGAGGAATTGTTTTGTGCCATTTCTCTTATCCAACTTGATTGGATAATTGAAGTAACGGATGAAAGGAAGAATGATTAAGAGGTATGGAAAATCATGAATCAAAATTTGCAGCAATATCCTAGTGCATCTAATACATTTATCTAGAAAAATGATTCATTATGGTACAAATATTTCTCATATATATGTAAGAATTCCAAAATCAAACAAAATTTCCTTTTGGAATTGCACACCTTTCCTATAGGAGGGAACTTGAGATTTTTAAAAACTTACCACAGGGTCAAGAAGGATTTTTTTTGGAATCGCCTTAAATCTTATATTCATAAGTTTGTGGTAGAATGTTTGGTTTTCCAACGAGATAAAGTTGAGAAAATTAAGAACTTGGGTCTTTTACAACCATTATCAATTCCAATTTAGCGTTGGGAGGAGGTCTCAATGGATTTTAACATAGGTCTATCCAAGTCCGAAGGAAAGAGTGTCATCATGGTGGTAGTTGTTATACTTACCAAGTATGCACACTTTCGTGCATTATCTCATCCTTTAAAGCTAATACAGTCACTAATTTATTTGTGTAAATATTTCAAAAGCTACATGGAAACCCAAAGATTATTGTAAGTGACAGAGATCCCATTTTCACTGGAAATTTTTGGACATAATTATTTCCTTGCCTTGGTACTGGATTAGCTCATAGTTCATCTTATCATCCTAAATATGATGGGAAAATTGATATTGAACAAATGTTTGGAAGGATATCTTCGTTGTGTTGTATCTAATAAACAAACACAATGGGTGAAGTGGTTACCTCTAGCAGATTTTTGGTATAAAAATTCCTTCCATACAACATCAAAAAATCCCCCATTTATGTCACTTTATGGATATCATCCATCATCATCACATCATATCTAAGAGATAATTCTAAGGTTCAAGCAGTTGAATACCATATCAAGCATCAACAGCAAGTTATCAAACTCTTAAAGGATAACCGGCTCTGTCACATAATCAAATGAAACAACAAGCATAGCAGCATTGCAATGAAAAACATTTTGACATGGGTGATTGGGTATTTTTCGGCTAATAAATGTCCCTCAAGAAAGCTAAGAATAATAATAAAGTATCACCAAAGTACTATGTCCCTTGCAAGGTGTTTCAAAAGATTGGTACTATGGCATACAAATTGGAGTTTCATACATCTTCGCAAGTACACCCAGTTTTCCTTGCTTCATGCTTAATAAATGTTATAGGTGACAAGCTCCCAGTTCAAACTATATTGTCAGAACTTGACGAGGAAGGAAAATTCATAGTAGAGCCTTAATCAATCATGGAAATAAGAATCTGACAGCTACAAAATCGATCAATTTCAGAGTATCTCATTAAGTGAAAGAAATTACCTGTTAAATATTCCACAAGGGAGGATGAAGATTTTATACAGAATCATCCAAAACTACTAAAACATTGAGGACAACACTTTTTTGAAGGAGAGGGGAATGTTAGTGATCCAGGTGGATATCGGTGGCCATCCACCTATTCCATTTGAACCCACAACATCAATTCTTACAACTTTTCACTTCCAGCAACTTACTATTTTTAGCAGGTTTTCGGGTCCTGCACACCCAAAGCCATTTTGGGGAATTAATGATCCAGGTGGATATTTGTGGCCACCCACCTATTCCACTTGAACCCCCACCATCAGTTCTTTCCATTTTTAAGTTTCAGCACAACTTACTATTTTTAGCAGTTTTTCAGGTCCTGAACTTTCGAAGCCGTTTTGAGGCCCTAAACGATGTTTTTTTGGGAAAACCGGGAGAAAAATGGGTACATGGAGTGATGTTTCTCACACCAAAAGTTGTAGTCCTCGGATAGATCTTTCTAACAAGCTATTGAGTGTGTCAAACGGAGATCGGATGCCAAAGTTACGTCTCTGGGTAGTTGAATCAATTTACCTAAACAGGGCCCACAGTTTTGGCGCTTCATCTCCTAGGGTTAGGTTTTGGACGTTTCGGATTTTACATTGTTTCTCAACAATAAATAAGCCTTCAAGCCTCATTTTAACACAGTTCAGGGGTTGGTAGTCGTCACATCTCTTCTCAGAGATACGATGCCAGTACCCTAGCTTATCTATTTCCATTATGTCTGTAATAGGCCTTCGAGCCTCAATGTAACATAGTTCAGAGGCCTGTAGCTGCCACATCTCTTCTCATAGATAAGCTACTAGCACCCTAGCTAGTTTATTCCCATTCTGTCTATAAGAAAATTTCAATTCTTTGATATTAATGAAATGAAGTGTTATTTTCGTTGCATCTTTTTATTTATGGTTATATGTGTATTCTCTTGCATTCCTGCATAAATATGGATCAGTGGTATCAGAGCGGGTCTGCTCTTTCTCTGTTTTTCTTGGCATGTCCCCAACGTTGTCAGGAGTTCCGGCTCGATCTGGTTGCACCCTTCCAAGATCATCCTTGCAAATCCTAACGACCCCCCATGGCGAAAGGAAAGAAAGACAAGGGAGCAGAAGATCCTATCAAAATATTGTTCAAGAAGGCCCTCGAGAAACAAAGGAAAGCGATGATGGACCAAGTTCAGTAGAATTCCCCCCCCCCCCCATGCAGGAACTTAACACAATGGAAACTATTTCTTCCCAAGGATGGAGGAATGATCCAGGTGGGTATCAGTGGCCACCCACCTATTCCATTTAAACCCGCAACATCAATTCTTGCAGCTTTTCACTTCCAGCAGCTTACTATTTTTAGCATGTTTTCGGGTCTTGCACGCCCGGAGCCATTTTGGGGCATTAATGATCCAGGTGTATATTAGTGGCCACCCACCTATTCCATTTGAACCCCCGCCATCACTTCTTTCCATTTTTAAGTTTCAGCAAACTTACTATTTTTAGCAGTTTTTTGGGTCCTGAACTTCCGGAGCCGTTTTGAGGCCCTAAACGACGTTTTTTGGGAAACTCGGGAGAAACATGGGTCCATGGACCGATGTAGTCCTTGGAAAAATATTTTTAACAAGCTATTGAGCACGTCAAACAGATATCGGATGCCAAAGTTACGTCCCCGGGAAGTTGAAACACCAACTTACCCGAACGGGGCCCACAATTTTGGTGCTTCATCTCCTAGGGTTAGGTTTTGGATGTTTCAGGTTTTATAATGTTTCTCAACAATAAATATGCCTTCGAGCCTCATTGTAACACAATTCAGGGGTTGGTAGTCGCCACATCTCTTCTCATGGATACGCTGCCAATACCCTAGCTCATATATTTCCATTATGTCTGTAATAGGCCTTCGAGCCTCAATGTAACACAGTTTAGAGGCCTGTAGCCGCCACATCTCTTCTCAGAGATAAGCTACCAGCGCCCTAGCTAGTTTATTCCCATTCTTTCTGTAAGCAAATTTCAGTTCTTTGATATTAATGAAATGAGGTGTTATTTCCATTGTATCTTTTTATTTATGGTTATATGTGTATTCTGTTGCATTCCTGCATAAATCTGGAACAGTTAGGTTCCTATAATACTAGTGTAGCCCTTATATTATTGTTATGTGCCCCATAGATGTCCACTATTGTTATCATTGTTTACTAACATTATTATTTCTACGTAGACCCAAATTATATTTTGACCCTTTATACTCCTATATATACCAAGGAGGTCTTGTCATTTGAATCATCCAAGAATTCTTCATTTATGTGATGTAAAGGGAGGTTTCCCCCTCAAATTGGCTTATTATAAAGTCGTTTATCTATCTTTTCCTATGTTTCTATGCTATTTTTTATCTCAAAACATAACAAAAAGTAATTGGGATCAAAAGAAAATTTCCACTTAGTATGGAAATCTTAAAGAAAATTCATAATAGGTTGCAAGAGTGGTATCCAAGAAAATTGTTGGTACTATAAAAAAAAATTAGGGTGTGTTGAGGCCTCAATACATATGAATTAAGGTATGAAAAGTACTTAACATTTGGGAAAAAAATGAATGTGGCTTCAAGGTCATCGAGAAAAATTAAATATTGATATGTTCTTGTTCAAGAATGTATAATCTATTTATCTCGTCCATTGTCTCCAATTGTTGGTGATGGTATCGCAATAGTTGTTGAATTCTACATGACATGGATTTGTTTATTTACCATGAGATGCATGTGGACTCATAAATTTCTTTTCACACCCTATATCTTGCTCATTTTTTCTAGGGGGATTGAACCTCCTATGCATCGTAGTTTTTTTTTAGACAATTCCAATAAGTAGACCTCAATTCAACCACCTCCCTAGATTTCCAATCAACAATGTAGTATGCATATATGGGTAATTTATTCTCAAAAAATGGAGACCAATGGCTCCATCTCAACCAAAGGATGTTTAAATTCTCATTGTTCTTCAGTAGTGAGTAGGATCATGTTCTTAACTTTGTGGATTATCACTATGCAAAGATGTATAGAAATTTGGCGGTGAATATCTCATTTCCTAAATATCAACCCTCATATGATAGTGGTAATATTGTCATGTTCCTTTTAGTTAAGATAATTAATTTCACTTGTATTTAATGTGCTTATGTGTTATTATAACATTATGCATAAATTATTTATTTGGTCATTAATTACTTTGCAAAAAGAATAATGAATGGGGATGGTGTGTTTCATCCATAAGAGGATTTCCAAAAGGGTCCTCAATGATGAGCATTGGAAAAAAAACATCCATATAAGTACCATCAAGTCTACCCTACTACAAATTATGGATTTGAAGTTATAGATGATCTTTGTCATGTGTGTTTTGGATTCTGTGTCATACTAATAAAACCTATATATAATTTTATGACCAAAACATAAACATATCATAAGGAGCCTACCTCATGACTTGGCTCTCTTGTTTCATAATATACATAGGACACATGATGCACTGGAAAATTTGCATCAAGAGGGTTGCAGGAGAAAAATACCTGTGCATGTTAATTTTATGAATTTATATATTACTTCTCTTGTTGATGACAAGTTCATAATGTTGCTTGTGCTTCTCTTGTTGATCTCGTTTTCGATCCTAGTGTTTTTACTCATGTTCATATTGTTTCTCTTGTTCATGATAGTGTTGATCCTAGTGCACCTATTCATCCTAGTCTCGATGATGTTGATGATACCACTGAGGGAATTTTCCTTGATTTTATTGTTCATCATCATGCTCAAAGAATTTATGTTGATAATGTTGTCACTTTTATAGAGGTAATTGGTTTGATTGTGATTATTAATGTTTATATGTTTATTTCTAGTGTTGTAGCTAGCACTATATCGAAACAATATCATTTTATATTTATGTATATTTTGTAGAAATTATCCAAAGGGATTCAATCTAATCTTGTAATGTACTATAACAAAATACTGAATCCTTCTACAATTTTCGGAAACCAAATTCGATCACACAATCACATAAAAAGAGAGAAATTATCAATCGCACAACACAAGATGTATCTGGGGAAAGCAACTGCTCAAAACCCCACTATCTGTATATTGTATAAATTCGAAACCCCACTATCTGTATATTGCATAAATTCAAGACCATGAAAAAATACAATTTTATTTCCATTGCTGAGAAACCAATGCACTTTGTTGATTGTCTCACTCTTATCTAAGCAAAATCAATCAAATACTTAACCAATTCTCAGCCTTTTTCTGACCATCCTTGCTTATACATTCTTGGAGGAATTATGTCCCTATTAATATGAAAATTCCAAAGAATTTATTACGCAATTCCTTCAAGGCATCCTGATTACCTCATGCATGACCTGTACAATTTTATAACTATACAATTGGTATTTATTTTCCCTTTAACCTCAATCTCAATTGGGCCTTCCTTAGAACTGAAATGCAATAGATATTTATTGTGAATTATCAGTTAACTAATTGAACACTAATTTTGAATTAAATCATATTTAATTCATTGGACCTATCACTAGATCATCTCTCAGTTAGAACTAGATAAACTGATATTAACTCAATTAAATGAGTTAACTAATTAAAACTCACAAATAACTATAACTGGACCCCCTAAATTCATGGGATAACTCTACGTGCCTTCTATATGACCCTCAACTCAAATTTCCTAAGCTAACTAAGTCTTCCTGAATCAGTTAACTAATACAAGTTGTCATGAGATTAAATTACAATTTCTCTTCCAATTTAATTAAGGGAAAATTAAATCAGAAGCTCCCTTTAGGTGCCATTTCAACACTCCCTCACAACAAGAAAGGGATTATCTGCTACCCCGATATTTTCTCTGTGGAACTCGAATTTTCTTCTTTCCAGCGCCTTCATCAAGATGTCTACATCCTACTCCTTCATGGGAAAGTACTATAATGACATAATCTGCCTCTACACACAATCTCTGAGATGATGATACCGATATCAATATGCTTGGACCTGTCATGAAAAACTTGATTAACCGAGAGTTTGATGCAACTCTTTTTATCACAATGTATCACTGTTGAATCCATTTGTCGACCAAACAAACCAACAAGTATATTCCTCATCCATATGGCCTCACATGTTTCCTGACTGGTCGTCATGTACTTTTCCTCTGTTAAACTAAGTGCAACTGATATTTGTTTCATGTTGTACCAGGAAACTGTTTTTAATCCTTTGCTTTTGTAAATACTTACCAAATGTACACCCTTTGCATGTATCTCTCTACGCAAGTGCCCTTTGGAATTTATGTAGAAATCCATTGCATTCTCTTCAAAGAACCATGGTGTAGATGAACCAATCTCCTATGCCATAACTCATTGATGTCTCATCTCTTCACCTTTTGCTTGCATGCTCAATGCAGCATAGTTTTCTACATCCAATTTGTAGAGGTTCTTTACTTGAACCCCAATATTTTTCTCCTTTATTTTGGATTTGTGATGAAGGAACGCCTTTCCTTCACTGAATATCACATCATATCCACAACATTCCAACATAGCAACAGAAACCAAATTATTCTTTAAACCAAGAACATAGATGACCTAACCTACATCAGTAGTTGTTACACAGTAATTTGTCACCGTCCCTGCAATCCCCATCTCGCCCATTGGAGGGTCTTTTCTGTGACCAATAAGCAGTGTCATGCCTTGCAAATACCATCATTGCATCCCCTTCCATGAGGACAACATTTCTTCTGTTGATCATTTCCTGAGCAGACCCCTAAAAACACCTGTTTTTGCCTTGGCGCTGGTAGCCCGTTATGTCCTCGCGCCAATGAGGAAAATTAACACTGAGCCCGCGTCAATTGGCGCTCTGTCCCAGTTAAGCACCCGCGCCAATCTGATTTTGGAAAGTTTTTTAAAAAAAGAGGCGAAGTTTCGATTACAACAACTTCGTGGATGAGTCATCAAGAGTGGTTTCGACTGAATAACCACGGCCTTCCTCCTTTAGCCTCTTGTTTCCACCATATGGGGAACCTCCCAAAGGATAAGGCCTCCCTTCCACTATTGTAGGGATCCCAACCTCCTCCTCTCCTCTATAAATATAGCCTTCATCCATTGATGAAGGGGCTGAAGGGCTGAATGGCTGAATGGCTGAAGGGATGAATGGCTGAATGGCTGAATGGTAGAGTTTCCAAATCCCTAAGAGCCTTATGCTGCAAGAGCCTCCATAATTCCCTTAAGGCCAAATTCAAGCAAGGGGACTATTGTCAAGATCTGAAGAGAGAGGTTTGTCCCATCCTTGACAGGCTTTTCGAGACATGTTCCGCTGGCGACCCGCCGAAGGAGAATTCAGCGTCAAAACTATGGTTGTATTCTTCCTTTGATTGATTAATAATAAGCGACTATTGGTTATGGTTCCACTCTTGTTATTATGATGAGTTATGTCCTTTCTGACTGACATATAGTTGCATCTACTGGATTTTACGCTTGTGTTTGTTTTGTTTCTTGCGTGTGCAGGTGTCCATCACGGAGATCGTGGGGATCGTGATCTGCCAGAGCTAAGGAACGGGAGCACTACCTCTTCTGCAAGCAACAACGTTGGATTCCAAGTAGGCCTTCATCGCTAGTTGGTTTATTTGCGATTAGGAACCTACACTATAGCGTGAACGATTGTTGCTAGACCCGGTCTGGGCTAGTAGGGATCGCCTCTGTCCGCAGAGGGGATTTACCTCCACAACAGTAGCTTTATACATCACATCCTCACCCATCTCGATGTGCATTTGGATATCCTTCTCTTCAAGCTACTAAAGAATTATTTGTTTTCAGTCATATGGAATGAAGCTCCATTATCCAAGTACAACACAGAACCCATCACATATGACACCATGCATGCAATGAGAGTGAAATCCAACTCGAATGGTGAACAAAGTGATTCACCTTCTGCTTCTCTTGAGGCATTCTTTTTGGTCTTCTTTTGTGGGAAATTTGTGGCATAGTGTACATGCTCATGACAATTCAAACATTTTACCTTTGACAAGTCTCGCTTCTTTGTACCTTGCCAAACTCCAATTTAGAATGGGATGTCTTCCCTTTACATTTATTTGTCTTTCCATCCAAGGAAAAATTCTCCTCATCATCAGTCTTTGATGAGGATCCATCTCTGGTACTCCTTCGAATCTCTTCTTTTACCAATTCAGACCAAAATCACTCCCAGTCTGGTAGCTTCTCCCTCCCATTCACAGAGTCTTAGTAGCTATGTCAGCTCTTGGGAAGGCATATAAGATCTAATCTCACCAAATCATCCTGGGTAACTGTTATCCCAACACTTCAAAACTCATCTCGACATTGAGTGAAATTCGTCAAGTATTTTTGGATCATGTCTCCCTTCTCCATCTTGATCTTTGTAAGCTTGTCTTTCATTGCCATCTTCCTGTGGTCGTTAATATTCTGAAACATATCTTTCAAGGCCTTACACATATCATATTTAGTTTCCTTACCATGGAGACTCAAGACAATATTATCTCGAACTCCCTCTATCGAGATCCTTCTCGCCTTTGCTACATTCTTCTTCCATACATCAAGAATTTGAGAAAATTTTCTTACGGGTTGGGGAATATCATTGTTTATGAATTCCTTCAGTATTTTTTTCTTGAGCAATGCCCCCATCGTTTCCTTCCATGCTATGTAATTTGAATTTCCCTCAAGGGCATATTCAAGTCTCAAGCCATTGAAATAAATCTTGATTTGTTGCCAGTCCTAAAGAATAAATAATTGTAATTGGACCCCCTAAAGTCATGGGAGAACTCTTCATGCCTCCTCTTTGACCCTCAACTCTAATTTCCTAAGCTAACTAAGTCTTCCTAACTCAATTAACTAATGAGATTTTCTAATTTAATTAAGGGAAAATTAAATCAGAAGCCCCCTTTGGTTGCCATTTCAACATATTTATTTTTCACATACAATATATTCATGTTGGTGTCTTTGTGTATTTTATTTTTTAGTATGGTTATTTCACATATCTAGTTCCTATCTTTGATATGGTTATTAGACTTAGTTTTAATTTGCATGTAAGGATGTTTGTTGTATTTTGTTTTCATTTCACATTTACTAGAAATTATGATTCATATGTATTGACATATATTTTACATTATTAATGTTTTGTTTACATATATTAGGGTTCGAAAGTGTGGGCACGTCATCATGGACCCCAATAGACAATAAACATTAAATTTTGCATGCATGGCTAACATGATAACCAAAAACAAGGTTGAAACCTGTGTTGCTCACAAGTTCTTATTGTTCCTAGGCTTCCTCATGTGCCATTTCTCACAAGTTATCATTTACCTTCTAATAATTCAAATATATTGTCTTTGATTTTCATATTCTCTCTATGAATCCCCGCATTGGATGCGAGGCTCGACCCCTTGGCCTTTAAATTGTGCAGAACATATGTACCATATATCCACTCTAATAAAAATATGCAATTAGGAGTTTTCCTATATCTTATAACCTAAATCTAGTAATTAGTCTCTCATGTGGAATTGGGTCAGGCCTTCTCATTCTCCTACTAGATAATGACATATGAAAATTGAAAATGATGTCTAACCTAGAAATAAATTAGCTTGGAAAGGGTTTGAGGCCTTATGAATTCTAAACAAACCAATCTCTTTTAGTTATCCTCTATTATATTTGAATTTTTTCAATCTCAACAATCGATATATACAATTCTAACAATTTTTCTAAAGTTTTAACTATATTTTTGGAAAAAAATAATTAGAAAAAAAAATGATTAGAAAAGGTCCAAATAATAGCATGTTTGGACTACATACATGTATATTAATATGTCAAGAGGGGAGAAGTAAACAAATAAAAATACAATAGCATTGTTTCTCAAAAAATGAATATATATGCACATAGTCTAAATATTCTATGATTTGGACATTTTCTAGTCATCTTTTTTAATCATTTTTCTCAAAAATCCAACTACAAGTCTAGAAGACTTGTTTCAATCATCTATATCACTTGTTGATTTTGTAAAATTTTAGTGCAATAGGGGTTTTAAAGGAATTTAATCCATTTTCCATTAAAAATTGCAAATTCAACAATGAAATATTGCAATTCAAGTAATTCTTCTATAGCTGAATTCCAGTGATGATTGCCAAAAAATTCCAAATCGTACAACATTTAGACTTCTCCATATTTATGTGGAGTAAGGTTGATCAAATTCACAATTAGGGATATCTAATTAGTCAACATGAACATGTTCAACAATTTTTAAAAACATAGAAAGAAATTGGTAAAGTTAATGAAAGAAAGAGGGTAAGAGCATTAAAAGTGAGATCAAATAGATGGAAAAATTATTAGTGAAGGCATATTAAATAACTAATTCAAATAAATCTATTAATTGAAAATTAATTCATAATTAATATTGAATATTTTTTCATAAATCCATGTAATTACCTAAACTAAACCAAAATAGATATAACTACTTAACATAGTTTCACCATAGTAGGGTATTAGGGTTTTATAGGTTTAGGGTCTTAAGATTTTTCAAATTATGAAGGGGAATGAGATGTTGATTGATTATTAAAATGATGCCCTCAAGGGGAGATTTATCTTCTCTAAGGTACCTTCACCAATTCTATAAGGTAATAATTTGGTGACTCCCTTAAGTGGTAACAAGGTAAAGGTTCCAACTTATAGCAAAAAGTATGGAATGCCTCTAAGATTCTATAGTTGGAGGTTCAATGTGATAGTGACAATGGGAACAAGCTATGTGAAATATTCATTAAGTCATTTGCTAGATGATTGGATGGAAAGACTCCTATGTATATGAGTTTCAATCCTACACTTCCTAGGGACAAACATACTTCATCATTTTCAAATAAAAATGGTGGATGAAGTTCATCACTCTCTCTAAATGGTTCGGAGCTCTATTTTAAAATCCATATATTTTCAATGTCAAAGACATGGAGGGAGGCATACATTAATCCCTATTTTAGCTAAGTGAAGTAGAGGAGTGAAGAAATGAGTGAAAACTCCAAAAAAGGGTCCAAGGAAACTAAGTAGCTACCACCATCAAGGGGAACATAAACTTTATACAAACTAGTGCATTAAAGAGCTTAATCCCATCTTAGAGGAGGATATTAGGATGCACTAGATAGTGGATTTGGCTAACTAGGAATTGGAAAGGTAAGTTCATGTTTTCCAACTGAAATATAAGGCATTAAAAGAATATACGATGTTGTAGTGTACATCAATGTTGGGGTATCTCATAGAGTTTCAAGTGTTGGTCTATCGATGGCTTGAATTTATCTTCAAGTTAGTGGAGGATGTAAAGAAGATAGTGAGTAAGAGATGGAGGTGGGAAAATTCACTCTTAGCACTAAGGAATTGGATTTTATGCTTTAATTTTCACCTAAATAGGTTACATTATCAAATTGATATGGGTGAAATTGTTGAATTTCACCTTGGATTTTAGTTGATGGGGGTTTTTAGGACAAAAAAAAAATTGTAGAAATCTTTTTTTGGAGGTAGATAAGAGCTTCTAATCAACAAATACCTGTTGAATGGAATTCTTGTTGTGTTCAACTAAATGGATGGTTTAACAAATGATATAATACTAGAAAACAGAGAAAGGAAATACTATTAGGGGTTTAATTATATTAGTGTTCCATTTTGGCACAAAAGGTGTCACTATGATGGACATTTGGATAGATAATGTGGCTTAGAGTTTTTTGTGAAAATATGGAAGAAGGATAATTATAATAATAGTCTATAAAAATGGGAGAATGTTTGTGAAAAACAACATTTGTTGACAAATCATGGAGGGCCCTATAGAGGTAGTTAAAGGTTCGTGTACGGAGAATCCAAGCTCCCTCAACCTTTAGAAGAGATGCAAGACCTTGATTCTAATTTGGAGGGATCAAAGAAGGACTATGTTGTGACTATCCAAGAAACATCCCCATTATCTCACATCTAGATGGACATAGGTAAGACTATCTACTCTTCCATATCATACAAATTATGAAGTTTTAGTCTTTCAACCATGTAGATTTGTTGAATTGGTTTCTTCAAAGGGTGCATTTCCTAGGAACTCTAATTAGGATTAGGGTAAGAAGGTGAATAGTCATTGTATCTCAATATTGTAAACTTCTAAGGAGGGGAAGTATGTGCATAGGAAAGAGGGGGTTTTTAATATTAATAAGGAGAATCTAGGATTGAGGACATCCTTTCTAGTCCTTGTGAGGAGGGTTCCAAAATCAATGTGAAATCAAGATACCCCCTACCATATAGACATACTACTTTTGATCTAACAAAGGAAAGAACCAAAGGTATCCTTAATTTGGATAGTCCAAAGGAAGGAGGTCTATAATATCCTTATCCTAGGATAAAGCAAGGAAGGGAATTCAATTAAGGAAATGGCACATCTTACTTATGTCTCTTAAATTAATCCAATCATTTAAAGCAATCTACCCTTTATTTGTATGTCCTTAAGATGAAGGGTTGGGGAAGGACCTAGAAAAAAAACAAGCCCTTAATACGTTGGTGGATTCACATAGGCCTAATGTAGCTTTAATTCAATGAATTATGTGGGAAAAGATCAATTTTATGGGATACTTACGTAAAAAATTTAATGATAGGGTGTTTCCATTTGTGAATGTTGTAGGTAGATAGAGGGGATTAATTTCTGAGTGGAAAGAAATATATTCTAGACTATCAATTATTTGATGTTTGAATCAAGTATTGGAATAGATATGCTTTCCTTAGAATTGTGGGAGACATCTGTTGTGGAAAATATATATGGTCCACGAGAATATAGAGTGGGTTACTGGGAAGGATCACTAGATCAAGAGTTTGTGAGGACACAAAATTCCATTCTAGGAGGGATTTGAAATTCACCTTAAGCCAAGTTGTGGTATAGCATCCTACAACAAGAACAAATCCTCCATCTAGAATTAATTTTGAATAGACTGAAAGAGGCTAGAGATTAATGTGTATCCAGTCAAATTGGTTCATACTTTGAGAAATAAAATATCATGTGAGAATAGAGTAGATATGATATTGAACATGGTTTTTATTTCAGAATTCTTAATGAATGATTGTGATAAGATGAAATATTGTATAGAGATTGGAGATTCATATTGTCTCTTAGTTTCCGTTCATATTTCAAAGGAGGAATTCAAGCTACCTTATCGTTTCAAATTTAATCCAATTTAGATGTAGGATGAAGACATTGTCAAAATGATTAAGTGAATACCTTATGATTACACCTGCCCCAAGGGAAACAAGTAGCTTTGCTAATAATCTTTAGTTTCTCAAATGGGGAATTACAACTTGGGATTATGAAAGGAGATTAAAGTATGATCAAATATTGGCAAGCATTTAAATTCAAATAGCAAAGGTTTGTGAGAAAATGTGGAAGGATGTGTTGATGAGAAATCTAGATCTATTTTGAGGGAAATAGAACAAACTAAGACTTGGAAATTGTAGGAAAAAAAGGAGCTAGCATGGAGACTCAAAATCTAAGCTATATTGTTAGCTAAAGTTATAGAATTTTTTTTAATCAAACATTAAGAAATTTCACCTCTTAACTAGAGGTTTCTTGGATCATTAAACCTATTAATTTTTAACCTTGATCATGTTATGAAATATAAATAAAATGGAAGGAACAACAAACAATATTTGGCCATATTAACAACACCATTCCACTAGGAAATTCAATAAAAATTTTACCTAAGTGCACAAATAAGTTTTATCCCTCTAAAACAATCTTATCATGCGTGGAACAAACATGAAAATCACTTATGGTAGTTGTAAATAAGAAGCAAATCTACCCTATATTCTTCAATATGAATGTTAAATCACTTTAAAAAATAATAAAATGGAAGCAACAACACAAAATATTTGACAACCCTATGTAGGTTGATTTATGTTTTTAACTCAATTCCATTTTATCGTGTCTACTAAGAACGAAAACTTTGAACCATATTCTCTCTCTAAAATATATGGCAAGGTGGATGTTGGGAGCAACGTTGTTTTAGAAGTCAAGTATGAATTTTATAAATCCATCCTTTCGGTGTTTGGATATTAGTATTTGGAAATCTATCTGCAATAGCTTTTTATACATAGTATATGTGGCTATAATGAGAATCTTATGTTAATTATTACTAACTCATCCAAGTAGTACATTTCCCTTTGGTACAGGTCAAAGGATTTCATATGCGTGATGGAAGGTTCTATGATTCCCTTATGTGTAAATGGTTCCTCTTATCTTGAAGAGCATATATTTTAGGGATATTTGATCTTTCAATACTCTTTTAGAGAACATTTTGATGGGGTGTTTTCAACTAGTATCTTGGAATATTTTGTGAAAATAAGTGCATCCTTTAGGATGTACGCCATGTTATGTATGGACATTTTTAGATATAGAAAATCCTAGCAAAGGATCTATTGAAAACGGTTCAATGCAAATACAAAATGATTTTTTTCATCTCAAGATGAACATACAATATTTACTTTCCTAGAAAAAAACATCAAAAATCCCAAGGGATTAACTCAATTGGTTGTCACCAATGTTGGTGGGAACTTGTTTCGGTTTATGCCAATAGGTGCCTTATTCAAATGCCCATAGGTTAGGCGCAGTAATCTACACTAACAAGCTTATTAGATATGTCAGAGACGAATGTGGGGAAGCATCCCTTGAGTTTCCATATGAGATTTTCCTTGGAAATAAATACTAAATTAATAATTAGTTGTGAATGTTTCACAATAATTTAATTCATTATGAAGTTTAAGCATACTCAATTACATTAAAAAATTCATGTCATTTTTTATTTACAACACACATAAATTAATTAAATATAAATCCCTGTGTGTTAGCTCAATCAGTTGAAGCATTTACTAAAATTGGATCGAATTTATCCTTTATTTTCCCTCTAGGAATTCAATCCATTTAAGGTTTACATCCTTTATACATAGGGTCATTTATTTAAGCTAACATGACTTTAATACCACCATTATAAGCATACATTTACAATTGATACATAATTTGATCCAATACATTCCAAGGGTCAAAATCAGGGGAAGGCATGTTGCCCATGAAGAAAGCATAGATCACAAGTTCAAATCCAATTGAGTTCCTCAAGGTTATTAGCCACTATTGTGGCTAGCAATCAAACCACCTTCAACCTGCAAAAAAAAAAAATTAAATGTGATTAAAAATAAATTAATCACCAAATGCCATCAAACTAATAGCTAGATAATGTTCTCTCAATCACAATTAGTATTTGCAACATGATTTTAATAAATTAACGTTTGTGTATCATTTGTAAAGAATTAATCATCTTTATAATGTTCCTGAAGCTTGTTCCAAAGCAAAACTTAAGCCATTTATATATCAACTAAATAATAATAATAATTTTACAAAATATCTATAAAACCTAATTTACCAGTAATCATTAATCAAGGCAATGCATTGGCCCACAAAATACAAAATTCATGTATGTTTAGGATTGGTTCTCTCTCTTTAATTGCACTATAGACCTCTATGATATGATATGATAAAACATAGATGGTCAAAACATAATTCTTATTACAACTTAATGTTAAAACAATGCATTTAGCCTAAAAATATATATATATTTTATAAGATATTTTTTTTATATAACTATACAAACTTCGACAAACTTGGAATCATTGTATTAGTTGAATTTATTTGAAATCAAAGGGGTTCTAGGTGCAAGGGGGTGGGGGAGTGGGTGTTTGCATATGACCCTAGTGGAGAGAAAGAAATTTTCTATGCTTGGGGATTACGTCATGTGACTAATAACAAGATTGAGATGTTGGTTTCTCTTCAAGGATTATCTATACTTCGAGAGAAGTGGATATCCCAGATCATAATGGTAGGAGACTTGTCAATTGTTATTGAAGCAATGTTCCTACAAACCACGTTGAATAATTTCAAGCTTTCATGCCTCATCCAAAGGGTTATTTCCTTATGTTTTCATTTAGAATCAATTTTCATCTATCAAATCCTAAGGAAGCAAAATGATGAGGCCAACGCTTGTGCCAACATTGGAGTCTTAATGGATGGAGGGTTGTTGACTATAAATGGGGGGTCCCCCTTCCCCACAACATTATTTTCACATAAACGAAGTCCCCCTTTCAATGTTGCCCACATGCATTTCCAAACAGTGTCGAGTATAATGAAATTTAATGTCACTGCAAGAGCCCTCATACGCTATTACTCTTAGTGGAAAAGACACTTTTGAATGGTATGATGGATGTGAGCACAGTGACACGTGGGATTTGCAACAAGATAAATCTCTAGTTCCTCATATATTTTCTATGTATCTCAAACCTACTCCGTTTTCCATCCAAGATGGTTATAGTTGTAGAGGAAGGTTATGGTAGTGTTGTGAATTGGGAACGATATCATTGGTGGCAGTGTTCATCCTCATCATTATGTATTTATACCTATCTCTATGTGTTCTCCCTCGTGGATATCATGGGACATTGCCACTATTACAATAAGTTCTACATGTTTTGTGATATGAGGGAAGTTCAAATAGGAATTCAATGATGTGACTGGGAGGTTATAGAAGTTAATTGTAGTGCAATGAAGTCAAACATTTGGTGGATTGAATGAGGGAGGAGATAGAGAAAATTTTGAATTTTGAGAATAGGATTAAGGATGATTGTGTTGGAAACCGCCTCTCCACATCTAGTGTTGAAGGAATCTAAGAAATAATATCAAGCTTTTACATAGGCCTTCGATAGATCACACATGGAAATTTATTTAGAACTTGGTTAATTAAAGTCTCTATAGCTTAGAATTGTGGTCCACCTTTGTCTTTTGTATGTTATCTTTATGTGTCATATCACCTTGACATTTGTCTTATGTATGTTATCATTATGTCTCTTATCCCTTCAACCTTGATGTCTATGAAGGATTCATCAAAATGGGGGAGTAACAAGTTCTTTGACAAAGGTATGAGGGTTCACATGAAAATACGCAATTTCAATGTGGGTGTAGAGGAGTTTTATGTTGATTTCTGGTAGCACCGGATGTGCTCTAAGTCTCAAATTTTGCAGAGAGGCTTAGACACATGTATTCCAAATAACCCAGAAAGAGTTTTGGGAAATTCCACCCGGATTGTGTTTTATTAAAATAATTAATTATTTTTAGTGGATGTCTAAGTCTAAACTTAGAGAATTAAAACAACTAAAGTATATTAATAGAACTGCGTGAAAAAACTTCTATAAAAAGATGAAAATTGAGTCAATATGATCTAAGTCGTTGATTATGTTTTAATTTGGGTCATTGGTTATCCAATGAGAAGTTTATAAGAAGGACTTCAATGGGCATTTGGCAAATACATCGAGGGAGTCTAGAGATCGAATTTCTCAAGAGAGCAACACAGTGTAGAAACTATACAAACATATGTATATCAATGGATTCAATCTGATCAAGCAATGTACTAAAGCTAGATAGCGAATCCTTCTACAAATCAATTGCAGAAAATAAACATGATCGCCAATCACGACAAGTAAAGAAAGAAACAAATCAAACCAGAACACAGATATTTTCCCGAGAAAGCTTATTGCTCAAAACCCCTCTATCTTCTATTTTATATTCACCAAGGAATCATGAAACAATTACAATGCACTCTTCTCACAAGAGTCTCATGCACTCTCCTAATCGTCTCACACTGATTCAGACAAAATCGGGCCAACACTTAGCCAATACTCAGTCTGTCTTCAGCCTTCCTTTCTCAAGAAATTCATGAGGAATGAAATCCCTATTCCTTAGGAATTTCAGCCTTTCTCAACTACGCAAGTATCATGGGCAATCTTGTGGTGTTTTAACTGCATCTGGGATGTTTTCTAATAACACAATTGATAGTTAACTTCTCCTTAACCTTTGTCTCAACTGGGTCTCCACTGGAACTGACATGCATGCAGCTATTAATAGAAAATCATCAGTTGCATGACAGATCACTGCATGTGAATAAAACCTAATTTAATTCACTTGATCTCTCACTAGTGCAACAAATAGTTACAACTAGTTCAACTGACTTTAACTCACTTAATAGAGTTAACTGATTTCTCATGCATTAAACTAATGCACTAACTGCAACTTGAAATCTAAAACACATAAAATCACTATGCATGCCTCACCAACCACCCTCAACTCGAAATTAATGAGCTAACTGAGTTTATCACTCATTTAACTATTACAAGTGATTATGAGATAAGATTACATTTTATTGTCCAATTTAATTAAGGGATAATTAAATTAGACACATTTCCAATTTATTAAATAAATTGAATTGCACACTAATGTATCGTTAGGACCCATCACTACATGACTTGTGGTCCCACACTAGTGTAGGTGTTGTCATGTTGTTTCTGGATGCAAATTTCATTGTTCCTTATTGCAAATTTCAACACTCCCTCTCAACAAGAAAGGAATCAATATGTCATGATCCAGTACCTTGGCATTTCCTTGCATGCGCACATGCACCTCTTGCATGCGACATGAAACACTTCTCTAGTGTTGTTTGCACATGCAACTTTTGCATGCAACACTTCTCTAGTGTTTCTCGCACATGCAAATTTTGCATGCAACACTCCTGAAACTAAATAGCCTCCAAAAAATTGAATCAGCATGATGAATTTGTCATCAGAGTCTTCCGACTATTGCTAGATACTTCACATGTCTACTAGACTCCCTGCGTTGTTGACATCTGCATCCATGCACTCTGCACTGCTGCCAACTCTGATCTGTGCTCCAATATCTGACACCTGTCACTCTGATTTCTGTCTTCCTGACATCTGACTGCATCAATCTAACCGATCCTACTACTACGGTACTGTGGGCTCCTCGTATCCAGGTTCGATCCATGAGACACACCATCTCAATGAACCCTTCCCAATTTCTTCTTGGGATTAATTCTTCACATCGCTCCGCCTCAAACCTGGAGGTATCGCTGCATGTACTCCCTCTGCCCTTCTGGCTCGAAATTTCCCCCTTCTGAAGGTCTCTGTTATGTGCCTCCTACCATGTCTAGTGGATGGCTCTACATGAGTGGTTTCTGACACTCCATGATCCTCCTCATGTGGTTGCTCCATATCTTGAGGTTCATCCTTTGGAACCAAGAGTTCCTCATCTGCATGCAAATCAAGCTCCCTCTCAAGGGAAAATCGCATGGATTTCTCACACTTCCCCATGGTACATCCCTTTCATGTGTCTATCTGCGCAAGAGTACCCTTTGGAAGCCCCGTAGAAATCTGTTGCATGACCTTCAAAGCTCCGTGGTGTAGATGGCCCAATCTCTTGTGCCATAACTCATCCTCATCCTAGCTCACCACTTTGTCTGCTTTACCCATCAATGTTGTGCAACCATCTACATCAATTCTATAGATATTATTGACACGAATCCCAATCTTCTTGGCTTGTCCTATGGCTTTGTGTCGAAGGAAAGTTTTCCCTTCACTAAAAACCACATCATAGCCTCTATCCTCCAACATTGCGACTGAAACTAAATTATTTTTCAAGCCTGGTACATGCATTACATATTTTAATAATAAGGGTTTACCTAACTGTCTCTGGAAGGTAACTGTACCAATCCCGGTAGCACTGTACCGCCTGTAATCACCCATTTTGATATACATCTGGAGGTCCTTCTCCTCCAAGCTACTGAAAAGTTCTTTGTCTCTCGTCATGTGGAAAGATGCACCACTATCCAAGTACCACACTAATCCCATCACACTTGACACCATGCATGAGATGAGAGACAAGTCTAACTCAAATTGTGAGGCCAAAGCCTCACCAGTTTCAGATCCTAAAGCCTTCTTGTTCTTCTTCTTTTGTGGACAATTAGTGGCATAATGTCCATGCTCATGACAGTGAAAACACTTCACTTTGGACATGTCGCACTCCTTGCCTTCTTCGTTGGTCTCAGATTTGGAATAGGATTTCTTTCCCTTTCCATTCTTCGCCTTACCAGCCAAGGCGCAATTTTCCTCATCATCTATCTTGGATGAGGCTCCATCCCTGGTATTCTGCCTGAATTCTTCTTGCACCCAATCCGACCAAAGTCGTTCCCAATCTGGCAGCTTCTCCCTACCATTGACAGAGTCTTGATAACTATGCCAAGTCCTAGGAAGGCTTAGAAGAGCTAGGCTCACCAAGTCATCATCCATGATAGTAATTCCGATGCTCCCAAGCTTATCTCGACATTGGATAAACTTGGTTAAATATTTCGGAATAGTGTCGTCTTTCTCCATTTTGATTTTCCTGAGCTTGTCCTTCAGTGCCAATTTTCTATGATCATTGATGCTCTGAAACAGATCTATCAAAGCCTTCCACATTGCATATGGAGTAACTTTGCCATGGAGACTTGAGACAATGTGGTCTCGTACTCCCTCCAATAAGATCCTCCTCGCCCTTGCTACCTTCTTTTGCCAAGCATCAAGAAGAGCGGCGTCTGCTGCTATGGGCTTGGGAATATCATTCTCAGTGAATTATTTCAACCCGTTGTCCTCCAGCACTGCCTCCATTCTGTCTTTCCATGCAATATAATTAGAGTTTCCCTCGAGTGCATACTCCAATCTCAAGCCATTGAAAGCCATCTTGATATATTGTCGGACCAAAGAATACTTCTGCAAATTCAAATGCTATTCAATCACAAACTCAATTTATCCTCCATTATAGTGATTTCTTGTGCCCTAATACCATGTAGAAATTATACAAACATATGTATATCAATGGACTCAATCCGATCAAGCAATGTACATCTAAATATAAATATTGAATCCTTCTACAAATCAATTGCAAAAAATAAACATGATCGCCAATCACAACAGGTAAAGAAAGAAGAAAATCAAACCACAACATAGATATTTTTTCCAGGGAAAGCTTACTGCTCAAAACCCCTCTATCTTCTATTGTATATTCACCAAGGAATCATGAAACAATTACAATGCACTCTTCTCACAAGAGTCTCATGCACTCTACTAATCGTCTCACATCGATTCAGACAAAATCGGGCCAACAATTGGCCAATTCTCAACTTGTCTTCAGCTTGCCTTGCTCAAGCAATTCATGAGGAATGCAATCCCTATTCCTTAGGAATTTCAGCCTTTCTCAATTGCGAAAGTATCATGGGAAATCCTATAGTGTTTTAACTACATCCGGGCAGTTGGTAATAACTCAATTGATAGTTAACTTCCCTTTAACCTTTGTCTCGACTGGGTCTCCACTGGAACTGACATGCATGCAGCTATTAAAAGTAAATCATCAGTTGCATGACAGATCACTGCATGTGAATAAAATTTAATTTAATTCACTTGGTCTCTCACTAGTGCAACAAACAGTTACAACTAGTTCAACTGACTTTAACTCACTTAATTGAGTTAACTGATTTCTCATGCATTAAACTAATGCACTAACTGCAACTTGAACTCTAAAACACATAGAATCACTCTGCATGCCTCACCAACCACCTCAACTCAAAATTCATGAGCTAACTGAGTTTATCACACTCAGTTAACTATTACAAGTGATTATGAGATAATAGTACATTTTATTGTCCAATTTAATTAAGGGATAATTAAATTAGACACATTTCCAATTTATTAAATAGACTGAATTGCACACTAATGTATCCCTAGGACCCATCACTACATGACCTGTGGTCCCACACTAGGGTAAGTGTTGTCATGTTGTTTCTGGATGCCAATTTCATTGTTTTTTGTTGCAAATTTCAACACGCAGAGCAGCCAGAGGGTTTGATCGAGAAGATATGCTTGCAGTGAGGGTCAGTGATAGTTCCGATTGGAAAGTCTTTTCCTGAGCCGGGAATACATAGCAGAGAAGGCAGAGAATAGGACGCGATAGAGGCAACGTAGCAGCTATGCAGAGGTAGTGTAGGGCCACGCAGAGGCAGCGCTGCATCCTTGAGGATATCAGTGATTTTGTTGAGGATCATTCAGATCTAGTGCCAGTGTGTCGGGGTGTGAGACCGGAGGGGCCAGAAGATCATATCCAGTCAATAGAAGATACGACAAAAGGAGTTGGCGTAGTTCCTAGCCAGGGTGATGCAAATCTGTGCAGTGGCAGCGCAAAGACTACACAAAGGCAACATGGGGTTATCCAGTTTAGTGTTGGGTCAGTGACAGATCTCCAATGTTAGTGTGAGGACATTTTCTCACTAATTCTCTGTCAGTAATTTTCTCTGTATGGATGGTCAGTAAGGCATCCTAGTTGTATTCAGAACTTATGCTTAATAATATCAAACCCTCAACTGATGCACTGGTTTTCTTGCATTGGGTTTTTACAGGGACTCTGTCCAAAAATAACAGTGTCGTGTGTGTTAGTTATTTTCTTGCTCAAATCTTGTTTCTGCATTTAACTTCCGTAGTTTATTTAAGTGAGGTTTGCAGTGTGATGTATTCATTGTTTGTCGTAGTTATCTGCAAATAAATTGTTAAGTAAAAATTAACAATTAGGTGAATATTTTCCAGTGGCTGCAATAGAATTCTGGATCTAAGAATTTTCACATTCTAAGTCATCTAGCCAACCCCAAGGATAAGTGATATGAAGAAATGACAACTCTAGGAAATGATGTGGGAGGCCAAATGGATCTCAATTATATTGTCCTTGTTGGATAAAACTTTAAGTTTTATCTCTAAATTTAATGCATCGTTGCATAGTGTCTTTAGAATTACAGAGTATAAGGTAGTTTACCTACCAAAACAACTTGCTTTTTCACAATTCAGGCTAGCATATAATGTTTTTAGACTTAGATAGACCTACTTTTGATTGATGGTTGCAACTAATTTTAAAATTTATATATCACATCATGAGACAGTTTGACTACAAACCATTATATGGTACAAAATCTAACCATTATTGTTAAAAAAAAGTTAATTACGGTCACAAATGAGAGTATTTAATATTAACATCCACTTATATTGGTGTTGATTTTCAAACATGTTTAAAAAACTTCATTTATCGACATGAAACGTTAAATGAAAATACAACTAGCATTTGCACCAAAAGGGTGCAAAGAAATGCCGATAGAAGTGTAGATGAACTATCACTGAACTTATAACTAAACTAAGCAATTTTTGAGGAGACATCACTATGATATTCTACCATCTTCTTTGAACAACATCTTGGAGATTGTAATGAGAAGTTGTTTGGATGGGGCACAAAAATAAATAAATAAATTGAGAAACACTCATTTCATGGGGTTCTCAAAAGCCTAAACAAATTGAATTGGTGTTCTTTTCTCGTGCAATTTAAGGAATCCCTGAGTACTTTTATCATGTTGTGATTTTGTATTGGCAACAAGTGGATTAAGTGCTCTCATTCTTGTTTCAAAGTTTAGAAAATGAATCTTGGAGGACTAGATAAGTTTAAAAGGACAACAATTTGTTTTCAAACAAAATATGGAAATTTTGAAAACATGATGAAGATGACTCTTACCAATTTTGTCATCATCCACACTAGCTTCAGACATTGTGTTATTTACTCCAAGAGATGATATTGCAAGCCACTCAACTTTATCAATTATTTATTTTGAGTGGATTGCCTCTGGAAAATTCATCTCCCCAAAGACATTTTCTATTTTCTGAAGAAGTGAGTCCTTGTTAGAAACGGATTCTCGAAAAGCACTTGCAGAATTCTGAATATATTCTAGCTCTAATTCCAGTACTTTAACACGCTTAGAAGCTTTCATTTCAGTTTCATGCAACGTATCATTTTTCTTCTGCAATTCCTGCAAACACTTTTCTAGCTCATTAGACTTGTCCACTAATGATTGTCTTAGTGTACTATGTTCTTGAACCAATCCTTTCCCTTTAGTGATGGCCAGACTAAGCTTTTCTCTGACTGATGACAATTTGCTTTCTGTTTGCTCAAGATTAGTTCTCATTTTGCTGTTATCCATGCTCATTTCTTTAAGATTCTCATAAAATTTATATAAACGGTCCTTCAGTTCCTTAATTTCTTCTTGATGCTGAGTTTTAATTGAATTCATTACATTTACTACTTCATTTAACTGGTCTACTTCCTTTTCTTTGTAACTGAAGACTTCTCTGAGGAACACATCGAAAGAAAGTGTAGGTTTTTTTCCAACAAGTTTCCATAATTAGAAGCAAGCTCAAGTATGCATTTATGAAACAGGTTCACTTGTGAAAAGACTACCTTGTACTTCTCAATAAGCAAAATGAGGCTTGTCTCCAGATAAGACATTCTCTCCGAGCAAGGAACTGCTGCCAAAGTCTCATCTTGAATGACTTCCTCAATGGCAGCTATTAACTTCTCTATGGTAGTGTCAAACTGTTGTTTCAAGTCAGAATGAAATTCTAAAGAGGCTTTCATTAATGTTTCCTTTTCTGAAAGAGATTTCCTAAGGGCATCTACCTCCAAATGTAAGGAATCTCTTTCATTTTCATTTTGAGCTGCTTGAAAAGCCATTTCATAGCATTTTTCATCCAGTACTGTGCACTTACCACTAATCTCTTCAAGTTGAGCACATTTCTGAGATAGCTCAACAAACTTAACATTCATATCTTGAATATATTGGTCCTTTGAAAACAAAACAGACTCAAGTTCTCTTATAGTGAATTCAAACTGTGATCTTTCATCCAATGCTTTCTGCAATTGTTTCACGAACTTGCTACAGTCAGCAACCACGATGTCCAACGCCACAAAAGATTGCATGTTTTCTTCTCCAACTTCACTAGACTCTGCATCCCGCAGACGATCAACTAGCTCTTCACTATGCTCAGTCATCCTCTCTTGCTGCTGGACCAACTTTCTAAGCTGATCATGGGTAATAGCAAGTTGTTGTATAGCTGAATCTCTCTCCTCCTGCATCAAAGAAACTCCTTAGTTTTTCAAATGAATTTTGCATTTCTGAAATCTCTAAACTATGGAATTCAAATATTACCTACAAGATTGTACATTCTGCAAGATTTTTTACTGCAATACTCACAGCAGTAGCAAGTTGCAAATCGATATTTGAGATTTCTGATTCATTAATAGATTTAGATGGTTGAATGGTTTCCTCGATGTTTTCTCCCCTATGAACTGTTGAATTTTGGAAATCAGTTTTGTGAACACCCAATGATGTTTCTTGGTCAGTATACTCTCCATGCAATGGTTCTGTTTGACTCTGCAACAAAGCGGAGTCACATCTTGTCTCAGGGATAGGTAGAAAGCCTTCACCCCTACCTCTGTTAACATATGTCTATGCGTGTGCACATTTCTTGAAAAATTCATATTTTCTGATGTAGCTTTATGAAGCTCAAGTACCATATCCTTCAATTGCTTATCACGTTCTGATTTTTCATCTTGCCTCCATAAATATTCCTTGCACTCATATAGCTCCGCAGAAAGTTTGGCATTCTCCTCAGAGAATCAACTCCTTTCTTCTTCAAGTTTTTGGTGGAAATATGCTTCTTCTTTCATTTTCTCCAGCTCAGCTCTCACTACATGAAGATCCTCAGATAGCTCTGCTCTCTCATTTTCTAATTTTTTGCCCAAGACCTTGAATTCATCAAGATCATTCATTGCTTTAACCTTTTCAGCCTTTATTTCATGCATTTCATTATTAATTTGAGATACTCGACCGTTAAGTTCATCAATCAGTTGCCTTGTTCTCATAGTTTCTGTATCAAGTTGTTCTTTTTGAACCATTGTAGAACATGTCTCCTGCTTATAGCATTCATAATCTCTTGTGATCTGTTCTTTAGCTTTAACTGTTTCATCTAGAATAGGTCTCATTTCAGCCGATTCATTTCTTACAAGCTGATTTTCTTGCTCTGTCTTTGCCATGTTCTTTGCATGCTCATCAAGTTGAGTTAAAAGATTGTGATTTTCATCGTTGAGACTTTGTACTTGAGTTCTGATCTTTTCTAACATTTCAATATATTCTTCTTCTCTGTCCTTGGCTCTCTTGATAAATCTTTCAACTTCAATTTCAAGACGAGCCTTGCCTTCTTCGGTTTCACCCATTGATTCCACTCCTACATTTTGTTCTACTTCCTTAAGAGCTACGTTTGAGATTCGATTGTTATCTTGCTTTGGTGAACGTTAAGGGCTTTGGCATACGTCGTCCACATGTACCAATGAGACAAAACCAGAGACCAATTGCATGCCCTGGATAACCTGCAAGATGTGGGGTTTTCCAGTGAGTAAGGACAACACCTTCTCGACGCTAGATGACACGCTGGGAGTTATGGAAGTCCCCATCACCAGAAGAGGGATAATAGTCACCACACACATCCCCTGTTCTTTCTCATATTGCAACGCAGCTTGCTCTGCAAGAGTCTTCGAAACTGGATATGGCCAAGTAGGGGGTTTCTTAGTCTAGAGGAAATCCCTGTCTCTCCATGCGCTTCACTGTTGTGGCCTTCATGCAAGACTTGACAACATTCAGGATTCCGTAAAAGGCATCATTCTCGGGATCTTTGGGTGCGAAATCGATCGGAGTGCCAAGATGAAAAACACCGTTGTAGCTGACAATAGTGGTGTCGAAACTATCGTCTTCCGACAACTCTCCTCTGAAGAGGTTCACCTTGTCCGTGGCTCCAGGAATGTGCGCACCTTTGCTTCATTCTCTGGATCGTGCACAACAACATGGACAGTGTAGCCCTAGATCGCGCACAATAGCATGGACAGTGTAGCCCTTGCCGAGTAACAACTTTACTAGCCAAGAGGCCATGAAACCTGCAACTCCCGGTAGACAGACAGTGGTTCCCCTGCAATCCTGACCATTTACAGTGGTTGCAACTGTTTTCAGGAAGAATGATATATGGCTTCAGAGTAAACGGTTGCGAATAGCTCGACGCTCTGTGGATTTATAGAAGAGAAACTTGAATGCCCTTGAATGGCATTAATATCAAAATAGGAGGAAGGTGAGAGCGTGATCTGAGAAAGGTAGATGAGCATTAACACTGGAAGTTGGATAGGGCTTGGTTTGATCTGGTACTCCAGTGATGAACACGACATCGAAAGAAAGTAGGATGTGGGACTCCAATTTCATTCAGATACAACAACGTTGACGAGAATTTTCCGTGGGAGTTGAACTGAGTGACACTATTGAGATTTTGCGACAGCTGTTGAAGACGATGAATCTCAACAGTGTCCCAAACAAGAACTCCCATAATAAAATGCCTATCGGCATAATTATGAATGCTGAAAATTTGAACAACCCAAGTCAATCTCCATATGGAATTAATTATCATTAGTGATAACAACCCATATCCTTGTCTAATATTGTTGATACTAACATTGTGCTTCTTTTTAACTTATATTTTGAATGATAAAATTAAATATTTTAACTATTATTATTTAATATTTCTAATTATTATATATATTATAGGAATAAGTCAATTGAGGGGTTGGGTGAAATGGTTGTTATCCTCCTCACTTAAGTTCAAATCTTAGTTATTGACATGATGAGCTATATTACCTTGATAAATATTGTTGTAATGGCTTAGTGCCTTTGAATATTGTTGCATTGACTTTTAGCCTTGTGAACTCTTAAGTAAATATACATGTGGGTTGTCCAAGTACCACAAACCTGACTCTAGCATTTAGGAGGGAGTCTTAGTTAGTCGAGTTCCTATCATTAAAGTATCTCTGCTATTGAGAAGTCGTGGGTTCAATTCTCTCAACACAATCAGGGTAAATCTTTGTGTATGAGTCAGCAGGAAGTGATCCCTTCAGGTACATTTTCCTGATACAACATTTTGTGGACTTAGTGGTCACCGTTCTTCAGAGACAGTGAACCATATAGAAATATATATATAGACAGAGAGAGATGAGAATAAAGTTACAAATTAAAAAAACATAATGAAAAAACTGACCAATCGATTATGAAGGAGAGAAGACATAGTACATAGCGAGATTTTTGGACGCAGAAGTGAAGATGGGTAGGATTTCTTTTGTGTTCATTCATGTCTTCATCACTGAGCATCGATTTGTCCCTATTGCAAGCAGCGAAGCATTCTTCCCTAGAGATCGGAGTCCCCATTGTATGATTGAGAGGTTTTTGTAATTTCTAAGTCTCCTCGCACAAGTTATGGATGTCGTCCCACTTTCCAGAAAGCAATTTTGTTGTCAGGATTATACATCAGAGAAGGGGTCATGATCATGTCATGCTAGGGGAGGTATTTACTGTCATGATGTCATGTATGCACTTGCCAAGGCTCAAATAGTTTCTTTTGCCCTCTCCTAGCGAAGATTTGATCCATCGCTTTCAGATCGGGGAGTTTTCCTGGAGAATTCGCGGCTACATGACACTCCCATGTGTCTTCTGGCAGATCTAATTCAAAGGCATGATAAAACGCCAAGCCCAAGAGTAGTGATCATTTTCCTCTCCACTATATTGTTCAGGGACTGGGATGCAAGGCCTATCTCGCGCCCATGGAATCTACGACTTTTTCTTTGTACAAATCATGATGACGCAATTGTATTGGGCAAAAAGGAATTTTTCCAGGTTCTTGCAAAATCCCATCTAGACGATTGATCTTTATTAGGGTTCGAAAGGACTTATTGATGTAGGGATTTGATTCATTGGATATGAAAGGACAGATGGTTTTTCCATCAGATCTATGTAAGTCCTTAATATCCCTTCACCAATTATGCATCGGCAAATGGCATCAAAAGTGAAGGGGGGCGCTGATGGTCAAAACCTAGATCTACCTATGGGAGATTTTTCCAGATTTTTGTTAAATCCCTAGATGGGAAATCAACTTCTATGAGAGTATGGCCTGGAGATCATATCCAAACTCTCAAGCAAAGATACAAAATTTAATGGGTATTCCTACAATCCTCCAAAGCAAGATTTTCGCAAGGAAATTATTGCAAGAGGACTTCAAGCTACAAAATTATGGAACTGAACAAGATCCGACTATTATCCTTAATATGAGATTACTTGGAGGATGTCCTAAATCTAGTTCCCAATGTCCAACTTCTTTCAAGGATGCGGTTATAGGAAGATATGATTTGCAGAAAAAGAAAAATCTGCCCCTCCCCCCATATCCCTGGCCCCTATATTGTGGAACAGATGAATCAGGTATCGGCATTGACAATAAATCTACTAGAGGTCAATGAGCTCTACTTCGAGTTCCATTCAAGAGCATTCATATGCAGATTTAACGGTTTTTGGCCCAAGATGGAGGATTTACATCCATGAATATATTTCTCTTCGATTGAAAACTATGACATTCACCCATGCTCTAGGGGCTTTTTTATAATGAAATTTGATACAACAAAATATATGGATTTCATCTTGAAAGAGGGACCATGGTTCTAGGGCAGTGCAAGTTTTTTTATGACCCTGTGGTTTTCGAGTTTTGATGCAAATACCATGGTGGTTTTTAAGATGTCAGTGTGGGTCGGGTAACATAATCTTCCTTTACATTTCTGGCATCACAAAGTGCTAGAAGGAATCAACAACTCTTTGGGGAAATTCCTAAAGGTGGACGTGGATAGACTTACAAATGGAATATTCACCTTTGCTTGGATTTGTGTAGAGGTAGACCTTAATAAAAGTTTACCATATCATATTATTCATATTCATAATAATGTGCAATGGACCTAGATTCTAGACTTTGAAAATACGGCATTTAGATGTCGAATTTATCTCCAAACTGGACATCTTCAAAATTTGTGTCCTTGGGAAAAGAAAGACCCCAAAAGAAAAAAGAGACAAGCCCTAAAGCCAAATGGATGGTAGTTCACAGGTACACAGGTAGACGAGGCAAAGAAAGAACCCCATAATACTACAGAGAATGTTGAAAGAACTCCCAGGAAATCATAGAGAAAAGCAGGGTTGAGCAAGTGGATTCATTGATTCTAGCCAAAGTGCCAACGTCTACAATTCACCAGCAACAGAATGTGAAGATCTCTCAAGAAAAAGAAGCAAGTGGTACCAAAAGATTCCATGGATCAGAGAGTTCAAACTCTGATAAAGAAACATCTATAAATGTAGAAGAACATCAAATGGCTATTGTATCTTCCACTCCCAACCCTGATGGTTGGCGGAAAGTGGAGAAAAATAAGGGTAGGAGAGATTAGATTAGTGTTATTTATTTTATGAGCTTTCTATCTTGGGTACGAGGTCAGGTTGGTTTGATCGGAGGACTTTTTTAGCATACTTTTTTATGTCTTTTGACATCTACATGTAATTTTCATTACATTAATGGGAATTATGATTTTTCCTTGGGAAAAAAACCAACCAATCCAAAATGGATTTTACGAAAATCTCTCTTTTTCTTTTCTAATAACAAAATTTAATTTTTCAAACTTGATCCGATAGTCCAAAACTCATTTTCACTTTAAAGGTGAAACAAACCTTACCATTGTGATGGTTGCCCTTCCAAAAAAACCCATTAAATATGGATGCTGTGGAGAACATCCAATAGAGTTTGAGAGGAAATGGAGACGCAGAAAATGAAGGACTTGGTATAAAAAGCATATTCAAAGAAGACTCGCTTTGAACCAAGGCCATTTACAGCCTTACCAATGAGTAAAATGCATAAAATCTCTGCCCGATAATGCAGTGCACATTTGTTACCATTTCTGACGCCTAGTAAGATCGCCACAAAATTTTGGTTTTCCTATTTGAGTTTCCAGGGTAAATAATCTATCATTACGGTGTGTGTTTGACCACTGCGAGTTAATTGCTTCATTTTGGCAGATCATTGTGAGTGTTTTTGTGCAATTAACGAACTAAAACACACCTATAACTTCGTTCCAGTTCTGTTTTTTTTAATGGTTGTGTGGGTACTGTATAAACTGCAAGAATTACTCCAAAATCGCATTACATCAATGGGTTTGCTGGGTGATTTCCTCAGTCAAATCATTGTGTGAATTGGGCCGAATCTAGTAGCATATACTCTACACTTTCCAATGCCTTGTTGATTGTTTGAACCGTTGGTTTGCCGGGGATTGCTATGTATGCTCTGTACAGGGCGTAATAACTCTCCTACAGACACCATTGGACTTTATTCTACCATATACTTAACCACATTGCAGTTTCAGCGGTCCTCTTTGTTTTGTGCAAGACAACAACAAAAACGCACTATTTACATCTACCACCAGTCCTTTTCGTGGCTCGATATCTTCTCAACCTCTGTATCTTGTTAAATCACTCAGCATCCATATGTATGTTTAAGTAATTGCTTGACTGGGCAAAGGATTGTGTCCCTGAATATTGTGCAGACACATTCCAGAGCAGAATTACCTTTCAATATTAGAATTCAGTCTCATATGGCAATTGCTATTACATTTTGGCACCACTTGTTAATGAATGCAGTTTGCAAATAAAGTTTAGTGTTGTGTAGACTCATATTAATAAGCAAGGTTTATATTCACTTGGCTATAGATTTTAATTCCCTGGAATTTCTAACCAAGCGTCGCAACCAGTTAACAACCCACAGTTAAGAGCCATGATCTTAGCCTATTTCTAATTGCACAGACCTCATTTAACTTTATTCCAAAGAGTATCTGTATTGCTGAAATGGATAGACCATAGGCCTGCCATTTACAGATCACAAACAAAATTGTCGCTACAATTTGCATGTAACCTTGCCAACACAAGTCATCCACAAAGAACATCTTCCTTGTGCAACTCTACCAACTTAGTCAATCTTTGACTCATCATTTTGGACCATAACCTTCGAGTTACAATTCATAGAAACCCACAACCACAAGCACAGGGGTGCAGAAATACACTTTCATCCGGTTACCCATTTAGTTTTTTTCTAAATAGGATGTCCTCATTTAATTGTGAATCATGGAGAGATCTTGTTTTGAGGGCTGAAGAAAGGTTCCTCCCACTCACCTGCACCTCCCAATGCATCTTCATTTTGACACACAAATGTCCTACCCATGGGAGGCCCAATCTGATATCTCTATATTATTGCTCCACAAATGTGGACTCCTTTATTTCGTATCCCTGTACAGCAAACATGTTGTCTTTGCAAGTGGGAACTTGGGATCACCATCATTTGAACACTATAAATATTGTCCTCCACATGGGAGGTCACGTCTTGATTTTATATTTGCGGAGCTGATATATTTTCTCATTTCTACAAAATGGATGTTGCATTTTTAATTGGGAACTTGAGATTGTCCTCTGTTTTAGTAATTGTGAGAGATATGAGTACTTGAGTATGATGGAAGTGATATACTTCAATTGGGTAAGGATGGTGGACGTGATATATTTCAATTGGGTAAGGGAAGTGGAATGTGTTAGTGGACATTCTAAGCTTATAGTTGAAAGAGTCTTGAATAACACTGATTATTTCAAGGATGGTGGAAGTGATATGTTTCAATTGGGTAATGTGTTATGAATAAAATGATATAAATAATGATTAGTTAATTAGTAATTACGTTGAAGAAGCATGTTTAGATGGGGCATGACCCTCCGTGAAGAGGCACCTGCCTAGGTATATAAGCAGGTTTCATTTGTAACATCAATCATCATTGCATCATACATTTTATAATAATATTTGTATCATCAATGGATATTTTCATATTCCAAGTCTTCTGGAGTATTTAATGAGAAGTATGAACTTTGTTCACTTATTTGGTATCAGAGGAGTTCGAGCCTTCAGTCGCTTATATATATAAAGTGGCCAAAAGAAAAATATTTATTCGAAAAGAAAAAAGAGGAAAGATAGAAAAAAAATATATATATATTCGGAAATTAGTGAAAAAAAAGGTAAAAAGATGATTTCCACAAAACAATGGTTTCTTTGCAGTATGTCACTTTTGCTCACAAGGATATCCTAATTGTCACAAATCACTCAGAAATCAAAACGTTGTCTACATAAAATGTTATAAAGCTTTTACTTTAGTTGAATGTCTAAGTGATACAGAAAAACAAACATTAGCAAGACAGAAGAAAGAATTAATGACAAAAGTTGAGAAACAACATACAAATTTTAATAACGAAATGAAGAAGAAAGAATCCAAATTACAAGATAAACACCCCTCATCATCCCTACAAAACGATGCAATCCCATGTACTGAGAAATTGCAATTGAAAGAGCAAAAGAAAGACATAATAGCCGAACTTTGACAAAGCAAGAAAGTGTTACAACAAGAATATGAAGGTCTTACAAATATGCATTACAAACAAGTAATGGAAAAGGATGAAGAAATTTCTCGCCTCAAGGACTACGTCAAAAAATTAATTGCACAAGTCAAAAACACTAAGGTCACAAAGAAAGAACTCAAAAAACACTTATCAGAACAAGAAGAGGAAAATTTATGTCTAAAGAACCTTACTAAAAAATTATTAGAACAAATCAAAAGTTTAAAAGACGAAGAGAAGAATACTAAGGATAAAATCAACAATTCAGAAAACAAAGAAATTTTACATCTAAAGAATCATAATCAAACCCTTCTTACGCAAGTAAAGAAGCTCAAAAGTGACAAGAAGCTACTTAATGTCAAGTTAGAAAAACCTACTCAAAAAGAAATATCGAAGTCTTTAGTTCAAGTTGAAGAAAAAAATCCAAACTTTGATCTAGTCAATATTCCAACTGAAGAAGAGGACAAACTAGATGAAGTAAATATGTACTTAGAAGTTGTCGTTTTAGCAACAAAAGATTCAAGTGAAGATCCAGAAATTAAACTTTCAACATCTAGAGATAAAGGAAATCAGGTACTTCAATGTTATGAATATAACTCATAACAAATAGAATAAATACAATAAATGTAAATAATGAATAATCAAGATAATAGTCATTAGTTAACTGAAAAGGCATGTCTAAAAAACATGCCCTATCATGAAAGGCCACTTGCCTAGATATATAAGTAGGGCCTCATTGTAACATTTATAATCACTTATACATTTTATATATAATAAATTATTATTACAAATACCTTGTGTATTTTACAATTAAAGTCAACAAGCCTACAGTTTTGTTGCCCCATTTGGTATTAGAGCCAAGTTCGTGTTGTGACTGCCTTCCGCTGCTGCTAGCTGCCTTCAGCGATTACCAGCAGTGTTGTTGCCGCCACCGTGGTGCTGCTTCCACATTCAGCGTTCTTTGAAATCGCTACCGCTCGATGTCTTCATCAATGTGGATGGCCAATTTCAACAATAGATTAATCAATCTTGAGGATAAGGTTACAGAACACTCTGACGACATCAAAAAACTTCAAGACACGACAAATCGGATAAAAAGGCAAATTTGGCAAAACCATAGCAAGTCCACAGACAATCATAATAAAGCAATGCAAAAGTTAAACGTCATCTGCAACAAGATAAATCTGACGCAAGAACCAATATTCCCGAATATTGGACATAGTCAATAGAACAATTCAACTGATTCAGGAAATTTTGAAGATCTTGATGAAGCTAATATAGATCAAGATGAGGATCTAGATGAAGTTGGTATTGATATAGATGAAGATAATGTTGAAGAAGACATTGATGATGAAGAAGAAGAAAAAGTGGATTATGGAAAAGAGGGTGAAGAAAACCATGATCAAAAAGGTGAGAATAACGCACAAAACATTACATTTAATAATAATGGAGGAGATAAACTTGATCATAATGAAGAAGATCCACTTGAAGATGAAGATGATTTTAAACAAATTTATCCTCAACAACTTCAAAGGGTCGATGAATTTAACTTCATTGTTGATATCTTATCCTCCATTAAAACCAACAATGTAAATGCTGAGAGTAATGATGCTAGATCACCTTCCTTACAATCAAATTTCACCGTTGATTCTTTACGTGCCATTTATGCCCACAATGTAAACGATGAGGTGCCTGGTATCAAAGGAATTCCTTTCCTTATGAAAATCATTATGGTTTTATTAATTCTAATAATCATTATAATTCATATGCCCTCAAACCTCCAAGTAAAAATACAAGGGAAACCTTAGCTTTAAGAGCAGTGATATGGGAAGATGTTTGTCTTAGTTATGGCAAGAATGGTGGAAAGTTTGAAATAAATGCATTCAAACCCAGTTCAAAATATCCCCATCAGTTTTTTTTTTTAATGCAAATGACAATGGGGATATTCTTTGTTTTGTGGAAGCATGTAAATTGCTTCGTAAATCTATAAAACCTTTTTGCAATATCCTAGACGAATTTACAAATGGGGATTATCATTATTCTTTTGATCGAGCCATTATACACTACAGATTTACGCTTCAGTGGTATCATATCACTACTAGACATGGAGCTGCGTTGGTGGAAGGGCTAAGAAAAGGAATGAAGAGACAGATGACAATTTCATTCACCGATTGCTCCAGCCCTTGTGGTGGAGAGGATGATAAAACGCCATCGTCGTGGCTTCGAGAACATATGTTTGAGAAGGCGGTGACTCCCCGCGATTTTGGAAAATTGAATGGCTTGGTAATCCCAAAGTTGTATGTGGAGAAATATTTGCCACCGTCAGTGTCATTGCTCCTTCCTCTGCTGCATTCGGTTGATTCCACTAGCACCTCCAAACAACCTAGGTCGGTTATTTCAGACGTTGCCTCGTCCGCGAAGTTAAAAAAAGTCAAACCACTGTCAAAAATTGAGACGATGTCCAACCCGCTATGGAAATTCGAGACGCTATCCAAAACGTTGTTACCTCTCCGCAAACGTTGTCCAAACCACAGTCGAAATTTGAGACGTTGTACAAAAACGTTGTTACCTCTCCGCCATGCACTCACCCCCGACCGCATCCGTCCCGTTGCACTCATTGTTGTCCACATCGTGCCATCAACCATGGCATCTAATCAATCTGTTGATACGCTGCCTAAACCCTGTCGTACAGGGCTCAAAAGTCACATGTTTTTGTCCACTGTCATGCTGTTTAAAAAAAAAATCAACATGGTTCAAGAGCCGTTGACTCGGATACATTCTTACGCCTATCGATGGTAGTGTCCAGGATATCCGTTGATGCGGGCGCTACGAGGCAATTAAACTGTTGCGGGTGCCACGTGCTGATCCAGGTCAACTAAAAAAAAAGCAGTTGTCAACAATTCAGTGAACAAGTTTAGTAAACGGTGTAAGGTGCGACGTTTAAAGAACGAACGGTGGACGGTTTCGATTTAATTAAAATCATAATTAAAAAGTTGTAATATATATAAATTATAATTATATAATTTATGTATATATATAATATATATAATATTATTATTTAATTTAAAAATAAAAATAATAATAATAATTCTATATATATATATAGATTATTACAATTTAAAGAAAAAATAAATAAATAAATAAAATCGAAGAAAGAGGCAATGTTATGAATATAACTCATAACAAATAGAATAAATACAATAAATGTAAATAATGAATAATCAAGATAATAGTTATTAGTTAACTGAAAAGGCATGTCTAAAAGACATGCCCTATCATGAAAGGCCACTTGCCTAGGTATATAAGCAAGGCCTCATTGTAACATTTATAATCATTTATACATTTTATATATAATAAATTATTATTACAAATACCTCGTGTATTTTACAATTAAATTCAACAAGCCTACAGTTTTGTTGCTCCATTCAAATAAATCAAGGAGACGACATAAACGAAATAAGGGAAAATCAAATCACTAGAATCCATTATCAACATTCGAATCATGAAAGTAGACAATTTGATCATGCTACGTATTCAGAACAGAAACAACAAATTGATGTTCCGAAGAACACTAATTTCTCTGCAATCCACTCAGGGATAACAATTCATCACAAGTTGCCAGTCACTGCAAGATTCCATAGAAGATTGATCTAGGATGGTTCGATCTCTTCTCAGTGCGACAATTTTGTTTGTCACTTAGAGGATCATATCAACTTATATCGACAAAGATGACTGCCTTGAGATGAGAAAACATTCGTAGTAGAAAAAAAGATCAAGCATTTTTCATTAACAAGCTTTGAGGGAAAAAAATTTTGAAGAGGAAGGCAATGTTATGAATAAAATGATATAAATAATGTAACCAATAAATAATGATTAGTTAATTAGTAATTAAGTTGAAGAGGCATCTCTAAATGGGACATGACCCTCCATGAAGGGGCACCTGCCTAAATATATAAGCAGGCCTCATTTGTAACTTCAATCATCATTTCATCATACCTTTTATAATAATATTTGTATCCTCAATGGATATTTTCATATTCCGAGTCTTTTGGAGTATTCAACAAAAAGTATGAACTTTGTTCACTTCAAAAATATGGTGGGAGTAATATATTTCAATCGAGTAAAGGGAAGTGGAATGTATTAGTGAACACTTAGGTTTATAGTTGAACAAATGCCTCATAGATTAGGGCAGCACTCCCACCCCTGCAAATCACCAAGGAAAACTCGTTCTCCCTTAGGATAATTCTCTACAAATTCTATGGCGAATACACTACTAATTGCTAACTTCTCTCAGCCCCCGCGAAATTCTTCTGCGCCCTTGGAGTAGCAAGCACTAGCTGAAAGAAACCTGTAAAATAGCTCCTCAATGATCCAGAATCGACTCCCCAAATTCTCTCCTAGGGTGCCACTCAGAGTTCACCAAAGGAAGAGTTGGAATTTCCGCTAACAACACATTTGTCTTGGCTAAATAGCTCAAGAGAACTAAGGTTTGAATTGTAAAATGAGCAAACGATGCCAAAGTGAGGCCCTCAAACTCTATTTATAATTTGCTGACCTCCTCTCCCCTTGTGGACCCCACTCTCGCTCTCTCCTATTCCCATTTCCTTCTCTTTTCTCTCTTCTCTAAGAGTGTGAGTTCCCTCCTTGGGTCGAATTTCTCTTTTCTTGTGGCCCCCACATTCCACTAGAGCTGCAATTTTCCCTTTTTCTCCTAAGTCCCAATGCTGGAATTGACTCCTCTTCCAAAAATTGTCACTAGTGCAGAAAATCAAAATTAGGGATATTACAGTATTGGACAGTTAGCAGTTTCATCTTTGGAAATGGAGAAACAAATAATGCAATTGATCCCCAACAAAGCAAACCTCCTGTCCACTTTAGATTTATAGGTTGATCTTTGGTGGGACTTTCATTAGTTAGATTCATATAAACTTGTGGAGCTCAGAGATGCAGCTCTCTGAATGTACAGGAAGGCCATAACTGCTCTCATAATTGGGATTCTCTCTCAAACATGGTCCAAAGGTCAAGCCTTGATCTTGTCAATTGTTTAAGATACTTTGAGGTAATGTATAAATTTGTACAGAAATGCCTCCTGAATCTATGATAAGCCCTAAACATATTTATGTCAACCTTATGTGGCACTTTCATTAGCTACATGCATCCAAACTTCTGGTGCTCAAGTTCAATGGGAAAGGAAAACCATTACCACTGTCAGAATGTTGGATTATCTTTCTAACATGGTCTAAAGTTCAAGCCATAATCCTGTCAATTGTCTTTCATAATAGGCTTTGCTGTGAAGTTATACACTATATTATATAGAAATGCCTCTTAAATGTATGATAAACCCTAAACATATAGTATGGTTAAAATTTTACACTTCCGTTACAACTGGAGATAGTAACCATGGATACTGGCATTTGTGGCCATTTCTTCGTAGTATGTACTAAACATCCATCTGGCAACGTTTAGTGACCACAAAGGCTAGTCACCACTTTCTAGTTCATGTCTGATATTCAATGCCATCAGTTATTTCTTGCAAAAGGGTGATGGCAATTAAAATTTAAAACCCCTGGAATATTTCGTTTAGAAGTTTACTTTTTGCAATTGTTCAACTTCCAATTACATAAACGAGGACTGAGATCAACACGTAGACTTTATAGGGGACAATTTAGGAACAAAATTAGCATAATGCAGTAAAGCAGATTGCATATACTATATAGATATATGCCCCATAATTCTGTTGGTAATAGTATGTGAAGTTCAACTGTTACAGTGAAAAATATCAAAACACTGCAAAAAATTCTTAGACTTATTTTTCTATCTAGTATTGCCTTTATTTGTTTTTAACCATATTGTTGATCAATAGTGCAAAATAACATGAATGATTCTAGTGAAAGATTCATTAGCTTTTACAAAGATTGACACACGTACATGATCCATTTTACCAGTGATATATATCATACTTTTTGTACACAACACATAAAAAGATCAAATTAATGTACATCCCAGAAACTTTATTCATTGTGCCAGTAATAAGGGCATAGTGATCCTTTTCTATGCAATACCCTTGGGACAAAGTGCCTCCCAGAAGGATATATCATACACTTTAAGATGACAAATCATTAAGAGAAGACAAGATATGGTGTCTTTGACAACCATGAAAATGCATCCATGCTTACCTAGCACTGAATGCTCTTGTTTGGCATGACAATACAGATTTATAACTTTTGCCAGCTCAAATCCTCAGCAAAAGACATCAAACTTACATGGTTAAAGAACCCCAAGCAATTGTGTTTTTTCAATTGATAAGTTAACTGAACTATTCCTATGGAAACTGTAAAATATTTGACTGGGAATGGCAAGCAAAACAATCAGTGCCTACAACAAGTCACTAGTGAAAAATAGAAAATGTTGAGAATGAATTTTAAGAAGAAAAAAAATGAATTTAAGTATGCCAAGGGCAAAGCTAAAACATATCATAGCACTCCACTTGAATAAAAGAGATTCCCTTGTCAAAATTGTGGTCAGAGTCCAGAAAAGGCTTCCAGATTCAACTCTTCTCTTGTCCTTGATGTACTGCGAGAATTTCTGGCATGTTTATCTTCTGAATTTGCAGTATGTCCAGAGTTCAAGGTGTTGACATAGGAATATGAAGCCCCAAGCTTTGGAGGCTGGTCAGCTGTACTTATTCGGCAAGCAAGAAAACGCCTTATCAGCCCTCTTAGAAAGGGGGCCATTGTATCTGGTTCATACTCCAAATAATACATTATTCCTCCCATGCATAGGCTGAAAAGTGCCACCTGTGAAAGAAGATCAGAATTTTGATTGGTATATAGAATCCAACATGGACCTGCTTTCAAACTTGTTGAACTCCAAACCTCAAGTACAGTCAGAAAGCACAAATATAAAACCAGAAATTGTTCTATCAAGATCAAAATTGGTTCAACAAGTTTGAAAACAAAGGCAAGAAAAAAGACATAGACTAATATTTAAGGAGATACCGAAAGATGGATTCAAATCAAATGGAATTCAAGAAAGATCTGAGATCATACTTCAGCGTTTCTTATGTCTGGAAGCAGATGTCTGTTCACTAAAATATACCACAATGAATCTGCAGCTCGAGGAAGCACATAAAGAGCTAATTCGTCTCGTCTGCTCTTCTTCTCCAGCAAGACAGACAAAGCACCCATGCCTCCAGCAAACCAATACACAAGCTTATGGTCCCTTATTGAAACCTTTCTTTGCAAGCATATAACTCCCTGGTATTTGACAACAACAGACTGTTAGATCTGGGCAGCAAACTGGAAAGAGAAGCTTTAAAGGAGATAATCCTGACAATAACAGACTGTTAGACCTGGGCAGCAAACTGGAAAGAGAAGCTTTAAATGAGATAATCATTACATACCTGAAATATTCCTACAAAGGACGACAGGAATGATGTAGAGCGCACAGCCCCATTAATAGCATTCCAACATGTCCGTATTGGAGACTCCATAAACTAGTATACAGTAAAACACAAATTCACTAAATATGAACTATTTCAACCAACTTGACACACTTACGGTAAAAAACTGATTAGAACTCAAATTGTTCTTCATATGTAAAGAAAAGGTTCTTGGAAAATATTCATCCGGGAAGTAAAACATGATAAAAGGAGAAATAGAAATAGATGTTATAAGAGACATATGTCTGAAACTCCAAACAAACGAGACTATTTCCAGCTTTTGTTGAAGCAAAATGAAAATACATGTCTTATCAGAAGAGGTGTGAAATACCAAAGTATGTGACTATATGCGGATATGCATGCAAGCCAAATTATAGCACAAGAAAATTGGAATAAGTAATATTTCAAGGACTCGAGGTATCCCCCCAAGATATGAATCAATTTGTCTGTTACTCCTCTTCTACTCTTTACTTCTTTCAATGGGTACATTAGATTAGGCCAAACTAAAACAGGGTAGACTTACAAAGTGCCTCACAATGAACTTTGAATATCTTCTATAATTTACAACCAATTTATTGCTATATTACACACAAAAACCAATACATGGAAATCAATAATATTATCACTGGACAAATTGACTGAACTGACCAACCCAAAAAACGGATTTTAAAAACTGATTAAAAAAATCGACCAAAAATATATATAAAATATTCAAATTTGGATTTAAAAAATATATATTCATGTGTATCCATGTCAATCCAAACCATTAGACACAAATATGCAGATTTTTCTCATGCATATAGCAAGGATGCATATGACCAGAATAGCAGAGTTTAGGTTCACATTTAGGTTTTCGGGTTTTAACTTTGGGTTTTGGGGTTTTAATGGGAGGGGTTTAGGTTTTAGGGTTTTAATTTTTTCATCTTATTATTAAAAATAGTTCTCTTTTAAATGGGCCTTATGCCTTCCATATGATGCCATAGAGAACTGGCCCTGGTTCAGGCCAACAATGGTTGCTTCCATATACAACTGGTCGGTTTTGTATGTAACCAACCTTTTATTATAGGAACCACCAATTTCGTCTAGAAAGCATCCTGAACCAGTATGACCAGTTGGTTATAATTACATTAGTGAAGATACATGTACATGGGGAGATGTACATAGTAGTACATCTAGAGACCACCTCCCCCACCCCCCAAGAAAAAGAACTCATGGGATGGCAAGGTATATGTCAAGGTAGGACATAGGATACCCTGCCCCAAATATATAAATATTAAAAATAGATTAGTGTTTAAATTTTAAACCTTTTATGAAAATTGAAATTGGTAACAATGGCGAGCCTACTGATCGTAAGTCTAGCAGACAACCCTCCCATCAAGTCTAACTGTCGCAATGATTTTGGCATTTCAAAGGAAAAATCTCTCAACGACGGTCGTGACGATGTAAGATAGCAAGAAGAATGATATTGAAGAAACTCTGAGAAGACGCCATCCTAGCCCAGAGTTTAGAAGACGAAGGAATCTCACTCTCTTTGACTTATCAGAAGAGAAAGTCGTCAATGCTAAAGATGGATCTAGGGTTGCTTCCTCCACCGCATCCAAGCCTCGATCTCACTCTGATACCCTGCCTCCAGCCACCATTGATGTGGTTGTTGGAGATTTACAGGTATATGGCAAAGGAAATGTTCTTGGAAGGTTTGATTTCAATGTCCTTTTCGACTTTGTTGATGGATCTGCACCTTTAGTAGACATTAGTTTGCATTCTCATGAGAGTCTAGACTCTGAAGAATTCCATCCAACTTCAAGATCTAGCCAATCAAAGTAGAGGAGTTTTTTTTCTCTTTGAAATCTTTCCTGCAGCTCAACTGAGGGTTTTATCCCAGATCTAGTGAATTTTCCAATCTTTGTACAATCATTCTTAGGGGGTTCCTTCTGCATGTTGGTCAAAGCCTTGAATCTCGTCTCTTCACGCACCACCAAAATCCAAGACTAGTTGTGAATCTCCTCTGGCAATTTCCTACTCGTGTACGACAGAAGATGGCTTCAAGGCCTGAAATCCCTCAAAGAATATGGCATAGCCAAGGATGCCTCTATTTCTCTAAATACCAAATTGAGAGGTGGAGCCAGAGGATGGGGGGCACCTTCCTCCTCCCAACCCAAGACTTTTAAGGAAGTCCATAAGCCAAGAAATTCATCTTAGAACCCCAAGGATCTACTAGGGCTAGCATTTGTTGTGGATCAGGCAACAAATACCCCATCTCTTGAAGTGAAAAGTGTTTTAACCAACTTCGTGGTTGCAAATTATGAACAACAGGCGATTATATGTCATTTTAATGGATTTTGGCCCTCGACATCTGCTCTCCAGGAATGGGTTCACCAAAACTAGTCACAGAACACAGAGTTTCTATTTTGCTCAAAAGGATTCTTTGTGGTGTTCTTCAAAAATTTAGAGGACCAACAAAAAATTTTTGACCAGGGTCCCTGGTTTTGGGGTCATTTTGGCCTCTAAATGCAACCATGGTTTCTTGACATTAATCCTCTTGCCATGACGTCTTTGGCAACTCCAGTATGGCTAAGGCTTCCTAATTTTCCCATCCATTTGACACATCTGGATATCTTAGAAGACAACGGAAATTTAATAGGTTGCTTCATCAAAATAGACATTGAAAGGCTTTCAAAAGGAATTCTCACATTTGTTTGCATATGTGTCAAAGCGGACCTCAATAATGTTGAGAAATCTAGGGCATTTACATTAGGTGATTTCTTTTCATTAGAAATTGTTTATGAACGCTTTTTACTTCTTTAGATTAGGATCTTTTCTCCTTATCTTATTAGTGTTTTCTTCATCAAAAAGTAACCAATACATAAACATAAGTATACAAGGGACACAACATGTAGCCTATAAGCCAGGGCCAAAACCTCTCACTCTTTGAGAGGAAAATCTGCATCAATTCTTCTTATAGAGATTCCAATTGACGAATACCAAGACCATGACCCTTGACATATTTAGCCACTCCAAGACCAAGACATCATTCTCTTTGGCAGTCCTCTTCTTGAGTCCTCTTCCACCGAGATCTTCACCATTGCCAAGACACTGAGATCTTCTACACGCTTTAATACTAAGAACTTCTTCACTGATATAACACCGAGCTCTTTCCTTTTTGGCAACACTGAGATTCTTTTGGCACCCAATTCTTCTAGCAGTGATAGCACCGAACTGTGGTCCAAAATTCTCCACGTTGTCAATGTTGTGTATACTAAAGAGGGATCCGAATTCTCTTTCACATAACTGCAGCCTTCACCGAGTTCATACATTATACTGAGATAGCACTTGAAGTATCATCCATCACCATGACACCGAGTTCCATAATTGAACATGATGCAGGAGCATTCTTCAAAGCTTATAAGACCCATGAGTTTTATTTCACATTTACTAAAGGGAGTGGGTTCCCTTAATCATTTTATTTATTTTCCTAAGTTTAGTCGAGTTTGAGGAAATTTAATTGTAAATTGATTTATGGAGAATATGTCGTTAGTTGTAGAAATCTTAGGGATGAGTGAGTAATCCTAAGGAAAGTGAGGATTTGAGGGATTTAAAGGTCTAATCTAGGATTTTGTTGAGTAAAGAGTGGAGCTCAAGAAATACTTTAGGAGAGAGTGAGAGATTGTTGGATCTGAACTAAATTGGTTCATGAATCCTTCTTTTTTATAAATTGTAAGCTTTTTGAAGCATTTAAAAAAAAAAAAAAAAAAAAAGGGAGAAGCGAGAAGTTAGAGAGAAGTTAGAGGTTTTGTTTGGGGCCTTATAGAGAAGCACTGATAGGATTCAAGTAGACTGTTTCCTATGTAAATATTTTATTCAAAATTACAAAAACACAGTGTGTGTTAGTTAGAATGACTACATGTATGATTTGTATCTGAGTGTGTGCTAACAACCATATAATGCATTGATTTTCAAATTGAGAAATGTTATGGTTATTCTGTGTGAGCAACATTGATAAATTGTTGAATTTTCCCTGTGCAGAATTATTGTTTAAATGTCTATTGGGACCATGTATAGGCATGCAGGAACCGAGATTTCCCTTTTAAATTATGGATGAATCAGCCGGGAGCAGTTGTAGTTGTTTGAACAGTAGATGGGAGAAAATCAAATATATTATCCGAAGACAGAAACTGTGAGTTTTTCCCAAATTCTAGAGATTCAAATTAAAACGCAGATCGCATGTTAAATCGTTTAACACTTCGCAAGTTCGAGTCATGCAATGGTGTGTTCTGGTGCAACTATGAGTCAGGTGATCGCGTGCGAAACCGGAAAAGTGGTTTTCGAATGTGGTAAGTTGTATATCGCGGGGTGTTAAAATGGTGAATGGTAATTTTTCAAATTGTGTTATTGACTATGGAAGTGGCACGTAATACACTGACAGGGAAGGAAAACCACCTATATCGCGTGTTTTTAAAATATTAACCGTCGGGCTAGTTGGCACGCGATAGTCGTCAGATTAGTTACTGAACCAACGGTGGAGACCTCAGCACTATTTCGCATTTCGAAATGAATAAGTCGGAATATTGATATAAAGTTGGAATTGTGATTGCAGTGATGAGATAAGGATTCGCCTCGGAAAGTATAAAGGTCATATGAGAGAATATTTTGAGGGCGGAAGAAAGTGGTTAGGTGCTGAAACAGAAAAGCGCTTAACTTATAATATAAAGTTAAGTTATGGGTATTCATGTCAGGAGGTCCCACAAGCCATGTAGACAAGAGCATCAACCTGGGTTATATAGCGGAATTTAGTGTTAACCTTACATAATTGTTGGGTTAAACTACTAATAGTAACCCTGCATCACTTTGGTATCAGAGCAATGTTAATGCTCTGTGGAGGTTTGTTGAGAGATTGAATTTTATTCTCAGCATGTATATAATTTGCATTATAATAGATTCGATACAGAGGGAGAACAGGACACCAGAGATTTTATGCAAAGAGGATTCTGAGATATTGCAGGTAATGAGGACTTCACCAATTCATCAAAGGCAGATTGTGGAAAAGATTTGAGAAAGATAGAATCAGGTAGAGGTTTTGCAAGTTTTAAAAACTTCAATGATATATGTATGAGAGTGCAAAGTAGCAACAAAAGTTTCAACCAAGTAGCTGTGACAAAGAAGTGAATGAAGAAATTGCAGCAGAAATGTTGTAAAGAAATAAAATGAATATGGATGTACTCAGCAAGAAAAGAAATTTAGTTGAAAGAAGAACTGAAGTGCAGACAGCGAAAAGTAAAGCAGCATGTGTATTGTCCAAGCCAGTGGAAGCTCAAAGAGATAGATCATTTGAATATCTCTCAGGTATGAGTTCTATTTTGATGTTTGGTTCCATTTGAATTTTTTTTATAAGGAATAGAATGATAAGCAGCAACATACAGTAGCAAACTGTGTAAAAAGAGAGGAGTTGTGTAAGTGGCAGTGAACCTAAATATTCCAGCCAAATGTTGGACAAAGAGGACAGTTAAAGTGTTCTCAAGAGAAGGTGAGTTGAGGATATAAGCATAGAGAGAGTAGAAGAGAGTGCTCAAGAGGTTCCAGAAATAGAGAACCAATGCTTGCCAAAAGACCAAGTCCAGAGAGGGGATTGGTGAGGTAAGTGGTAGCAGGGAGGACTTCTTGTTGCAGAGGCTTAGTACAGCTCATAGTGAGTGAGGAGCTCATAGAGATGGAGGAGAAAGTGACTACTGATAGTCATAACAGGGGTTCAGAGAGAAGCCACAATGGAAGAAAGAAAGATGCCAAGGAGAATGGCAAAGGAAAGGAAATGAGTTAAGAGGAAATTGACAGAGACATTGCAAAATTGAAAGCAAGTCTTAATGCAATAATAACGCTGCTAGAAAAGTGTGAGAAGAGTCAAAGTTATGGTTGGACTATGAAAAGAAAGAAGATAAAGTGGAAACTATTGCAAAAGCAGATAAAGAGGAGAATGTATATCAGATTAAGAGAGGAACTCAGAGCATCTGAGTTAGAGATGGAAGATGACTATTATAGCCCTGAGCAAGAAGTACCTTGTTGAGGAAGGAATCATTGATGAATTTATGAACTGTTGGACAAGTTCGGATCAGCAGAGAGATGTGATGATTGAGACATCAAAGGAAGAGGAGCCTAGTATTTTTAAAATTGATGATTTGTGCATGTATGCGGGTGATGAACAATCGTTACAAGATATGTTTATGCAGGTTGCTGAAGAAATGAAGATGTTAGAAGAGATGGTTGTGATGGAACAGTTCTTGATTGAACATGAGTTCAAAGACACTAAAGATGGACAAATGTTGAAGACTACTAAGGAGGCTGAAGATGATGAATCTAGTAAGACTTGGCAAAAAGATGGCAAACAGTCTGAAGACAAAAGGAAATTGCAGATTGCAAGAAAAGAAGTAGAAAAGAGATATGAAGATAGTCTTATGACAGGAGCAAACAAGAGTATATGTACAATGCAAACACTTGAGGTAATGGGATTATCTCTTCAATTTTTATTCAAAAATTATGAACCTGTATTGATAACTAATGGGCAAGAAATTGTCCTAAAAGAACATAATAGAGCATTAATGGAGAGGGATCTTACTAAAGATTGTACTATGGAAGATGGTAGAACAGAGATTTATAAAGGGAATTCAGTCCAAGGAGGTACAGTTAGTCCAGAAAAGGCTATGAAGAGGAGAGAAAAGGAAGACAGTCAAGAACTTAAGAATAGGTTGGTAGAGGCTGATGCACAACAGAAATTTGAAGACAGTGTCATTTGTACAAATTGTAAAATGAGTAAAGGTGAATTTAATCAGCAAACTGGAAAGAGACAGGCAATCTCAGAGGATGAAGGTAAGGATGTTTTCATAAACTATGCATTTGCAGTGAACAGCAAAGGGGTTCAATGGAAGGTGATATTCATGGTATTGACAGTAATTTTTACTGTTGTAAAAGGAACTTTACGATGGAATGAAAATCTATTGTATATGGTGATTTTGTTTCCTGTATAGAAACAAGGAGAATTAGAGATTGGCAGATTTTGATTGAAAAAGAAGAGGCATGGAAAAGACAATTTAGTGGCTTACAAATTTGTAAGGGAGAAAAAGGAAGAATGAAAAGAAGTGTGAAAGGAAGGAAGGCTAAAGAGAAAAGCAGAGAACAGAATTTTGAAATTAGACAACATTCAGTGCAAAGTGAAGACAAAGAAGACTTTTCCAAGACAAGGCAACATGAAGGAGGATATGACAAGTTTGATATGTCATATGCACATCAAGAGGATGACAAATCAGAGAAAATGTGGAACAGAGTTGATGGAAAATGTAATATGTTTCCTGATTTTCAATTATTAACTGTTGAATGTGTTTTTTAGGATGAAAGACAAACTATTCGTGGAGATATGTTTGCGCAAGTAAACATAAAGAAGTATGTAACTTCTGGAAATGCAGAAAGTCAATTTTCCTTATGGAAACAAAAAGATGAGAGAGAAAAACTAGTTGACTCAAAAGTTCGGGATGAAGGAAGGAGAGTTGGTATAGCTCTTATACAAGTCAGTGCAGAAGAAAAAGAAGATTACATAGGATGTGAAAGTACAGTCCACAAACAGATTTTGTTTTTAATCCAAAGAAGATTTGAATGTCAAGAGTTTATTTTGAATTTGCAATTGAAAATTGGGATGAACAGTTCAGTTAAATTTAATAGGAATATGGAGGCAATTGAACAAGGTTCCATAACTAAAATATTTGCAGTTGATGAACAGTATGTGGTTGAAAGGTTATATGTTCTTGTATCAAACAAGAAACAATCTTATTTTGAGATTGAGAGGATTCTACTCAAGTTATTGGATAGATGGATGATGAAAACTACAAAAGTGATGAACATGAGAAATTGTCAAAGTCAGCAAGTCAAGGAAAGATGGAAGGATATACATGACAACATAAAGAAAATGATTTGGAGACAGAAAAAAATGTTGGTAATTGGGTCAGAAATCAGAATGTACAGTCAGGTACAAGATAGTGGAGAATACATAAAGTTGGAGCTCAATTTTATTGGGATGATGACAAGACAGCATCAGACAAAGGAGCAGAAATTTATATTGTTTGAAGAGTTGTTTATGCAAGATATCAGCATCAAAACATTATGCAAAGGAGATGATCATGACAGCAGAGCAGAAGGACATCTACAACACAGAGTTTGGTATCCAGGAGAAGGAGAGAATGCAGCAAATACACCTGTAATTAGAAAAAGACAGACAGCCAGTTGGAAAATGAAATCTGATGAAGTTTACAGCAGAAGCAGTTGGGTGACTCATGAACAGGAGTCCATGAATTATTTCAACCTGGGGAGTCTGATGCATGAGGATTCTTCAACGTGTATAAGACTCATGAGTTTTATTTCACATTTACTAAAGGGAGTGGGTTCCCTTAATCATTTTATTTATTTTCCTAAGTTTAGTTGAGTTTGAGGAAATTTAATTGTAAATTGATTTATGGAAAATATGTCGTTAGTTGTAGAAATCTTAGGGATGAGTGAGTAATCCTAAGGAAAGTGAGGATTTGAGGGATTTAAAGGTCTAATCTAGGTTTTTGTTGAGTAAAGAGTGGAACTGAAGAGATACTTTAGGAAAGAGTGAGGGATTGTTGGATCTGAACTAATTGGTTCATGAATCCTTCTTTTTTTATAAATTGTAAGCTTTTTGAAGCATTTTAAAAAAAGAAAAAGGGAGAAGCGAGAAGTTTGAGAGAAGTTCGAGGTTTTGTTTGGGGCCTTAAAGAGAAGGACTGATAGGATTCAAGTAGATTGTTTCCTATGTAAATATTTATTCAAAATTACAAAAACACAGTGTGTGTTAGTTAGAATGACTACATGTATGATTCGTATCTGAGTGTGTGCTAACAGCCATATAATGCATTGATTTTCAAATTGAGAAATGTTATGGTTATTCTGTGTGAGCAGCATTGATGAATTGTTGAATTTTCCCTGTGCGGAATTAGTGTTTAAATGTCTATTGAGACTGTGTACAGGGATGCAGGAACCGAGATTTCCCTTTTAAAATTATGGATGAATCAGCCGGGAGTAGTTGTAGTTGTTTGAATAGTAGCCGGGAGAAAATCAAATATATTATAAGAAGACAGAAAATGTGAGTTTTTCCCAAATTCCAGAGATTCAGATTAAAGCGCAGATCGCATGTTAAATCGTTTAACACTTCACAAGTTCGAGTCGTGCAATGGTGTGTTCTGGTGCAACTATGAGTCGGGTGATCGTGTGTGAAACCGGAAAAGTGGTTTTCGAATGTGGTAAGTTGTATATCGTGGGGTGTTAAAATGGTGAATGGTAATTTTTCAAACTGTGTGAACAACTATGGATGGCACGTAATACATCGACAGGGAAGGAAAACCACCTATATTGCGTGTTTTTAAAATATTAACCATCGGGCTAGTTGGCACGCGATAGCCATTGGATCAGTTACTGAACCAACAATGGAGACCTCAACACTATTTCACATTTCGAAATGAATAAGTCGGAATATTGATATAAAGTTGGAATTGTGATTGCGGTGATGAGATAAGGATTCGCCTTGGAAAGTATAAAGGTCATATGAGATAATATTTTGAGGGTGGAAGAAAGTGGTTAGGTGTTGGAACATAAAAGCGCTTAACTTATAATATAAAGTTAAGTTATGGGTATTCATGATGGGAGGTCCCACAAGCCACATAGAAAAGAGCATCAACCTAGGTTATATAGCAGGATTTAGTGTTAACCTTACATAATTGTTGGGTTAAACTACTAACCCTGCATCAGAACATGACCCAAGACTTGATATATTGTAACATAATGTAGCACATACCTGAAATCGGATCTGTGATGAGGACCGAACCATACATAAGTAATCCGAACTGTATCTCTGTTATCTAACTCGAGAATCTCAGAGAAGTCTGAATCTGTTCACTGTGGAAATGTGAAAACCTTAACCTCCATTATATAGTAATTTGTCCATCAATATTAGCCGACATGAGCAAGTTAACCGACGTGTCTTATTTATGTGAGCGGACATGAGAATCTTCTCATACTGTTTAGGAGGCCAACTTTCAAGAGAACTGTGCTTGTCTTTGGAGGGCTAATAGACAACTTCTAAATGTAACATAACTTCATTTACATGACTCTAATTATCTTTATGACAAGATGACAAAATCCTAAAGACATCAAGAAGAATTCTTTGACCTATAAATAAAATTCTTGCTCATGAAACCCATGATGCAAGTAATACAATAAATAGTAATACATTTTATTTTCCTTTGTCTCTTCTTTACATAAACTCGTAATTACATATCATTATGAAGACCGAACCTAGTTACACTTTTCAACACTCCCTCTTAACTAGGGAGGTATTCATAATGGTACTGGTCATTCTCAATCTGAAGAATTTCTCATAAAAAGAATCAGATTGGTAATCCCATTTGTATAGCATCATATCAACCAGCATTGTCACATAGCAATGCTTTGACTAACAGTTCCATCTCTCCACGAGATCTTGAGCCCCAATGCTAACGAGACCAATGATTAATAGACACCTTCATCATTGTCTCTCTTGGAACATACCCCACCCGAGACCACTCGGAGTATGTCCAAGACTATTCTTATCTTGGATTCCCAATCCTCAAAGAATATCGGTCCTTCCACGACTACTCTTGGATTCCCAGCGCTCAAAGAGTATCAGATACCATATGATTACCCAATCCTCCATTCTGTCTTCCCAGGTGAAGGCCAGAATGATGTGTCTATCTCTCCCTCTCAATTAGGGAGGGCATATTCCACCAAGGAATGTACTCATTCCTATACAAGGAATGTACCTAAGCTCCCTCTCAACTTAGGAATTACCAAGTTCCTTCAAAGTAAGAAACTTATTTCCACGCTCCCTCTTAATCAGGGACCTGCAGCAACTCTTTAGGAAAAATAATGGGACATCCAATTGCTTTGAAGAACTCCTTCCTTCGACGTCATGAATTTCTTCTTTGTTGAGGATTCTTCATCTTTGGGATCTCGTCATAAGGCACATTCCATCCATCACTTTCATCCTCGAGTCATGTCATCATTCCATCAGAGAGTGATTCATCAGTCTTCTCATCTGGTCTAGCTTCATGTCATGTTGCTATCTCCATACCATATTTCTTTCAAGGATCTTTCATCCTTCCATATGGTTGTCAATGGTGGAAGATATATACTTCCCTTTGGCAGCCCTGCATAAGCTCATCCAGATATTATTAAATCAAAAATTACCCTAGTGATGGTCTTTCATCATGACATCTTCCTGTAGGTATCAGCATCCTACATACATGTTGGCATATCTCCCAAAGATATTCATTGTCAAGGGTCTCCATCTTTTCCAGACTTCCATCAGAGTTTCCATATCTTTCCGAGAGACTTCCTAGTCAAATCTTCGTTGATGTTGATTTCCTTTAACATGGTTGCATGTCTCATGATCTCTTCCTTCCTTTCTTCACGCATTTCATTCATAGGAGCTTCCAATCAAAGCTCCTTGATTGTAGTCAACAACCTCATATTTTATATGAGGACATATTATGTTGATTTCATCTAGTGTGAACCATGCCTTTTGGAAACCTTTTATAGGAGGAGATTCCTTTTTCCTTCGATCATGCTTCTCAAGATAGAAGTAGTGATCCATGTTACCCGCAACCATACGACATGACATTATAATATTAAATACAAGCATACATACCTCATTTACCTTTAGGTCATCTAGGCTTTTTTCAGCAGCTTCCTTGATTGAAGTGTCTTCAACCCCTTGATCTGCTTCATCTCTTCTGTCATCATAACATCATTCCATGAACTCCACAAGTTGGAGTTCCTGATGAAAACACTTGCTTCCTCTCTAGATTGGTGAACCCTTCGATGAGAATTCCATCAGAGAATCTTGAGGATCTTGCATATCCTTATCCGACAGATGTTTCCTTTTGATGCATGATGAGCCTCGTCTTGGATGACTTCCTTTCCTTCAATATCCAATGGGTTCCCAAGAGCTATATTCTTCATATTTGGTTGTCATGGAGTTTTTTCCTTCTGTCCTTTATGATTTCCCATGGTGATGTCACGAGCTCTTGTTTCTATTGCTTCCATGATGCCATAGTACATCCTGTTATTTACCATAGTCATATCCTATAACAAAAGACTTAGGAGCTATGACAAGACCTTTTGTGAGGGAGACTATCTTAATCATAGTAGAGATCTCTTACTCCCTCTTTCCTTGGTCTTCTTCAGCTTCCTCCATCCTTCCGATGATATGAGCTTTCTTTTTGTAATGTCCATAACTTTTCCATAGCATTGAATCTTAGCTATGTTGTTTTGTCTTATCTGAGAACCAAATCTTTCCTTTCTGCAAATGTTTGAGTCCTTTAACCTTCAACACTTTTTCCCACAACTTGTCCTTTTCTGTCTTGCATAGAAACCACAAGTTGTTGAATGAAGTAACTTTCTTGTCTCGTGGACATTTGTTACCTTTCTCATCATGACATTGATAATTTATCTTTTATATCATTTCTCCTAGATCTCATAGTTGAGATCTTATGAAGATATCCCTTCATTCTTTAATACCTTCAATATTTATTCTAGCTTATCATATATCTCTTTGATGTCTCCACTCCTGCTACATAGGGATGAGAGGACCTTTGACTGATTTCCTAATAATCCTTTGAGCTCTTGATACCTTTACATGTATTCAAATAATGCTTGACCTTCGAAGACCTTTCCATAGATATGATCAATGACTTCACTTCTTTCAAGGGTTATGTATATCCTCCCTTTTACATGCAAGAAACTTCAATGACCCAACCAGCTTATAGATCTCCTTGCAAACACAAAGTCATTTTACTGAAAGATACTTACTTGACAGGTGAAGATGAAATCTCCAGCTTTGATCAATTTGATGTTGGTTGAAGAAGATGTATTGATGCTTCTTCGGATGATCTTCTTCAAGGATAAGGATGAGAACCTTGTTGCAAAGATAGGGAGCTTGCCTTATTTCTTTTTGAAGATGATAATGCCTTCTTGCCTTCGAGATACTTCGTCTTCTTTGGTAGTGAATGAGTGCAGATCCAAAATGCAGATCTCCAAGATGTTGTGATCTTAGTCCTAGAAATGCTTCTCTATACTTTGGGTTGCCTTGCCTTATAGATCTGGCTCTTTTTATTATCATTTCCTTTCATAATAGCAACAAACTGTCGACATACTTGAGATGGTACTATATTACTGTCTTAACACCAAACTGTACTATTAGCAAGACACTGTAATATTTCGCCTTTTACTGTAATAGTCAAAACTTTCTTCATTGGGGAGATCCAAACTTTACTTCAAATAAATCCTTTCCTTCAGTTTAGTCCACACTGTACACTGTGATCTGAAACTGCCCACAGAGATCCGAACTGCTGTGACTGTGCTAGAAATATGAAATGCATCACTGCCCTTTCTGGTCTAGGGTTTGGTTCTTCAAAGTAGATCTTGATATTTTGTTTTGATAACCTTTGACTTGCTTTGATACCTTTCTTCAAACTTGATCCTAGAGTGTCTCTATGATTAGATGCCCTTCCTTAACTGTTAACTTAGCTCTAATACCATGTTGAGAAATTTAGGGCATTTACATTAGGTTATTTCTCTTCATTAGCAACTGTTTGTGAACGCTTTTTACTTCTTTAGATTGGGATCTTTTCTTCTTAGCTTATTAGTGTTTTCTTCATCAAACAGTAACCAATACATAAACATAAGTAGACAAGAGACACAGCATGTAGGCTATAAGCCAAGGCCAAAACCTCTCACTATTTGAGAGGAAAACCCGCAACAATTCTTCTTTTAGAAATTCCAATTGACAAATACCAAGACCATGACCCTTGACCTATTTATTCACTATAAGACGAAGACACCATTCTCTTTGACAGTCCTCTTCTTGAGTCCTCTTCCACCGAGATCTTCACCACTGCCTAGACACTGAGATCTTCTACACGCTATAATACTGAGATCTTCTTCACTGATATAACACCGAGCTCTTTCCTTTTTGGCAGCACTGAGATTCTTTTGGCACCCAATTCTTCTAGCAGTGATAGCACCGAACTGTGGTCCAAACTTCTCCACGTTGTCACTGTGGTGTATACTAAAGAGAGATCTGAATTCCCTTTCACATAACTGCAGACTTCACCGAGTTCATACAATATATTGAGATAGCACTTGAAGTATCATCCATCACAATGACACTGAGTTCCATAACTGAACTTGACCCAAGACTTGATATATTGTAACATAATGTAGCACCATACCTGAAATCGGATTTGTGATGGGGACCGAACCATACATAAGTAATCTGAATTGCATCTTTGTTATCTAACCTGAGAATCTTAGAGAAGTTTGAATCTGTTCCCTGTGGAAATGTGAAATCCTTAACCTCCTTTATATAGTAATTCGTCCATCAATATTAGCCGACATGAGCAAGTGAACCGACGTGTCTTATTTATGTGAGCCGACATGAGAATCGTCTCATACTGTTTAGGAGGCCGACTTTCAAGAGGATTGTGCTTGTCTTTGGAGGGCTAATAGACAACTTCTAAGTGCAACATGACTTCATTTACATGACTCTAATTATCTTTATGACAAGACAACAAAATCCTAAAGAAATCAAGAAGAAGTATTTGAACTATAACTAAAATTCTTGCTCATGAAACCCATGATGCAAGTAATACAATAAATACATTTTATTTTCCTTTGTCTCTTCTTTACATAAACTCATAATTACATGTCATTATGAAGACCGGACCTAGTTACACTTTTCAACAAATAAAGGGTTTCCAGATAAAATCCTACTCAAGTGGAGGGGTAAGGTTTTTATGCAACTGTCGGATTATGAAAATATTGCTTTCCTCTACAGGACTTGTCAACAGCCCGATCATCTTCAAAATGTATGCCATCAGTGGAGGAGACTTGTCCTTTAAATGAAAATGAAAGGGACTCGACCATAATTGTGGCTTCTGCAATGATTGGGCAAAAACATACTCACAAGTTAGATCAATTGGATAGCAACAAGTTAACGACAAATATGACAAAACTTCAGCAATGGAATTATCTCAAAGAAACAGTGTTACACGGGGTCTCGCCCCCCCACCTAAGGGTCTAGATTCCTCGCCCCCTCGCGCTCCGGGGTCTTGGGGACTTCTAGGGGACGTTTCCCTCACGCCCCCTCACACCCCCCTTCACGCCCCTTCACGTCCCCTCACCACCCCTTTTAGTTTATGGTTTCGTGTTAAAAGTTGATGTGCCACTTAGCGTATTTGAGAATCCAAGTGATTCTGATTCAGATGGTGACATGATTGATCCTGATATATTCGTGCAGAAGTTGGATGCAGAGACTAGTGGGGCATTAACTTGAGCATTTATGCTCATTTATCATTATGATGATATCATTTGATATTCATATGTTATGTTTATGTTTTATGTTTCAGACATAACTTATTTGCATTTAAGTTTTATGTTTCAGACTTGAGTTGTAAACTTCAGTTTAAACTCTATTTTGAATCTTGATATAATATGTCATATGATATCTTAAACTTTATTTTCATTGTACATTGTTAGTAGTTACATTAATGATTATATGGTTACAAACTTACAAACTTACATGCATGATTGTATGATGTATGTTTTAACTTTTAACTTTTAAATTTGTTTCAATTATATGATTCATCATTCATCGATTTGTAATTTTATCATTTATGATTTATCTTTCATGATGCAAGTGTATGATCACTGTATATACATTCCTTGCAAAAATATAGTTACATTATAAATATTAAATTTTATAATTTTTATGACCCCGACGTCCCTCCACGTTTCCTGAAAATTGGTAGGGAGCTTTTGCATAGGCCGCTCCCTCGCCCCCTCGCTCCCACCTCCAGGGGACTTGGTGGAACATTGCAAAGAAACGATGTCAATGTTACCCCTACAATTGTTCTTGATAATTCTGCAGAATGGATTGACATCCGAAAAAGAAAAGGAAAAATCCATGATCAATCATGGAATTTGATACTTGGAATGTAGTAAATGTAGTATGTTGTATTGTGCTTATTAGTGATGGATGATATGTTGTAATATGATATTTTGAGGCAATATAAATTAACTTACAAAAAAAACTTTTACAAATTATCATTGCTTATATACATGCTTGATTTTTATACGATTGATGACACATGCTGCAAATCCACTACTGCTATGAAGTTTTAGCTACCAAATTACTACCCAGCAAGAACAAAATGATGAGCCAGCACTAGCAAATGATCATTGTGATTTTATTTTTTTTAAGATTTATAGATTGGAGGGGGTTTGGTAGCACCAAGTAGAAATAGGAGGGAACCTAGTAATTAGGTTTGAGGGCTTTTTATAAAAATATCCTCAAAAAGGTTGTGATAGGAGGGTACTTTTGCATGTCCCCCAAGGGCATAGGGTCCCCTATGTGTACCCAAATATAGGGGATGCAAATTTTGATACTTTGGTTTACCCAACAGCATACCCTTAAGTTCCCAATGTCCCCAACATGTAGTCCCCATCTAGAACGTGTACCCAAGGGTTGAGTACACTACTAGTATGAGTACTCATGTTACACTAGTTTATTGGAGCGATTTCTCATCCTACATTGAACTTGGCACAAGTATTGTGTAGAGACACTTGAAGTATCTTGTAATAGGAATTGTCAAATTTCTTCAAGTATTGTTAATGACGTTTATGATCTCTTATGGTAAGATTTGTCTATGGATTTATGCAAATTATGTGTGGAAATTCATGCACTCGAGCAATTAATGCAAAATTGATATTTCACTGTGTTCCTAGGTTTATTAGGTCTTAGCTCTAGAATTTTCAACCTTTAGCATGTTGAAAATTGGCAGCTATGGGATGAATTTCCTTGAATAAAATTGACTTTCTAAAGAGCAGCATCCTTGATTGAAAGAGCTTCAATCCCTTGATCTGCTTCACTTTTGAGCCATCATACCATCATCCCATGAATTCCACAAGTTTGGAATTCTTGATGAAACATTTGCTTCCGCTTATGATTGGTGAACCTTTTAATGAAGATTCCATTAAAGAATCTTGAGGATGTAAAGTATCCCCATCAACAGATGTTTCCTTTTGACAAATGTATGATGAACCTTGTACTAGATGACCTTGCCACTTGTGTTTTCAATGAGATTCCCAAGAGCTATATCCTTGACTTCCATATATTCTAACCATCTTTCATGCTTCTCTATGATGATGTCCCAAGCTCTTGCTTTCAATGCTTCTACGATGCCTTGATGCATCCCATTATTTTACTTAGCAAATAATGATAGCCATATCTTACAACAGAAGACTTAGGAACTTGAAAAGAACTTATGTGAGGAAGACTATCTCAATAGTGGAGATCTCTTACGTCCCCTTTCTTGGACTTCTTTTCAGCTTCCTCCACTTCTTCGATGATATGGGTTTCTTCTCTATCTCTCTTGTTATTCCTCTTCTTTAACTTGGGACAATCATTTTTGTAATGCCCATATTCTTTACATCCATAGCATTAAATCTTAGCTATGTTTTTCTTTCCTTTTCGAGGAACAATTTTCCAAATTTCCCTTTCCTTCCAGCAAATGTTTGAATCTTCTCATTTGATTCTTCAACACTTTTTGCCCTCAACCTGTCTTCTTCTATCTTGCATAAAGACCACAAGTTGTTCAATGGGATAGCTTTCTTGTCCTCATAAGTATTTTATACGATGTTACCTTGTTCATTATTTAGTGCATTTAGAACAATGGAGATCATTTCCTTATCCGATATCATCTCTCCTAGATCTTGAATTTGAGATCCTATTTGAGATGCTTTTGAGAGACATGAGGATATCCAATCATCCTTTGATACCTTCAATTTGTGTAGCTCAAATCTAAGTGATATGATCTCTCTTATGGCACTTACAGAGAATAGTTCTACCAGTTTATCATATATCTCTTTAGATGTCTCCAGCTCTACTATATAGAGAATGAGGGGATCTTTGATAGACTCCATAAGAATCTCTTGAGCCCTTAGATCCATTTCCATGTATTCAGATAGTGCTTGTCCTTCAGATGGTTTGGAGACCTTTCCATTGACATGATCAATAACTTCATTTTCTTCAAGAACTATATCTATCCTCCTTTTCCATGCAAGGAAGTTCGATGACCCAACCAGCGTATAGATCTCCTTGCAAAATGAAGTCATTTTTGCTAGATTAGATTATAGAAGAAATTGTACTTACTTGTCAAGTGAAGATAAAATCTTCAACTTGATCTTTTTTATGATGATTTATAAATGTCTTAATGCTTCTTGGATGATCTTCTTCAATGGTAAGGACCTTGATTCGGAGATCCCTTCAACTTGGCCTTCTTTTCTTGATCATGATCTCAAGACTTCTTTGTAGACTCCTTCGATTTAGGGTTATAATGCTTCTTTAGAAGATCTTGTCTTAAAGATGATCTTTGCTTTGATGCCTTTCTCGAGATTTGATCCTTGAGTGTCCCTTGATAAGATGCCCTTCCTTGACTTAGTCACCTTAGCTCTAATTCCATGTTGAGAAATATAAGGCATAGCAATTAAGTGATTTCTCTTTTGTTAGTAACTGCTTGTGAATGTCTTTTACTTCTTTAGATTAGGATCTTCTATTACTTAGGTTAATAGTGTTCTTCTTCATCAATCAACTACTAATGCATAAACCACAAAGAGACAAGAGACACAAAATATAGGCTATTAGTCAGGGCTAAAACCTCTCCCACTTGAGAGAAAAAACAAACAAATTTTTCTTCTTATAGAGATTCCAATTGACGAATACCAAGACCAAGACCCTTGACCTATCTGTCACTCCAAGACCAAGACACAAGATCCTTAATCAACAATAGTCAACCTTTTGCTCATTCCTTCTTCTCGACTTCCTCTTCAACCTTGGCTTTCTTTTGCTTTAGACCTTCGGCCTTCTTCCACTTTGGCTCCCTAAGAGGACAACACTTCTCCTTGGATTCCACTACTGCAATAGACTTTTCCTCTCCTCAACCTTCACTGCTACAATAAACTTCTTCTCATCCTTTACTGCTGTAACAGACTTCTAGCACGTATAGGGGTTTTCTGCCCTTAAAACAATCCCATAAAGTACCCTAAGAACCTCGTTCTTCTTATTCTTTACTTCTCAGGTTGGGAGGCTTCTCCTTTTACCTTTTTTCGCACTTCTATATAGATCATTGTTGCACTAAATTACAGAAGATAAGATGTCTGAAATTTTGTGTCAAAGATGAAGCCTGAGCTGCCTATAAATAGTAGTTTTCCTCTGTAAATTAGCTGACATGTCTCTTTGAGTAGGTTATTTACTCCATTTTGTAGCCGAATTGAAGGAATTTTTTTGTGCTTGGCATTGGAGGGCTTACTTACTGATTTAATGACATAAAATGTAACATACCCGAGAAGGGTCCTTCATACATGACATAGACTCAATTTTGACTTTTATGACTAGATGACTTAATCCTAAAGGCTCACAATAGGAGCCACCACTAAAACAAAAATCCTTGCTCATGAAACCCTGAGACAAGCATTACAATAATAGTTTTATTTTTCTTCTTTTTATCAATTACATAAAATCACAATTACACATGTCATTATGAAGACCGAACCTAGTTAAACTTTTCAACACAATTGCTGATCTGAAAAGTTGTGAAGAAGAAATTTGCATTCTAAGTAATTGTAACAGCATAGTACATTCAATTTTCTGCAAAGTACATTCAACTTTCTGCAAAGTGCATTCAGTTTTCTACGAAGTACATCAAGCTTTCTGCAAAGTACATTCAGTTCCATTCAGTTTTCTTCAAAGTACATTCAATTTTCTGCGAATATATTCAGTTTTCTGCATAGAACTTTCAAGTTTCTGCAAAGAATTTTTAAATTTCTACATAAAACTTCCAGATTTTAACATGGTATCAGGGTCTTGGTGAAGACAAATCCAAGGAGATCAGAGATCACCTAAAGAGACCCCACTTGTTGCCAAAGTTTTTTTACTAAGATGACTTCATCCTACTTCAAGACAAAGGAGAAGTTGAATGATGCTTCAAACTTTGGTCCATGAAAAACAAGGTAGATATCACTCTTGAAGAACACGAAGTTCTAGAGTATGTTGAAGACACAATAGTTGATCCACCAAAGAATGCAAGTGTTGCTGTCAAATCCAAATATAAAAAGGGTGAAATCAAAGCTAGAAAAATTATCCTTGATTCTCTTAGTGATCATCTCATTACTTATGTTTATGGTTTGAATAAAGCTAAAGAAATGTATGACAAATTAATTGGCATGTTTGCAATTAGTAACTTGAACTAGATTATTGTCTTGAATAATTAGTTGAAGGACATCAAGATGAATAGAGGAGAGACAGTTCAAGCATACTTTCTGAGAATGACTAAAATCAGCAATCAACTGTCAACAGTTGGTGAAGTTGTAGCCGACAAAGAAATGGTGTTGATGCTTTAACTGTAAAAAACATGGTCATTTTGCTCGTGACTATAAAGAAAGAAGAAGAGTTCTTAGATTCAAAAACAAAACTGATTATAAAAAAGGCTCTTCTGAAAATCAAATAAAAGGGCATCCTAAGAAAACAAGAAATCCAAGATATAGAAATAATGCAGCGAAAACTCAATCAGAATATTTTCTTGTTTTTGCTCTTTCCAGTTCTTTTGTGGATTCATTTGATAACTGGTTAGATGATAGTGGTGTTTCCAAACATTTTACTAGTTATAAAGAAACACTCTCTAATCTAGTTGAGAGGGAGACTAATTTAAATGTTATCCTTGGAGATAATTCTACGCACCAAGTTGTAGGAATTTACAGCGTAAGTTCCGTATATCAAGAACCAAAGGTCACCGCTCACAAACAGATCACAAATCAGTACACCAGTATAATCACGTGATTAAAACCCTCAAAGAGGGAAACAGTCCACGCCCTAAGCCAATGCGGCCACTTCATGGAATTTATTAATATAAAAAGAAAAGTTACATATGTTCCTCTCATAAACTATTATCGGACAAATGACCCTCCATGCTCTTTAAATAGAGATCATGGACCAATCGGATGTTAAGCCACGGATCAAGTGTCATTAATACCGAGGTGAGAGATAACCGTCGGATCACTACAAATCGTGACCGTCGGATTATAAGTTACAAATGTACATGGTAAAGAAACACACTTTACCTAACTCTACACTAGATTAAGTTATTCTTAATTATTTCCTATGTGTCGGAATATCCTAACATCCCCCCTTAAGAACAACTTGGGATAGGATTGAAGGATTTACAAAGGTGACACAAAAGGAGCCTATTTCCTATGTGTCGAAATATCCTAACATCCCCCCTTAAGAACAAATTGGGATAGGATTGAAAGATTTACAAAAGTGACACAATAGGAGAAGGAAGGAGGCATTAGAGCCTATCCTTCCTTAATGACAACTTTCTTGAACTCCAAGCATGGATCGAAGTTTGGTAAACTTCACTTCTATGGGAGCCTTTGTAAAGATATCGGCTACCTGATCATTGGTTGGATAGTACTGCACTTCAAGAACACGATCATGAATGAGCTTTCTGATGAAGTGTATGTGGAGTTCAATGTGTTTCATATGCTGATGCTGAACCAGATCTTTACATAGCTGAATGGCACTCTGATTATCACACCAAAGTGTAGTTGGATGTTGTTGATGAAGACCAAATTCAGACAGGATCTGACGAAGCCACATGGCTTCCTTGTTGGCTTCAACTGCACCACGATACTCTGCTTCTGCTGAAGAAAGAGAGATGGCACTTTGTTTCTTACAAGACCAAGTAATAGGTCATGAACCAAGAGTGAATACATATCCTGCAGTAGACTTTCGATCATCAGGGTCACCAGCCCAATCAGAATCAGTGAAACCAATCAACAATGGAGATGCTCCTGCACTGTAATGGATCCCGAACTGAACTGTACCTCGAATATATTGAAGTATTCTTTTCGCTGCTTTCTAGTGACTTTCATGAGGTTGGTGCATAGACCGAGCGACAAGACCAACGGCAAAGGAAAGGTCAGGACGGGTATGGGTTAGATACAGAAGTTTACCAACAAGTTGACGATATAAGGTAGCATCAACTTCAGGGGTAGTACAGTTGACTGAAAGCTTGACTCCAGACTGAAAGGGAGAAGGGGCTGGCTTACAGTCTTCCATGTGAAAGTGGTGTAGAAGATCACAAGCATACTTGGACTGAGAGAGGGTAATGCCTTCCTTGGATTGCAAGACTTGAAGACCAAGGAAATAATGCAAGTGTCCTAAATCTGTCATTTCAAACTTCTTTTTGAGGCTAGAATTCACATGGTTTATATGGTTTGGATCACTACCAGTAAGGATAAGATCATCAACATAAAGAACAAGGATGGTGAAGGAATTACCCACTTTCTTGGTGTAGACAGTGTTGTCAGAATGACACCTAGAAAAACCATTATCTAAGAGAAATCTATCCATTTTGGCATACCAAGCCCGAGGAGCTTGTTTGAGACCATAGAGAGACTTCCTAAGGCGACAAACAAGGCTGGAGTCTTTTTGGATAAAGCCAGGGGGTTGTTCCATGTAGATTTCTTCATACAAATCTCCATGTAAGAAGGCGGTTTTAACATACATCTGATGGACTTCCCATTTAAAGGAGGCAGCAAGGGAAAGAACAAGGCAGATAGAATTCATTTTGGCAACAGGGGGGAAGGTTTCAGTATAGTCAATGCCTTCAACTTGTGAAAAACGTTTAGCGACAAGACGAGCTTTATGTCTATCCACTTTTCCATCTGGTCCAAACTTTGTTTTGTAAACCCATCTACATCTGACAAGTTTTCTTCCTTTTGGAAGTGGAACAAGATCCCAAGTATTGTTTGCCAATAAGGAACGATACTCTTCATTCATAGTTTCATCCCAATCTAGATGACCAGAGGCTTCTTCAAAGGTTTCTGGATCAAATTTTTCTAAGAAGCTCTTTCGAACTGAGAATGTGTACGTCGTCGATCGGAAAGGTCACCTGCAAGAGAACCTGCTGCATCCCGAGTAGAGCGGACCCATCTTGGAAGCAGTGGAGTATAAGGAACAATTTCACGAGCTGGAGGAGGATTGTCATCCTCGTTGTCATCATCTGAACTAGAAGGAATGTTATTAAAAATAGAAGAGAGAGAGAGAGAGGTGGCACATATGCCGAATCAGGCTCGCAGGCCAAAGGTGGCACACCCGCCGAACTAGGCTCACAGGCCAATATATTTTCATCAAACTTTACATCTCTTCTAATGATTATATTTTTGGATTTTGGTTGAAGAAGTCTATATCCTTTGACATCTTCAGAATATCCAACAAAAATACATTTTTCACTCTCAGGTTCTAAGGCTTTATGTTTCGCATCTGGAATATGGGCCCAAGCATCACTTCCAAAAACACGAAAGTGACTTACATCTGGTTTGATTGAGCTCCAAGCTTCTTCTGGAGTTATATTCTTTAAAACCTTAGTAGGAGTGTGATTTACTATGTAATTTCAACAATTAATGGCTTCTGCCCAAAAATTGAGACCAAGTCCTTTATTAGATTGAAGCATACAATTAGCCACTTCTTTTAAGGTGTGTTTCTTCCTTTCAGCTACACCATTTTGTTGTGGAGTATATGGAACAGTATGTTACAATTGAATGCCATGCTCAGTGAAAAGTTGATAAATTTGTTGTTAACATATTCTCCGCCATTGTCTGATCTTAACTTAAGAATTTGATGTGCAGATTGTTTCTCAACAAAGGCCTTAAAGGCCAAGAACATGTTAAAAACTTCACTCTTGAGTTTTAAGAAATATACCCAAGTGCGTCTGGAAAAATCATCAATGAAAGTTAAGAAGTACTTGCAACTAGAGAAAGAAACAACAGGAAGTGGACCACATAAATCACTGTGAACAAGCTGCAAAGGGGCTGAAGCGTGCCAAGAGGCACGTTTGTCAAAACTGTCCCGATGATGTCTTCCGAGTACACATCCGGAGCAAACACCATCTTGGCAAGATACCATAGGAAGACCTGTCACCATATTTTCCTTACATAGAGTTTGAAGGAAGCGATATTTTAAGTGACCAAATCACTCATGCCAAAGTTTGCTCACTTCATCATTATGAGCAACAAAAACTAAGGGAAGACATGATGACCCAAAGTTGTCAAACTTATACAACCTTGTGGAATCATCAGCAATGCCAGTAGCTAAAATATGTTTAGGATCTTTGAGGTCCTTGATTACAACATCATGAGGTGAGAATTCTACTATTTTCCCTTCACCTGAATGAGTTATCTGATAAACAGAGAGAAAGTTGCATGACAAGGTAGGAACACATAGTACATCATTAAACTGACCATTATCTAGATGAATGGTTCCAGATCCTACAACACTAAGAGATCTATCATCACCAACATAAATATGTTTGGTGTTACAATCATTTAGAGAAGAAAACATGGATTTATTTTTAGCCATGTGGTAAGAAGCTCCAGAATCAATGAGCCACTCATGAGAAGGAGAAGAAGAAGATACATTTAATGCATAACCAGATCTTGATGCTTGACAACCACAAGCAAAAAGTGCCATGGCTGAAGATGAAGGTGAAGAGTGCTCCAAATTGATGTTGTGCTTATTCATTGCTGCTTCTAAGGCTTCCATCTTCTTAAAACATCTGGACTCTATATGGCCATCACGATTGCAAAAGTTGCAATGTCTATCTGTCTTCTTCCCTTTGTTTTTATTTGCTTTATCATTTTGGTGATTTGATTTTTCAGTTTGCGGCTGAAATTGCTTGGGACCCTCATTTGGTTTAGGACCATACTTTTTAGGATACTGCTTCTTGGGATTCTTTTGATATGGTTGTTGTTGGGCTGCTAAGGCTTTCTTAGAAGCTTTTCCAGGAGTGATAAGACCAAGGTGTAAGAGTTTTTCTTGTTCTCTTATCAAAGAATCACAAAAGGAATCAGAAGAGGGATTCTTGTAGGTGGTTCCAGAAGAGATGATGGCTTCTCTAGTGAAATGGAAGGCAGAAACAAATACAGAGTATGCAAGGCTAAGCTTAGCAAGAATGCAATAAATGAGGCTACCTCTTCCTTTTTGACCTTACAACCTTCTAAAAGAAGTCTAAGGGTCCTGAATTTGGACAAAAAGTCTTCAATAGAGGAGAAATTAATAGGGTCCAAAGTAAGCAACTCATTTTCAAGCTGGTGGGCCCTGATTTGATTTTGAATGCCAAAAACATTATTTAGTTTTTCTAGGGCTTTATCAGGGGTGTCAATGTCAAGGATGTGAAATCGAAGATCTTGAGCAATGGACACTCCTATCAACCCTCGTGTTTGATCGTGTTTATTTTCCCATTTAGGAACTTTATCATCATCGGAAGGTTTAGTTTCTTGACCTGTGGCTATTCTATAAAGCCCTTTACTTCTAAGTATATCTACCATGTGAGGTAGCCATTAGGAAATAATTGGTGTTGTTAAGAATAACCGGGGATGCACTTTCCATTTTTTTTTTTTAAATGAAGCTGAGAAAAGCTGAAAATAATTGTTCCAATGGAAAGATCTCGAAAACTTAGGCTGTTTCAAAAAAACGGCTCGAAAAACGGCTTCCGGATGAAGAAGTTATGCCTTTTGAAAAATCTAAGTTGTAGATGCCGAATAGTTACAGGAACGGGATGAAGTGCGGCTTTAAAAAAAAAAATCCACCCTTTTGAACAAAAACTTTTTACAAAAGAAGCTTGACAATGATACTTGAACCCAAGACCTCTATTCTCATAAACTCTTCGATGTGCATGCCTTTTCCTGCACAAAAAAAACACAAAAAACCAAGCAAAAAAAACGAAATGCAAAGCCTTACGGCAGAATGTTAGATTTTCGGTTAGCCTTACCGGAAACTATCACTTTTTTCACTATTTCTGATTTCCCGAGATCACACAAAGACACGGGGAAAGAGCATACGTAGCAAAAAAAATCCCTTTTTCCTGTTTTTGGTTTGCCGAGATCGCACAGAGCACACAACAAAGAGCATACACAAAGAAAAGGGTATAGATCCAGCAAATAAATAAAACCTTAATACCGAAAATAAACAAAAATAAACCGAAATAAGCAGAACTATTAACAAATATAACTGCAAAATAGATGCTTTATACCTCCAGATCTAAACTGACATAACTTGGGCAGCCGGAAACCTTTTCGCATGAAACAAAAAGCGTTCCTCACTATAACAGACGCTCCAGACACAACCGAGCAGTTCTCCAAGCCCAAAAATGTTCAGAAATAGTAGATCTACAAAACGGCATTCGCATGCAGTCAAACCGGCTTCGGATTTTGATCAACAACAGACGCAGCGCTCAAAATAGCTCTAATACCATGTAGGAATTTACAGGGTAAATTCTGTAGATCAAGAACCAAAGGTCACCACTCACAAACAGATCGCAAATTAGTACACCAGTATAATCACGTGGTTAAAACCCTCAAAGAGGGAAACAGTCCATGCCCTGAGCCAACACGGCCACTTCAGGGAATTTATTAATATAAAAAGAAAAGTTACATATGTTTCTATCAAAAACGGTTACCGGACAAATGACCCTCCATGCTCTTTAAATAGAGATCATGGACCAATCAGGTGTTAAGCCACGGATCAAGTGCCGTTAATACCGAGGTGAGAGATAACCGTCGAATCACTACAAATCGTGACTGTCGGATTATAAGTTACAAATGTACATGGTAATGAAACACACTTTACCAAACTCTACACTAGATTAAGTTATTCTTAACTATTTCCTATGTGTCGGAATATCCTAACACAAGTTAAAGATTATGGTTCAATTTCATTTCAATTAGCTGATGGCAAATCTATTTTTCTACAAGAAGTTTTGGTTATACCTGGTTTGAAAAAGAATATTCTATCCATATCTGCTCTAGAAGATAATGTAAAATTTCAGTCCCCACTGCAGTTATCAGTTTCCCCCTATCACTCCATGCATTTAACGTTAAATCCAAGCATGATAAAAACACTAAAATCCAGAAATGACAATTATTTCTGAAACCAAAAATTTGGAGATTTTACTACTGCTGGAAAATGCAGAAATAAAACACAGTAAAAATATAACAGCCACGCAGAAAATGACAGTGATTTTTTGTCAATGTGACCCTAGACAAACCCCCTACAACCCTTGGGGAAAAACAGTTTGAGAGCTCTTCTTTATTTCTGAAAATCTTTTACAAAGAACCTGAAATACACAATAAAAATTCCACTAAGCACAAATTACAACTTATCTCAATTTTCGTGCTTGAACACCACCTCGAAAATCGTGCCAACAGCAATCAGAAAAACAACAAAAATATTACAGCATTAAATGTTGTACAACCTGCCTCGAAAATTGTTCCCATAACATCTTGTACAGATCATACGAAAAAAGTACAACAATCCTCCTCGAAAAACATGCCCATCTGCCTCGAAAAATGTGCCCATTTGTGCATCAAAATCCATGCCTTCAACTATTGTCCCTCTTCCTCGATTTTTGTGCCTTTCTTCTTTGGAAAACGTGATTAAACTCTACTATGCAGATTCTTTCTTGGGATGCGTGCCAATAAATGTTGTTGTACGGATTTGTTGAATGCCTTCTTGCTGCTTTCCTTCACTTCCTCCCTACTCACAAATTTTCGCCTTGCTCTCTCTTCACTTTCTCTCAAATGCTCATGAAAAACCAAATGATCTTTTCTTCTTCTTCTCTCCTTTTACCCTAAATGACCTTTTGGGTAACCCTAAGATCTAATGGCTCAAATTCATTTAGATCTAGGGATGAGAATAAATGTGCATTTATTCTTACTTTCTATATTTTAACTCACCCACTTAAATAAAGACCCACTTAGCCTTTTATTTCCATAGTCACTTTTTCACTTTCTAATTTTCATTGACTTTAATAAAGTCACTTTAAAATTAGAATGTAACTTTATCACTTTTAAATTCACTTTTAAATTAGACTGACTTTACCACTTATAAAGTCACTTTTAAATTAGACTGACTTTACCACTTATAAAGTCATTTTAGGAGAAGAAATACAATAAAGTGGACACTTTTCCCTAAGCCAAAGATCAAAGCTTTAGGGAACCACTTGTCCTCTAGTATCCAAATTTTAACACTCCTCCTTACCAAGGAAAGAGTTCCTCTCCACTCCCATCTTGTCTCTGAAGTAGAAATGTTTGCCCCGTGGTAAGGCTTTGGTGAAGATGTCCGCTACCTGCTCATTTGTGGAGATGTACTCAAGCTTGACTGCTCCCTTTTGGACATAGTCTCGAATGAAGTGATACTTGATCCCAATATGCTTTGACCTGTCATGAAAAACTGGATTCTCCGTGACTTTTATGCAACTTTGATTATCGCAGTAAATCACAGAAGGTCTCAATGCCTAACCAAATAGGCCAAACAACATCTTGTGAAGCCATATGGCCTCCTAACTAGCCAAATTAGCAGCCATATACTCTGCCTTAGCTGAGCTCAATGCAACTGACTATTGCTTCCGACTAAACCACGACACAACTGCCAAACCCAACCCAAAACAGCGCCCTGAAGTTCTCTTCCTATCTAAAGCACATCCTGCCCAATCTGAATCTGTGTACCCTGCCAGTCTCACTCCATCACCCTGTCTATAATCCAAACCATAATCCACAGTACTCTGCAAGTAACGAAGAATGTGTTTTGCAGCCACCCAGTGCACTCTCTTGGGCTCACACATGAACTGACTCATAGTGTTAACTACAAAACATATATGTGGTCGAGTGTTGACCAAATACATCAATGATCCAATCAGCTGTCTGTATAGTGTAGGATCCACCAACTCGGAATCTAAAGCGTGAAGCTTCTTCCAGTTAGTGATCATGGGTGTAGACATGGGTTTGCAGTCCTCCATGTGAAATATGCTAAGAATATCCACGGTGTACTTCCCCTGTCCCAGGAAGATATGCCCCTCCTCCTGCCACACCTCCAATCCCAGAAAATAATGCATCAAGCCGATATCTTTCATCTCACACTCTGAAGCAAGATCTCTCTTGCATCCCTCAATGAGTCTCTCTGCTCCAGTGATGACCAAGTCATCAACATACAACACCAGAATGAGAGGCTCCTCACCTACCATAATAAATTATAAGTTCGGATCAACCTCACTCTTCATGAAACCCAACTGCTGCAAGTATGTATCAATCCGAGAGTACCAAGATCTAGGAGCTTGCTTCAGGCCATAAAGTGTATTTTTCAATCTGCATACATGGGTCTCCTTCCCATGCACCTCAAAGCCCTGTGGCTACTCAATATAAACTGCATCCTTAATGAAGCCATTGAGAAAGGCAGTCTTCACATCCATCTGATGGATCTTCCAACCCATCTCTGCTGCAATCGATATAATGGAGCGAATAGATGTATACTAAGCCACGAGAGCGAAGGTCTCCTCATAATCAACTCCCTCTACCTGTGAGAACCCTCTCGCCACAAATTGAGCCTTGAACTTCTCTATGCTGCAATCTACAGCATGCTTTATCTTGTAGAGCCATCTGGAAGTAACAACTTATTAACCTTCAGGCCTAGGCACTACCTCCCAAACATCGTTCTTCATAATAGAAAAATACTCCTCCATTATGGCCTCTCTCCAGACCTGCTGGTTGGCTGCCTACTCATAACTAGAAGGCTCGGAGTCAACAATGCTTGTTACCAATGCCATGTAACTACAGAACCACTCAGCGGGTCTACTCTCTCTGACTTGTCTCTTTGGCCCAGCAACTGATGTGGCCTCGCGCAAGGTGTCTTAAATCCACTTGGGCTTCCTCTTCCCTAAGCCTACATCTTCCACTGGAGTGAAAGAATCCTCATCATCATCAGAAGCATGAACTCCTGAAGGCCTACCAACTGACCTCATACCTGTACATGTGCCTGTAGAAGCTGAAGTACCATGCAAGTTGTCCATCAGTGGACTATCCTATGAACTGCTCTATGGACTGCCCTGCATGCTACCCGAAGATCACCTCACCTGACTCTGAGAGCCACTACTCATTGATGGACCTGACACTGTAATAGATGTACCTCTTGATCCCTGACCTCCTGCACCCTGTGCACTGGATCCCTGTCACTGACTCAGTTGTTGCTGAGTGTCTGGTGACTCTAGATAGTGTAACTCTCGTGACCTCCTGAAAGCTCTCTCCTCCTCAAACTTCACATCCCGCCTGACAACCACTTTCCTCTTCACAGGGATGTAAATCTGGTAAGCTTTCGAGGTCTCGCTATAACCCACAAAGATGCCCTTGTCTGCGGTAGGTTAGCTTGGTCCTTTTCTCCTTGGGGACATAGGAATGTGTAAGGCACCCAAAGATACGAAAGTGCCCAACATCAGCCTTCTTCACTGTGTAAGCCTCGTCAAGAGTCACATTCCCAAAGGCACGATGTGGACTCCTGTTCTGCAAGTAAACAGCAGTGTTGCAGGCCTCTGCCCACAAAAATAAAGGTAACCCATGATTGTGAAGCATGGCTTTGGCAGCCCCTATAATGGATTTGTTCTTCCTCTCTGCCACCCCGTTCTGCTGGGGGTTGTAAGGAACAGTGAACTCCAACTTAATGTCTGCCCAGCACAAAAATTCACAAACTCACCAAGAGTATACTCACCTCCATTGTCTAACCTGAGTACCTCGATCTTCCTGCATGTCTGGGTCTCCACAAGAGCTTTGAACTCTTGAAATCGCTTAAAGACCTCACTCTTGGTCTTCAAGAAATAAATCCAGGTCTTCATGGAGTGGTCATCAATGAATAAGACATAATACTCAAAGCCACTCAAAGATACATGAGACATTCGACCACTCACATCGGAAAGAATCAAGTCAAGGATCCCTGTCGTCCTCTTGTCACTGCTGGTAAAAGTAGATTTTGCAAACTTCCCCATAGCACATCTTCTGCATACATCAAGGTGATCATAACTGAAATTTGGCACACCAATGGTGATCTCCCGCAATGTTCTCAAGGCCCCATGATACATGTGACCCATCCTGCATTGCCAAATCTCACACAACTCTGAACTGCTAGATCTGTTGTCGGTCCTGTCTCTGATACTATTACTCAATGCCATCAGGAGCTGGAATGAGAACTTGTACACCTTAGCATGGCGCACTACAATCACTCTAGCTGAAGCAGCTGGAGTTCCCTTAGGATATATGAGCACCTGTCCATTCCTAAACAACACCTCATACCCTCTGTCCTCAAGTGTTGAAACGGATATCAAGTTCTTCCTCATTCCAGGCATATATAGAACATCTGACACTTTCAAGGGAGGTTTGGGTTCTCTATCAAATGTTAATGTCCCAACACCGACTGCTCTAACAATGTTGTCATCACCAAGTACTACCTCAATATCAATATCACTCTTTGATAGCTCTGAGAAGTACTCCCTGACCCCTGTCATATGGCGAGAAGCGCCACCGTCAACATACCAAATACTAGAAGATGCTCTGCTAGTAGAGGAGAGTGCACACTCCCTCTGAACTTATATGGTAGGTGATACTACACTGGAGGACTCACAAGCTATGAATCCAAACTCCCGATCAAAGCTCTCTGAGAAGCCCTATATCTCTGCAGAAGCTGCCATGGTTTTCTCTTCCCCCTTCTTGTTCTTCTTCTCTGGACACACAACAGCATAGTGTCCCATCTTTTGACAATTCCAACATTTGACTTTGGAATAGTCCTTCTCTTTGCCCTGTTGCTTGCCTTTACCTTTCCCTTTGCCTCCACTGGTGGAAGCTCCCTTCTTTGCTTTTCCCTTCTTGCCTCTTGCCAATAATGCCACATTGTCATCCTCCTCCCCCTGTTTGGCTGCCCCTAGATGGTTCTTCTTGATCTCAATCTGAATGCAATCATCCCACAACCTTTCCCATCCGAGAAATTTCTCACCTGCAACAATACCATCTACAAAACTCTCCCAAGACTTGGGAAGTCCATGCAAAGCTATCCTCACCAACTCAGTGGGTGCAATGGTCTCTCCTATGGCTACCAACTCATCTCTCACCAAAGTGATCTTGGTGAGGTATGTTGTAGCACTGTCAGCCTTAGCCATTCTTATGGCCTTCAGTTTCTCCTTTAGGCACATCTTCCAGTGTTCATTTGAGCTATGGTAAAGCTCGATCAAGGCAGTCCACATTTCATGTGCATAAGTCTTTCCTCTCACATGAGGAATGACATGATTTTTGACTCCATCCAAAATCAGTCTTTTGGACACTTTTCCCTAGGCCAAAGATCAAAGCCTTAGGGAACGACTTGTTCTCTGGTACCCAAATTTTAACAGATAAAAGAATGAAATTTGCTTTTATTAATGGAAAAGTTCTAACTTGGCCTTTGAACTCAAGTATGAGAGAAGCCATCACTCTTGGATCAAGATGTGAAGCGCTTTACAAAGTCAATGGTAAACTCGTTCATGCATTGATCCATGATACCGATCTTCAGTGTGAGCTATGGCACAAAAGATTTATTCATCTACACTACATAGCCTTACCTCATGTAAAGAAGATGGTTTCTGAGATGCCTGATATCAGAAAGGATCATGAAGGAGGTTTCCCTGAATGTGCAAGTGGAAAGCATATAAAGGGACCATTCCCTTTAAGCAAAACAAAAACTAGTCAGGTACTTCAGCTCATACATTCTAATTTATGTGGACCTATGCCCGTTACTTCTCTTGGTGGCTATTTGTATTTCATGATTTTTGTTGATGATTTTTCTTGCAAGACATGGATATTATTTTTGAAAAAGAAAAGGGAAGCATTTGACATGTTCAAATATTTCAAGGCTTTGATTGAAAATCAAACAAGAAAGTTGATCAAAGCTTTTTGATTTGATAATGGGGGAGGGTTCACCTCCAATGAGTTTAATGATCTTTGCATAAACGTTGGAATAAAGAAAGAAACCATTGTGTCGTACAATCCACAACAAAATCAGGTGGCTGAGAGGAAGAATAAAACCATTATGGAAACAGTCAGAGCCATGCTGCATGATCAAAAGCTACCGAAGTTTCTATGGGGAGAAGCTACAAATATTGTTGTTTATGTGCAAACAAAACTCCTCATCAAACCTTAGACAATAAGACTCCTGAAGAAGTCTTCACTAGTAAAAGGCCTGAGGTGAGTCACTTGAGATTTTTGGATGTCTTGTGTACTTCCATGTGCCAAATGAGAAAAGGAACAAACTAGAAGCTTCAAGTAAGAAAGGTACGTTTGTTGGTTATTGTGATAATTCAAAAGCTTATAGAATTTATGTACTTGGTCAAAGAACTACTGAGTTTAAAAAAGATGTAACATTTGAGAAAAGAAAGAGACTCTCCTCCTACCATTGTTGAAAGACAAGATATTAATGAAAATGAGTTTGCATCTGAGTCTGAACCGGAACCTGAGAATAAGCTTACTGATAATCCAATGGGTTCCATGGATCCTCTAGATCCTCCACCACATGATCCTCCTATTAGAAAAAGACCATTATGGCTATGAGATACCTTGCAAGATGTTGAACAACATGCTGCCCCAAGAGGAACGTTCAGAAAAAAGTAAGACGCCAAGTCGGTTTCAAGGGTATGTTGCTGCCATGAGCAACATCATTCAAGCATAACCATGCACCTTTGAAGAAGTTGCAAAAGAACAAGTCTTGAAAGATGTCATGACTGAAAAATATGAGTCCATCATCCAAAATGATGTCTGGGAAGTGGTTCCTAGACCTCAAGGTAAATTTATTGTCACTTCCAAATGGTTGTTTAAGATTAAACATGGTGCAGATGGTAGTATTGAAAAATATAAGGCTAGATTTGTAGCTAGAGGATTCTTCAGAAAGAGGGAATAGATTATGATGAGATTTTTGCACCTATAGCTCGATATACTACTATTCGATGTGTTGTTTCCTTAGTTGCTAACCAGGGATGGACTCTTCACCAAATGGACGTGAAAACTGCTTTCTTGCATGGCTTCCTCAAGGAAGAAGTATTTGTGGAACAACCACAAGACTTTGAAGAGCATGACAAGGAAACTCATGTATGCAGACTAAAGAAAGCCTTATATGAGTTGAAGCAAGCTCCAAGAGCTTGGTATGCTTGCATTGATAGCTACCTGATAAAGCTTCGTTTCGCAAGAAGCAAAGAAAACCCAAACCTCAACTTCAAGATAGTCCAAAGTATACCTTTGATTTTGGTATTGTATGTTGATGATTTATTCTTGACAGGGAGAGAACCTCTTATCCTCTAGTGTAAGAGGGAGTTGGCTTCTAAATTTGAAATGAAATACCTTGGTTTGATGCATTACTTTTTGGGTCTAGAGGTTTGGCAAAGACCTGGTGAAATTTATCTTTCTCAACGAAAATATGTTGTTAAGCTTCTTGAAATATTTCCTATGGTAGAATGTAAGTCCATGCATACTCCTATGGAAATGAAATTTAAGAAATTATGTGGCAAAGTTGCAGGACCTAATTTGGAAAATCCCACTGAGTATAGACAGCTCATTGGTGCTTTGATGTTTTTGGTAAACACTAGGTCTCACATATGCTTTGTTGTAAACACTCTAAGTCAACATATGATTGATTTCTTTCATGCCCATTGGATTGTTGCAAAACATGTACTCGGATACTTGCATGTAACTATCAATCTATGATTGAAATACACTGCTAAAAATGTAAACTTCATGGATATACTGATGTTGATTGGGCTGGTAACTCTGTTGATAGAACGAGCAAAGTTGCAGGACCTAGTCTAGCAAATCCCACGGAGTCTGGAACTTGCTCAAAATTCAAAAATTTCCCCAAAAATCTTTCTCAGCCAAACTACCTCACAACTAGCCATGCTAGCAGCAATGTACTCAACTTCAGTTGTACTTAGTGCAACAGACTTCTGCTTTCTACTCATCCAAGAGATCATGGCAGATCCCAGAAGTGTTCTTTCTATCAGCAGAATTACCTACCCAATCAACATCAATATATCCATGAAGTCTTACATGTTTAGCATTATATTTCAATCCTAGATTTATAGTTCCATGCAAGTATATGAGTACATGTTTTGTAGCATTCTAGTGGCATGAAAGGGATCAATCATATGCTGACTTAAAGTGTTTGCAACAAAGCATATATCAAGCTAGTTTTGAGGCAATTTAGCTGAGAAAGCTTTTTGGGGAACTATTTGAGCAAGTTCCAGACACAACAGTTATATATTGTGACAATAAGAATGGGATTCGTCTGGCAGAAAACCCTGTGTTTCATGACAAGTCCAAGCATATTGAGATCAAGTATCACTATATCCGAGATATGGTAATAAGAGGAGCAGTGAGGCTCCATCACATCTCCATTGATGATTAGATAGTTGACATTCTTACCAAGCCTTTACCGAAAGGGAAGTTCTTGGTTTTTAGAAAGCAACTTGGACTTATGGATATGACCCTTCCGAGAGATGGTCACAGCCGATCAAGAACATTGAGTTGCCTTTCCCCTCTGTCAGAGCTCACGGGATTAGGGAATGATGTCGGAAAGCTCCTGAGGATGAGGGACCTCTTGTGTAGTGAGTGCCACAAGAGTAAGCCTCAATATGCATCCGACCCACAGTCTGGGACGTGGGAAGAGCCACCTATCTAGCCAATAGGTGTAGTGAGACTTGGTTGTGTTTAATTCTTGTTTGTCTGACTTGTTTGAGTCTTGCCTATGTGATGCCTGTGTTCTATCACCTAATTTTTAGATGAAGATTGGTTGAGTATAATCCTTGTCTATGTGACATGTGATGGTTCCTTCCTTTTCAAATTTGTGTCAAGTGAATGATTCTTCTTTAGATTGCGACGTCATTGTTACAAATGTTACAGAGCAGAGTTGAACTGAGATGAATGAAAGAAATCAAAGGAAGCAGAGATCTTTGATGCAGAAATAAATTCCTCCCTAGCTGAGAGGGAGTGTTAGAATTTGACAACTCAGAGGTGAATTTCTCCTAGAAGAAATCATATCTTTCAGTTCTGTTTGAACCACCTATAATAAAATTTCATTTCTAACAATTCTAATGACTTCCCAAAAATAGTAAGTCACATCTCAATTTGGAAGTGACTTTCCAAAAATAGAAATTCATGTCTAAATGATCAAGAATGATCTCAACATATGGAATCCACTTTAAAATTTAATCAATCATAACTATACAAGTCAAGAATTAATATTTTTAACGTTACTAGTATTATTATTATTATTATATTATTATTTATAAGATAGTCTAAAGCCATTCACCTTTAATGGAATAATAAAACAAATTCTCTCGTTAAATAAGTAAATTAAATTGAGAAACTCTTAGTTGGAAAATTGAACCTCTCTCTTGGAATAAACTAGTAACTCCACGATCTTAGATCTAACAAGTTTCAGGAGAGATTAAATCTCTTTTCGCTTTAAAAAATATTTGTATCGGAATCTACATCTCTACACAAATGAACTCTAAACAGAATATAACCTGTCAATCTTGCTATGTGATGGCTCGGTTAAATCTCGTTGTTATACACCTGACTCCTCTGCACGGTTTTGGTTAACTGAGCATAGAAGCTCCTAGTTGTTTCCATTTTGGGACGACGACAGCAACAACCTTTTGGGAGTATTGGACAAGCTTTCTGGGGTGGGTTATTTTGTCAGATTTTGAGGAGCTGCAGATGGATCCCGAACATAATTCGCATGTTGAGATGGAAGAAGATTTAGTTGATTATTCTATTGATCCGTATGAATCAGTGTCGATCTGGAAAAAATCGCCACCTCAGCCTCCAATGATGGATCAACGAGAAGTTGAAGGGTTATCGGTCGCTCAGGTGGAGGAGGTTAGGGCATCTATGAAGGTAGTCTTTGAAAACCCTTGTACTCAGTGATTTGTTACTATTTTTCTTGGTGGTTCCTTGGAGGACAGTACCCATCTATTTCACCGATTGTGGAGGGATCAGTGGATCCCCTGTCTCTAACGCTCGTCGATCTATTGATTCCATCCCCATCTTCATTGGAATTTCTTGTTTCTTGTCTTAACCTTAGCTCATCCCCTACCCTAGCAGTGGGCGAACCCTATCTGATTGGTTATCTGCATGATTTGGCCCTTTCTTCTGACCCAGGTCCTTCTTGGGTTCCATCCCATTCTGAAGGCAGACATTTCACGTCATCTGAAGCGGTTATCTTTTCCCAGGACCTCTGAATTTCGGCCCTCGTCCAGACCTCCGGGTTTTTTGCTAGTCCACCAGTTTCGCCTCCAGACTATCCACAATGAGATGCTCGAGCCAGCCCCCCTTTGGACTCTGCCTCTCAATACTCTGTAGCACCGGAGGAGGGACCACAAAGGAAGCGTGATAAGAAATCAAAAGGCACCAAAATCAGGGAGTGAGGTTGTTTGTTAGTACTTGAGGAGTGTATTAAGCTGGACGAAGTTATGGACACAGCGGACAGTACTTTAGTAGGAAGGGTCCGTGGAAGAAAATACACCACATCGAGGTTGAAGAAGTGGGTTGCAGAAATTTGGGGGCAGATACTCGATGTATTACCGGTTGTCACCATGATCAGGGGCTAGTTCAACCTGCATTTTCACAGACCTAAGCATGTCTCTTGGGTATTGTCAAAATATTGGCACATTGAAATGATGCCAGTCCTGTTGAAGCGTGGTATCCTTTGTTCGATTCAGAGCATGAACAGTTGGGAGCAAGATCGATTTGGGTTCGTGTGCCTGGGCTCCCTCTACAATTATGGACAGATGTTTTCAAATGTATTGGCAATAATTTGGGGGTCTTCTTAGATTATGACAAATCTTTCCTTGATACCGGCAAGATGGCATATGCACGTATCCTGGTTCATCTGGATACTCGGGAAGGTTTGGTCGAAAGCCTTTGGTTGCAATGGAGGGGCAATATACACTTGCAGAAGCTAGACTATGAAGGCGTCTCATTTCGATGTCATCGATGCCATGAAGTTGGTCATACTTATAAAGATTGCCCCCATCTTACTAAAGATAAGGTTGGTGGAGCTTCTGAGGTCAAGGATGAAGGAAAGGGTATTAACCCCATTAGGAAGACTCAGGCGCTGCATAAGACACTGGTTGCACATTATCAAGCCCAGGACAAATCAAAGGCGGTCTCTGCCACTCAGCCCCCGTCACCCATCGCTGACAGAACCCGGGGATCTGCTACTGCCTCCTCTTTGGTATTTCTTCCTCCTCTTCCTCCATTGAACCTTACTGTTTGCATGAATCTAATATTTCCCATGATTTTAGTTTTGGCTTCACTATATCCGAGGGTATTTTGAGTTCTATTACTTGTGCACCGGCCTCTGTCCCTATCTGCTATCTGGCCCCCTCCCCTTCCATCACTTGTGGTTCCACGATACCTGATTCTGATAGGGGAGATGGCTCCTCTGTTTCCAACTCCAGTCATAGGTATTTTTTGAGATCCCAAGCTAAACAATTTGCTCCCATGGGACACAGCCTCAAGCAATCGCTACCTCCCAAATTAATCAAATCTTTCCGTGGCAGACATTCTAATATCTCCAAGGCCATTCATAAAGCTAGCATGGGCATTGTTGAAGGTAGACAGTTATCACTTGATCAGGTTCTTAGAGCAAAAGGCAACCCGGACACAGTTTCCCGATTAAGTGCATCTCTTTTTACTTTAGGGGTTTGGCTAGCCTTGCTAAAAAACTAGCCTTTAGGCAGCTTTTAGACTTAGAACAAGTGGATGTGATTTTCTTACAAGAAACTCTTGGGAATAGTTTAGTCATTTGCTCGTTCTTCGAAGCCCTCAGACCAGGTTGGACCTTCCATGCTTTAGATGTTCAAGGCAGATCGGGGAGCTAGGCCCTTGGTATTAATGGCAGAACCTTGAAATTATTAAATGTCTGGGCAGGAGTGGTATCCTCATGGCAAGCATTTTCTCTGAGAAACTAGGCATAGAACTTTGTCTCATTAACATCTATGGACCTTGTCACAAGAGAGCGAAATTCTAGGAGGACATTATGTGATCCTCATTCTTGCAAGTGGATAATATCATATTAGGAGGTGACTTAAACTTTTCTATAGGACATCCAGAATCACGGGGGCACCATGCTAAGACAGACTCTCTCTCAGATTTCTTTGTTCAACTCTTGGAGGATTATAACCTGATTGATATCCCTATGTCGAAGCCTCAACCAACCTAGAGAAATCAGAGAACTGGGGAAGCAATGCTTGTTAGGATACTTGACAAATTTCTTATTAAGGAGGCTCTATTGGATAAATTCGCAATGGTTAGGCAATGGGTAGCATCTGGAGGGATATCTAATCACTCGCTTATTTATCTTCAGTTAGCTAGGGCCTCCCCTACGCCTAGATCCCCATTTAAATTCAACTCGACCTAGCTTCGTGATGAGGATTATGGTCAATTGGTCAAAAATACATGGCAAGAAACCTCCTTATCTGATGGGCAGTCTGTGGTTGCCTACTTTGCTGGGAAGCTTCACATCCTTAAACAAAGGATGATCAAATGGGCTAAGAAAAGAGAAGGATGAATGATGAAGCTCTCAGAACCATTGAAGAATCCCTCACCAAATTGGAAGACCCTGCTGGTGGTGGTTATGACTTTATTGACTCTAAAGAGCAAGTCATCAAACTTGAAGTTGAGCTACTTAGAATCTTAAAGGATAGGCAAGAGTCAAGACACTTGGAGACTCAGAAGCAGAGCTATTTGGCTCCAGGAGGGAGATGAGAATACAAAATTTTATGAGAAATTTTCCAATGGGCGCAAGGCAATCAACACTATCTGGTCATTAGAGGATGGTGAGGGATTACCAGTGCATACTTTCAATGGACTTGCTAATCTCGGAATCTCTCACTTCCAACACTTATTCAAAACACCACAGGAGGCATCTCTTGCTGAAATTCTCAAAATTGTTGGACTATTCTCGAGTTTCATGGACAAGGCGACAGCAAAAACACTCAATGCACCAATCTCTATGGGGGAATTGGAAGTTGTTCTCAAATGGTTTAAGAATGAAAAAAGTCTCAGCCCGGATGGATAACCAGTTGAATTCTACTTAGCTTTATTTGAACATCTTAAGCACGACCTCCTTAAGGTAATTGAGGAAAGTCGCAGGAATGGGCGGATGTTCGAAGCCTTTAATGCCACCTTCATTGCCTTGATCGCCAAATCTGTCAACCCGAGCTCCTTTAATGATTTTTGACCCATCTCTCTCTGTAACTGCTTATACAAGATCATCGCCAAAATTACTGCTAACTGTATCAAGCCTATCTTATCCCGACACATCTCTCAAGAGCAATTTTCTTTTTTAAATAACCATCAGACCTATGAAGCAATTGGGATTGCTCAAGAAGGTCTACACTCTCTCAAAACCAATAGGATGAAGGGTATGATCTTCAAGATAGATCTCTCCAGGGCTTTTGACAGGACTAGTTGGTTGTACCTTAGAATGTTGTTGACTCACCTGGGGTTTCCACGCGAATTCATCTTATGGATCATGAGTTGTCTTACTTTTGTTTCCTACAACATCCTTATCAATGGATCTGTCTCTAAGTTCTTTCATGTTGAGTGTGGGCTAAGGCAGGGCTGCCCCCTCTCCCCCCTTCTTTTCCTCCTGGTCATGGAAGGTCTCAACAGACTCATCACTGAAGAAAAGAATCGTGGGAGACTAAAAGGAATCAAAATTGCGGAAAATGTCATTTTATCTCATTTTCTATTTGTGGATGATGTGCTTATTTTTTTGAATGGCTCTCTTGGTGATTCCACATCATTTAATACCATCCTCAACATATTATTGGTTAGTAATCTTGACAAGTCCTCATTGATAGGATTAGGATGTTCACAACATGAAATTGAATATGCACATCAGAGATTTCCTTACAGAATATTGGCATTTGATGAAGGTCTCAAATATTTGGGGTTTCATCTCAAACCCAATTCATACAAAATTGCAGATTGGTCACGGTTGGTGGCTAAGATAGAAAGAAGAATTAACATCTGGTATCATCACTGGATCTCTCAAGCTGGGCATCTAGTCCTTATTAAATCTGTTTTGGAAGCCACGCCTGTGTACTGGATGTCGTTGGCAGGGATCCCCAAAGGCATTCTAACCAGAATACAACAATTATGTTGCAGGTTTCTCTAGCAAGGGAAAAAAGATGACAAGACCTTTGCATGGGTGAGTTGGGAACAAATTGTTTTTCCCAAGAAATGGGGCAGTTGGGGGATGAAGAATCTTTGTAGACCACGAGCCCCAAAATTATGAATAGAGCCCCAAAATTATGAATAGTGGTGGCAACCCCTTTGGAGATTAAAGGCCCCGCCCAAGTCAAAACTACTTATGTGGTGTTTATTGCACAACAAGGTGCCCACAGGAGAATCTCAAGCGTCGTGCTTTTAATGGTCCCATATGGTGTACACTTTGCAGGAATGACACTGAATCCGTTGATCATTTGTTTCTCCAATGTCCCTCTACTATTGAACTATGGAACCTGATATATCACTCAATGAATATTAATCTACAGTGGACAGGGGTCTCGCTCTAGGCAGCCTGGGAAGCATGGCGAAATCATCCTTTACCATCTAAACTTCGCAATCTTCCCCTATTGGTTAACTGGTGCATATGGGTAGGCAAGAACAAATCTATTTTCCAAGATATTGCTCCACACTGGCCCATGTATGTCCCTCGCCTCGCTGCTCTCTATAATCTAACCCCGGACGATGAGCCACACCAGCAGCACAGGCAGATAGTGGTCGAGACCATTGATAAAGCATTTTCGTGGGCCTATTTCGATGGCTCGGCACAACAACATGGATATGGAGGCGGCACAATTTAATTCCAAAGTGATAATAATTATTACAAAATGAAGATTGGATTAGAAGAGGCACTAATAACTATTCTAAACTTAATAGTCTTCGCCACCTCATGATATTTTCTCTTGAGAAAGATACATCATGTTCATATTTTTGGTGATTCTAAGATTGTTATCAATTGGTTTAACTTGCAAGTTGAATGCCACATGCACACACTCAAGAATTTATTGAATGAAGTTCTCTCAATTAAATCTCGTTTTCATTATATCTTTCTTCGGCATATCTACAGGGAAAGGAATCATCCTTCTAACATCCTTTCCAAGGAAGCAGCGCAACAACCTCGTGGTCATTAGATGATCCAAGAGCACAATGGTCACAAATTTTATCAGTTTTTCCACAGACCATTCAATGATCAACATCTACAGGGAGAAACTTCGCCCTGAGCTTTTCTCTGATTATCATTGCATGATACTTTGGAGATTTTGCTTCTTTTGTATTGTCTTTAGCAATTTCATACAATCTAGGTTACTTTTTTTTTTGTTAGCACATATGCTACAGTTTAGTACAGACTTTTCAATATGTGTCCGGGCCACCAATTCTGGCATATGCTCTAAGCAGCATCTACTACATGTAATTTTCAATATTCACATAATGAAAATTAAGATTTTTCCTTGGGGAAAAAATAGTAACTCCACACCTAAGATAATGTAACTCTCCCTCACTAATTCAATGTATGGCAAAAGTGTAACTCCTCATTAAATGCACCTGTAACTCCCTCATTCAATTCGATTTGCAACTCTCACCAAATATTCTCTCATGTCTAAGTGTAACTCTCTCTCTCTCCCTAATTCAAATTGTAACTCCTCAAGACAAGTGTACCTCTCTCTCTATTCTTGGGATAAGTTACGCTTCTCCTCAACTAACTCCTCCCTCATGGAATTCAATTCTCCTATTATTGAGTCAAGGAATGAATTCATTTGGTAACTCCTCTCCTTTCTCATCTATTTAAGCAAGAGCAAGTGAGAGTTGAGTGTAACATGCTCATTGTGAAGAAGGAGAGCTAGAGTTGAGTGTGTGAAAAAGAAGTGTGAGAGCAAGTGAAGAGTAAGAGCAAGGGAAGAGTTGGAGCAAGTTTGTAGGACAAGATCTAATAAAGAGGAGGAGGAGATATTCAAGCAAAAAACAAGAACAGTTCAGTTGCAAGTTGATCAAACATTGGTGACTTTATTCATTATCATTCTCTCTCTCTCTTTGTACTCTACTAAACAATTGAAGAAATATAATAGAAGAAGAATCATTTGGCTTTTCCCCTTGTGGGTTTTTCCCTGGTCATTGGACCTAACTCTCAATGTCTCATATGTGTGCTTGGTTGTATTCATATGGTCCTTAAGTTTATGTTCTATCTACAGTTGCTGATCTGAAAATTTGTGAAGAAGAAATCTGCATTCTAAGTAATTATAACAACATCGTACGTTCAGTTTTCTGCAAAGTAGATTCAGTTTTCTGCAAAATACATTCAGTTATCTGCAAAGTAGATTAAGTTCCATTCAATTTTCTGCAAAGCACATTCAATTTTCTGCAAGTACATTCAATTTTCGGCATAGAACTTTCAAGTTTCTGCAAGGAATTTTTAAATTTTTGCAAAGAACTTTCAAATTTTAACACTGATAAACATGATGTTGACTCCTTTGACTCATGACAATAAATCCTAAGAGCTAACAAACCCTAGAAGCATGAAGAACGTGCTTTTACCTAGAAGACCATCAATAATGAGAATGAAACCCATGCTTTAAAATAATAACTTTTTATTTTCTTCTTTTGATTGTTACAGAGGATACATATTGAAATGAGTACAACAATTATGAAGACCTAAACTAGTTACATTTTCAACACTCCCTCTTAACTAGGGAGGTATTCATAAGTACAACCTGTACAACATCATTCTCGAAATAAAAAGTTCTCATAAGAAGAGTCGGATTGATAAGCCAATTGTAAGCATCATCATTATAACCAACACTATCACTGAGGCATCACTTGACAAGCTCAACTTCATTTAAGAGCATTATGTTGGGAGGCATTACGTGTGATACCACACTACCTCTACAAGGAAAATACCCAATCTGGATGTCCTTTTAGGACTATTCTTATCTTGTATCTCCAATCCTGAGTCCTCAAAGAATATCGGTCCTCTTCGACCACTCTTCTCTTGGATACTTGTCCCATCCTCAAAGAGTGTCGGTCCCTTTCCTTTGGTGGATGCTTTATCCTCAAGGAAACCACAGATGCTTATCCAATCCTCCACCATTCTTTCTTCATTACCTGAAGAAGAGAACGCACATGTGATGTCCAACATCACTCCCTCTCAACTAGAAAGGATAACCCTATTCCCCCTTATCTAGGGAATAGATCCTTGCTCTTATTTAAGGAGACTCCTTTGCTCCCTCCCAAATGTAGAGGAAATTCCAAACTTCCTCTCTATTTGGGAAGTCAAAACCACGAGCCTTAATAGCTTTTCTTCATAAGAGTATCAACTACCAGTTCTCCATAGCTTTCTAGGTCCCTCTTTTCTCTGCATCCTCATAGTATCGAGCTTGCTTCCTTTCGAGGTATCATGGAGCCATCTTCACTCTTCAATCTTGTGACAGGATCCTGGTCATTTTTCTTGTTAATCACTTTCATCTTTGACATCATCGATGATGGCATTGCATTGAGCCTTCCCAAACTTCAAGTTGGTAATAGCTTCCTCATGAAAGTGATCTCCTTTAACCTTCAGGTTATCTTCTAGCACTGCTACCTCTCAATTCCAAGATGGACACATCTTCACTTCATAGTTTCCAAGTACCAGATATTGAGCATCCCTCAACATTCTTCATACAGTTGAACTTGCCACAACTGTCATCATGTATTCCTGCAGCACTTTTCCATGTAGCAAAATAATATGTTAACCAGATAATCGACAATCATTAAAAGTAAACTTACCTCATCATGAAGACCTTCTTGTTCCATCAACATCCTCGTAGTCCATCTCCATATGAATCTTCCTTCATGCATCAGAGTGCCGAAGGATCGAACTTGATTACCAAGTTACAACCTTTTCTTCTGAATATTACACTACATGTTTAATCATTATTTTACATATCCTAGAGAAAGTCTTAATCTTTTATACATCCTTAAGAAAGTCAAATTTTCCCTTTTAAACATCATACAATCATGTGAAGCATGTTACAAGATTCTATTCACATGAATCTTATCCAAGCGTCACTTTCAATGTGCATTCTTATGCTTCTTATTTCATCATCTAGCTATATGTCTCATAATGAGTGTGCATCCTGACCCATTGCATTCCTTCATCCCTTTACCAATATTGTTTCCACATTACATGGAATGGATACTAACTTTGTCATAGTACTTCTCCCAAGAACCTTCCATAATGATGGTTCTTCCAGGATCATAATGATCCATCTAAGCAAGAGGATTGCTTCTAACATAATGTTAAATAATGCCTGGATGATCAATATACAAAATGGTTTATCGATCTTCTTAAAGACTATATGATTTCTTCAAATTGACTTACTACCATCACATGCTTTTCTCTAAGATGTTTTTCAAAATCAAGACTTTTCTAAAGTAAACAATAGTGCATGTTGTCCTAAAGGAAAGACCATTTTTTACGAAGAACCTGAAAACCAAGATGCCTTCTTTAATAGTAAATATCTTTTACTTCTTCTTTCTTCGACTTCTTCTCAGGTTCTCCTACTTCCTCAGCAATATGAGCCTCGGTTCTTTTCTTTTTCTTGTTGTTCTATTGGCTTGGACAGTCCCTTTTATAGTGGCCATATTCATTACACTTAAAGCATTTAACCTTACATATCTTTCTTCTTGGACTTCCCGAACTTTCCTTTCTTCAGCTTCTTAACTCGAGCTAGAAAGGCTTGAGACTATCCATCTGATCCAATGTCATCTTTTACCTTGATCCTTGATTCTTCCAAAATGCATTGTGCCCATAACTCATCAAAGGGAGTTGAATCTTTCTTAGAGTAGATGCTTATTGCAAAGCTGCTCCATTCAGGTGGCAATGCATTTAATACACAGATGGTCATTTTCAAATCAGAAATTGTCTCTCCAAGCCCCTGCAAGTGATCCCTTAATTGAGATATCTTCATCAGAAAGGATGCCATGTCCTCATCCTTTGATTTCTTCATCGTGTACAATTTATTCCGCAAAGACATCTTTTGTCTGAATGTATTTACAGAGTACAAACTCACTAGCATGTCATACATAGCCTTGGAAGTTTTCAAATTTGCAACAAATGGAACAAGAGGATCCTTAATGGATTCAACTATGATCCTTTGAGCCCTTACTTCCCCTTTCTTATACTTCGCTAAATCTCAAGTCTTGTCTTTTCTAGGTTCAGTTATTTCCCCAATTACATATTCCATTACCTTATGCTCTATAAGTGTCAGGTCAATCATTTTCTTCCATGCAAGATAGTTTAATGCTCCAATGAGCTTATTTTTCTCCTTGCAAAAAGAACCCATATGACCTGTAGATTCAAACATAGAGTAATAATATTACACTTACTTGATAACCAAGATTCTCCTCTTCCTAGCCCACACGACATTGGATTGATGGTGAATGGGTGCACTGTTAAGGCACTCCTTGCGATAGGTCACCGGTTCAAATCCCCCGTGGGTACTTACAAAAAAAAAATCTCCTCTTCCTTAATGACGTCAACCTTTCTTGATGCTCTCAAGACCTTTGAAGAAATTTCAATAATGTCCTTGAAAGATGCTCCCTAGGATTCTTCCAACAACAACTCTCAAGAGAGATGAATGATATGAAGATATTTATGATGTTTTCTTCAAAGATGCCTTTCAAATATCAAGAGACAACATTTATTGTAGTCTTCCTCCCAAGCCTTTCTTAGGTGAGAGTTGATGTGGTCTTGATCTTCTTCAATGTAAAAACCCTCATTCTAGATCAACAGGTCTTCTGCTTATTTTCTTCTACGAATGATTCCCCTTGACAAGCAAACCCTTCTTTGTGTCCACAAGATGATCCGTCCAATTGCCTCATTGTTCATCTTATCTCTAAAACCATGCTGGAAAATTCAAAGTGGCAACTTATTATATCATTTTTCCTTAACCTTAATATTTGCTTGTGAACTTAGTTAATCTTCTTCTATTCTTTTAGTTATCTTTTATTCAAACAAATATCAAGAACGAAACAATAACCATAGAGGACCGAAAAATTAGGCTCTCAGCAAGTGCAAAACCCCTCCAAGGGTAAAACCTGAAAAACTCTTATCTTCTCATAGAATCTGCTTCAAATGAGAAACAAAGACCCAAGCCCTAGACCAAGTCCTTCTCCAAGTACCAAGTCAGCCCTTCCAACAAGTCCTCCCTTAATCTTGCTCCAAACAGCTTCAAACAAAGCTACAACTTCGACCTGTCAGCTTCAATACTACAACTCGACCTACAATTTTTGTCCTGCAACTTCGGCCCTTGATGTTACATCAAAAACCCTAGTTCAGCTTCTTATTGAGGCATTCCTAGAGCAAGACAACTCCCCCCAAGGTCAACGAGGTCAGGATAGAGTATTCTTCCTTCGAGCAACAAGATAATGCACTTTGTCTTACTACAATTCAGTCCTGCAATTTCGGCCCTTCTTGGAAGTTACAGAAACCCTAATCCTTCGCACGTGTGAGAGAGATTGAGCCCAAAAAAAATGCTTCCTTCCTTTCTTCTTCTAAACCTTCTCTCTCTTCTTCTTTTGCTTCCCAGCTATAGATCAAACTTCCTTCTTGAGATCGAACTTGTGAGTGAGTGTGTCGAATGAGGTCAAATTGCTTCTTTATATCGCCATTCCAAGGGGTCGAATTCCCTCCTTTGGGCTGACTTGTAATTTTGGAGTTTCCAGGACTTTCTAGACTCAAAGTAAATTCTCTTTCCAATTACATTTTGTCCGGAAGGGTCTTATAAACGTGATGTTGACTCATTTGACTCATGACAATAAATCCTAAGACCTAACAAACCCTAGAAGCATGAAGAACATGCTTTTACCTAGAAGACCATAAAAAACGAGCATAAAACTCATGCTTTAAAATAATAACTTTTTCTTTTCTTCTTTTGTTTGTTACATAGGATACAAATTGGTATGATTACAATAATTATGAAGACTGAAACTAGTTACATTTTCAACTATAGTATCTTTGTCATGCAAGTTGCAAGAAGAGCATAGTATCTCTGTGATGCGAATTGCAAGAAGAGCATATTATTTTTGTGATGTGAGTTGAAGGAAGACATCAATATCTCTTTGATACAAGCTACAAGAATGTCATCATTCTTAAGCTATCAATCTTTGTCAAACGAAGCATCTAAAGGATAGGCAAGAAGTAGATTGGTTAACTATTTTGTGGACAGAACATAGAAAAGTTTGGAGGTTTTGACTTGACACTTGGAACCCTAGTTAGTTTGACTTGGATTTCTCTTATTGATGAAGAATCTAAAGAAAGGATTGACAGGTTTTCCCCTTTGTGGACTTTTTCCTTGGTTTGGAGTCTAATTTTTGGTATCTTGCCTCTTGTGCATTATGTTCTCCGTATTTTTACTGATGTGTAATTGTTTGATGACATAATTAAATAAGTAAATACTAAGAAAAGAATACATATCAATCACAAGTAATTACCATGATAAAGAAATTCTATCATCTATCAGAATTTCAAAAGGGAACAGCAGTGGCAGCAGGATTTGCTTCCATAATAGAGGGAGTAGTCAAGCCCCGATTCAATGTCAGAGGGACTTGACCTCTGAGTTCAAGATGAAGGATCTAGATTTTATGCATTACTTCCTTGGTCAAGGGAAGTATACTATTGAGATCCTTCAAATGATGGACCGGAAGATTGTTAGACTAGATGCTTAGAGACAGGAAGTCTCTCAGAGTAGTATGCCTTCTATGAGTGGACCATGTTAGACAGCAAATATGCTTCAGTGTCTAGGAAGCAACAGTGGCAGAAGCAGCAGTTAGGATTGCCACAGCAGCATTTGTTTCAGTGTCAGAAGGAGCACCCAGTCAGGGTGACCGAAAAGCAGTTGTGGTGATGGATCCAGTAAAGGAAGTCGGCCAGTTTATGGTTGAGCCGAGGCATGTGGCACATGTGTTGAGGTACCGGCATGGTACAATTAGATATGGATTAAGATATGTCTCAAATGATTAAGTACAGTTGTCGGGATATACAGATTACAATTGAGCAAGAAGTGTTGAAGATAGAAGAACACATCAGGATGTTGCTTCAGTTTGGCATCTGCAAGAAGCAGACATATGTCACACTCAGCACTATAGAGACTGAGTATATTTTCACTAGTTTGGCGATTTGTGAAGCAGTGTGGCTTCGGAAGTTGCTCATAGGATTGTTTGACCAAGTGTTGGAGACGATAATGATGACAGGTCGAAGCACATTGAGATCAAGTACCGAGACATGGTACAAAAGGGTGCAGTGATGTTCTAGTCAGTGTTTTAAAAAACGGAATCGGTCAGCTACCAGGCCGAGGTAATGACTCGGTAATGACTCGGTTTCAATGACTCGGTTTTTGTAATTAATACATTAAATATTAATTTTTTTGTACAAAAACATAAATTTAAAGATTTTTATTCATGTTTCCAAACACAAAGCATTACAATATAGACAAAAGACAACATATGATCAAAGTAGGCTCATGAATATATCCATTATATCAAAATTGCACCCAGTGCACTGTCCAAGGCCCAATACATGATGATGATATAGAGATCAAAACAAAAAACATAACTAAGGAGGCTCTAAATGGCCTCTACAACAAAACATGAATAGTCACTAGTAACTACTGCTAGTCATCTGACTGTGACAAGCCAATGTCCTCTTCCTCAAACTCTGAACCAGAGGGGGAAAACGCTCGCTCCGCCTCCTCCTCTGAATCAACATCCTCAACTGGAACTATACCCTTGCCCTTACCACCTTGAGAATCAGATAGACGAGCTATGCGTCTCCGTCGTGGCTGACTAGAGGAAGTGCATGCACCTGCAACTGGATGGCTTGGGACTGGGTCTGCTACTAGTGGATCTACATTGAGCATAGTATCCTCCATCACTAAATCGAAGTCAATCCCCCCAATCTATGTCAAACTCTGGTGGACAAGACTCCACTACCCAATCTGATGTTGGATCAATATCCTCCAACACAATGGGATCTGAATCAGGTCTTTTGTTCAGCAATTGGTTCCATCTTAGTCGGAGGTTGTACTGGACAAACACTAGATCATTTAACCGTTTTTGCTCCAAACGATTTCTCTTCTTTGTGTGAATCCTCTCAAAGACGGACCAATTGCACTCACACCCAGAAGCACTGCAAGTTTGACTCAAAATGCGAATTGCAAACCTCTGCAATTCAGGACAGTGGCTACCAAATGCCTCCCACCATTGTGCTGCAAAAAATGAGTTTCAGTTAGCTCAACAATTTATATCCAACTTTGAAATTCATATTATAATTTTATAAACAATTATACAAAATAATAAATTATAAAATATAAATTTGAAAATTGAAATTCTTTGTTTACCTGGCTCATCTGATTCCCTTGCAATCCTTGCAAGGTTCTTGCCAAAGGTACCAGTGGCTTGGCTGAACATAGTGATCTGCTTGTGTATCTTCAACTGCTCACTCTCTATGGGGATCATGCGATCAATGCAGTCAATCAATCCATCTCTAACCTCCCCAGTCAAAGCTCCTGTTTCCAGAGCTTTATAATGATACCTTGGGTTCAGAAAATACCCAGCTGCATGTATCGGGCGATGGAGTTGATTGTTCCATCTCTGATGCTCTTATTCATATAACTGATGTATAACTTTCTCTTATTCATATTTGGCAGCCATCATATGTTGTAGATTCCTCTTCCTCCCAATTTCAGCCTGTATTTCTTTTTGCCTATTTTCTCTTGCTCAAACTTGTCAAATTGTTCTTTCAACTGCTTCCTAATTTCCCCAATGTTTGGTGCTTCACATGCAGTAATTTGGCCTTTAACACCAGCCAAATGTAGTTTCAGTCTATGAATGCCCCCTCCACCCTCTTTAATTTTTTTCTTGCAAAATTTGCAAAACATTTGATCCCCAACCATTTCAGCATATGCCCAAGCAGCATCTTTTGCTCTAGGGACCATTTTGGACTGAGTTTTTGACTTGGAAATAAAATGTTTAAATCTGAACATGAAAACAAAAACAAAAACTATTCATTCTATGTTCATTTCTTTCACCAAATGGCAAATGCCAAAAACTATGCAAATGCAAATGGCAAATGCTAGATTTGCTAAATAAATAAAACAAGGCAGATTTAGAAGAGAAAAAATAAATACCTCTAGCCTCTAGCTTCCTCTAGCTCAATGTTGCTCCAAAGCTTGCCCAATAAGCTCCTCACTGCTGCTCCAAAGCTTGCCCAAAAGACTCCTCAAAGCTGCTCCAAAACCAACTCCACAATCTTCAGAAAACTCTCACAAATGCTCAAGCAAATTGAATGAGAAAGATGTGAGGTATTGAGAGGGGTTGGGTTAGTTAAATAGCATGGGGAGGGGTTAGAAAACCACAAACAAACCTAACAGCAAAATAAAATTCGGTTTCAAGTCCATAAAAGTCGAGTTTTTGGGCCCACCGGCCGGCGGAATTGGCTCGGCCGATTTAACTCAGGCCAGGCCTGGTCGGCCGGTTTGTTACCGAGCCGGCCGAGCTTGTACAAAAACCGGCCAACTGGCCGTTTCTTGTGCCTGGTCGGACCGGCAAGCCTAATGGCTCGATCAACCAGGCCTGGTCCGATTCGAATCGGCCGTTTTTTAAAACTAAGGTTCCAGTACATTTCTACAGACAAGCAAGTTGCTAACATTCTCACAAAAGCTTTGTCTCAGGATGAATTTTGTTTACTTCAGGGACAAGCTTGGAGTGGTTGAGAATGCTTCCCTCAGTTAGAGGGAGTGTTGATGTTGTAGTATCAAGGGAAGACATTCTCCTTAGGTCAGGATATTGACAGGTCAAGGGTATTGACCAGGGGCCATGTAATGTGGCTAGGGAGAATAGTCCAAAGAGCATAAAGACCTAGAGTGCTCCCTTGGTCAAAAGGTTCTGACCATATTGCCAAGAGGTACTTGGCTAGTGGGAAGAGTAAGTGCCTTTAGCATCGGACAAGTGTTTTACCATTCAATTTCCATGCAAGAATGCTATTTGGCCCTAGGTTTCACCATTTTTTTGGTCAAAGGTATTGACCTTGCTCCAAGTGATGACTTGTTGAGCTGGTGACGCATGACTAGTCTTGTTGACCCCGGTCAGAAGGTTCTGACCATATCACCAAAGGGTATTGGCTATTGGGTGACTAGATCCGTTTACAAAGAAGATTTGACTAGTAGATGAATAGATCATTTGCATGATGCTGATGCAGGATGCTTTCCACACGGTTCTAGATTAGAACATGACGCAAATGGATAAATTAACATAGCTAGCTCATTCAATCTTTTTCTCTGGATGGAGAAATTATTCAGCAAAGAGGACATCTGAGAAAGCCAAGGTGAATACCTCTCTAGCTAAGAGGCAGTGTTGATTTTTGGGTAGCTGCGGTCAGTATTTCCCAGCTACTGAAGTTGGCCTTGAAAGAAAATCAAATTGGAGGGAAATTAAAATTTAAAATTGTTCAAGACAGCTCCAACTATTAAAGTTGGCCTAGCCAAGGAGACACACCATCTGCATCATAGATCACTATAAAAGGACACTCAACTTCCTCCATTTTGGAACAATTTGGATCATAACATATCTTCTCATAAAGGAGCCACAGATCTTCATAAGGATGAATTGAAGCAAGAGAAACCATGTTACTTATCTGTTTGTTTGATAAAGAAGAAAGGTCAAAGTGACTGCTGTTTTGAGGCAAAGTTCATAATAAGCCATCGAAGTTCAAAGTTTTTTTTGTATTATGAAAGAGGGCCAAAGCCCTAGAAGGAGACTTTGTAACCTCAGGACCGAGACCTTGAGAGACTGCTGTTCATGGGAGAAGGGCTGGTCTAGTCCTAGGAGTCCCCAGGCTGTCTTATGAAACTCAGATGTTACTCTTGTTGAATTGAACAATTTCTCCTAAGAAAAGATTGCTGGTTTTTTCCCTAGTTAGGGTTTTCCCAAGGTAACAATTTGTGTCTCTTGTGTTTGGCTGTCTCTTTATGATCCTACTGTCATTATTGCATTTCTGTTGAGATTTTCTCTGTATAATTGCTTAACGATATTTGTGACATAAGATGACTTGGTTAAGAAATCATTGGAAAGTAATTATCAGATTAGAAGATCAAGAAAAATCAACACATGTTACTTCCAGTAAACACACCCCTGATCTGACATGTTTATTTCACCTAAAACCTTTCTTTCTCTACATCATTGCACTCTCTTGTATTCTAGTTCATTGTGTTTTCCCTTTTCCAAGTAAAACGAAATGGTTAGTTAATATCAGCTTTAAAACAGGAACAGTCCATCCACATGCAGAAAGTAATATTTATTGAATGCAACAGAAACAAGCCAAATAAAAAATCACCTTTTGAAGATGAAGGACAACATACGGCACAAACGTCAATGAAAAATATAATGGAAATGTCTTCCTGAACGTTGAATACATCGCATTGCCATTATGTGCTAAACATGAGGCTGAATCCGGATGTATAACAGAACATGGAATAATTGAAGCAGATGGATTCAATTTAAGAGATGGGGAACCCTTTCTGCTTGACAAATAAGCAGAGAGAGAGACCAAATCAACTGGACCTCCTCTACAACTCTCTCTAACTGCTTTATAAACAGGCTTTGCAACTGGGCCAGTTTTTGCAATAAAATCTTGATATGCCTTGGGTAGTGTTTCTGGCCGCATAACAAATGAATACATAACCTGCAGGAGAAAAAACATGTTGAAATGATATCAGTAGAGAACAACTTATCATTTCATAACAATAAAACCTATTACAAGGCTGTCTCAAAGGAAGCTCAAGCACTCATCTAATATCCCTTACTACTTTTTACACAATGATTTGGAAAACATCCAGAAACAAGCATCAACACAGTACAAATTGCTTGACCAAACATTGAAGTTAAACAACCACCTATAAGTTGGAAGCAAAAACAAAGCCAAAATCCATTCCACCAAATAATTGAAAATGTCTTTCTGCTCTTCGCCAAAAATTGTATAGCTTTTCATTGCCTAAATGATCAATCAAAGATTTTACAAAAGAAAGAAAGCAAATAGACATAACAATGTAGCTCTCTAAAGCAAACAAAGTTGCAAAAAATATTGCACTTCAGATTTGGTGCAAAGGCAGACTTCGACCCCTTTTTCTGATTTTATGTTTCCTGAATTCTCGAAACCCTCTTGTGATTTGCATCTTTTTACAATAATCAACCAATTCTCATCTGTGCCTAAATTTCAACCAGCTCTTGTATTTGAACAACGAAACTTCAGCAAAGATTATCATTCAATGCTGGGGGGATTACAAATGATATGAGCAAATGCCATCTTCAGATGGGTACAAACTCTATTCTCAAGCACTCTTGAGTGCTTTGTCTTTAGTTTTGGCAGCTGATACTGGACGATGTGTCAAAATAGTGAAGAGATTTCAATTTCTAGATATTCTCGAAAGTTCAAAAATTCCTCTAAATATGAAACAAAAGTATTAACCAACATCATTTATCACACTAGAATTTGTCTACCATAATAAAATAGTTGCCAGATAACTCTCTAAAATACTTTCTAAGAATTGTCAAAGGAACTTAGCTCAAGTGGTATGGTTCACGATTTGTGTCCCAAGTAGTGTGGGTTCAAGTCTCCAAAGACATGCTAGCCATTGCAGCATTTATGAAATATTGGTTCTACCAGGTGGAATAGTGGCAGCCGTTTCTACAAAGTTACCGATTGTGCCTAGTGAAATGTACTCATTACTGTTAAAAAAAAATAACTTTCTGAGAATTCTATAAGATATTTGTTCAGGGAGTGCATAATTTTCCAAGTCTTCGTTATTTTCTTCCTCTCTTTGCAATTTTCCAAGCCTTCATTCTTTCCTTCCTCTCTCTGCTTATTTATTTTAACCTTTCCATGTATCTTCTTCTCACACTTATGCTAATAGTCGACTATGTTGGCTACATGCACCTCAAATTTAAGAAGACCAACAGCAACAAGTACACACAACATAAATTCAAGCTGACTTGGGGATACTTTAAGTTTCAGGGCACCTCAAAAGCACAAAAATAACCAAAATTTTGTCGAGTCATACATGTTAGGGGCAAGCATTACAAGGAGTAAGGATTTCATGTATTTGCATCCAAGATGGTTACAAGGAGCACAGCCTAGAGGAGCAAACATCTGAAGACAACTAATCTAGCTAGTGTGGTCTGGGCATAAAGTAGTTTATAGTTTAAACAGAATGCTCATTTACTCCACCTCACATTAAACTACATACATAAAATGGCATTCAGTTGTCTCTCCTTGTCCTTATAGGGAGGGTGTGGGAGACTTTGGTCAACAAAATGCACCTCCTTAATATCCTATAGGCTCTATGATCAAGGTGCCCATCAAGGGCCATCTGAAAAATGGTCCTAATAATAGCAGTTTTTGAGTCAGGATTTTCCAGTGGATTTTCCACAGCTTCCCTAAATCTTGGTTGCCAGAATGCACAAAAGGTAGTTTTGTGACACCGTTGTTTGCAAGGCCATCTCAAAATATGTCACATGGCCAGAAGTTAGGGCAATACTATTGATCAAAACGAGTGAAGTTCAGACGCTTCATATCTGGAAAGTGCTATGAGACACAATGGGAGTTTGCATGCCTTGACAGGTAGGAAGAACATCATTGGAGTATAGTACATAGATCGCCTTTGTTCACTGTCATAAAATCAACCTGTAAAGGAGTTTGCTCATTGAGATATCGGCAAAAGTTTGATAACTTTGGGCATCCCTCTATCTGACAAAGCATTCCAGTCCTGGCCATGGTAGTGCTCAAGGGCTGCAGAAGGTGAAATATAGTGACTGTTCAAGTCATGTGCATAGAGAAATCCAAATGCTGTCAAGTTCTCTAGCTAGCACAACATATACTAAGTTTGTGACAGTGGCATCATCTCTTATAAACATTCTCGAGTGCCTGGAGGATTCAATTTTGTTCCTGTTTTCTATATGCATCCTTCTTTTTTTGGGAATTCGAGGTAAATATCACATCTAAGGCCGACACAACAGCACCAGCCCTCACATGCCATGGCCTTCGGACAGTCGTGGTGATCCTTTTGCGAGGTGACATGCTCCTCCATTTGAAACAGTCCTCTTCATTACTGTTTGTACTTCCTGTTGACCACACTTTGTCAACGACCCCATAGCAGTACACCCCCATTTTTTCAAATGGGATTCATCATGTTCGACGTGGTCGCGCCATTCAGATTCCATCATCAGTCGACAGTTTTATGAATAATGTAAACCCATTCTGCATGTTTATGATGTAAATGATCTAAGTAAGACCGTCATGTATATAACAACCTAAGTAAGCCTAGTATGTTAGTGACAATTTCTATCCTAGAAGGTTTTTTGTCTCACTGATTTACTTGTGTTTTTCGACACAAGTGATCGGCAGAGTTTTCCCCTCCAGCCTCACCCCAAAGCTAGGGTGGATTTTGTCATCAAGATGCTAAGTGAGTCCTAGTGTTTTCTATCGAGTCTTTGTAAAAGTAGTTTGGGAATAATCCTAGCTAGTTGGCTAGATTATTTTATTACAAGCTACTTGGTCTACTAGATCATGTTTTGAGTCGCAGAATTGGGTACCTATTTGAGGGTCTATACAAATGGGTTTTCCCCCTTCATGTGTCTAAATGTATTTATCTTATGTAAAGAGGGTTGGAAAAAATAATTAAATCCCCTCTCAGTCAATTAATTAAATTTTCTAGCCAAATTAATTGAAAATCCTAAGCCAGAAATTTAATTAATTTTAGTTCCTAGGTGAGTTAAAATTCTTCAAAGGCAAAATTCATTGGTCCTTAAAAAATGAATTTTTAAAGGTCCCAGGCCAAGGGAATATTGAGAATTTCAAGGAATTTTGGACCCTTGGGCCTAGGTGGTTAAGTCAGTCAAAATTTTGAGGTAATTAACTCAAAAATAGTATTTTTGAATTAATTAAAATGAATTAAATGATAAATTCGTTTTTCCTCAAATTTATAATTTCGACGGTTCAGATTAAAAGATGATCAAATATTTTCGACGGTCGAGATTATTTTGACATAGATCAACCGAACTAGCTGTTGGAGATTTTATCTTGTAAATTAGAGGTCTTTGTCAGTCTTTCAATCATCCGATTTCTGGATCATGTACTTGCTCTTGAAGCTCTCCTATAATATTTTTTGGAATAATACAAATGAAGAATTTGGGGTTTTATCTTGATGGTGGTGTTCCTCTTCAGTGTTTTATGGTAAACTTGTTCTTAATATTCTGTTGGTGATTATTCTAATCGATTATTGACTAATGGCTCTTGTAGAGTAATTTTGGGTATAGGTATCTTGTCTAGGCTACTGGATCCAGGGTAAAAATATTAATTGGATCGAGCTAACTGTTATCTCTAGCTCTTGAAAATTTTATGTTTTATCACTATTTCTCTATTAATCTGACAATTTAACTTTAAGTTTGCAGAAATCTTCCGGATTTAAAACTGGGCATTTGGGGAAGTCCTAGTTTGGACCAGCTGACTCCCAGGAAATAAGATCTGAAGAGCCCTTCGGATCTTATTCTCCGGGCTTATCTTAAATTCTGTTTTTGCAGGGTTCTTTATTGGGCTTGTGCCTATCTCTTAAATTTTCATTTTCTAAATTGTGTTGAACTGTTTTAAATCTGGCCAAGAGGGTTTATGATCTATAAATTAGCACTATAAATTTGTAAATATTCTCTAGGATTTAGAAAAAAATAATTTTTTTGTGCATAGTTTTGGATCTGTTCTGGTTTTTTGCAAGATTGCAGGGGGTTTCTCCGAAATTTTTAGATCTGAGTCAGATCTAACCCCCAAAGGGTAAGATCTGGCCTCAAGATCGGTTTTGCTTCCAGATCTGGGCATAATTTTGTTACAAAGGAGAAGATCTCAGGTGCTTTTAAATCAGTCTTCTAAAATCTGAGTAACGTTGGAAAAATTTAAATTCGCTGAACGAATTTTAAGTGTACTGGGTTTGTTGAGGTTTTCTTTGCATCCTGCATAAATGTTGCCCCTCATTTCTCTTTCCTGCAGCTACCTTGCTGCCTGTCCCTTTCTTCTTGCGGCCGCCCTTCCTCAATCACCTCATACGCTGCATAAAACGCTGCCTTTCGACCCCTCTATCTGTTGCCTCGCTTCCTCCTTAGCCACCGTCCAATCCCTCTCCAGCCTTCACGAATCCGTCTTGCCGTCCTCGCTGCCTCCTCGTTACCTGTTCGCCGCCCACCCTCTACACATTTCCTTCGACCATTTTTCTCCTCCGTCCTACATCCTCCTTAGCCACTGCAGACCTTTCTCTCTGCCTTCGAGCCGTCGACCTTCCTGCCATTCGTCGTGCTCCCTCTCTAACCTGCAAACAAAAGTCACGCATACATAAAGTTCGATACCCCGCGTACATGCGTTCAACTGTCTTTGTTTAGTTTGGTTTCTTTTTGTTTACGATTTAGTTAGTCTTAGTTTCAGATTTTAATTTTTTTTGTTAAGTTTTGGATCTTAGATTAAAACATAGACTTTAGATTTTAATTTTTAGATTTTAGTTAGCGTTTGTTTTTAGTTTTGTCTTAGGATTTTCGTTTAAATTTTTGTTAGATTTTTTTTAATTTTAATTAACTTTAACTTTAGTTTAGTTTTAATTTTTTTTTTAGATTTTAATTTAGATTTTAATCCATAGTTTTAGTTTTATTTGTATATATATATATATATATATATTTTGTTTAAAAAATAATATAAATAATATAAATAATAAAAAAATTTAGAAAATTAGAATTAAAAAAAATAAAAAATAAAAAATAAAAAATTTCATAGTCAAATGAGCTTTTAAATTTTTATCCTAAGTTTGACTACATAGAATTTTTAATTTCTGGATTGGGTTATTTAGAACATCATAAATTCGGAAATATTGCAAAGATCTAGCATTTCAATTTGATGGTCATCTCATGATAACATTGTTCTGGGTTCAAAGTACTTTAATGCATAGTTGTGGCGCGTTTTATCGAATATCATTGTGTTGAAATTTTTTTTTTTATAGCAGCAGTTGTATATCAGATACTTGACTTTAATTTCATAACGGGATATTTTGACTCCATAAGGCACTGGTTTTAAACTTCTGAATCTAATTGGATCTATAAAATCTCGTAAATCTTAACAAGTATTTGGTTATCTAGCTGTGTCTCCTGAATTGGTTGGTCTCCAACCAGTTCTCCTCCTTCATTTTAGTCAGGGTCTACCTCCCTTAGCCTGCAAGAAGACAGCTTAGATAAAGAGATTGGGGATCAGGGTGACAGCCCCCGATCTGAGTCGTTGTCGCGGTGCCTAGACATTTTGTGCGACAACACTTCCATTCTCTGTCTTGTTGTTGTGTTGTTCGTGTCTACATTAACTGTCACTCCCATGGATTTCCACATCAATTCGTTTATTGCTTAGAGGATTTTATTCATATTTTGGTGGTAGTAGTTGCTACAGTATATTGCAGATCAAAAGCTGATGCAGCATCACTAAAACGCAAGTGAAAAAGGGGCAGTGAAGTTCTTAGACTAAGGTGCTTTACAATCATCAAAATGAATATCCTCATGATTGTATCATCAGTGAATTTCTAAGGCATATGTGCACAGTAATAACAGAAACTACAAGAGTGTTCCCATACTCTTATTGTTAAACTAAGCCGGTTGGGGTCTTTGTATTTATATATATTTGTCTCCATTAAACAATTACTGAGCCGACCTTATGAACAAAAGATTTGAAATGAACTTTAAAGGGATGCTAATGTAAACACTTTGTCTTGAAATGAACTTTAAAGGGATGCTAATGTAAACACTTTGTCTTGAAATGAACTTTAAAGGGATGCTAATGTAAACACTTTGTCTTGTTGAAATACTTAATAGAAGATTTGATCATGTGAGACCCATCAATTATCCAGTTGAAGAAGCAACTGAAGAGCTAGCTAGAGAATCTGCAACAACACTGTGCAATTGGTATCTTATTGCTCTTTCTTATATGACTTAAGAAGGTGCATTTTCAAGTTGAAAATAACACTCTCCTCATTTGTTGAGTGTGATTTGTTAACTAAATGGCCGAAATCACTGAGTTATTAAAGGTTCTAGATACTCTCATACTCTCCACTACTAAGTCTGGTACCATCAAAATCAGAAAAAAAGAAAATAAAAAATAATAAAAAATAATAATAATAATAATAATAATAATAATTAAGAAAAAAAAAACGCTCTTTCTGACATTAAAACCTGTCTGCAAAATGCACAAGAAAATATTGAATTTTTGCAACTTGAGTCACAGCTGCAGCAAGATGAGTTACAACAGTGTAGTCATCATTCTGAACTAGTTATTGTTCAGAACAACCCTCTATTTGAGTTTGAAATAGACTCCCATCAACAGTCAAAAAGTAATCAGATCAAAGAGATTGAGGCTAATTCAAATGCAATACCCATTTCTGGAGCACAGATGTGCACAAATATGCAGAAGTTCAGTCTGCACTTCCCAAGCCCATCATCAGACCTTGGGAGGAGCTTGTCAGCAACAAGCACAGAAACGGTCTTGGATATGACAAGGAGGTGTCCTTTCATATTCCAGACTATTCCAAGCCCATAATGTTTCAAAGTGTTGGGTTTCTTCAACACAGTTCATCTTCACCTGTTTCAGATTTTGCTCCTCCACATTCGCATCAGATTGTCAAATGCCAACATTGTAACAAAGTTGGCCATGTGAAAGATCAATGTTTTGATCTTCACCCTTGTAAGCATTGTCATAAGCACACTCATCTTTCAAATAGATGCTTCAGAAACAAGCCTCCTGCAAAAACAAAGATTCACCTTGGATGGATCGTTTCTTGGCAATGGGCTTCAACAACCAAGAAGATATTTCACTCATACCACAGGATTTGTTCTCAAGAATTGAAACATCTTGCAGCTGAGATCTCTTCAGCTTCTCACCTGTTAAAATTTGGGTACCAGAGGACAAGTGGTTCCCTAAGGCTTTGATTTTGGCCTAGAGAAAAGTGTCCAAATGTATTTATCTTTTTCTCCTAAAGTGACTTTATAAGTGGTAAAGTCAAATCTAATTTAAAATTGACTTTATAAGAGATAAAAGTTACAAAGTCTAATTTTAAAGTGACTTTATTAAAGTCAATGTGAAATTAGAAAGTGAAGAAGTGACTATGGAAATAAAAAGCTAAGTGGGTTTTTATTTAAATGGGGTGAATTAAAAAATAGAAAGTAAGAATTAAATGCACATTTAATCTCAACCCTAGATCTAAAGCTATCTCGGCCATTGGATTTAGGGATTCCCCAAAAGTCACTTGGGGTTAAATTAAAGGAGAAAAGAAGAGAAAAGGTCATTCATTCTTTTCATGAGTAGATTGAGAGAAGGAGCAAGAGAGAGCAAGGAGATTTTCTGAGCAGTGAGTTGAAGGAGAGTAGAATCTTGGCACACACACCGAGGCAACATTCAGCAAATCCGTACAGCAAGCCGGCACACAATTCAAGGCATATTTTGGGCATGTTTTTCAAGGCAAAACCATACAGCAGCTTTGGCACACATTCCTAGGCAGTCGTACAGCATTCTCGCAGAGATTTCGAGGTGAAATTTTTGTTGTTTTTGTGGCACAGTTTTCGAGGCAGACCGTACAGTTTGTTGATGTCCTTGTGCACAGAAATCGAGGAAGAAACCGTACAACATTTATTGTTCCCTCTGCACGCAAATCAAGGAGGCTGTACAACAGCATTTATTTATGTGTTTTGGGCACGAAAATCAAGGAGTCCGTACAGCATTTATTGTTGTTCCTATTTTTACTATTGGCACAATTTCCAATGCAAAGGTTAAGCACAGAAAATGAGATAAGTTGTATTTGTTTGGTTGCTGGAATTTTCTGTGTATTTCTGTTTCACTGTAAAAGCAAATTATTAGAAATAAATAAGAGCTCTCGAACTGGTTTTCCTCAAGAGTTATAGGGGGTTTTTCCAGGGTCATATTAACCAAAAATCAGCACGTCATTTTCTGTGTGTGTGGCTGAAATATTTTACTGTGTTTTACTTCTGCAATTTCCAGCACTGTGAAATTCCTGAATTTGTGTTTTCAGAAAATTCATTTCACTTCCAGAATTTGAATTTAAGATTATGGGAATGGGCATTTAACTTTATGGGAGTGATAAGGTGAAACTAAAAACCGGAGTGGGGTCTAAAATTTCTACATGGTATCAGAGCTTGGGTGGCTGAAAAATACAGTTTGGGACAGCAAGTGAAAAATTACAGCAAGCTATTTTCACACAGAAAACTGAACCTTTACCACAAATTTGAAAACTTCAGTTTGTTAGGACAGCAAGCATGTCTTTGGGCTTGAGGGTGGAGGGTAGGTTGGATGGGCAGAGCAACTAAAGTGCATGGAGGACGAGAATCCAGAGCATCTTTGAGGAGGCAAAAGTTTGGGGCATCATGGTTAACACCACACAGCACCCAGTAACAGTGTTTGTTGACCTTGTTCAGTTGGCAGATTTTAATAAGAAGAATGCCAAGGGAAAAAGATTGATTCTAGATGGTGTTAAAGACCATGTCATTCCTCATGTGAGAGGAAAGACATATGCACATGAGATGTGGACAGCCTTGACCAATCTTTACCAAAGCACAAATGAAAACAGGAAAATGGTCCTAAGGGAGAAGCTGAAGGCCATTAAAATGGCTAAGACTGATGGTGTTACAGCATACCTCACAAAGATCACTTCTGTGAGAGATGAGTTGGCTGCTGTTGGAGAGACCATTCCACCCACTGAGTTGGTGCGGATCACATTGAATGGTCTTCCCAAGACTTGGGAGATTTTTATGGATGGGATTGTTGCACGGGAGAACATTCCCAGCTAGGAGAGGTTGTGGAATGATAGCATTCAAAATGAAATCAAAAAGAACCATCTTGGGACAGCCAAATAGGTAGAGGAGGATGATAATGTAGCATTGTTAGATAGGGGCAAGAAGGGCAAAGGAAAGAAGCAAGATTCCACAAGTGGTGGTGGGGGCAAAGGAAAAGGTAAAGGTAAGCAGGTGACCAAGGAGAAGGACTTTTCCAAAGTCAAGTGTTGGAATTGTCAGAAGTTGAGAGTCGGGACACTATGCAGTTGTGTGTCCAGAGAAGAAGAAGAAGGGAAAGGACAAGACCATGGCAGCATCAGCAGAGTTTGGGTTCATTTCTTTTGAGTCCACTAGTGCAGGATCACATGCCACACAGGTTGAGAGGGAGTGTGCACTTCCCTCCACTAGCGGAGCATCTTCAGGTATTTGGTATGTTGACAGTGGGGCTTCCCGTCATATGACAAGAGTCTGTGCGTACTTCTCAGAGATTTCAAAGAGTGGCACTGATATAGAGGTAGTAATCGGAGACGACAGCATTGTTAAAGCAGTCAGTGTGGGGATGTTGACATTTGATAAGGAACCCAAACCTCCCTTGAAAGTGTCAGACATTCTATATGTGCCAGGGATGAAGAAGAACCTTATATCCGATTCAGCATTGCAGGACAGAGAGTATGAGGTATTGTTCAGGAGAGGGCAGGTGCTTATATATCCTAGGGGCACTCCAGCTTCTTCAGCTAGAGTGATTGGTGTGTTCCATGCCAAAGTGTACAAGTTTTCATTCCAACCCCTTATGGCATTGAGCAGTAGTACCGGCAGCAGAGCTAGCAGTTCAGAGTTGTGCGAGATTTGGCACCACAATATGGGGCACATGTATCATGGGGCCTTGAGGACATTGCGGGAGATCACCATAGGTGTGCCAGATTTCAATTCTGATCACCTTGATACATGCAGAGGATGTGCTATGGGGGGTGCTTATATATCCTAGGGACACTCCAGCTTCTTCAGCTAGAGTGATTGGTGTGAGCCATGCCAAAGTGTACAAGTTTTCATTCTAGCCCCTTATGGCATTGAGCAGTAGTACTGGCAGCAGAGCTAGCAGTTCAGAGTTGTGCGAGATTTGGCACGGCAAGATGGGGCACATGTATCATGGGGCCTTGAGGACATTGTGGGAGATCACCACAAGTGTGCCAGATTTCAGTTCTGACCACCTTGATACATGCAGAGGATGCGTTAGGAGTTCTTACTGACCCTCAAGGCAGAACTGTATAGCAGCTTTGGCACGCATTCCTAGGCAGCCGTACAAAATTCTAGCACAGATTTCGAGGTGAAGTTTTTGTTGTTTTTGTGGCACAATTTTCGAGGCAGACCATATAGTTGTTGTTGTCCTTGTGCACGAAAATCGAGGCAGAAACCGTACAACATTTATTGTTGTCCCTATGCATGCAAATCGAGGAGGTCATACAGCAGCATTTATTAATGTCCTACATGCAAATCGAGGCCATACGGCATCATTTATTGTTGTGTTTCTGGGCACGGAATCAAGGAGTCCGTATAGCATTTATTGTTGTTCCTGTTTTTACTGTTGGCACAATTTCCGAGGCAGAGGTTAAGCACGGAAAACAAGATAAGTTGTATTTGTTTGGTTGTTGGAATTTTTTATGTATTTTTGTTTCACTGTAAAAGCAAATTATCAGAAATACAGAAGAGCTCTCGAACTGGTTTTCCCCAAGAGTTTGTAGGGCATTTTTCTAGGGTCATATTGACCAAAAATCAGTGTGTCATTTTCTGTGTGTGTGGCTGAAATATTTTACTGTGCTTTATTTCTGCAATTTCCAGCACACTGAAATTCCTGAATTTGTGTTTTTTGAAAAATTATTTCATTTCCAGAATTTGAATGTATGATTATGGGAATGGGCATTTAACTTTATGGGAGTGATAAGGTGAAACCGAAAACCGGAGTGGGGTCTAAAATTTCTACATCACCATGTATCTGACAAGGGGGGAATTGATGGTCATCTACAAGCTTCAAAGATAAATCAAGCGAGCTTGAGCCACAACCTGAACTTGTTACCTAAGCCTAGAGTTAGAGTCAGCCATACCCAGATTCAGTGTTGTAGCCAGAGACAAAGATGCCCATGAGCATGCCTTTGGTTGGTGGCCTTCCTTAAACCACCGCAGGTTGAGACCTCCCTTTTCACGTTGAGGTTCTCCCCTTTTCTGCAAGTTGAGACCTCCCTTTTCCCGGTTGATGGTTTCCCTTTTCAAAACATTAGGGACACTTCCTCTAGCAGAAAACTAACAGCTTCTTGCTATATTTGGAACTGTTCCAGGAACTGCACTAAGAGTTCTAGGTTGAGACCTCAATGGTCTTTGCCTTTTCAAAGCATTAGGGGCACTTCCTCTAGCAGAAGACTAACAGCTTCTTGCCAGATTTGGAATTGTTCCAGGAACTGCACTATGTGAAAATCCCTAGATCTATCTCAGGAATCCTACTGCAACCAACCGAATCTACTTCATCTACTTGTAAATTACATTACATAGTTATTTCAGATTATTCATGAAATATTGAAGTAAATTACTAAAGCAGCCTACACTTAATTTCTTATGATTCTGAAACAAGGAAACTGAGCAAAGAAAAATACACACATAGGACACCTTTATTTTGAACGAACGTCCCCGGAAAAACCCAATGCGGGAAAACCGGTGCAGCAGATCTGAGGGTTTGTATTATTAAGCAGTAGAAATTTATGAATACATCGCTAAATACCTCAAGGGTTATTCAATTATAGAGAGAAATACTAGCAACAAGAATGTGAGTTTTACCTCACTCAATCACTGGAAAATCCGGTTGATCCGAACACTAGAAGAGATGCCTCTAGAGGTCCCCACGCAGTGATTGTGTAGGCACTGCGTCACCCCAACAATGGATCGAACTGACTCCCGGAATCTCAGATCTTAGCCTCCCGGTCTCACACCCCGGCTCCCGGCTTCTGGAACTGGTCCGACAATAAAATCTCGAAAACCCTCTCAGCCACTGCGCAACCTCTGCCTAGCCCTGCGTGGCTCTGTGCCAGTCTGTCTGGCTCTACGCTGGCTATGCTGGATGTCTCTTTGCTAATGATTCTCTGACTGAGAAAATCACTCTCTCCAGAAGCTATCTCTGCCCCTCTCTGCGCTGGAATCACTTAGATCTGATCTTCGTCTGAGCACTGCTCCGTCAAAGAATTCGATCTCTAGATTCACTCGGTGTGTCTTTCCAAATGGCCCTCAAGCCTTCCTTTATAGTCTTCTCGTTGAGATATCAACGATCGAGATTAAATCTCTAATCAACGACTAAGATTATAGCTTGACTTGATCTCCGCTTTTCTAGAACATTCACAATTTGTTTTATTAATACCCTTTAATTATTTAATTTCCCTACGGGTCCCCATTAAAATAATTAATTTTTACAATAAAACATATTCCGAGTGGAATTTTCACAAACGGTTTGTGGGTTCTTTGGAATACACGTGCCGATACTACCAAAAATCAATGCAGTAAGCATTCTAGTGTTGGTGGTCATCCTTAAATCATCCTCAGTTGAGACCTCGAGTTCTCTCGCCTTATACTATCATTTCAGTGAGCACAGTCAGCGAATTGTTGCCATGCATTTTTTGCACATTTGTATTAGAGCTCTCTTCTTGGACTCGTATATACCCCTTCGTATTAAGGGGGGGAATGTTGGACACCTATTCCGCTAAGGGTTTTCAGTGTGGAATGTGAACAATCATTGCAGTCCGAGTGACCATTTGTTGTATCAAAACCAAGGGTCACACACATTATATAAATGCATATCATTGTGAATAGTAAATGTACTCAACGCTTATCTTAATCTATTGTCTATTATTTTGTGTGTGTTTAACAGATACAATACGTAAGTATAGGCCTATTTGGGAAATCAATGATAGAAAGAATGATCAACTCAATTACCTTATACATGCAGCTAGGTATTTCTTGAACCCAAGGTATCATTACAAAGCTCAATTAAGAGAAGAGCAGAATGGAGAGATCAAATATGGGTTGTATGAGTGCTTGGAGTACATGGTTCCTAATGAGTCCAAGCAACAGGAAATACATCAACAAATTGGTGCTTTCACTAGCCCACAGATACCTTTGGAAAAAACCTTGCAAAGATTGTAAGAGATGTGGGCCAACCAGGGAAGCAATTCCAAAGTTTATTTAAAGTTTAATTGTTTAAAATTCAAATTGTAAATGCTTGACTTTCTAGCCAAACTCAAAATCTAATTGTTGAAAACTTTGCCTTTGAAGCACATTGGTGGGAATATTTTAGTGGACAATGTGCTAAGCCAACTTGCAGCGCTTCTGAGTGTGAGCACAATTGGTTTACTTTTTAGTAGATTGATATGAAAAAGAAATTGTATGGAACAAAAATGGTTAAATCATCTCATATTCGCGTATTACAACCTTCAACTTAGATGCCACCAATTGCATAACAAAAAAACTAATACAGATCCCATTGTGTTGGATAATATTGATCCAAGTTCAAAATGGGTAGAGGAATCTCACTTTGCAGATTTTGATGTTCATTTTGATATTGATGCCATGGAGTTGGGGGGGTGGGAGGGAGTTGATGCCAATGCAAATCTAGTAGTCGAAATAGGAGCTGAAGTAAGCGACGCACCAAACATGGCACATGAAAGCACTAGCTGGGAAACTCGACCAACTTCAGCTTCTGCTACCGCTACTACTATTGAAGTTGTAGTTGTTCCTAAGGAGTCTAAAGACTCTGATCCAAATGATGTTTTTTGTAGTTCTTGTTGATGATAGCATTTCTAGTGATGGTGATGAGTTCGATGAGTGGTCATGTTGATCAGTGATTTGTCGTAAGCTAGTATCTCATAGCATGGTTTGTGCACTCTAGAGACCATTTAGAGCTTCATTTATTATGTATTTTGTTGCTAATCTGCATTGCACACAATGCCATTTTAATATATTCACTCTCCCATGGTATAAAGATGAGCAAACTATGCATATTTTGTCTAGAATGATTTGGAATCTTAAAAACAAATGTTTTCATTAAAATTTAAGTATTCTATGTATTTTTTTTTTTAAATTAAGTCATTGAATCCAAGTCAATCTTAGCTTGAGTCCATACTCAAGATGATAAGTGGTCGACTGAAGTCTGAGTCTGAGTTTTAAAACTATACATGGGGCACCTCCGTGGGCAAAAGTTTGACCATGTAAGAATAATCCAAGGGAGAAGTTGGAGACCCTCTCCTAGGGTTCAACCTCAATAAGCATGCAAGAAGAGCTCAAAAGAGGGAGCACCCAACAAATAAGGTCAATAAAATATTCCAAGTGACAACAAACATGCCTAAAATAGTCCGACGGCTAGGTCATCATCTAAGGTATAACCACCATTAAAATTATTATGATACAAATACATAAAAACCAAAAGTACACACCACGTACAGCAATGTCAACATGGAGCACAACTCCAATATAGATAATAATACGAGAAACTTCTCCAAATATCCAAATACATTCATAAAATCCAAATTTCTCTCCTCAATAATGATTACAAGCTCGGAATATATTCCTATTCACACATTGTGCATGTGGGCCCTTTATTACTAGGCCAACCCTATTACATATACATTTCCACATTATATGCATATTAAGCCATATATGTTGAAGCTTGTGGTAGCTTCAGAATATCTTTTGCATAGGCTTGATGTCTTAGCGTGTGGAAGATGATTTATTGCCTCTTTAGGTATTTTCCTAGTGCAGTAAGTGATTTATGTCTTCTTTCGTAAGTACTCAGAATGTTAACATGGTATTAGAGCTATCTAAAAGACTGAGAGAGAGATCTGAGATCACAAGGGTTTGTAGCAGTGTGTTTCCTTTTTCTGGCAGTAAAATTATTTTCTTAAAATTTTGCAGTTGGGTTTTGTGGTCGTGGTCAATTTGTGAAGATGGCATCTTTGAGCAATCTGCCATATGAAGACAGGTTGGATGGGGCTACTAATTTCAGTCCGTGGAAGGAGTGACTTACCATGATTCTGAAGATGAATGGTCTATGGGATCTCGTAAACATAGACATTCAGGTTCCTTCAGATCCAAACTTTCCAACAAAGCACAATCTTAAAGATATGAAAGCAAGGTGTATAATTTTGGATTGTGTGAGGGATCACAAATTCCTCATATATCAAGGAAGGACACAGGACGTTGGGTGTGGGTAGCTCTAATCGATTTTTACCTGAGTTCAAATAAAAACAGGAAAATGGTGTTGCAGGAAAAATTAAACAACATCAGAATGAATAGATCTGAGACCGTGACATCTTAACTCACGAGGATCCAGCAAGCTTGTGATGAACTTGCAGTGGTTGGAGAAACTATGAGTGATTCAAAGCTAGTAAAAGTTACTTTGAAATGGTGCATTAATCACTAGACCACTTTTGTGGATAAGATCCTTTCTAGGCAACAAATTCCTAATTGGAGTCTGTTGTGGGATGACCTTCATCCAGAAGGATATCTAGGAGAACTCATTAAGTAGAGGAGAGCGAAAGGGTATTTAGGAGAAAGATGAGCTTGCTCTTGTTGCACAAGCAAAAAAAGGAAAAGTGAAGGCCAAGCAAAACCAGGGTGGAGGAGGAATTGCACTGAACAAAATGGAAAAAGACATGAAAAAAGGTCAAGTGCTTTGCTTGTCACCAGTTCAGGCATTTTTCCAGTCAGCGTTCAAACTAGAAGGGTGCATGAAAGGCAGTTAAAGCAGCCACTACATAGATGGAAGAGATGGCTAAATGGTTTGAGAAAAACTTTGCGTTGGTGTTATGCCATTTGGAACCGTCACAAGAGGTGTTTGGTTCGTGGACAATGGAGCATCTCATCACATTGCAGGATCTTGAGATGTATTCACCAACATGACCAGGGGACCTAGGAATATACACGTTGAGTTCCATGATAAGGCCAAGCATGCAATAGAAGGCACTGTCAGTATTGGTTTCAAATGGACTCAAGTGGTGTCATGGAGTTGAACGAAGTATTGTATGTATCGAGTTTGGAGAAGAATCTCCTTTCAATTTCAGCCATAGAAGACAGAGGTCTGGAGGTTGGAGGTAAAGTGGTTGTTGGGCCGAAAGGAACTAATCCCATCAAGAAGCAAGAGATTGGGAGAACGAAGAGGGATCTCTATCTATTGAGAGGACAACCAATGAAGGCTCTCATACATGAGAGTGACAAACAGAGTGAGATGTGGTAAAGAAGGAGGGAGTTCATCTAGATACATTCCAGCCAGTTGAGCATGAGGCTAACAGCATGTAGGAGGAGCACAAGGATACACCTAGTGTGACGCAGGAGTCACCTCTGTTGGAGTTTCCTTTGGTAGCCCCAGTAGACAGATAGGAGGAGGCAGTTGAGCATACATCCATTGACGAGGGATCCATTGATGAGTCATCCCAGTCTATGACATAGCTTCAGAACGACAACCACCTACAGTCGACTCATGAGCATGTCTTGCATGTTGGGTTGTCTATGGAGCAGCAGTTGGAGGCTCATGTCAAGCCCATGATAGAGGAGGATGTGCAGCCATCATTTGGGCTAACCATTGAAGAGGGGCAACATAGAGACCACACATTGGGATTTCAGCACAGTTTGCTTCAGAGGCGCACTGATAGGATCTACAGCGTTATCAGCCCACCTCTACCCATTGGATTGAGAGAGGCGGAGATTTATAAATATTCCAGAGGGAATTAGCAGCACCATTGGGTCACCCTTGCTCATTGGAAAGAGGGAGACAAAGCTACCTAGTCAGATCTCATGTGTTGACTTGGACAGCGGGTTGAGACAATTAGAGTTGCAAGGGGTGCAACATCCGCATGTCAAGGTTGTTCTATGTGTGGGAGTTCGTGCATTCGATCCCTCTCTTCGGGTTGGATGGCGAGAAATCCTGAGTTGGTACCCTGTGGAGTGGGCTATGGCGATGGTGGTGGACCCCGGTGTAGCTCAGCAGGAGCTTCCAGGGCCCAAGCAACGAGGATACCGGAAGCCCAGATTGGCATTCGGATTTGGGCGAGACTACCTATCACTTCCGAGGTATGTCAGTTGACTACGACCTGGATGGTATAGTTGACCTAGCAGTTGAGCGTGCACATTCGCTAGGGGATTTTCAATTACCACCACTCACCAACCAATTTATGGATAGACTTCTTGATTTATCTTGGTATGACGTTTGTACACGGGGTCACAGGGTGATCAACATACTCTAGCAGGAGTTTGTCGAAGGAGGTAGCATTGGCAGGCCACCAAACAGTGCCTTGTATGGGGTTGGGGATTCTTCAACTTTGTGTGGGGCAGAGAGATCGCGGAGGAGCAGAGCAGTGGTGGCTTCAATACTGACACAGAGGGAGATTCACTTCTCGCATCCCTCAGGATTTGGAGTGAAGTTTCATTCATCGATGGGTATAGCAATGCGACAGTGGAGGTGATGATACCGATCGGGGATGGGTCAACACATAGAAACATAACTCCAAGCCATCACATCCAGGGATGTGTGGGAGCATCTAGAATTGAGCAGTGGACTACCAGTGGACATGGAGGTGCAAGGTGGTGTATCGTAGCTTGTTGGATTGCGTTGTGGAGTAGGAGTGTCTTACATCACATTGAATACACACAGGGAGTGACTGGTGCCTTGAAACAGACAGGGCACAGGAAGGTACAGGGTTGTACAGCGGTAGCCAGGGATATCTTGTGGTGTACAGAGACAGGTCTTCGACTGGTTTATCAATAGATCTGAGATAGAGAGAGGGGCATCCATAGGGATATTCTTCAGTACCCCGACAAACTCTTGATCCTACCCTTGGGGACTTACCCACCCATGACTCTCCAGTTGGGACATTTGGTGGAGGCACAAGCTTGGGGACGGCTAGGTTTATTGTCGAGGTAGCATAGGTTCCACTCCTAGGCTCACACATGGGGAGTCAATTGCGAGGGAACTGCATGATGGGCTTCTGGCGAGACAGTCTGATGTGTAACTGGAGCTTGAGGGACAGTGGATGGTAGACTTCGTCTACAAAAGGGCACTCAAACTCCGAGCAGTGTACAGGTGTGTCGTCAGGAATTGGGATAGCGGATTTCACTGCGTGGTCTGGCAGGAGTAGGGCAAGTTGGATTTCATGGGACAGAGTCCTGATACTTGGGGTCCACCCAGGGGATACATACAGGGGTCGGAAATGAGGGCCAGATAGGTTCTAGCAAGTAGCAGCGTTGCGCAACGACATTTAGCAAGGAGTGGGAGTTATGAGCTCCTAGTATGGTTGGGGGACCCAGCGATCCGGTTGGCGGGTGGTTCACTCCACTTTGTGATGAGCGAGATCATGGCAGAGAGTGGTCCAGTTCACCTTGGGTTTGACACATGGGGGATCACTAAGGCCTCCACTGCATGGCGAGTCAGACTTAACCTGTCGTTGCTCAGGGTCGAGATTAGTCGTGAAGATGCCCGAGAAGGATGAGCTTGACTCTCACATATTTTTCACCACTAGCCCTTAGGAGAGGAGGATATCGTTCGCACACGGTGGGAAGTATGTCATGAGAGTAGCGCAGTGTCAGCATGGTGGCACCACTCTGAGATTAGCAGGGGCCCTGATCATCATCGCCCTTCACAGCTCAATAACCTTTAAGGACAAGATGGCTAGTATAGGGGAAGATAATTTAGATCTTCCATTGGGCTTTAGTGAGTCACCGATGGCGTGGGGGACTTCATTAGCATGGCAGGTGGGCCAGCAGGATGATATCAAGAGAAGCTCACGTGAGCGAGACGCTATCTTTGGAGGGATTCGGTGGTATCTTCGAGAGCATAATCTTGGAGTGCATGGGATGGTCTACGTGGTAGGACAACTTCACGAGGAGTTGGGCATAGTGCCACATTATCATGATCCCCTACTCATTGATGGTATATAGGGGACTTTTGGTACTTATACCGAGCAGGATAGTGAGTGGAGCGAGGGGAGCTTCAGGTGGGACAGGATGGCTTGGGATTCTCTCATGTCAGGACAGTGCAGAGGTCGAGGACGATTCAGTGGTGCATCTTGGACCCTGGCACATTTTTGCAGTGACAGTGAAGAGTAACAACTAGAGAGAGCGCTTGTTCGGCAGTTGCTTGAGGACAAGCAACGTTTTGGCAAGGACTGTGATATTCCCACTTGGCAATATTGCTAACGAAAATATCATTCTTGCCCAATTTTATCTTATTTCGTGTTGGCACTTATGAGATGTGGGTTCAGGGGTCCCACATGAATTTTGTAATATTCCAAATTAGCAGTTAAGCTAATTGGAATATTAATTTTGACTAGTTTTTGCCTTTCCTAATGTTGAACACGAATAAAGTGGGTAGGGGACCCACAAATGACATTTTGCTAAAATAAAGCCACTTACTAAAGTTCCTAAGGGAAAAATTGCGGCTCTAATGGTGGGGTCGAGTTGTCCCTAGGTGGCAACGTGAAGGAGGCAACGCGGGAGTGGTTGGAGAGAGGCAATGTGTGAGTGGCTCATCTGTGTCTAGGTCTTCTTCAATCTTCTTGTAAATTTCCTCTTCAAGTCGTTGGGTGGTCTCTTCATCTAAGATCCATGTTTCTTCTTGACATTGGCAATGCTTCTTTTCTTTATTCAATCTCTTGACGTCATCTAGTAGTTTTCTATTATGGTTTTGTAATCTACGTATTTCTTGATCTTTCTTTTTCAATTCTTCCCATGAATCGTCACTTTTTCAATTCCCCTTGCTACTCTTCCCCTTTTTTAATTGTTAAATCTCTTAGTGCTTTGTTAAGGTTTTCTAACTTAGATAACGCATTCCCTTTCCTTTTGATCTCTTCTTTTGGTTCTTTTAACTTATCTTGGATTTTGTACATTGCCTCCACTTTTGTATCATTGGTCCATTTATTTGAGAAGAGTTTTTCCAAAATTTCCTAATTGACATCTTTTCTATTATCAATACTCAATTACCACTTCCAATCTTCATCTAAAAAATAATAACTTGCCTCAAGAGGAGCCCAATTTTCCTTGACAACCCTCAACCATTCCAAAGGATTGAGGTCATATTTATCTTCCTTTCTTGTGAATCTAGATACTGCCATTGATTCTTGAATGAGGCCAAACCTAAACCCTCAACTTAAAACTCAATATCTTATCAATAATGATTCAATAAATATATTACCATTTTCCTAATATAATCTGCTATATTTTCTCTTTCCAACAACTCGCGTCAGTCAAACATCCCAGTGAAAATTTATGATGGTTTGAAGTTAACACACCTTTTAAAACCTTGTTATGTTGTTTGTTCTTTTAGCCAACCTTTCTTCTAGTGTATCTCTGCAATTTTGGCCCCTGAGTCTAAATTTCAATCTATAATGCTCTCATGCGTATTCTTCGCAATTCCACAGTTCTAACCAAAATTTTATGTGCCCAATGAAAGTTACAGTAACTTTCCCAAAACTTATTGATTTTTGGCCTCTTCCACAACGCAAATTTGCATGGCATGCCACCTACCAAATTTTTCAAATATGATTCTAAAACGCTTACCCTAAGTCACCTGACACAAGGACATGGGACACACAGGACACGAAAATTCAAGTGTCTGAAACAAGCACGTCGACCCCCCGGAACAGGACACATTATATATTATTTTATATGTATATATATATATATATATATATATTAAAAATTAGATATTTCTTACACGAATTCTCATTCATGATACAAATTCAGACATAGACCTAGATTTTACATTCTAAATTTAAAATTTGTAAGTTTTGCAAAGTAACATAGTGAATACAAATACATTTGTGACAGATTCATCAATGATCCAATAGCAGAAAGACAAGAAACTGTAGTTTTCTAAATAAGCCATCAAAATCAAAAAGGGTTACATAGGTAGTATTAAGTAGCAATGCCAATGGAAAATTGAAATAGCAAATACTATACAACTACAAGTACAAGGTAGATCACGAGTCATCAATCATCATCATCAAAATCAACATCACTATCATGGTCACCACTGCTTTTCTCTGTTGAATGATGCATCCTCCTCCTTTATATCCAATTCCATCTCTGCATCTTCTAGTGTGGAGGATGACCCCTCAACACTATCATGATCATCAAAAGTGACAGGCTCTAGCACTGGCTCATTAAGATCTAAGTTGTTCAATTCCAGCTCAACATTGTTGTCCAAACCCATATCATCAGGAAAGACATCCCACATCTTTGTCTTTCCCTTCAACCATTCATCCCTCTACCTGTAAATAAGACGAAGGTTGGTGTGCACATACACTATTGTCTCTGCCCTAGACTGCTCAAGCCTACTCTTCTTGAGACTATACAAATTCTCGTTTGTGTGCTCTAATTCCTCTCGCAACGAGAGGATGAAGTCACCTGAGAGAGGAGCCTCATGGCTAACTGTTGTAGAGGAGGGCTTGTTGCCCCATGAGTTTCCCACCAAGAATAGGGCTTCTTAGCCCCCTTGTCTCTAATCACATCATATCCTGCAAATCGACAAGTGCCAGTGTAAAACTCTGCAAAGGCTTCCTCCACCTCATCAAGGGATGCTCTATCATAAAAAATCTGCCTCAATCCATCCTTCCTCCCATGTGAAATTTCAGCATCCATGCGAGGAGGGAATCTGCAGGAAGGTCCACCATTCAGCCACTCATGGTTGTAGTATTTTGCATTCAATGGGTGAGACAAACAATGCAAAGGTGTCAATTCGTGTCCCATTTGCTGACAATAATGTCTTGTATGGTGGTGAAGAAGGCCTCTGATGATGTCTCATACTCGAGGAACTCACTTTGTAAAATAATGGTCCTCACAAACTCAATCATGGAATCCCATCCCTCATAATCCTCTCCTAGGATGGGTTGGTTTGTATCTGCAAATCGTAGCAAAGCAATGATAGGGTCCATGATCTTAATAAGTAGATCTACCATCTCCCACCATGCATCATCTAACACTATGTCCTTCACCCTTTTTGAGGTTGGTTGATCTGTCTTTTTCAAAACGACCAAAACTCTGAAATAACCATGGCCCCAAAAGCGGTCTTGACCTCCCTAAACCTCTTCAACACGATGAATGAAGAGGAAAACCATGTATCTTCAATCTTCAACAATGATAGATTGGTGTACTCCTTGTAGATTGTGCGGCCATTTGTATTATTATATACAAAGTTGCAGATATGTCATGCATCCTCAATAATAATTCCAATCCAAAGCACATCAAAAGCAATAGATTTAAGTGTTAAATTCAAGGAATGGGCAATGCAAGGTGTCCAAAATACTTGTGGATATTTAGCTTCCATAATCATGCCAACAACCTTGCAAAGAGGTGCATTATCTACAATGATTTACACACAAGAATCAACACCTACATCTTCAATAACTTTAATGAACAACTCACCCATATATTGTGCATCCTTGTATTGTCCAAGTGTATCCATTGATTTCAAAAAATTGGTCCATTCAAGGAAGACACCATGAAGTTGATGAGTGGGTGGCGTGTTGGATTCGTCCATCTATCAAAAACAATACTAACCCTAGATGTTGGCCATGTTGTTTTAATAGGCTAAAGCATTTAGTCCACTTCTTTCTTTTCCTTAGTCAACAATGTGGTTCTATGCTTCTCTGACCCAGGAGGCACATACCCTGATGGAACCCCTTGAGTTAGAGCTCGACACATCTTAATAAATAAAGGTGAGCATGCAACATTAAAAGATATCCAGTTCTGATAGAAAAATAACGCAATGGTGAGATAAATCTCTTCCCATTTCTCTTTCTGAAAAATCTTGTCCACTAGACCAAGTGCCACTACCTTTTCTTCTATTGATTGACCCACACCCCTACCAAAACTCTCAAATGGAAATTTGTTGTTGACTTTCCTCAAGAATGGAAGGGGATCATCATTCTTGTTTTTTTCAGATGATGGAACCACATTTGTCACACCAACATTGACCACTTTTTCCATTTCTTTCCTCTTAGCTAAAGACGCTTGTGTACATGCTCCAATTCTGCAACCTGGTAAAGCCAACAAATGACCTTTCACATGGTAATAAGTGCTCTTGAAATGATTGTTGCAATAGTTGCATTTCCAAACAACATTGCCTCCTCCCTCCAACTTGTTGATTGGCCCTTGATCTCTTGTGACATACTTCCACAAGGGATATTTGTTTTCTTGAGCATGTTGTCTTCCTAAATTAATTCTTCCCTCAACATTTGAAGTTGTTGTTGCAGCCCCACTTCCAATAGAGGGAACACTTATAGACCCTGATGAAATTGGTACAAGAGGGGCATCACCAATGATAGATTAGTGTACTCATTGTAGATTGTGAGGGCATTTGTATGATTTTGTACAAAGTTACGAATATGTCATGCATCCTCAATAATACTTCCAATCCAAAGCACATCAAAAGCAATAGATTTAAGTGCTAAATTCAAAGAATGGGCAATGCAAGATGTCCAAAATACTTGTGGATATTAAGCTTCCACAATCATGCCAGCAGCCTTGCAAACAGGTGCATTATCTGTAATGATTTTCACACAAGAATCAACACCTACATCTTCAATAACTTTAATGAACAACTCACCCATATATTGTGCATCCTTGTATTGTCCAAGTGCATCCACTAATTTCAAAAAAATTGTTCCATTCAAGGAAGACACCATGAAGTTGACGAGTGGGTCACGTGCTGGATTTTCCATCCATCAGAAACAATACTAACCCTAGATGTTGTCCATGCTGATTTAATAGGCTCAAGCATTTTTTCCACCTCTCTCTTTGCCTTAGTCAACAATGTGGTTCTACGCTTCTCTGACGTAAGAGGCACATACCCTGATGAAGGCCCTTGAGTTAGAGATCGGCGCATCTCAACAAATAAAGGTGAGCGTGCAGCATTAAATGATATGAAGTTCTGATAGAAAAAGAACGCAATGGTGAGATCAAGCTCTTCAAGTTTCTCTTTCTGAAAAATCTTGTCCATTGGACCAAGTGCCACTGCCTTTCTTTTTGCTACTTGGCCCACACCCCCACCAAAACTCTCAAATGGAAATTTGTTGTTGTTTTTCCTCAAGAATGGAAGGGGATCATCATTCTTGTTTTTTTCAGATGATGCAACCACCCTTGCCATACCAACATTGGCTTCTTTTTCCATTTATTTCCTCTTAGCTAAAGACACCTGTGCACATGCTCCAATTCCACAACTTGGTAAAGCCAACAAATGACCTTTCACATGGTAATAAGTGCTCTTGAAATGATTGTTGCAATAGTTGCATTTCCAAGCAACATTGCTTCCTCCCTTCAACTTGTTACCTGGCCCTTGATCTCTTGTGACATACTTCCACAAGGGATATTTGTTTTCTTGAGCCTGTTGTCTTTCTAAATTAATTCTTCCCTCAACATTTGAAGGTGTTGTAGCAACTCCACTTCCAATAGAGGGAACACTTACAGACCCTAATGAAATTGGAACACGAGGGGCATCACCAATGGGGACATTCTTCCCCTTCCTTTTCCCTTTCCCTGCTGCCCTTGATGGAGCCATGAATGTTGTAAAAAAATAAAGAAAAAATGCACAAACTTGTAAAAAATACACATGCAAATTGTTGTAATAAAAATTCAAAAATAATAGCAGCAAAATGCACTTACCTGTTGCTTGAATTACCTCCAAAATGCTCCGAAACCCTTTGCTAGTCGCTCCCACACACCCACAGCAAGAGAGACACAAAATAATGAGGGAGAAATGAACCAAAATTGGGCCTTATGGGCTGCACAGCACGCATTTCCAAGGGACACGTGTCCTGAAATTGGGACACCCTGGGCATGCTCGAAGGATTCGCGTGCCCTGTGAATCCCACAAGTCAGACATGATCGAAGGACGTGTCTCGGAGAATCGTGTCTGATTTGTGGGATTCGAGACAGAGAGGGTTTTGAGAAAATCTAGTTTGTTAGATTTTACCCACGGTACTTTAGTGTGTCTCCTCAAAACCCTAAAAATTTCACAGTTTGAAACTTCACTAGTAAAAAGTTATAGATGAACCTACCAAAAGATGAGGTTTGGATCAAAATCTAGAAATAGCACACCCAGCCAAAAATATATTTCTTTCTTTGGCTTTTGTATCAAAACAAAACTCTAATGTGGGACAATATTCTCAAGCGCCATTATCAAGGTCCTTCCAGATGTCTGCTATATCGTTTTCATGTTGAAAGCATGGAGCATATTTTTAACACCTGTGCCTTTGCTACATCACTTTGGGTATGCCTTGAAGACCAGCTCTCCTACTCTGATAGGGACCTCCTCAGTGTACCCAATATTATTGCTAATCGATGGAAGTCCATGTTTTCCAATCTAATTCTCAACCGTATTTGGATCCTCTCCCCAGGTTTCAACATATGGAATATCTGGAAAGAACAAAACAGTGAAATTTTTAAGGTTTCCTCCCTCCCCACTAATTCAATATGGAGCACAATTCGTTCCAATATCAAAGAATCTTATTCTTTCTTCCCCCTAGTCTTCGTCAAACTGGCAAGCCAATGGCTAGGGAGCTCGACTCCTCATTCGATGGCATCTTTCCCCCTCAACTCTTCTCCATCCACCTCCCATCACCCCCATGGTTTCCTCAAAGCTAATTTTGATGGTGCCTCGAAGGAGAATCCAGGCCCAACTGGATTTGGAGGTATTGTTAGAGATCATAAAGGCCATCCTCTTTTTATATACTCAGACTCATTGGGCATCAATAGCAATAATGCGATGGGGCTCACTAGCTTAACCACAAGGTTGGAAATCACTCAGGCTCAAGGTTACTCCAAAACATTTGTGGATGGTGATCCTCAACTTATTATTAATATGATTATCAAGCTTCAGAACGACACTCCAGTTCAGAAAGTCTCAATAACTTGGCACCTCGAAGAACTCATATGCACAGCCTCATCCCTTCTGGCTCAAGTTTCAGCCATTATTCATTCTAGATAACTACGGATGTTCAACTCTCAAGCAACTCTCTCTCTTCTACTTCCAACCTCCTCCCAAAATCTCCAATCAAAGACAAGTGTTATCAACTTATTCAACAAGACTCGTCTATCTCGGATGGAGTGACAATTCTGCAAAAGAGGCAGGGGGGAAGGTGAATGCCACCACCCCGCCAAGACAAATGGTTGGAGGACATGGCAGCATGCCCCCATATCCATGCTTTATATCTTGTCACCTCGAGGAGCCATAGACAAGGACTTTGCTGGCCTTGGTATTATGTCGATTTGTGCCACTTGCATGCCCCACCAAGTCGTTCTATGGGTACTAACCAGCCCACTCTTGTGAGATTCGTCCAGGCCCAACTCCCTCGCCCTACTCCTCCTCCTGCCCTCCTTCAATTGGAAAATCCCACTTCCCTAGATGACTACTCTATGACACACCAGATTCGGCTCCATGGCACACTTTAGGAAAAGTTAGTGTTTCCATTTTCACTCCACAATGTCGTGCATGTTGTCAATCCTGAAGCAAATCCTTTAAGCAGTCTTTGGCGGGCGTCGACTTCATATCTAGTTTGAATCCTCTCCATAATCTTATTTCCTTTTTTTATTGTGTTCTATCCTCAGTCTTGCCTCTGGATTTTCCTGCATCTGAAATCAATCCCTGCAGCCTCCCTTCTTTTGAGGCCCAGTGCTCCTTCTTTAGCCTACCCTTGTTACTCTCATGTGTCTTGTGGTATGCCTATCAATTCACCCTCAACTTTTCCCTTTGCTCTATAATTCACTCTTTTGGTTAGCCTCCGCCCACTCATGCTCTATTGATCATGCGGTTGTCTTTGGTGTCTTGCCACCTGCTCCTATCCCCTTCTTATGTGGCCTCTCTTTCTTGGCTGCCTTCTTTCACCCTTTTGCCTTGGACCTTTGGATTATGTCCTTGTGTTGTTGCTTCTCCCATGCCTTGACAATGGGCACATGTCCGTCGATGTGCGGCGTATTATCGAGAGTGTGCTTCTCGAGGCCACTCCTGAACCCACCAGGACCTGGAAGAAACTGCTGCTAGATTTTGAGATGTCACTCCCAACCATATTCAGGAAGAACTCACCCACCTGGAACATGAAGGAACCTCAGCGCGACAGTAACTCTCTAACACAGAGATTCTCACTGTGCCAGCTTAACTGGGTTTCGGACTCAAGGCCAGTTCAATCCATACATGTATACCATCAACCTATACGGGCACTTGAAGTTTCTCTTGGGTCACATTCTGATGGATCTTTTTGAACACAGAGAAGATATCCTTCACTCTTTGGAAGACATCCATCGACATCTGAGGAACCTTGACTAGCATTTCGATAATATTGAGCAGCACTTGGGCATCCCTCCTACTGCTAGAAACCCCAGCGATAGTGAAGTCCCAATTCAGGTTGCATCTACTGATTCAGATCCCTCTGCTTAATTCCTATTATGGCTATGGTTATTCTGTATTCTGGTCTTATAGTCTGCTTTGCCAGCCTACTCGGCCTGAATTTGAGCACTCATCTGTCTTTTAGTTTATGACTATTTTGATATCTGACACCTCTCTGCGTAGAGTGCAATTTTGAAGATGGTTTGTTCTACCTAGTGAAAGAGACGCCTTTCTATGTTCCTTGAAATTGAGAACTGGAATAAGACCCAAAACCAGACCTACTTGGAGATGACCATACAGTTCCAGCCTAAAGCACTAATCAACTAGCAATCAGACCAACTACAAATCTTCAAAAGGCCAATATCAAACTGAAATGTATGAGCTAGTATTTAGTACAAGCTAACTAATTTACATTCAGCCATATGTATATGTTTAACAACTAAAAAACCTAACATTATGAATAAGTAGTATACTTTTATGGTCCTCCAATTCCAGTACTAGACTCGGACACAAAAACAATCCTCTTCAAAGGTGCAAAAACAATTCCATCCCTAAAGCGTCAATTAAGTAGCATTCCATTTTAGATTAGAAAAAGCCCACCAAAAACTTCAAACATCTGGGCTGTCTGCAATTAATTATAAGCCAGCTAATTTATAGTCAACCATTTGCATGTGTTTGACAACTTAAAACTAAAATTTATTAAAAAGTGATATATTATGTACTAATAATGTGCTCATGACTCAAATGAAACAAAATAGAGTTAAAAATTATGCGAAAAACCAAGCTGATAAAACAAAACATATTCATGTAAATATATATTGAGTTTGAAATTTAATGCGAATACTTCCGTAGATATTTCTTTTTAATATCTGAAAAGAAATAATATAGGCAATTCAACTTCTAACTTGCTCACACCTGTGCAGATGCTATGGCAAATAACAAAGAATCTCCATGGCTCCAAGAGCTGCCCCAAAGATGAAATTTGTTTTTGGACTTGGCCGAGTTGTAGGCACACTGTATGACATTTCAGATAAATAATAAATGAAAATGGAATTTTTAGTTAAAATTTAGACAATACATTGAAGAAATCAACAATGACAGAAAGCATGGAACATAACTACCACTCCTTGTTGCTCCCAGAAGAAATCTCACTACCTGTGCAAGTCTAGTAAGAAGATATAAAGCTAGGGTACGCCTCCTGGAAGGATCATCTAAAGCTAACACTGATAATCCTGCCACTGATCCTGCCAAAAATCTATTTACATGTTCCTCACTCAGTATTGATTTACAGTATTCAATATTTGCAGCAATAAACCCCAAAAAATGCCAATGTATCCCCCACATTAGAAGAACCAATCATAAAAGGCATAATGACTTCTATTTGAGTCCAATAACAGCTAAACAGGAACTCAAGAAAAGGCATCAAACTCTTTGTGACCTGGAGATCCATCTCAGCTGCAAAATACAGTGCAGCAGTTAGTAACATGAGCACTTACCCATTCAGAGGTGTCTCTTTTCTCGTTGTTTTTCGCAACAAACAACGAATAGCATGGTAAGATCCAGTAAAGCCACCAAATAGCAACCCAATCCGACAAGCTTCTTCTCTTACAATCAAATCTTTCTCTGAGACGAGCAGCTACAAAAGCAAAAGCAATTCAGTTTTTTTTAAAACTAGTGTATTTACAAAGTGCTAGTCAATCAATGACTCTAGCAAGTTTTTAGGTAGCAGACAAAACTAATGCCTAAGGATTAGAGATGCAACACAAAGTAAAAGCTATAACAAGTGCAGACTGCAGACTGCAAATACTGCAGTCAGAAAGGAACAAGCATAACAACTCACAAGAACAAGTCAATCTTTAAGAAAACTTTACAGCATGAAGACTATGTAGACACCAGCTAATGTTGATCATTTCTTTATCACAGTCTGACTTTGTCATATTAGATTGAATTGTGCGCCAATCAGTCGTATATCGACGGTTTAGAAAGAGAAGAAACATGTTGTCCTTGCAATTGTGCGTCAATCAGTCATATCTCGATGGTTTAGGAAGAGAAGAAACATGTTGTGTTAGCTCCAGTTTTGACATCAAGTGCATTTTGTTTCATAGATTCTTTAGTCTTGTATTGTGAATTAGACATGTAGTTGACAGCATTAGTATGTGTTTGAAAAATATAATTCCTTTACCACTGTTGAAATTTTAATTTATGGATATACAGATCTGATTCCAAAGACCCAAATATACAGCTGAAACAAGAAAGATGTTGAAACACCAATCAAAACTCTGTTTTCAAAAACTAAAACTGTAAAATGATACATCAGGGAAAGAGATATTGCATATCTGAATTTGGGATCTGTTATCACTCAGATTCTCCCTAGAGAAAAAGTCCTAACCTCACCAAGGGGAAAGCCTAAGGAAACTATCAGCCAAACTACCCACTATCACCTCTGCAGCCTTGCCCCTCACTTGGGTCAAGGATAAGGGTCTTTAGGATGATTGATGGTTTTGAATCCAGTTCAGTAAATGGTTTTTTGTAGGCTTTTTGAGTTTGGGTCCTATGAACTTTTTGTAGTCATTTTTGGTTTTTGTCCCATGGACAAGACAAAGTCATGATAAGACCGATAGGTCATCCCAACGTATATTGTTAAACTTGGAAATAAAAGTTTTTTTTTGGAGAAAAAAAAATAGAGAATTAAATTTATGTTAAACATGAAAAAGTAGATTAACCAAAACGCTATTAAAATTAAATAAATGTTCAACAATTAGGATGAATAAAATATCATCAACATGAAGCCCCATTTAATATATAAGAAGCATATCAAAATTGATTCTTTAGATAAGAATTATTGTTAACGGTTAACCCCAAATGTGAAATTTAAAATAAGCTAAGTGCTAAAATAAAATGTAAAATTTATTCATGAAATAAGTGGGCAGCACGCATATAAATTGTAGAAATATTCAAAGAACATTATGCTTAGCTATCTCACGTGAACCTTTAGTCAAAATGAAAATAATGTTACCATCAAAATTAGATTTATGTTAAACATGGAAAAGTAGAGTAACAAAATATTTTTGAAATTAAATAAATGCTCAAAAATTAAGATGAATAAAATTTCATCAGCATGAAGCCGCATTTAATCCATATAAGGCATATCAAAATTGATTATTTAGATAAGCATTATTGTTAACCCCAAATGTGAATAAAAATTTAAATCAAGTTTAAAGCGCATGAAATTTAGAGCACTAAGATTATTGAAATTCCTAAAAAAATCTCCAAGTTAATTATTTAAATGATTTAGAATCCAGAAACACTTGAAAATTATATAAGAATTAAACAAAAAAAAAACACTAATTAAAATAAGCAACTAAAGTTCTAATCAAAAGATCTACTTGACTTGAATTAAGGAAAACAAGTTAATTTTTTTAAATGTCTTTGAATAGTTTTAACTTCTACTTTTTTACATTAAAAGAAAAATTAAATAAAAGAGAAAATTATGTTAGCGTTTGTAGCATCAGACAAGTGTTCTAGTCTCGACTTTGGCCAAAGAGGCTAAGAAACACAAGATCTCCAAAACCCAGAAGAAGTTTCGAGAGAAAACACCCAGAAACAGCTCAATAGAATTAATTGATCGACAATTAAAAAATGCCTAAGTCTAATTTGGGAAAATCGATTAATTAAAGGGAATTCATTGAGAAAAATGAGAATGCTCTAGAAACTCACATAGAATGAGTTTGAGATGATCTTAACCGTTGATGAAGATCTAATCATGGTCATTGGTTCACCAACAAGAGATTATAGCAGCAACTCAATGGGGATGGAGAAGACACACTTCTGAGGTTTAGTTCCTTAGCAGATCAAGCTATCAAACTACAAATGTTGAGCAGGGAAGAAGAGTTCGAGCCAAAAGGGATGAAGAGACAAAGAGGGAGCAAAGACAGTTATTTTGGAGGAGATTTCCAGTGTCAGAGAGTCAACAACAGGAGGGTCGAGTTTTTTCCTCAGTGATGTTGTGCAGAAAGCTTTAGAGGGAGTTCGATTTAGCTAAAGGAGAGGGTGATTCAGTTGTTGGAGGCCGAGAGAAATTCCAAAAGGTCAAGTGAGTCATTTCCGAAAGTTGAGTTGGGCAAAACAACAACATCAAAGCAGTTCTAAGACTATACGAATTAGCATGCGCAGAGGCTAACGCAATGGTGTTCTAGTAGCCAGTTAAGCCAATTTTGGAGCTGACATTAGTGTCGAGTTAGACAAAAATTGTCTCACTAATTTTTGGCCAGATTATTTCGCTGAGGATTGACAGTTTGGCATCCAAATTTTTGCACCCAGATTTCATTGTTGCATAATAAAATAAACCCTCATCTACTGTACCTGTTTTACCACATTGGTTTTTTCCGGGGACTTTTGTCCAAAAATAACAGTGCAAATTTTGTTGTGTGCGCTCTATTGTCTCAGTTCTAGTTCTTATTTTGTGCAGTGTTTTTATGGTGAATAAATTGCAGTGTGATTTCTTTGTTATTTTGTCGTAATAGCAAATAAACTACATAATTAATCAGTTTGAAGAATAAATTCCAATTGTTGCATTTCAAGAAATTTTCACATGGTATCAACGCAGTTTTGATCAAATTAGGAGCTCAATAGCGAGAGGGAGAGAATTTTGTCATTAACAGGGAGATCTAAGCGAATTTCTCCAAGTTTGCGTAGAGGCCAGTCAGAAGTACGAATTAGTAGAACAGAGGTTTGATTTTCAGTTTGCAGGTGGCAGAAAAATCAAAGAACCTCAGTTGCAGTGATTTGCAAGCAGTGGGGTTGTCAGGAAGCAATTCCAGTGAGCAGATCTGAGATTTCATTGAGCAGATATGGGCGCAATTGGTTTGCAGCAGCAAATCAACATCGGGCAAGGAATATAAAGACACGCCAAGGAATTTCTCAGAGGGTTTCAAATCTGGTTCCAGGAGGAAATTCGTGGAACTACACATTTCAAGGGGGAGTGCTAGTTGTAGTGCATGCAGTCGAGCAAGAAAGAGAAGAGATTCATGTTTACTTTCCCAGGTTTGGGTTTTGCAAAAATGGCCTCGGCGGGACTTCGAGATCAGGATAGGTTAGATGGAGCCTCAAATTATTGTATCTGGAAAGCCATAATGTCTTTCCTACTAGATAGCATGGTCTGAAGACGTATACAAAGAGTCATACCTACAGACCTGCAGCAGCTAGAGAATTACAACAAGGAGATGGCCAAGGCAAAGCAGTTGATCCTCGATGGAGTTCAAGAACATATAGTCTCACACTTAGCGGCCAAGAATACGGCCAAAGAAATATGGGATGCAGTTGCCATATTTTTCCAGAATCCTTCCGAGAACTGGAAGATTGTCTTGAAGGACAACTTGAGGACCACCAAGATGCATAAGGGTGAAGGAGTCACTCCTTATCTCACCAGCATTTAGAATGTCTGAGATGAATTTGCAACAGTTGGAGATGCACCTCAAGAGACTGAGCTAGTGCGTACAGCTCTCAATGGTTTCGGCCTCGAATGGACTACCTTTGTTCAAGGTATCACTGGACGAGATAATCTACCTGGTTGGGATCGATTGTGGGTTGATTTCACACAGGAAGAGATGAGGCTTGCTCTGGTTAACAGCAATATCAGCGACAGCAGTAGCAAAGGACCGAAGAGTGTGAAGGATGAGGAGAATGTTGCCCTTGCATCAAAGGGGAAGGCAAAGAAAGGTCTCAGTCAGGGACAAGGCTCACAGGGAGGAGAAAATAAAAAGAAGGATCTGTCAAAGATCAAGTGCCTTAGATGTGGTGAGTTTGGTCACTACAGTACCCAGTGTCCAAAGAGGAAGAAGGAAAAGAAGGAGCAGGCAGCAGTTTCGATAGTGATCGACAATTTGTCCAGCAGGTTGGAGGACAATTTCGCTTTGTATGCAGCGATATCTCCAAGAGAGAGGCGAAGAGACATTGAGCTTTGGACTCTAGAGTAGCTGATAGTTGGGTAGAGTCCATAAAGTAGCAGTAGCAATTGCAAATTACTCCTCATATGGATCATTACCCTTGCTACAAGGGCCTACAGTGTTCAATAGCAGATGGATCAGTGTTCAAGATGGTGCGGTTAGATCTTACGAGACAGTTGTAGAGCTAGTTGCAGTCAAATGTTGCGGGGTGCAGAGCAGTTGCAGCACAGACAGTTACTCAGTGGACAGTGCAGAGGCTAGTTGCAGTCAGAGACTCAGGAGACGGTTGCAGATCCAAGCCAATGACAATTGATTCAGAGTTTTGGTTCTCAGTTGCAGTAGCATGAGATCAATGGCAGTGCAAAAAAGAGTAGGCAGCAGTACAAGTGGTAAAATGCAGTGTCAACAGCAACGCAAATGCAGGTGGTTTAGTTACAGTGGCAAATGAATCAGAGTATGTGCAGTAGTTTGTGAGCAATGATAGATTGTTACAAATGTCAAACATCAACAGTGTGAGGGAATATGTTATGGGAGAGAACACCTTCCTCACTAAGAGGGGGTGTTAGTTTTCGTAGCATCAGATAGGTGTTCTAGTCTTGACTTTAGTCAGAGAAGCGAAGAAACACAAGATCTCCAAAACCTAGAAGAAGTTTCGGGAGAAAACACCCAAAGACAACTCAATTAAATTCATTGGTCGATAATTAAAAAATCCCTAAGTCTAACTTAGGAAAATTGATTAATTAAAGGGAATTAATTGAGAAAAGTGAGAATGTTCTAGAAACTCACAAGGATTGAGTTTGAGATGATCTTAGTCATTGATGAAGATCTAATCATGGTCATTGGTTCACCAACGAGAGATTATAAGAGCATGTAATATTCCTAATTAGCAACAGCTAATTGGAATATTCGATTTTTGTATAGTTTTGCCAACTATAGTTTATTAATAAAATAAAAGTGAGAAGAGGGGTCTAACTCACTTAAGAAACATAAAGCACCTTCCTAGTAGCACAACGTTGTGACTTAAAGGGGGAGCCAAGGGGGGCCACACACCACGTGGAGGAGAGAGAGACTACGTTGGTTTTGGAGGAAAACCAATGCTATAAAAGATGGAGGAGCCTCCTCATTTGGGCATTCTTGTTGTTGATGATATTGGAGCTAGACATTTTGTCTTCTTGAGCACGCTGGCTGTTTAGCCCGTCTGCAGCACTGTTTAGTGCGTTGAGTGTCTCCGGTCGGAGATCTCGCCCTTAGCCCCGGGAGCCAGTGCTCGCTTCGGCAAGGTTTTTCCTTTCCGCCTTAGTACAGAGACGGCGGGTTGTTTTGCTGAGAGCCGGGCTCTATTTGTGACTACGCAGTCCCGGGAGAGAGGACGAGCTCTGGTGCTGAGGTGTTCTCACAGGTGTGATTTTCTCGGGCAGAGTTTCAAATGATATCCGCAGGAGAGGACTTCGCATTTCCTAAGAGATGCTCGGAGTGAGTTCAGGGTACGCTCGCCTTATCTTTGGCATCTCACACCGTAGGCTCAGCTTTATACCCAATGGTAATTGGAGAGGGTTTTGTTCTCCCCGAGGTGATTTTTTGAGGTCAACTACTCGACATGGCCTCTCGGGTCGTGTCCTGGGTGGTGAGTCAGTGTGATGATTTCTCAGCCTTATTCCGACGGATCAGCCCCTAGTTTCCAGTCCATTCCAGCAGCAGCAGTTTTACGACAGTTTCCCAGCAGTTGGGACGCAGTTTCTTGTAGCAGCCATTTCCTATTCTTCTGAGAGAGTTCTTCACTTGCCTTGAGCAAGAATAGGTGCTATCATTCTGATTATCCATTGTATTTCATTATATTCTCAGATTAATAAAATGGCTTAGCATTCCCGGCATTTTATGTGTATTTGCTTTATGTTCTATTTCCGGCAATTTCTATATTGTTGTATGCTTGTATCGCTGTCTATTTCCCTTTCGGGATATTACAGAGCAACTCGATGGGGATGGAGAAGACATAGCGGTGAGGTCGAGTTCCTTGGCAGATTGAGCTATCCAGCTACAGAGGTCGAGCAGGGAAGAAGAGCTTGAGCCAGAAGGGACACGGAGACCGAGAGGGAGCAGAGACAGTGATTTTGGAGGAGATTTTCAGTGTAGGAGAGTTAGTAGCAAGAGGGCCGAGTTTTTTCCTTGGTGGGGACACGCAGGCAGCTTCAGAGGGAGCTTGATTTCGCTGAAGGAGAGGGTGATTCAGTTGTGGAGGTCGGGAGAAATTCTAGAAGGCCAAGCGAGTCATTTCCGAAAGCTGAGTTCAGCAAAACGATAGCATCAAAGCAGTTCCTAAGGTAGTACAAATTGGATTGCGCAAAGGCTAACGCAAGGGTGTTCTAGCCTCCAGTTTGAGCCAATTTTGGAGCTGAGATCAGTGTGGGGTGAGACAAAAATTGTCTCACTATTTTTTGGCCAGATTATTTTGTTGAGGATTGCTAGTTTGGCATCCAGATTTTTGTACTCAGATTTCATTGTTGCATAATAAAATAAACCCTGATTTGTTGCACCGATTTTCCCACATTGGGTTTTTCCGGGGACTTTTGTCCAAAAATAACGATGTAAATTTTATTGTGTGCACTCTATTTTCTCAGTTCCATTTTTTATTTTTCGTGGTATTTTTATGGTGAAGAAATTGCAATGTAATTTAGTCGTTATGTTTGTCGTAATAGCAAATAAACTGCATAATTAATCAATTAGAAGAATAAATTCCAGTTGTTGCATTTCAAGGAATTTTCACAAATTAAATTTTGGTTGTTGGATAGAAATTAGTTTCAAGGATGATTATTCGGTTCCTAGATGTTAAAGTGGAGTGCTCTTCTCCCTTTGCTATCCCTTGGGCATTTAGTGTTGAATTTTATAACCACCTAGAGGGATGATTGATGTTCGCTAAACTCGAGGTTCTTTCGCCTATGTCTTCACAAAAGGGTTACCTCTAACGCAAGTAAGCAAACCATGAAATATTTTGAAATTGAAATAAAATGAAAGAAAATGAAAATTCCTACATAGACAATTTACTTTAATAATTCAAAATAGAATTCAACATAAATCAATTAAAGAGTAGTGCAAAACATACCCTTCGAAAACTCTACTTCAAAATAGTAGACTCTCAAGACATTGGCTCATGAACATCACATGAAAATTAATTAAAATGCAAAAGAAATAAGAAAACACTAAACAAAATCTTGTTGCAAAAAAAAAATCCTTTACTAATCTCCAACAAGTGAAATGGGTGAGAGCCTTTTACAGGAGGCCTCTAAACCATCAACTACAATCCATGTGTTCAAAGAATACAATGTGCTCAATACAAGTGGTTTTCAAACCGACTTTTATCAACATTTGTGAGTTATACAAAATAAAAAATAAGAAAAAAATCATGGAGTGCTACCTTAATAATGGTCCACGTTCATGGACGTCAAATAGTCAAATCATGGAGCGCTACTGCAAATTCTGCAACAACGTAACTTGTTCAATTTTTGTCTGTTTTTTCATTGTGACACCATTTCAAAATTCCTGCGGTCAATATGCATCCATTGACATTGATTTGGAAAAGTTTTGGGCACTCTATCAAAAAATGATTGCCCCTAAAGTTGGTTGCCCTTTCCAAAAGCTTTAGAAGTAATAAATTATAATTCATGAAAAAGGTGGTGAGAGTTCCACAAAATCCTTTGGCACAACACTAATGAATGTCGCTTGAAACAATCATCGTTAGTCGAAATTGTCAAATCATTTCCTAGAAGCTTCTAGAAATGTCATGAGAGAGAAAGTGGTGACCAGTTGTGTTCACACTCATGGATGTCATACACTAGTTCACAAAAACTCCCATGTGTGAACACAAATACATTAAAGAGGGGGCTTCCCTCATACATGTTCCAATATACCTATATAATAGATACAATAATGCCAGTATGATGTTGAGTGTACAAAAAAATTGATGTAGACCTCTAGTGATGATGTCGCAATCTAGTCATCATCCACATCAGCTAACACATATCCCAATGCATTAGCACACATCTCAAAAAAATTTGGCATGTATCCCAATGTGATCAAATATGGCCACATGTAGTTATATTGGTCCCAAAGTAGGTATACAAATCATGAGGCACTATGTACATACCCCACGACATGGTACACATTTCCCAATGCACAACTCCAAACTTATAATAGCACATCTAGCTTCAAATACTTGTTAGGTGTTGACATAAATAAGATTTATTAACACATATAATTGAGCCAATGTTATCGACTTAGAAAACTAACCAAGGCTGACAAATTTAGCCTTATTACATGTGTCTTTGGGTTAGGACATAAGGTATTTCCCAAGTCCTCTAAGTCAAAGTAGGTCGATGATATTATCTTCTGAAATGGGATATAAGGGTAACATATGAAGTAACTTCCAAAGCCATATATCATGCTAAGAGCTTAAGTTTGATCCAATAATCCAATGACATTGTGGCTGGGAGTCTTCATTTATTTGCAAAACCTTATCAGAGGAAGACTTTACTACCTCGAACTACCCACACTTTCCCTTTCCTCTTATTTTTTCTTTTGATTTTCTTTAACTTTTTTCAAGTCCTTTTTCTTTAGATATGTTTTCTACTCTTAGAAATTGAAGAGAGGGGGGGGCATAGTGAAGTAGTTTATTTTATTTGCTTAATTTATTTTTCTCTTCACCTCTTTAGCCTTTTATTTGGCTTAATTTACTTTGAGGCTTGATTTCTTTTTCTTTTCTTTTTTTCTTTTAGGGCTAGACTGTTCTATGTTGTAAGTAATTGTATTTTTAAACATTTTCAACAAATTACACATTACATTCACCCCATAACATCATATCATCATTAGCAATTATGTAGAGAGAACAATAACATCAACAATGCAGCAGAATAGTAAGGAACAATCCAAGAAAAGCATACACAATAGGGACACCAGGATATAAGTCAGATACCAGGGAAAAATCCCACAAGTAGAAAACTAAACCAAATTCTTCTTCTTGTGAAAATTCCAAAAACCGGAATCATATTGCAACAATTGGAAATTATTCTCCTAATTGTTAATTTTATTTAACAATTTATTTGCAATTTTCTACGGCAAATATTGAATAAATCACATTGTAACCTTCACAAATAAAACTGCGGAAAAATAAACGCTAGAAGAAATGCTAGCACACACACATAAAATTTACACAATTATTTTTGGACAAAAGTCCCCTGAAAAACCCAACTCGAGAAAACCGATGCAGCAGTGAAGATTTTATTTTATTATGTAGCAGTGAAATTTGAGTACATCTATGGATGCCCAATTGGCAATCCAAACAGCAAGAAAATCTAGGCAAAATACTGAAGGGAAATTACCCTTCTCCCACAAGCAAATTTATGGCACAACTTGTCTACCAAAACTCAGCCTCTTGGAGCTCTGCGTCAACCTCTGCACTGCTCTGCGTAGCTGGCTAGACGGCTTACCCCGGACTAGGCTCTGATGAAGTTGTTCTGCCTTTGGATGCTGAGAAAATCATCTCTCTAGCCCTCTGGGACTCCTTCCCAACCTATGGAATTGAGAACGATTGTTCCTTCCTCCAAATCAAACTGCCTGGATGAGGCAACTGAGCAGTCCTTTGTGCTGCCTCACTGGGATAACTCAACCCCCTAGCTGCTGCCTCTCCAGATCTGGAAAAACTTCCTTCGGATCACTGTCCCTTCCCCTCACTCACTGCTTCGATCTCTGGCTCTCTCCGACAACTGACTGTTGCTACTCTGGAAATAGATCTGCCAAGAAATCTAACTGCTCAAGTGTCTTCTCCAAGTGCCCATTCACACTGATTAATTAACCATATTCCCTAAGTTTAGACTTAGGAAATATTTAAAAAATGGCTAATAATCTAATCAAGTCATTTCTAGGTGGAATTTCCAGAAATGATTTTTGGGTTTTGAAGATCTCCTGTATTCTAGCCTCTCCACAAAATTTCGTGGCTAGAACACATCTGATACTAAAAAACTAACACACTCCCTCTTAGCGAGGAATGTGTTCTAGTGCTGCAATTGTTGCCACAACCACTGTCTCTGCACCATCTCCTATCACGTTGTTGATGTCTGGCCATACTCCCCACCAACCACTACGCAACTTCGATATGAGTTGCATCTGTGTTGTTGCTGACCCTGCTAAACTGCTGCCAACACTGCATTTGCACTGCAACTCCCTCTCATCTGCTATTGTTGCACCTGCAACATCTGCAACTATGAAGTATCTGAAATACTAAACCAACTTTATACAGTATGATGCATCTATCACCCAAGTCCTAACTACTACTAACCTCTGCACTTTCTACTGAAGACTATGCGTTGCCACTGACTTTGCACTGTGCCAACTGCACTACTGCCAACTTTGCACTGCGTTCTCCAGCATCTGACTACTATTAGTTTGCAACTGTCACTCTGGCATATGACTGCACCAACTGTCACTCTGACATATGACTGCACCAACTGCCACTGATCCATCCTGCTAATAAAATTTGTGGAACCCGTAGCCAGGTACTGATCCATAAGGTGGACTCCTCAAGGATCCTACCCATCTGTAGCGCTATGGGGCTACAAAACCAAGTCACCCCACCTCACTCATGGAGGTATATTGCCGAACATAATGAATTCTTCCTCCAGCATGGAGGAAATCCTACCGATTTCTGCAGAAGCTGCCTGTTGGTCCTACTTCTCCTCCTTGTCCTTCTTCCTAAGAGGACACTGGGTATTGTAGTGGCCTAGCTCACCAAACCTGAAGCACTTAACCTTTGACAGGTCCTTCTCCTTCCTCCGCTCCCCCTGTCCCTGACTGGGACCCTTAGATGCAAGGGCCACATTCTCCTCCTCCTTCACAGTTTTCGAACCGTTGTTGTTGCCACTGATGGAGCTCTTCAGAAGAGCTTGTTTCAACTCCTACTGCAAGTCAGCCCACATCCTGTCCCATCCTGCTAGCTTGCCTTTGCCCAACATACTTTGGACAAAAACCTGCCAATCCTCTGAGACGCTATTGAGCGCCAACCGCACTAGCTCTGAAGCTTGAGGCGTTGCCCAAAAAGCCGACAGTTGATCCCAGACATCCTGAATCCTGGTAAGGAATGGCTCTATGCCTTCCCCTTTCTGCATCTGGATGCATCTCAACTTCTCCTCGAGGTACATCTTTCGCTACTCGGAAGTACCCTGATATAGCATGGCTAAAGCATCCCACACTTGCTTGGCAGTATCGTTGCCAGCGATATGCGAGACCACATGATCCCAGACTCCATCTAGGATCAATCTCTTCGTCTGTGCCATCTCCTTTTTGTACTCCTTCAGCTGATCCGCATCCACGGGAACTGCTACCACTGCATCAATATATGTTTTCAGGCCAAACTCATCCAGAAGGAAAGACATTCTTGCCCTCCAAATGACGTAATAGGAAGCCCCATCCAGCCTATCCTGATCACGAAGCCCGACAGTGGCCATCTCAACAAATGTCGAAAATCTCCTCTTCCCTTATGCTCAGTTGTTGCTCAGATATTCGCACTCCCTTCTGGAGTGGAAGACTCTGCTCACAATGACTGTTGATCTACAAGGGAAATCGAACTTCTTGAGACTAGAAGTTCCCTGAGTAAAATTTTCCCTCAGTGTGTGCTCTTCTTCCACCTGACGCTAGCTCTGCTCTAGCAAACTGCTGCAAAACTACTGCATCCAGCTAGAGATCTGCTCTGCAAAAATACTGGGTCATTCCCTCTGCCTCTGGAGCTTCTCGATCTAGAGAGATCGAATTTCTCTATCACTCTCTCAGAGAAGAAAAAAACAATTCTCCTCAAGTGACTTGGCCTCTTGGCAAAGTGATTGCGCTACCCCCTAGGGTTTCGATCTGTTGCCCACACTGAACAACAAAACTCCTTTTCTCTTGGCTACTGAGCTCTCTGGCAGATCATCTACGCTCTGATACCATGTGAAAATTTTGAAAACCAAAATCCTATTGTAGCAACTGGAAATTATTCTCCTAATTGTTAATTTTATTTAACAATTTATTTGCAGTTTTCTACGGCAAGTATTGAATAAATCACACTGCAACCTTCACAAATAAAACTACAGAAAAATAAAGGTTGGAAGAAATGCTAGCACAGTATTTTTGGACAAAAGTCCTCGGAAAAACCCAACTCGGGAAAACCGGTGTAGCAGTGAGGGTTTTATTTTATTATCCAGCAGTGAAATCTGAGTACATCTATGGATGCCCAGCTGGCAATCTAAACAGCAAGAAAATCTAGGCAAAATACTTAAGGGAAATTACCCTTCTCCCACACGCAATTTCTGGCACGACTTGCCTACCAAAACTTGGCCTCCTAGAGCTCTGCGTCAGCCTCTGCGCTGCTCTGCGTAGCTGGATAGATAGCTTGCCTCAGACTGGGCTCTGATGAAGTTGTTTTTCCTTTGAATGCTAAGAAAATCGTCTCTCCAACCCTCTGGGACTTCTTCACGACCTCTGGAACTGAGAATGATTTTTCCTTCCTCCAAATTGAACTACCTGGATGACGCAATTGCGTAGTCCTCTCTGCGTAGTCCTCTGCGTCGCCTCAATAAGAATAACTCCCGCCCTCTGCTGTCGCCTCTCCGTAGACCGAGCAAGCCGACGACCGTACCTTCCCCTCACTCACTCTTCGATCTCCGGCTCTCTCCAGCAACTAACTGTTGCTACTCTGGAAATCAATCTACCAAGAAATCGAATTGTTCAAGTGTCTTCTCCAAGTGCCCATCGACTTCTTCTTATAATCCTCAGTTGGGACTCAAACGGCCAAGATTAAATCTTAATCGATGGCTAGGATTAACTTGAAGTCGATCCGTGTGAGTTTCTAGATCATTCACACCTTGACTTAATTAATTTTGATAAATTAACCATAATCCCTAAGTTTAGACTTTGAAAATATTTAAAAACTAGCTAATAATCTAATTAAGTCATTTCTAGGTGGAATTTCCAGAAACGATTTATGGGTTTTGGAGATCTCCTGTATTCTAGCCTCTCCACAAAATTTCGTGGCTAGAACACATCTGATGCTACAAAAACTAACACTTCTTAGATATTCATCAAATGTTCAGCTGAGATACAATGTAAAAATATCATGAGACAAGAGTCTTTCTATTGATTTATGGTAGCATCGGATGTGTTCTAGCCTTGTAATTTTGTATATAAGCTAAGACACATGTATTCCATAAAACCCAGAAATGGTTTTGGAAAATTCCACTTAGAGATGATTTAATTAACTTAATTAATCAATTTTTTATGTTTTCCTTAGTCTAAACTTAGGGAATTTGATTAATTAAAGTGTATTAATTAAATCAAGTGTGAATCTTCTAGATCAAGTCATGGATCACCTCCAAGTTAATCTTAGCCCTTGATTATGTTTTAACCTAAACCGTTGAAGAGTCAATGGAAGATTATAAGGAGGGTGAGGGGCCTATGGAACACACACTTGACACTTGAGCCATTGAGCATTTTTCGAATTTGTGTGAGAAGACACAACTTTTGATCAAGAACAAATCACTAGGGTTGGGTTTGCTAAGTGATTTGATTCAGTGATCAGATCCGGAGAGGGGCAGAAGCAGAGGTTAGTCAGGAGGGCCAAGAATACATTTTAGAGAGAGGCAGCATCAACACATAAGAGAGACAGCGAAGTTTCTGGATAGGGTGATGCAGTTACCGCAGAGAATCACGCAAAGCCAGCGCAGTGTCCCTTGGAGTCAGTCCGGAGAAAGATAGAGGTTGGGGTTCTGAGCCGGGAGGGTCAAGATCCCGCTTCAGATCAACCAGATCAGCTACAAGAAGGGGTGACGCAGTCCCTCTAGCTTGCCTACGCAGGGTTACGCAGATCCAGCGTAAGCATTCACGCAGAGGCAGTGAGGGCTTCATTAGCACTGTTTTTTATCAGCCGGAGACTTGCTGAGTGGGGTATATATCTCATGGTCATTTTTGTTGTCTAGATTTCTCTAAAGGGTTTGTCGGATGTTGGCACCCTAGTTGTATTCAAGATTCTGCTTCTTATTAATACAAACCCTCAGATCTGCTGCACCGATTTTCAAAGGTTCGGTTTTTCCGGGGACTTGTTCCAAAAGTAACTGTGTCAATGTGGTTGTTTTTCATTGAGTTTTGTTCAGATTGTTCCAGCACTTAGATTTATTCCGCAGTATTATTTGTGTAGCCTGCTTCAGTAATTACTTCGGTATTTCAATGTAATGAAATAATTATCAAATAACAGGAGAAGTAATTCAGATTTGTTGCAGTAGGAATCCAGATCTAGGATTTTTCACAACTGCCTGGATGAAGCAACTACGTAGTCCTCTGCGCTGCCTCACTGGGATAACTCGGCCCTCTTGTTGCTGCCTCTCTGGATCTAGAAAAACTTCCTCCAGATCACTGTACCTTCTCCTCACTCACTCTTCGATCTCTGGCTCTCTCCGACAACTAACTGTTGCTACTCTGGAAATCGATCTGCCAAGAAATCGAATTGTTCAAGTGTCTGACTTCTTCTTATAATCCTCAGTTGGGACTCAAACGACCAAGATTAAATCTTAATCGATGGCTAGGATTAACTTGAAGTCGATCCGTGTGAGTTTCTAGATGTTCACACCTTGACTTAATTAATTTTGATTAATTAACCATAATCCCTAAGTTTAAACTTAAGAAATATTTAAAAACTAGCTAATAATCTAATTAATTCATTTCTAGGCAAAATTTCCAGAAACGATTTATGGGTTTTGGAGATCTCCTATATTCTAGCCTCTCCACAAAATTTTGTGGCTAGAACACATCCGATGCTACAAAAACTAACACTTCTTAGATATGCATCAAATGTTTAGCTGAGATACAATGTACAAATATCATGAGACAAGAGTCTTTCATCATCAATCACATTAGGCCACCAAGGGCTAATCCTGGATCATCCTAGATCCTCATAAGATAGCAACAGACATACCTCTCAAAGAGGTATTCACAAGCCCTCTTGTCACAAGAATTACTGTCAACATTGTCATCAATGTCATACACATACAAATTATATCATGATCATAGTCATCACTATCATATGTCATACACATCACTGTTATATACATCATTGTCATAGATATCACTGTCATATAGTCATCATTAACTATCTTTGCCATACGGTCATAAGGACATTGCCATATTGTCATAAAGGAACTGCCATACACGAGCATGGCCACACATCTTAGTAATAGGAACATTTCCATATAACATTGTCATAGGTTACTACCATACCTAACACTCTCATAAAGGTTACTGATATATATATATATATATATATTACTGTCATAAAGGAAGATGACTTCAACTCAATGGACAAATGCCTTCAAAGGCTAATTATAAGAGTTCCACGTGATTGTTCACACTCAATGATTTATCTGCTCTATTTGACCACAGAACTAGAAGCTCTTACTGACCCTCACAATGCCATACAAATTTATCAACAAAGAGAGACCTCATACCTTGCTTGGAAGACTTCTCTTCTGTCTCCATACACTTTAGTCTTGTGCACAATCAGATATTTTTCGGCCTTGGTTGAGGCTTCTTAATCAGCCTTAATTCGAGCCTCAAATCTCCACTAACAACTGCCCATACTTACTTTACAGACCTTATCTGCCAACGCTATAATTCTGGGATAGTGCGCCTTGGATTAGCATCTTGTTAGGCCTCTCGGATCTCTCAAAGCAAGCTTGTATCTCATTGAAGAATACACCTCTAACCGCAGTCAATACACAGAAAATTAGCCACAAGAACAAGCTTAGAATGTGACCCAAAAATAACTCCAAACCCAATTGGCAATCTGCCATTAATTTGGACCTCCAAGATAGGCCTTACGGCCCTCCAAATAGGGTTCCTCAAGGGCTCGTCCCTACCAACAAGACACATAAAATTCGGCCCATGTTCCCAAAGAGATTCAGCCCAAAACAAAGCACAGAACTCACTTGGGAAGCTAATCCTCCATTTGACCATCTTTCTCCCAAACTCTACATGACCCAAACACAACAAAAGATACAATGATTGACCTCTTGTTCACTTCGGCCAGGCTCTCAAGGCCTGTGTCTACCTCAGATCATCTCTCTTGGACAAATTGCTCTTGGATGATGATTTTGAATGAGCTCCAAAGGCTCTCTATTTATACAAATCGTTTGAGGAGGTATGATCCAGCTGGATATTGGTGGCCACCTGCCTATTCCACTTGGGGCCCCACCATTGTTTCTTTCAGTTTTTCAATTTCCTTAATTGTAGCACAATTTACTATTTTTAGCAGTTTTTCGGGTCCTGAACTTTCAGAGCCATTTTGAAGCCCTAAACGACACTTTTTGGAAAAACCGAGAGCAACATGGAATTTCCTTCGATGTTGCTCACGTCAAAAGTTGTAGCCTCGGATAGATCTTTCTAACGAGGTATTGTACGCGTCAAACGGAGATGGTATGCCAAAACTACGTCCCCGGGAAGATTGATGTACCAATTTACACAAATGGGGCCCATAGTTTTGGCGCTTCATCCCCTAGGGTTAGGTTTTTGGATGTTTAGGGTTATCCATTGTTTCTCAATAATAAATAGGCCCTTGAAGCTCATTGTAACACAGTTCAAAGGCCTGTAGCTACCACATCTCTTCTTAGAAATAAGCTACCAGCTCCCTAGCTAGTTTATTTCCATTTTGTTTGTAAGCATATTTCAGTTATTTATTATTAATAAAATGAAGTCTTATTTATGTTGCATCTCTGCTTTTATGGGTATTTCTGTATTTCAATGTGTTCCTACATAAATCCGGATCAGTGGTATCAAAGTTGTCTGCTCTTTCTCGATCCTTCTTTGCATGTCCCCAACGAGGCCGAGGTATAAGGAGTTAGGGCTTGATCTGGTTGACCCTTTGCAAGATCAGCCTCGCAAACCCTGACGGTCACCCATGGGGGAAGAAAAGAAAAATGAGGGAACAGGAGATACTATCAAAATATTGCTCGAGGAGGCCCTCGAGAAACAAAGAAACGCAATGATGGATAACTTTTCCCAAATCCTTCAACGACTGCCCACCGACAGCGCATCTACATCCAGCAGTCACTCTGGAGGCGCCACTCCTTTTAAGGTACAAGTAAACTTTGACATTCCCATATTTGAGGGCCAAATAGATTCAGAGGTTGTAGATAAATGGTTGAATCTATTAGAAGGATATTTCTCGATTCATGACGTTTCCGACCGGAAGAAAATTATTTTTGCACTCCTCAAAGTTGTCCCCCATGTCAAGGACTGGTGGAAACCTACTGTGATAAAGGACGAGGGGGAACCCTCTCTGTTCTCGATCGTACCCAATTGGAATTCTTTCCGAGACGCCACCAAGGAACAATTTTACCCCGTGGGGAGCTATGAGGACAAGTACATACAATGGACTACGCTGCCGCAGCAAAGGGATCAAGATGTGCATGAGCTGACGAATATGTTCCATACCCTGCACATAAAGTTGGGTATCAAAGATTCAGAGAAACCTTTGGTGCTGAAGTATCGCAGTTGTATGCACAGATACATCTAGGAGGAAATGGAGTTCCTCGACATCTCCTCTCTTGGTATGGCATACCAGTATGTTGCCAAGATTGAGCAAAAATTCAAACAAAAGAAGCGAGACTTTGGATCTGCGAATCAAAAGAAAGGGAAAGGTGCCCCCAAACCGCAGAACAAAAGACAAAGCCAAGGCATGGCGCCCCAAGACAAACTGCCAAAGCCGCAAGCAAAGAACAACACCACGAAGCCGAAGAAGGACACGGGAAAGTGGTTTGAGTTCCATAAGAGCTCCACTGACAACACAAGTGAGTGTCGGGCCAAGCAATCACTGGTGGTCGAGATGAAGGCTTCTAAATTAGATGCATGCTCCGACTCTGAATCAGAACCTGACAAAAAGAATGACAAAGGGAGTAGATTATTGATACGGAGCCCAACGCCACCATTGCCACCACGAAGATCCAGAAAGAGGAACCGGAAGATCCAAAGGAGGAGGAGAGTCTCTTCCACTTCCAGATGTGGGTAAAGGGTTCTCTGCTACAGTTCATTGTCAACAGTGGGAGCCAAAAGAACCTCATTTCAGCAGAGGTCGTGAAGTGGTTGGGTTTGCCGACCACAGCACACCCACAACCATACACCATCGGGTGGCTTCACCAAGGACGAGATCTCCGTGTCAGCCAACAGTGTCGCCTTCCCTACAGCATCAAGCCCTTCACGGGTTAGGTATTATGTGACGTTGCTCCTCTTGATGTTTGTGATGAATTATTAGGCCAACCATACTTGTGGAAGCGACATGTTGTGTATGAGTCTCGGCCTCGAGCTGTTATTGTTACTTTGGGCAATAAGTTGTACAAGATACCAAAGGTACCACCGCCTGCCGCTATCTCTTTGGTTACTGCAAAACAATGCAGTAAACTCATTTCCAAAACCGGGAAATTTTTTTCCTAATGATCTGCCATCAGGGCAAGAAGAAGACTATGGCCACGACCTACAGATAGGGCTCCTCCGCACGACAACAACAAATGAACAAGGTCATGGAGGAGTACGAGGACATCTTCACCTCACCCGCAGGGGTGCCTCTGCACTATCAGGTCAAGCACCCCATCAATCTGACCCCAGGTGCATCGTTGCCCAATGGACCGATCTATCGGCGCTCTGTTCTAGAGAACGATGAAATCAAGTGGCAGATTCAGGAGCTGCTGCAAAAAGGTCACATACGACCGAATTCATCGCCCTGTGGGAGCCCGATCGTGTTGGTGCAGAAGAAGGATGGGACTTGGAGGCTCTGTATTGACTAACGGGCGTTGAACAAGATCATCGTCCGAAATAGGTACCCGATCCCACGAATTGATGACCTTCTGGACCAACTCAAAGGGGCGAAATATTTCAGCAAGATCGACTTGAAGTCTGGGTATCACCAGGTACTCATCGAACCCTCCGATGTGTGGAAGACTGCCTTCAAAGCCAAGGAGGGCCTTTTCGAATGGCTAATCATGCCTTTCGGGTTGACGAATGCTCCCGCAACCTTCATGAGGCTGATGGACGACATCTTGTAGCCATTCACCAACTCATTTGTAGTAGTGTACTTGGATGACATCCTCATCTTCAGCCAGACTTGGGAAGAGCACCTCCACCACATCCGACAGGTCCCCCAAACACTGTGGCAACACAAGTTGTGTGCCAATTTGGAGAAGTGTACTTTTGGCATGATCGAGGTTCAATATCTGGGATACATTATTGATGAGCGGGGGGGTACATGTGGATCCAACCAAGATCCAAGTCATTTGGGATTGGCCAGCCCCAACCACTCTAACAGAGCTTCGCAGCTTTCTGGGTTTTGCTAATTTCTACCGCAGGTTCGTGTTGGGATTCTCTCATATCACTCGGCCCTTGAATCAAGTCACCAAGGGAGGAGCGAAAGCAAAATTCTTTTGGTCAAAATCTCAATAGAAGGCGTTCATAGAATTGAAACATCGCCTCTACTCTACCCCAATGCTCACATTACCAGACTTGCAACAACCATTTAAGATCGAGGTAGATGCCTCTGTCTATGCTATTGGGGCAATTCTTACTCAACAAAGTCATCTAGTGGCATATCACAGTGAGACACTATCTGACACAGTCCGCAAGTATCCCACTTATGACAAAGAAATGTATTCCATTGTGCAGGCTTGTCGACAATGGAAGCATTACATTTTGGGAAAGGAAACGATTATCCACATAGACCAACGACCCCTGCAATTCATACAAACTCAAAGCAAGTTGCAGAATGACCGCCGTCAAAAGTGGTCCACATATCTACAACAATTTCATTTGAACATCAAGTACAAGAAGGGAAGCACCAATAATGTTGCAGACTGCCTCAACCGACCACCGATCGTGGCACTAACCATCGTTCTCAACTCTTGTGGGCATGAGACTTCTAATTGGCCGCTTCTCTACAAGAGCGATCCAAAATTCAGCCACATATACAAGACACTCTTGGAGGGTACGCAAGTTCCAAATTTTCACCTCCAAGATGCACTGTTATGTGACCTGGGACACCTTTGTGTTCCTTCAAGCGAGCGTGCCAAGATGATTTGGGAAGCGCACTACAGTCAAGTCGTTGTGCATTTCGGGGTCAAGAAAATAGTGGCAGTACTGCAGAAGTATTTCTATTGGCCAAACCTTCAAAAGGGTGTCGGGAAGTACATCAAATCCTGCACTACTTGCATTATTGCCAAACTGACCCTCAAGAAGCAAGGCCTCTATACTTCACTACCTACCCCTAGTCGACCTTAGGAATCCATCTTCGTGGATTACATGTCGAGCCTTCCTTCTACAAAGCATGGAAACGACTATGTTTTTGTGGTCGTCAACAGATTCTCGAAGATGGCCATTATGGTGACCTGCAAGAAAAATATCACAACAGAAGCCACTGCTAAACTCTTCTTTGAACGAGTGTGGGTGCACTTTGGGATCCCGCAGTTTATCATCTCAAATCGAGACAGCAGGTTCCTCAGCAAATTTGAGTCCAGCCTCTAGTCAATGTTGGACATCAAGCTCATTGAGTCCAAAGCTTTCCATCCCCAAATTGATGGCCAGATAGAGGTCGTCAATAGGATAATCGTACACATTCTGCAAATGTACAATTCAAAGCATCCACGCACATGGGATGAGATCCTTCCCTATGTACAACACAATTATAATCGGGCTCTCCACAACTCAACCAGCCACAACCCCTTTTAGGTGGGCTTGGGATTCCAGCCATTATGTCCCATTGACGTAGCCATGCCATTTGCGACTACTCGGGCCGATTTGGCTCATGTCCAGTCTAAAGTTGACAAGGCGAACAGCTCATTGAGCACATTCAGCAAATCCGCCAACAGGTTCATGACCTATTGGACAGAGCCAATGCTAAGTACAAGCAATGACATGATCAACATCGGGTGCCACATAACTTCCAGGTGGACGACAAAGTGTGACTACATTTGCAAAAGGATCGCCTCGCTAGACCCCACCGCAAGCTTCGCCCACTCCAATATGGGTCGTACACCATCACCAAGGTTGTAGGGGCCAATGCCTTCGAGCTCAGTATTCCACCATTCCTTTGCTTGCACCCAATGTTCAATGTGGACCGCCTTCAGCCCTACTTCCCACCTCTACTGGACACCTCCAACATTGCAAAACAACTCACATCAACAAAGTTAAACCCATACTGCATGGAACTCGCCAACAGAAGATCCAACTGTATCGGGTTGTTAAAGTTGGCCAACTCCTGCACCAAGGCAAATGGTTCACCAGGGACCAAGTCCAGCAGAAGTTTCCTCATCTCATGGAGGAACTCAAAGCAATGGGGACCATTGTTTCCTAAAGGGGGAGGAATGATCCAAGTGGATATTGGTGGCCACCCGCCTATTCCACTTGGGGCCCCACCATTGTTTCTTTCAGTTTTTCAATTTCCTTAACTGTAGTACAGTTTACTATTTTTAGCAGTTTTTCGGGTCTTGAACTTTCAAAGTTGTTTTGAGGCCCTAAACGACGTTTTTTGGAAAAACCGGGAGCAACATGGAAGTTCCTTCGATGTTGCTCACATCAAAACTTGTAGTCCTCGGATAGATCTTTCTAACGAGGTATTGTGCGTGTCAAACGAAGATCGTATGCCAAAGTTACATCCTCGGGAAGATTGATGTACCTATTTACCCAAACGGGGCCCATTATTTTAGCGCTTCATCTCCTAGGGTTAGGTTTTTGGATGTTTAGGGTTATTCATTGTTTCTCAATAATAAATAGGCCCTCGGGCCTCATTGTAACACAGTTCAGAGGCCTGTAGCCGCCACATCTCTTCTCAAAGATAAGCTACCAGCGCCTTGGCTGGTTTATTTCCATTCTGTTTGTAAGCATATTTCAGTTATTTGATATTAATGAGATGAAGCCTTATTTTCGCTGCATCTCTACTTTTATGTGTATTTATGTATTTCATTGTCTTCCTGCATAAATCGAGATCAAGGTAAGGTGTCTCTTTTGTGCCCATGAAACCCTTCATTTAGTAAGGAAAACCCTTTCAATTTATACTTAATAATGTTTAAATATATTTAACACATGCCTTGATGATTGCTTGCCCAAGCAAATTTGACAAATCAAATAATAATGAGAGGAGATCCAAATAATAATTTCCTTTAACCAATTTAAATTCTCTTTAGGGCAAGATGGGCTTCTTTTGGGGTAACTAAATTTCTCATGGTAAATTCATCGCATAAGTGACCATATCTCATCAACGCTGCATCATATCTCAACTGAACAATGATGTCCCGATCTAAAGAAGAAAAATCATCATAGCAGAGATCAATTTACCACTAGGGTAAAGATCCTCCAAACCCTATATCCAATGACAATAAGGGAGATCGATTTACCACTCCTTGGTAAATTCCTCCATACGTTATGTCCATCGATTGATCCTCATTGACCATAGGGGAGATCGATTTACCCCAAGTGGTAAAGATCCTCCATACCCTATGTCATATCCAACATGATCCTCAGTGATCAAGTGATTGAATACCATGCATCCTGGACTTGAGGAGATCAATTTACCAAACACGTTTGTCATAGGTAAAGATCCTCCAAACCTAAGTCTCCAATCATTGGCCAGATGAGTGGCAATCTCGACAAGCCCAACTTGCGGGTAGGATGCATGTTGGGGTATACTCGATCAAGTCTCGGACTTGACAGTAGGGAGGGATACACAAGTCTTACCACAAGTGGTCAGGATCAGATGCATCCCTACATCGATAATAGGGGAGATACACACTTACCATTCCTGGTAAGGATCAGACACATCCTATTGTCCATGGCTCACAAGGAGCACCCTCAACCCCAGGATCTCCCAAAGTTCAGTGTTTGTGATCAGCCAGGATCCCTTCCCAAAAGGGATACTTTCTCCACAACTCCAAGTTGCTCTCTAAAGACCAAGAAATTCCCTTTCAAGAGAAGCTTGGTGAGAATGTCAATAGCCTGCTCATCAGTCGAGATGTGTTGAAGCGTCATTGATCCTCTCTACACCATATCCCAGATATAGTGATATCTAATCTCAATGTGCTTTGACCTATCATGGAACATGGGATTCTCTGAAAGTCGGATCCCACTCTAATTGTCGCAATATATCACAGTCATGTCCAACACATGCTCAAACAACTCACCAAAGAGCTTTCTCAACCACACTACCTCAGAGCTAGCCATGCTAGCAACAATGTACTCTGCCTCTATTGTACTCAAAGCAACACACTTCTACTTCCGACTAATCCAGGAAATCATGGCAGACCCCAAGCTAAAGCAACACCCAGATGTGCTCTTCTTGTCAACAACATTTCTAGCCCAATCAGCATCGATGTATCCATGAAGTCCGACAGTGCATCTCAATCCATGATTTCTAGTTTCATGTAGATGTCTCAACACACGTTTAGCAGCAACCCAATATACATGTCTAGGCTCTATCTAGCTTAGAGTACATGCTACAAAGAAAGGATTCATCAGGTTGTCGACTCATCAAGGGATCCATCAAATCTGAATCTGAAGAGGAGTCTCTCAATTGCTTTAATGTCAAGTCTCTTACAGCATACCTCCCTTGACAGGGAACTCCTCATCATCTCATTGTTACACTTCTAGTCTCAAGAAGTGGATCACCTTGGGCTCAAAGGTCAACTCCCTCTGACACAGAAGAGATTATCTAATATTGTCAAAAAATAATTTATTAGCTTATAAAACCAAATATCAAAGACATACCTTCAACTTTTAAGAGAGGTTGGTGTCTGCATCAGATGTCCATCAATCCAAGCATGTGCAGTCCAGGGGACTTACTTAAGTCCATATAGGATTCTCTCCAGTTTACCATCATGAGTCTCCTTCTCATGTACCTCAAAGCCCTGAGGTAGCCTCAAGAATGCTACTTCCTTAAATGTCATGGAGGAAGCCAAATTCACATACATCTGATAATAGTGCATATGGCAACGGGACTTAGGATCTCATCATAGTCTTCTTTTCCCTCTGAGCATATACGTTATCAACATTGAACTTAATATCACTTCAGCATCTGACACAGTTACATTTTTGACATATTGCTCCCAGCATCTCATCAGACTGTTGCATTCAATCTGACAGTCTACTCCCTCTGAATAGGAAGCCTCTTTGGCAACGTGTGAAGCTATCTGGATGAGGAAGTCGTTTGTGGGACTTTTCAGGCAGAGGATAGAACCCACTATCAATCAAAGATGCATTAAGCTCTTTGAGAATCTAGTGTTTCATGATCGCTCCAAGCATATCGAGATCAGGTATCATCATCTCAAGGACTGTGTGCAGAAAGGGATAGTGAAGCTACCATACATTCCAACAGAGGAGCAGACAGTAGATATCTTGACCAAGGAATGTTGGACATTGGATAAACCAACGCTCCCCGTGTGTTTCGCGATATGGACTAATAGCTTCTTGTGGATCCTTATCTTTGGCGATGCTATCGTTGACTAACACCTGCGAGTTTTGGTCTAACGAAAATCATGATTTCCAACAATTGTTATCAGAGACAGCTTCTTCATAGTCAGCCTAACAGTTGGAAGAAGGATTCTTAGTCACAATGAAGCATCAAGAAGTGACAAGAAAGCTTCCCTTGCTCGATGGTAAAAACTTTGGTTTTTGGAAGAAGAGGATGTCCTACCATTTAATGTCCCTTGGACCCGAAGTTTAGCATTCTGTTTTGAATGGGTACAATGCTCCTTCCACTCTTCCAACTGATCCAAAGGAAAGGAAAATTTACATTGCAAATGCCAAAGCTCTAAATTCCATTACTAGTGGAATCACTGATTCTGAATTCACAAAAGTCATGAATTGTGACTCGGCCAAATAAGTATGGGATAAGTTGATTGCCTTATATGATGGGGATTCCAAAGTTAAGAAGGCAGAGCTTCAACCTCATAGAAGACAATTCGAAAGTCTTAAAATGGATGACGAAGAAGATATTGCATCATAATTTCTGCGAGTGGTTGAAGCTATGAACTCTCTTAAAGGGTTAGGAGAAAATGTTGAAGAAAGCACAATTGTTCAAAAAATTTTGAGATCTCTCCCTGAAAAATTTGACTCCAAAGTAAGTGTTATAGAAGAAATGAGGGACCTAGATACCCTTAAGATGGATGAACTTCATGGAATTCTCATTGCCTATGAGATGAGGAAAGGAATCCCAAATTCCAAAGAAACAACATTCAAAGCCTCAAAATCAACAACAAGGGGGAAAGGATGGAATAACAACAGTGATGACTCCGATGCTGAAACCGAATTAGCACCATTTGTACGAAGACTAAAGAAGGGATCTAAGCTAAAAGGTAAGTACCCCTTTATTTGTTTCAAATGTGGAAGAATAGGTCATTATGCTACAAAATGTCCTCATAAACATGATAGTGATGATGATGAGGATTCTAAAAGGATGGTGTACAAAAAAAAAGGGTTTAATAAGAAGAAATTCTTCTCCAAACAAGATGAGTCTGATGAAGATGAATTTGTAGTCATCAAGAAGAAATCAACTAAAAATATCTCTCATCACAAAGGAGGTGATGATGAATCGGATGAAGAAAATGACTATTTTTGAAGCAAAGAAGTATTATTCATAGAATTCACAAATGATGATGATCCAGGACTAGAAGGCGAAGGAAATGTGGATGAATTACTAATAAGTGCCATTGAAGAAAATGAGAAATTACGAAAGAAGATCATTTCTCTCAAAATAGAAAAGGAGGAAGCAAAAAGAAGGGAAAACTTCTTGAACAATAAGCTAAAAGAAAAAGAAGAAATATGTGAAAAACGTGAAGCTAAAATAGTATCTCTAAGGAAGGAGTTGGAGCAAGTCAAGAGGAGTTGGCAAAGCTCTCAAGCACTTGATAACATCCTTAATATTCGCATCTCAATTCGCTGTGTCATAGTTGGAGCTCGGTCTCTTACAACAGATCTCTGGCATATTCTCTATGGACAGGTTCAATATCTCTATGCCTCGGATCATGAGATAGCTCGGGACTTCGGCTACTTCTGTAGACACCTTCGGTCCAAGCTATAGTCACTACCACAGGGATCACAGAACCGCATATTATTAATATACCCTCGGACCTGGTGCAGTACAGTGGCTTGATTGGAGTTAAGTTTGGTGCAAAAAATTACAGTCTCAGAGCTTGTTCAAGCAATCTCGGTGAAGCTTTTGATCTGTGGAGTGTATACACACTTAGGCCTCTACTTCTATACTATCTTGTGAAGATATGCAAGTAAGTAAGTACATTAGTCATTTTTATTAAAGAAGACTAAAGGATTGGTGTCCTTGGGGTAGGAGCTCCTAAACACGAGGTTGGTGCCTTGGAGAAGATAGGATCGAAGCCCTAGAGGTCGAAGCCTCATCAAGTCCAAGTTGGTGCTTGGCAATAGGTTGGTGCCTGGATTTTTTGAAGGGTTGGTGCCCTCACGTCTCATTGTACTCATTCATTTGAAAAAGGATTATTATCCTTTTTGTTTTATAATAAAATTATTCATTTCTCTTATTTTAATTGTGAAGAATCTAACTGGTTAAATAACAATTGAAAATAAATATTGATTCACCCCCCTTAGTATTTCCAACAATTGGAATCAAAGTGTAGTTCACGAGTTCTATACACACTCAGCTCGCGTTGGGGGAGAGATTGTTGGACATTGGATAAACCAACGCTCTTGGTGTGTTTCGTGACATGGACTAACCACCTCTCGTGGATCCTTATCTCTGGCGATGTGATCGTTGACTAACAACTACGGGTTTTGGTCTAACAGCAATCGTGATTTCCAACAAGGAATTGACAAGAGGCAGTTTCGTCTACTTCAAAGATAAGTTGGGAGTTCTACAATATCCCTTCCTCGCTAAGAGGGAGTGTTGAAAATGTAGCGATGGAAGGTTTTCTGACTTGTGCCTTGGCTAGTGAAGACCTCGACTTAGTCTTTCTCAAGAATGCGAGTTCATGAGATAGACTTCAGTTTCGATGAGTTGATTTCCAGTTTACTAGAATGGTCATCAAGTTTGCATGCGTAGTGTTGGAGTCTTTTTTAGTTAGACTACAGGATGAGGTGGCAGTGACAAGTTCAATTAGAGCGAGTTAAGACTTCAGTGTCAATTGGAGAGAGAATGAGTTGAGTTCTCAGTTAACTCACAATCACGACTAGAGGAAATCAAGTAGAAAACTCGTGACAGTGGACACTAGTATGAACTGAAATTCGACTAGGCCTCCTTACATGCATCAATTTCTATCTACAAAGAGAAGGACGAAGAAACAAGATCATAGATCATTATTTGTGTTTGGAGTGTGCATAATTGAAAAGCAAGTGCGCATAGATTTAGGAGCCACAAGTGCGCAAGGATTTAAGGAACAAAAGTGCACAAGGATTGTGGAGCACGGATCAGGATTCTCAGGGCAATTCGAGACTCTTCAGCAGAGAACAGTTGTAGAGCTGAGAAGAGTGAGGAGAAGCCTAGCACATTCTCAGAGACAGATTTCTGGCTGCCTTAGCAGTGAATTGTAATAGATCTATTTTCTCAAAGAACAATCAATAAAATACCACAACAAAAAAAGCAGGTTTTCCCTTTTGGGTTTCCTATGTAAAACAAGCGTGTCAATTTTGTATGTGTGTATTTGTATCTCGATTATTTTCTGCCGCATGTTGAAAATTAAGAAACTTTGTATCTTGATGAAAGTAAATTTGGTTTCAGCTTTCAGTTGCCTTGTTTTCAGTAATTCATCTAAGTAGTGCGCAGAGTTTCAAAGAAAATTTAAAAGGGTCATTACCATCCCAGAGGTAATGTAAAAGTAGAAGCATCAAAATGATGGGGCAGAAAGGTTACCTCTGCCCTGCAGGCTTTCATAAATCCATATAAAGTAACTACAAACACATTCAATTGAACTGATATATGGTCAGGACTCGGGAGGCTATGGTGCCCTTGAAATTTGTGGCTTGTGGTTTGGCAGGGGCTGCGCAAAATTGTCTTGGAAATAAAGAAAGCCTACATCATAAACTAGAGAAACTTATACAGTTGATGAAAGGAGAATACATGCAGAATGGGCAACTGCAGTGGCACAACGAAGATGGAAAGTAGGCATGGCAGGAACTTAAGAAAATATCAGATTGAGGACGGAACACTATTGACAGTTAAGAAGCCCACATTTCCTATCTCCTTGACTCCGCTTGAAAGGCCACAATCGTATCACTGAGGCTATGAATCAAAACTCCACTTGGAATTTGATTGTCGCTGATGCACATTAACCAGAATTTCACTGGCCGTAAGAAAATTTGCATTTCTTTCTAAACAAGGTAATGGAGGGTACACTTTAGTGAGCTAATTAGTGGTTACAATATTCAGTCTTCAAAGTCCAAGTTCAAAAATTATGGCAATTTTGGTAACTGTATTTCTTGTTGTTGATGACCGAATACAATTGCTGACAAAATTTCATAAGCAAGATAGATCTTGAATAACATTGAGGTTGTCAAAATCCAAGCCTGTACGTCATTCCTGATAACATCAATGTCTCCTCTCCATTTTAGAACGTTTGTCTACAAAGCAAAAGTTATTAGAGCCAGCATGTTTTGAGGCATGAGTATCACAAAATATAATCCAATCTAATTCAAAGGATATGATGCTACGTCACAAATACGAGGTGTGAAGTTTGAACCGCGCAAGCCAAGGTGAGAACACGGGTGCCTAATAAGCACAGAGTTATGTTTGAACCCTCAGCTTTGCCAGCTAAAAATTATATCATACATTGCGGTCAAATTTCACCATGATGATAATTTTTTGTATCACGCGTTGCAGTCCAATCTCATAATGGTAACCTGTTTTGATATCAGATATTGCAGTCAAACCTCAACTTGATGATGCAGTACTGCATCAAATAAGATTTGTCATCTTGCCAATAAGATCCCGCCAAGTTAGTGCCTTATGTGAACCTCAGGACAACTGCTGTAAGTCACATGCCAGGTGGGCATCAACGCTAACAGTCGTTTTTGACATACTATTAAAAAAAAAAAATCATACATGCAACATCCAATTGTTGCAAAAAAGTAAACAAGGAAACCATCTTTTGCCCAAAGAATTAGCGATTCACAGCACTGACCCGGAAAAAATAAAAATCCTAAAATCGATGACATATGAATAATCCATTCCTGCTCCCAAACAATCAACACTCGTCTTCCATAAACAAAAGCAGCCATTTTCTGCAAATCAAGCAACCTAGCTTCTAATACTAATCAAAACTGCAGACCCTCTCTGCCCCGCCGGCCCCCAAAAAAAGAAAATACGTATACCCAAAGAACGAAATTTTACCAAAATCTAAAATCAACTGACCTTCAAGTCGAGAATGGAGCGATACGACTGCCCTCTGGCAAGATTGAATGCCCTCAGAAGGATCCCAATTCCCACCCTGACTCCGTACGCCAAGAGAAAGCTCTGGCACAAATTCCCAATCGCATTGGCCACGCAGGAGTCCGGATGATTACAGGTAGGACCATGCCCCTCGTGCTGTCTGTGCTTATTCTGCACCTCCTGGATGGCATCTCTCAGGCTCGCCTCCGCATTCCTCAGCCTTCTCACTGCCTCTTCCTTATCATCCTTCTCCTTCTTGGACTGCCCGCCTGCAAACACCTCGGCCCTTGACATTATTCTCAGCCCTGCAGGAGAATCCTCATTGAGTGAAGAAGAAAGAAGATCCCCACTGCGGCAGCAAGGAAAATGTCCTCGGAATTCAGTGAGGAGACTGAAGGAAAGCTTCGATTGTTATTCTTCTCGTCAATTATAGCAAAATGGAATCTCCGATTTAACAAAGTGGGTTGCATTCCTCCGTCCCTAAGAAACTGGGATTGGATTGGCTTCAAAGTGAAGTTAGACACGGCTGTTTGATGCGTTCTTCCAGTCGTTACTTTTACTTTTTGTCCTCCCGGCTTCTTCTGTTCAAACATGCTCGTTTTGGGGCCTTTATTTATAAAGGATTTGGTTGGTGCGTTTCACGGATGGAGATCGAGTTCGTACCTAGTTGGTGCGTCTCATGGATTGAGGGCGACTTCCTACTGGTTATAGTTATAATGAGAGAGAATTTATGGCTCATTTTGATGCCAACCAGTTAAAGGGTATTATTATATGTGAAGATAATAAATATTGTGATTTTTAGCTTTGTGGATGTTAAAAATATTTTATTTCTTATATAAAGTTGTTAATTAGGTTTATTTTAGATTGTTATTTTTTTTTTACTAGTGATATATTGAATTTTTTATTTTATAATAATAACAAGTTGAAATATTATTTTTTTAAGCAAATTTGTATGAATCAAGGTGCATGATGGACTTCTAGGTGTGCAGCACCAATGTTGTTTTATCTAACGAATTATCCAAATCGCTTGTACTAGACTCAGATTACACCTCACAATCTTCCTTAATTAGGTGTTTGCAAAATATTTAATTACTTAACCAATTTCAACAATATGCAATTGCAATAATCTCAAATAATGCAAAAGGTTCAAATAAGATGGGCGGCCTCCACCTAACACCTAAAATCATGTATAATATTAATGGCAAAGTTTACGTGAAACAAAACCTAGGCTTTTACATCATTGGTAAAACAAAGCCAAAAATACAACATGGCCTCACCTTGCCCAATCTCCAATTTTCACCCAAACACCAAATTCTACCAAACCCCAAATTTCACATCCCCAAAATTTGGTTATGCTCCATCCTCAAATTTCACAACACTCAAGTTGAACTGCAGTATAACCCCAAAGCACCAGGCGCACACAGCCCTATCCCAGTTGAGCAAGTCACGGCCTTACTTTGCATCTAGACTTTGTGCCTATCTTTTAATTTTGTCATTTGTTTTGCGGCACACACTCATTTAATTTGTGATTTTATGTCTTTGTCGTTTGATGTTGTCTTCTCCCCACTCAACTCTCCACTATATATACCATATGTGTGCGACCATGCCAACCGATGTGTCAGTTAGGTGGAGTGGGCTAATGTGCCCCTTCAGCTTCACACATGTTGTTTCACCTTCCAACAAATGAGGTTGACATGCCAACATGTCATTTCATCTAGTATGTCCACTCGTTCATTTGAGCCAATGCGCCCCCACATCTCACCTATTTGACCAACTGAACTCTCACTTGTTGACATGATGTCATGTTGACCATGTCATCGTGCCAGTCATGCCTCTTTGTCACGTTGTCCACCTATGCCCACACGGTATGAAAAAACCCATTTTTTGGTCTCTCATGCCCATACGTTCTTGTATGGGGTCCTAAAAGAATGCTTAGGCACACCCATGCCATCTAATCACGCCCAACATGTCGCAAATCTGCATGGTGCCCAACTTGTCTCACCAAGTTATTGCAATCACATGCAACTCGTCGCTCACCCATCCATGTGTTTTCTCGAGTCGTTTGACCACCTAATGTGCACTATTGTGCCACGACATGGCATGTCATCCATGCAACGCCAAGGTAAGGAAACCCACAAATATGTGGATCTAATCGAACCAAGGTGATCATCTTTAAGCGCACTTGCGCGCTCAATATGTCCTTGATTTTGAGACCCTTACATCCTCCCCTCTCAAATTCATTACCATCCTCAACAACCTTCCAATCAACAACTCGTCCCCTAAGTCATTGACTAAGGTCATCAATGTGATCAAAGTGTTGCCTTAGTGTTAAGTCCCTAATTTAGACAAGTTTCTAACTCCCAATCACATAGTGCTAGGAAATCTCCTTCTCCACCACATGACATACTCCTATATCAATACTCGAAATATATATGACATGTTGATGTATATTGAGCTCTACCATGGTCAGGACTAATTGGGTAGCTAATGTAGTTGTCGTATCCATCTCATGAGAATATCCACCCTCACATCAACTACACCCTTTTCCTTCCATCTTGAGCTCCCCAACTCCAAGAATAATCTCTCCTCCTCTTGACCTCTCAAATGGTGCCTCATTCCTCGAGGCACTCAAGATGAATTACCTAGGGAAATGCATTTCTCTCATCAAATATGCCATTAGACAACAGCTTGGAATCCTCTTCCAAGACTTTGAGTGACAATTATATATGAACGATGTCTGGACTCCAAATATCACAAAGCTAACCTTCCTTCCTTTGGCTAGCATCCCAACTCCTCAATTTTTCGTACTATTAATTAAAAGTTGTAAATACCCATTGCCTTTCTGCAAAATTTCATGATAGCCATGAAGTCTCTATCCTCCTCTCCTATCTCCTCATCCTCTCCCAAGTCAATTTGAAGAGAAGTCTTCTCTCCTTTCACAATCACTATACTTGGTCCAATTCCCTAACACAGGGTGTTTAGTGAACAAACCTATCTCCATTGTCTTATTGTCTTAGAAAGAGCTTGCAATATTTCATCTACATCCTATATATTTTCTTGAGGAAGAGTTGTGACAACATGGTTGAATATATAGTGTGGGGAGGTCTTCTCATTTCCTTGTGAACTCCTCTCCTCAAATGTATCATTGTAATCCTCAACCTTTGCCCTAATTTACTCTTCTTAGTCATTGGATGCTTATAAGCATGTTTCCCCCCATAAGAACCAAACTCTCTATTGTCATCAAAAGCACAACCTTGGTGGTTTTGTAAACTCTTGACCCAATACTATTGCATGGTCATCTAGTAGAACAACCCTCAAGTCCACACTTCCATACCACTCTCCTATTTTCATGGGCGCAGAACGTACAATCCTCTGGTCATATTTTCTATAGAATTGATCATTTTGTACTCACTCTTATCATTCTATGGATAGCAACGAAGAGACTCCACCATCTTCTCCTTAATGAAAATATGGGTAACACCAACATTGACTAGTGAAACTAAACTCTTTCCTAATATTATCACATGTATGAAATGAAGACGTTGTTTGTCTTCTTATGATAATGAAACATCGTTCTCTTGTTCCCTATCCTGCATGAAAGTTGTAAGTCTGTTGATTGCCTCAAGAACCTCCTCTAGGTGTGGTGCAACGTTTTCCACATCAATCTCTTAATCTGTAAGAGTTTTCATGATATCCTCATCTTGTCCCAACTGTGCAAATTTCCCCTTCAATGGGAAATCTGATGCATAATGTCCCTTGGAAAACAAGTAACACTCTACTTCTTTATAATTCATCATCCTCTCATTTGAGTCATCCTCCCTGAGTGATCCTTATCCTAGTGAGACAACGCCCTCATTTTTCCAAACCATTAGATTCTCGCATGGGTACTCATCCTTGTCGTGACCTTGAGATCAAAAGGAACATTTAGACCTCTTGTCCACTTCTCCGTTTGGAAAATATACATATATCTCGTCGAAAGCATACACTTGTATATATTCTTACAAATCAATTAGATCATGGTCATCTTGAACCTCTTGGATCCCTCATAGATTATAAAGACCCAATTATCCATCCTTTGCATTGGTACCTACAAGATTATCCTAAGACATGTGCATTTCTCGATCGCCTCAACTTTATTTTCCTAGTTGATCTCGAACCTTATATCGATTACTTCTACTTGGAATGCATCAAATCCCTCCAATTGAACACCTTCCTCTTCCATTCATCTCGACAGACCATGATTAAGCTTATTTGGCCCAATCCTTGGTTCATAGTACCAATGCTTGTTTTCCAACATACATCACCGCATACTTTCTCCACATAACTCAACTTTGTTGAAATTACATTTGGCTTCAACTTTATTTGTTACGATGGCCTTATTACCCCCCTTGGTTCCCACTCAAAATTACTGTAACAATGATTATCACACCATAAACTTCACCCATACTGACAAAATATATGATAACACTTGTTCAGATACACTACTTACCATGCTAGAGATAATGGAATGTGAAACCTTGCCTATCATTGTTGTGATAGTGTAGTGAATAACATCAAATTGTTTTCACTTCAGCTCTCTTCACTTTACCTCTGATACTACCCATCACGGCCCAAGGGAGACCCACAAGAATGAAGGCATGTCATGGACACCAAAGGCATGTGGCACCAACATTGTTTCGCTTAATGGATTACCCAAATTATTTGTACTAGATTTAGACTATGCCTCGCAATCTTCCTTAGTTAAGTGCTTGTTAGTTACATAACCAATTTCAATAATATACAATTATAATAATCTCTACTAATGCAAAAGCTTCAAATAAGATGGGAAACCTCAACCACACACCCAAAATCATACATAATATTAACGAAAAAGAGTTGCATAAAACAACCTTTAGGCTTTTACATCATTAAAAAAACCAAACCAAAACTACAATACAAAATCTCATTGCCCAATCCCCAAAATTTCTATTAAACGCCAAACCCAAAATCTCACATCCCCAAAATTGATTTATGTTTAGCCACTCATAAAGCCAACTTTTGGTATAACCCTCGAACATTAAGCTCCCATGCCCCTACCCTTGTCGAGCAAGGTGCATCTTCACTTTGCTTCTAGACTTCATGCCCATCTGTCGCATTGTGTTGTTGGTTTCGTAGTACACACCCCTTTTGATCTATAATTGTATGTCTTTGTTGTTTGGTGTTGTCTCCCCCCCACTCAACTCTACTATATACGCCATGCATGTGCGCCCATGCCAACCAATGTGTAAACTGGATGGAGTGGGCTAATGTGCCCCTTCACCTTCACGCATGTTTCTTTACCTTACAACCAACTAGGACAATGTGCCAACATGTCATTTCATCTATCTTGTTCACTCATTCATTCCAACCGATGTGCCCTTATGTTGTGACTAACCGAATAACTAAAATATTGTTAGCCAACATGTTGTTTTGTTGACCATGCCATCATGTCGATAATGCCTACTCGTTGCATTGTCCACCATGCCTACATGGTATGAGAAACCCCAAATTGGGTCACTCATCCTTGCGCGTTGATGTACAAGGTCTTGATTGAATGCTTGGGTGCACCCATGCTGTACGACCACGCTGATCATATTGCAACTCAACATGGCACCCAACTCGTCTCACCAAGTCATCATGATGGTGTGTGACTCATCTGCTCACCCACCCATGGTTATGCCCAAGTCATCTGACTACCCAACGTACGATGGTGCGCCATGACATGGGGTGTTTCACATTCAACATCAAGGTAAGGAAACCTAAAATATTTGCAGGTAATCAAACGGAGGTCATCATATTTAAGCACTCCTATGCGCTCGATGCACCCTTAAGCTTGAGGGCCTTATATCAAGACCTCAACGATCACTTTGTTATTGACTTTGAATTAGTTATGCTTTGGCTCCTAATGGTTAAGAACATGTGCTTCCTCCTTGGAGATTATAGGTTCAAAACTAGAGGGGGGTATATTTTGTACATGTTGGTTGATTAATATTAGCCTGCCATGACAAGGCTCAAGAAATATGTATCCCCTTGGCATACGACGCCTAAGTTATCTTTGATTGAAGCCTCTACAAACATATTAGCCCTTACCAAGTTACATGTTCCAGCTAGTATTAATGGCATGCCCCTACATAATTGAATGAAACAACAAGCATATCAACATCGCAGCAAGATAATTTTTGACATAGGCGACTGGGTATTTTTACGGCTACAACCATTCAAACAAATGTCGCTCAAGCAAGCTAAAAAGTATAATAAATTATCTCCAAAGTAATATGGTCCTTACAAGGTGTTGCAAAATATTGGTACTACGACATACAAATTGGAGCTTCCTATATCTTCCTGAGTGCACCCAGTTTTCCATGTTTCATGCTTAAAGAAGGTTATAGGTGACAAACTTATGGTTCAAACAATATTGCCAAAACTTGATGAGGAAGGAAAAATTATATTGGAACCTGAAGCAGTCACAGAAACAAGAACTCGACAGCTACGAAAGCGATGAATTTTAGAGTATCTCATCAAGTGGAAGAACTCACCCACTGAAAATTCCACATGGGATGATGGGATTTTTATACAAAAGCATCCATAACTACTCAAACGTTGAGGACAACCTTTTTTTGAAGGAGACGGGCATGTTAGGGTCCTATATTACTAGTGTAGTCCCTTATTGTTATTAGTGTAACCCCTTTATTGTTATTAGTGTAACCCCTATAATCCCATTATTGTTGTTATTCTGCCCCATAATAGCCCACTATTGTTATTGTTGTGCCCTTACATTATTATTGTTAGGTCGGCTAGGATTATATTGTGACCCCATGGACTCCTATATATAGAAAGGAGGTTTTGTCATTTGAATCATTGAAGAATTTTCATTTATGTAATGTAAAGGAGGTTTCCCCCTCGAAGTGGTTGATTTCTCCTTGAGTTGGTTTCATAAGAGTACTAGCTTCACCCAATTTTAGATCTAAACAAAGATAACAATAATATAATTTTTTGTATTATGCTATTGGTGGAGAGAATTCAAGTCTTATTGCAAAGTGGTAACTAATGAATTTAAAATAGGAAAGGACAAAAAAAAAAAAAAAAAATCGAAAGTGAATACAACTAAAAAAAACAACTTATAACCAGTGGAAAAAAAAGTTTTTTCAATTGTTGATCTTGTGAAATTTTTTTGACAACATTATATATATATCAATGTGTGTGTGTGTGTGTATGTGTGTGTTAGATCTTACCAGTTGCACAACAACAATAGCTAATATATATGGGATGTTATGAAGATATTCAATTACGATGATGTCAATGCCTAATTTACAATTAATAACTACTTATATGAATTTGCTATTCAAAATATTTAAATATTTTTTGTTTCTAGGGTAGATGGTTCAACCCTCGTTTGCAATGTTTATGAATAAATAGTGATTATCTTATTTTAATTATCTTTTGACAAAGATAAATCGTTACTTGTATACTTACCCATATTAAGGTTGACTATTCATTGTGTATTTTCTAACTTTGACGGACGAAATTAAAATACCATGCAACAAATGTTTGTATATGTTAGCTTAATACAATGTAGATAAATGTCTTTCGGATTAATCACATCATTGGTTGATGTTTCGAACCATCTAATGTGGTTCATCCTCAGGACAAGGTGAAAAAAGATGATCAATCTTAATGAATAAATAGTGAGGATGCATCATTACTTGGAGATAGCCATTGAAAACTAACCGTTATTATTAAATTAGTTTAGAAAATTTAATTACAGAGAGTTAATGAATAATTTATGATTTTTATTAACAAAATAAACTTATAAAATGATTACAAATATTTATTAATATTATAATATTTTAATATAGATTATTAATATTATAATTTAATACTTGATATTTAAATAAATTAGGTTTTTATTTTTATTTTTATTTTATAAACTCTTATTTATATATGAAGATTATAAATACTAAGATAATATAAAAGGTAAACCTAATTTAATAATAAATAATTAAATAATAGAGAATTTTTTAATATTATAATATATTAATATAAATTATTAATATTATAATATTATAATAAGGTAAACATAATTTAATATTATAACATGTTAATATAGATTATTAATATTATAATAGGGCAATAAAGGTAAACATAATTTAATAATAAATATTTATATAAAATAAGGTTTAATAATAAAACTTTTATTAAAATAAATTTAAAAAACCATCTTTTATTTAATTATTTACTATTAAATTATAATATTAATAAATTATATTAACATATTATAATATTAATAAAGATTTTTAATCATTTATAAGCTTATTTATTAATAAAAATCATGTATTATTCATTAACCCCCCTGTAATTAATTTTTCTAAACTAACTTACTAAAAACGGCTCGTTTTCAATGGTTATCTCTAGGTAATGATGCATCTTCACTATTTATTCATTAAGATCGATCATCTTTTTTCACCTTGTCCTGAGGATGAACCACATTAGATGGTTCGAAACGTCGACCAATGATGTGATTAATCCAAAAGACATTTATCTAAATTATGGATCACAAAAGTCTTAGATCTAACACTAATACATGTCTCAAAATTACGATATTAAAATAAGTTATGCAAAATTTAAGCATTTAAGTGAGAGTGTATGGATGTGAGAAATCATTGTATAATATACAGTATGCATGGACATTGTCAATGAGTGTTATATAATTACGTCGATAGACGATGTTTATATTGGAATAACACTTCCAAAAGTTCTATTCTTTAACAAATAAAAATCTATAGGTGTTCTATATTTAATAATTAGATACTATTCTTCATAGTATACACAATCTAATGGATGAAATAAAGGGCTTCCAAACTATTTTTCCATTTCAAAAATTATCTGGTGTGTTTGCGAGCTTTACTCTGTCCCAATGTTACAAAATCTCAACATTACATAAATTAAATGACACATGAGTGTTTTGATGGCTATTAGCATTTATCAACCATTTAATTTATATAGTTGTGCTAGTATATAATGTCGCATGGAAATGTTGTTGACAATTGTTATGGTGAAATTACATGTGTGATACTGGTGTTATCACATGTGGTGTTTATGTCACTTCTTGTAACATCCCTCATTGGCACCTTGAATGTTATGACTAAATTAATGGACATTACATTATTATTTATGTGTGGACTTTGATACATGTGGACAAAATGCAAGTGGATACACCTTGACTACCTAATTTCATGTTGTGGATGTGATCTAGCTAGATGTTATTGTGATTGATTGTGGCTTTCACTCTGAAAAGTGTGCAATATTCACAATAAGCATACATTTTGATGAGTCATTAGGCCTATTGCAAGACCAACTTCATTAGGAGCATTCATTGGAATGATATACATGGGTATTCACTTTACATATATTGCATGCAACCACTAGCCCCAACACCATGATTTCAGTGAGAAGAGATGCAAAATGATATATTGAGGTGCTAAACCATGGGCTACTAGAAAATTTGTGCTTTGTAATGACAATAGGTTAGAAAAAAACATATAAAGCTAATCATTATATATATTTTTGCCTAAGAATTATGTGTGATAAGCACTTTGGAAGCTCAATGAAATGTAAAATGTAATAATCCCTTTAGAAGCTTAATGCAAGCTCTATATGTCTTTAGATGAAGCGAAAAATGAATAGTTCCCGATATTTTATAAAAGCACTCATATTCACCTATAAGGGGGAACAACATTAATATATTATTCTTATTCCAGATTGTGGGTTGGTTCCTCATGAATTAGCCCGGTTTTATGAGTATTCTCGATGAGTAGCATTGTTTATCTACATGGATTTTAAATTATTCTTTATGAGTATCACTGTTTTTTTTAGTTATTGATTTCCATTTTTTTTTCTTGGTAAGCAAAAGCCCAATTGAGAACCTAGTGCCTTGTTATAGCCAACATAGTTGGTTTCTAGGTCCACTTATGAAGCTAGAGGTGACTTGTAAATATTAATGGCATTTTATAAGCATCAACAATGGGAGGTAAGGCCTAGGAGGCATGTTATAAGGCTTTGGAAGCATGTTGTAAGGCTGAGGCAATCCTTATAGCCTAAGTCTAATATAAGGTCCTAGGAATTGCATGAAACACGAGGATTGGGCTCTAAAAATTAAGTATAGGGTTTGGGTATGAGTTTATGTTTTATGGATTTTGAGATTTCTTTAGCAGCGAAGTGCCCAGTAAGAAGTGGTTTATTTCTTGATTTGTTTTATGCTTTTTGAAATTGCTCTATCATTAAGTTACCCATTCATAGGGGAGTTTGTTTCTTAAATTTACCCTTCATATAAGTTAATGAAGACTCTATGAAAATAGACATGGGGGGAATATTGAGAAAAACATATACAATATCACAAGGGTGGGGGAAAGTTTAGGTGAGAGAAAATATTGAGCAAAATATATATAATATTATATGTGTTTTATGCTTTTTAATGCTTTTTGAGATTGTTATAGCATTGAGTTACCTAATGACAGGGAGTTTGTTTCTTGAATTTACTCTTCAAATAGGTTAAGGAAGACTTTGTAAAAAAATAGATGAGGGGAAATATCAAGCATTGCTCGATCTACCCCACTCTAGGATAATGCCAAATATTAGGCAAAATTCTACCTTCACTTCATAAATTAACACATAATTAGTATAATGAAGTCATAATTCTTACAGTTAAGAAAAAAGTAATTCAACTCTTCATACAATAGAAAACTAGATAGGAAGTTTTGAAAATATAAAAGGTTTGCATATCAATGTTTAAGCTAACGTACCCACAATAACAAAATTTCTTTCTGTAATGATAATATTGTGTTGGTAGCGTGATGTGTATTAGATCGTGCAATTACAAAATGGATTGAGGGATGTTATATTTGAGGTGTTTTTTTTCACTATCAATAATTTTCCCAACTATTTTTATTTTATTTTATTTATTTTATATATATATATATATATATATATATATATATATATATATATATATATATATATATTTTATTTTATTTTTTTCTTCGATTATTGTATCATGCAATTATAGTTTATTATGGGAATATTGAAGGTATTTTTGTTGTAAGGCTAAATTTTGTACTAATCAATCAAAAATTAATTACGTCACATTTTCTGGCACAATGTGCCATATACTAATGGTAACAAAGATGATATGTATTATACTAGGAATAACAAAGGAGACATAAAGGAGAAGAAACAATTAAAAAGGAGAATCAAACAAATTAGGGATGATCCTCAAGGCGACCTTTCTTCACTCTCTTTTTTGAAACCTTGACCCAACCTTCTGAATGCAAGTTTAACAAAACTATGTATAGATTATCATTGTGCATTGAGGGAGATTCCTTATCAGAGTTTGAAGAATCCAACTCGTGAGCTCATTTTAATACACCCAAAGAAGCATTATTATTGATTATCTTTGTGCTTATCGAAGGAGCATGGTTCACAATAGGAGCCTCGGGAGATGTTTGAGGACTTAAGACTGGACCTTGCCCCCAAAATGGATTTCATCATCCTTGTCTGAAGTAAAAGAGGTCTTACCCTCCATAGGAGGAGGGTTGCAGGGCCTCCAACTTTTAGATCTAGAATTTTGGATGTTTCGCTTTTATTGAGATTTGAATATCGAGCAATAATATTGTAAATGGTATGCTTGATGATAAAAGTGATAATAAAAAGAAACATTAGCATAGCCCATTCCCTGGGTACAATGAAAATCACCTATTTTTATATTTATTTGATCATGAAACCTTTTACTAATATCGATTTCAACACAAATTTTGCCATAGGTGTATACTCCAAGTTGCCGGCAAGAGGCATAAATAGCAAGGAAACGACCTAGGGAGTCTCCAACACCCTAACAGATTGAGTAATGCCACAAGTGGGCAGGTAGATTAAGAAGCTAAACCCATATTGGTAGCTTGGTAATAATAGTTGTGGTAGGGTCAAAATCTCGAAACCAAGGGGTTTTGAACCGTTCAACATTGTCTAAAAACTAGGGCCTTTTAGATAAAGGTTTTTGATAATCTTCTAATTCCCCAAAAAACACAATGAAAAAGCCTTCTGATTAGAAAATAACCTTGCAGTTATTGGTCCATGAAGAATGGATCTATTGGTAAAGATCAGTCATGCGCGGCCAAAAGCCATTAAAACAACAAATTAGGGCTGAATTTGAATAAAGTTGGTGGATATCCTCTAGATAAGGGTGAGATATTTCTAGGGATGGAACTTCCTCAGATTTTTCAACCAAAAATGGCCTAGGAGCCACCTGGGGCTAATCTGCCCTAAGGGGGGTTGAGCATGGACAACATCTTAATAAGAAAAAACTTGTTAGGAGGAAGGCTTACCCCTAACCCCCACTTGTAAACGAAAAGCCATAAAAATAGTGGCACCTTTACCAATGCGATAAGCTAAGAGAGGGGGCGCATCGTCTAGATGCGTACCTTCAAATGATAGGCATTGCATGATAGAGGGAATATTCACTTAGATCTGCAAGGAAAACTTGAGGTATTGAACCCCAATGAGTAGTGAATTCCCATAGAGTAGCTTGAAAAATATTTGATAACAAGTTTGTGAATCTAGTACAACGTCTCCCAACAGCATGTGAGCAAGGAGTATAATGGGTGTTCATTAGTTTGTTGCTCTACTTGAGCCATTGATTTGCTTTGATTAGATGGCTTATGATGTATATCTCCATAATTTTCAACCTAGGGATCGAGTTCCTTCATTGCTAGGACAACGACAACCATCTGCTGCTTTTATAGCCTTACTGCCTTCCCAACTTCATTTTTTGCCACTGTTTTGTTCACAGATTTGTTGCCTTGAAGATCCAAGACAATTTCATCATATTTTGCTTCATGCAAAGCATGTTTAATGCCTTCGACACATATTTTAATTCTTTCAACCCCATTTTTAATGATTTCAGAGGCGCTCTTAGCTACGCTTCAAGCAAGATTGTGTTATTCTATATTCTTTGTCGCCGTTATTAAAGTTTCACATCCTAGTCTGCAAAGTTCTGATACTAATAATATTTAAGATTTCATAAAAATTGCTACTATAGATATTTATTTCATTGAAAGTTTGTATATTTAAAGCAATTGATTCAACATGTTAATTTATTTTTTAAATGTTTCACCTTTTTATTATTTAATATATAAAACTATTGATTTTAATGTTTTTATATGTTTTAATTTTTATTATTTAAAATATAAAAGTTAATTCATCTCAATTTTAATTTTACTATGTGTTTATGTAAAATTACGTTGAAAGTGAATATTAAAATATTTTATTTATAGTTGACATTGGATTTTTATTTTTTATTTTTTTTAAATGTCATATGTCAACATTTGTTAAAAACTAGAAGAATGACACATCTCCCTCATATCCTTCATATGTAGACATAATTAAAAAAATTATATATATATATATATATATATATATATAAAACTTATAGTGAATATTGAAATATTTTATTTATTGTTGATATTGAATTTTTTTAATTAATATTTTTTAAAATGTTACATGTCAATTTCATATTGAACACCAAAACAATTAATTTTTCAACTCAATAAAAAATTTAAAAAAAAAAAATATTTTTATATATTTTTTCAAACAAAATAAATAAAAATAAAATTTTAAATATTCTTTCACTTTCCAAAGTGGGGAAAATAGATAAAGCAAACATCATGGGAAAAACACTCACAAAACACTATCATAAAATTGATATGTTTACGGGCACATATACTTTCTCTACAACCAATCAATCTTTGTATCAATAAGGGATGACATTCCTAGATAGTTACTCACATTGTTAGTGGGCAAATATACTTTCTCTATAAAGAATCATGGTATATTGGTATTATATGAAATTATGAAGTAAAGTCACTATCGATATGAAATACTAGAATGATTTTTAAATACAAAATTTTATAATCATAAAAATATTTTTAAGACAATATTCATTTTTAGCATATTTGATTTTTTATTATTTAATTTGGAAAAAATTCTCATAAAATACTATATTTTATAATATAGTATAGTATATATATTTATATTAATTGCAAAAATATAAGAAATTGGAAAGCCTAAACAAGCAAACTTAAATTTACATAATTAATAGTTATACCCCAAGTGGTACCACTCCTTTATCATTTTCGACAATAGTATAAGAAACCTATTATGTCAACACTCGACTCTTATATTATCTTGAATACAAAATTTTAGATATATTTATTCTTTAAAATATATTTGATTGATTTTTTTTATTGGATCGAAAGATGCTCTACAATGTTGTGTATTGTTAAATTTATATTTTTAATTAACGAATTAAAAATAATAGTAATAATTTAAATTTATATTTTTAATTAACGAATTAAAAATAATAGTAATAATAAAATTTTTAATGTAGATTAAAATTTAAAATATTTTAATTTTAATTTTACATTAAAAAAATAAATTAATTTTTAATATAAAGAAAAATGTAATTTATTCACTATTTAATATAGAGATGACAAGAAATAATATTATTGATATTACATGATGTGTATTTAAAGCAAAAATATATTAACAAAAAATATTTTACTCTCAACCATAAATAAAACATTTTAATGTCCATATTTATTAAATAACGTAGTAAAAGATTTTAACATGGAAAGTGAAAAATTGACATAATTCTTATTTTATTAATAGTTGCTTTCTAATTTAATGTATGGGAGAGATTTATAATTCTTTCAACATTTAATATGGTTTTGATATGTAATATTTTAGAAAATATTAATTATGGAAATAATTAAATATATGTATGCACGGAAAAATATGAAAAGACATGTTTTAATTTAATGTGGAGAATTTGAAATATATATATATATATATATATATAAATTTAGATTCATTTTTAATTCTGAATTTACCAAGTGAGAGAGATCAAATTTATTTTCACTGTAAAAATTATTTACATCTCAAGAGATTTGATCTCTCAATTTTTAGTAAATTGAAATTAAGATAAATTTAAACTATTTATAATTAAAAATATATATTTTAAAAATAATTAAATAAAAGTTAATTTACATCTTTATTATTGTAACTCTAATTAAATAAATAAATAAAATTAATTCACAACAAAACATTATATTTTATATATAAATATAAAAAATAAAATGGAGTGGTAAAAAAAAAGCGGCAAAAATATCTAATTAATGTTAAACAAACAAACAAGCATTATTCATAGGTGAAAGAGGTATAGCAAACATGAGAGTTACGATTGTGAAATAGAAGAAGAGTTATTCATGGATGCGAGTGTAGTTTGAATGAGTGCAATTTGCTCCTAGGCTACGTGAAAATGCCCAAACCTAATGGGGTTAGGATGGGTGCGTCCTAGTATCTTAAAATCTTTATATATAAATAATGCAAGCAAATGACATGCTCTATGCAAAAAAAAATTCCTTAAGATCTTATAACCATTCAAAATTGTTGGCACTTAAGTAGTGCCTATCACATAGCCAACTTTAATGTGAATTTGAAAGGAATATTCCATACTTTGAGGAAAGGTGAGTTTGAAAGACAAACACATCGTTATTTTAGTTATAGACTTGGAAGATGTCACAACCTTTCAAGGCCACTAAGAACCATTTGCATAGATGATGATGTCATTTGGTCCACACAAAGGAGACATTGACTGAGACCACCAAATATGTCATATGGGATGAGATGGTTTTTTTTAAGAGTTAAATGTAGAAAATGAAATAAAGGGTGGGATAAGGTTGCATCACTAGCCAAATTATTATTGATTAACCATCTCAACCATTACAAGGATGACGAGGGATGGCCATGTAATTGGATAAAGGATCACTTTATAGGATTATAATTGTGGAGGTTAACATAGATTAGACTAGCAATTGCACCGAGAGGTGCAAGGGAACGTCAATAGAAGGAGTGGGGAATGTGGAAGCCAATAATCAAGCCAAATATATGGACAATGAAATATAATCAAAATTTGACTTTTTATATATCTTCACTGTGTGACTGTTTTAACATATTTGTTGTAGATTTGGTTTTGTTCTTCTTCATTCGAGCTTTGAAGGCCCTTCATTTGGTGAGCCTAAATAAGAGCACCTCTACCACCATAACCCTTACATGAAGTTCGTGCTTGATTGCTTCCAATCCTGCGAGTCGTTAGGGATGCAAAAACAAGTTGGATGGGAAAGAACCAAACCTTCGTTGCAGCTGGATAGATGAATCTGCATCCAATATTAGTCATGATTATTAGTTGGCACTAAAAAAAAAAACCTAGAAATGACATGCAACAAGTGAAATACTCTGCTCTAAGAACTAGAAAAGAAGGATTACAACTTGCGAGGCCTTATCACTACTTGAAATAAATGGTGCAACACTCACCATTATCTCAAAAAATTCATTGTCCTCACACCCACAGACACTGTAAACATACTCACCCCTTGATAACCCAACACTTTTATTAGCTGTGAAGATCTCTTCAACGGGGACTGTGTTTGTATTCTCGCTGCAAAATACAAGACCCGCATACAAAAATTTTAACAAACGAAGATCCTCCTAATGCACACTAAAATCTGATAAACTTTTTAATAGTGTTGCACCATGATCCCAATTTGATACAATCCCTTTGACCTTTTTAAATCTGTGACAAATTGAATACTTGTCGACTCCACTGAATTGTCATTGGACCTCACCCAGTTTAACATAAAAAAGAATGACTCTTATTTCTCGTTTCAAAAGCTCAAAGGTTGAATTTGATGGGTTTCCTCCCAACTTTATTAACACCACATAAATTTCCATTTCTTGGAAGCAGACCTAGGATGGAATATTGTGTAACTTTCAACAAAATTGCACAAACTGGCTCTACCATATTTAAACTCTAACTGCCCCAATAAGGTGCTTACTAAACCAATATGACAAAATGTCAATATCTTAGCTTCCTTCAATGTAGATAACAAACACTGAAGTACCATAAGGAGAGTCCTGACTCAGTTTTTCGTAGAAAACTTCACTCCTTTATCAATAGAAGACTTGAGTTCTGGTTTCATTGCTTCCAAACCCTGTTGTTCGAAAGCAGAGATGAGGCCCAACCCCAAAACCTCCTCGATGCCACTTGTACCCAGTCCCAACTTTGAGGAAATGAAAGGCAATTCAGTAATGTTTGACTAAACATATGTACATTCCAAAATATCTGGCACTCCATTCCAACCCTTTAAACATGCAACAACAAATATTTCTCCAACATACGCCATAGAAAATGTTGCAGAACCTTTTCCAGCTTTCGCTTCGACAAATTTAGTTCCTCAATCTTGAGTACGTTTAGTCAGAGCTTTGATATACTCATCCGAAAGATTAGTATTTGGTTTTGGAGTATCCTATGAAAAGAGAGGAAGGATAGTGACACCGACATGTCCTCCTACAACAGGGACATTCACTTCTTTCACAGGGACACATGCTTTGGCAGCATAGAAATTCTTTGCTCCAACAACATCAAGCATGGTGACACCAAGGAGTTTTTTTCATTATAGGTTCCAACCTTCTTGAAAGCATCAACAACAATGGGTACATTTGAATTAAAATGATTGTTGATCATTTTTACTAATGCTTCAAGGAAATATTTTGCGATGGCTATACACAGGGATTTGACAATGACAACTTTAATATTGAAAATATCATCACATGTTAAGCCAAAGACATTGAGCACAATATAAGAAAAATTAAGTAATTGACCAATTTTTGCACCATTGACTAGGATGAAACTAATAAGAATGAATCTGTTCACATCAATACTCTGGCATGCATCAACTAGATTCATCGTACCAAATTTATCGACCTTCCATGGAGCTAGAAAATCCAAATAAGGGCAGAACCCCGTTGCATAGATGACAACTTCAACATTGCCTATTGCTTCACTAATTTTAGAAGCACCCCCTGTCACATTTGCCTCGACAAATTGAATTTTAGCGTCATTAGTGGGGAAATTGTTCTTGGCATTGTTGACATCGCGAACACCAGCCTTGACATTGAATCCTTTAGATAAGAGTTGGGTTACAATCAGTTTGCCAGTGTTTCCTATGGCACCTGCAACGAATATTGTTTTAGTCGTCCTCCACTCATCTAGTTCCCCTTGTCCATCCTTCTCCTCCTTAAGGTTGCAAAATGTGACATGGAAACGTCGTAGGCGGGTGCTTATAGGTGATGGGTGGGGAATGATATTGTGAAATATGGTCGGATAAGAGGCACCTGCCATGTTGTTGATTCTGCTTCATTTTGCTCCGCAACTCAAGTCCTTTGACAAAGTGACTACATGAGTAAAAGTGGTAGTTATCTGCATACTTGGCATGAAAGACAACAAAAATACACCCAATAGCTCTGTATTTTTCTCCACCATGAAGTAACGTTCGAACATAATAATGTCTCTTTGTGCCAAGAGAGAAAGTAAAGAAAATTGAGGCTTGTGCTCGAATTAGTAAGTTAACTTCAATTCAGATTTAGAAATTGCTTTGTTATTTTCATTTTGATTTTCCAATTTTAGAAAAAATTCTTTAATTAAGTGTATTTCCAGTATTACAAGGGGCATCAATAATGACTTGGATTTTTCCAGTTAAGGCACAGAAACTTAGCAGCCCAAAGCAGGCATGTGAGCAGGTTGGGTGCTCTAGTCCCAAGTGCTTAAAGAACAAGAGTTTGTTGTGATTTCTGTTGCACAATTTTTCTTTTTACCATTAATAAAGAAAACAAATGTGATTTGAATATAAATTCTCACCATTCTTTAGTGAGTTATGTGTTTGTATATATAACATGTTTACAATGGCAGTTTTGGAGTTATTTTTTCCTAGCTATTTAGTGTTTTAGCTTGTCGATTTGCTCATCCTGAATTGAAAATTTCAACAATATCTTACCTCTTGAAGAGAGAGGTAACAATATGTACACTTTCACTTCTAGAAGAAAGAGTGGGTGTACATGTGGACCTTCACTTCTCAGAAGAAAGGAGATGACAATAGATTTTATAGTTATATAACCTATTTGAAAACCTACCCAAAAGCTAAGCAGTTATTTACCCAAAATTGAGTCTGAACCATTTTTATAAAGTTTCGAACAAACTTGGAACACTTACTGCTCTCAGTTATTTAATTAAAATCCTATCAAGTTTTGCGTTAATGACAAGATAAAACTCTACAATAAAGGAAACTTATTTACCAAAATTGCTTCTGACTAATTTTAAACATTAGAGTTGAAGACAATTTTGAGCAAGATTTTTGATGAAGATTTTGACTGAGTACTCCCACAGGTATAAAGATACCTGGTTCTTTGATTAAAGTAGCTTACTGTTACACTAAAATTTGTCACTATGACTGTAGACTTAGATATATTTCCATCCGATGGAGTGTCTCAAGTGAATCCCCTATAAATCTTGAAGTAAAATAATACTAGGGATAAAAGGAATTTTGGTTTTCATTGCTTTAAAACCATTTTTGAGCATTTGCGTAGTTTTCCTAAAAAAACCCGCGCATGCGCAGTTTCTTCCATTGTAAACTGCGCAAATGTGTGCAGGTTCTTCCACTATAAACTGCGCAGGTCTGTTCATGTAGGTAAAAATAAAAAAGAAACTTCTAGAAGCTTTGGTTGAGGAATCTTATCCAAATTAGAAACCTCAAACCACTACATACCTGCGCCTCATCCCTTGGTATATGGAACTAATCTCCTTTTCTTAAGGATCATATCCCTTGAGAAGTGGAACTAGAAACCTCCTCATCCTTCCTATAAATTGAGCATATGACTAAAGGAATGATAGACTATGGAGACTGGGATTTGTGAACTCATGTTGTTGGGTTTGGGTCTGAAGAGCTTGTCATCAAGGGAAGGAAAGGAGACTATTGGAAGAGGATTGTAACATCAAGGAAACCAGGTTGTAAGTTTTTTCTCACTTTGAATTTAATACAAATCAATTGTTATTTCCTAATTGCATCTATTTTGATGTTATTAGTGGGATTCCTTGAACACTCACATGGTTTATAACTGATTATTGATTCATTTATATTTTGTATGTTGTTACACGTCATTTTTTCATTATGAAATTTGACTGTCATTATGGGTCTATCACCATCCATATAATGTTCCCTTAGAGGTAAAAAAATACTCATGTTCCTTAACGAAGTCTTGGAAATTGGAGAAAAGCTCTTTAAAACCTTTAAAATATTGCCCGCGTGCTTTTTGTGACCATTACTTGTGCATGCGTTGATACTTCTTCTATTAGCCGCGGTGATCGCCACTCTGTTTGCCACTAAAACCTGCGCACCCCTGTAAAAAGGAAGTAAATATAAAAAGTAACTTCTAGAAGCCTAGTTGGTCGAATATTCTCCCAACTGGAAGCCTCTAGAGTCGCGTCAGTTCGAGATTTATCCCTCTACTCATGGAGCTTATCCCTTGGTCAAAGGAACCCAAATCCCTTCACGGGAGGAATTCGTCTCTCTCTTAATGGATCTGAAACTACCTCAATCTCCTTATAACTTGAGCTAAATTTTCAGGTTGAAGGGTAGATATTCACTTGTATAGATTCTAAGCTGGAGAGAGTTCAGAGAGTTCATAGTTTCTGAACTAGTAAGTTGTTGTTGGCACATTGAAGATTACACCTTTGTGTACATGACTTCATGCTGGATTTTCTAGAGAGGAAGGCTTATCAAATTGAAGGAAATGATTGCACAAACACACAGAAGAAAATATACAACATCAAAGCTCAGGTTGTAAGATTGTTCTTTTTAACTTCTGATAATACATATGGATCTCTTTTCTCATTGTTTTGTTTCTGAATTCATGGAAATGATATCAATACTTAGACTCCTTGATCACTAAGTTAAACTAGTATTTATGATTATTATTATATTTGTGCTTTGATCTTTTGCATTCTTTGTGATTGCAGATTCTTCTTAGCATTGAAGAATTTCTTTTGAGCGAAAGGCAAAAGGCTACATCAAACGTCTTGGTTGAAAGGTAGGAGCATAACCTCCTTATTTCAAGGTTGTAATAATCTAAAATACAAATAGTTTAGAGAAAGAGGCATTCAATGGATATTTGTTTCTAGTTACTTGTTGGAGTACTATGGAGATAGCTCTTGTCCACAAGAGGGATTAATCCACAAAACATATGCTAGATTAGGGATTTAATTTACCATTACTTTCATGCGAGATGCTTTGATCTCTTTGAATCTTTTTGTCTATGCAAATCTCTTTTGGAGCGTCATGGAGAAGCTATAGAAAGTATTTCGAAAGCCTCTAAGGCATTGACGGAAAGCGCTGAAAGGACTTCTACAAGCACTTAATAAGTAAGTGATCCTTCACATACTACTTGTTTCATGTTTTAGTTATAGGCTAAGGAAAGATTTATTGTTTTTTCTGTTTGTTTCTATTTTTCCTTTAGAATTATAGGGAGGTCGTTGTTGTCTGCAAGAGGTATTTATCTGGGTAAAAAATTGGTGACTCCACTGGGGGCGAGTTCTCCTTTGTGTCCTTTTGTGACCTTTGATGCCTTTAGACGCTTTTAAGAATTGAAATTTCTAGTTTGAGACCTTTTTTTTTTTTTCTTAATTTTCTCGATCTGCGCGGCTTTTGTTTAGACATAGAGTGCAGATCTTCACAATTTTTCTTTAGCAACAGTGCGCATATGCACTGAATTACATTGATTTCCTACGCAACCTTGTAATTTTTTTGAAAAATTTAAGGTTTCTCCAATTTATCTCCAGATTTTTTATTTTTTTTTAATGATCCTGTTAGCTTGTTTGCAATCTCATTAAGTCTATGTTTAGTTTATTAGGTGTTTTGAACTTTATTTTTTGAGAAATTCTTAATTTTATTTCCTTTGGTCTCCGAGCTTTGTCTCAGTTTATTAACAATTTTTGCATCTTTTTGCAAAAAAATTCCCCGTCATTTGCTGTAAACAATTGTGTCCGAGTGTTAATCACCTTTGAGTGTTTTTACTTTTGATCTTTGGATTTTTCACCCAATTTTATTTAATTACACTTGATTGGTTCTTTAGATTGCATTGGTGAAAGAAAATAGTCTTGTGGTTCTTTTGCTATTTAGAATCATCTTGTGTTTATTTTGAAGAATTCTCTTGCATAGATTACATTTGCATAGTTTTCAAGTGAATTGTGCATAGATTATAGGTGCATAGTTTACATTCTGAAAAATTCAACTGTAGATTTAGATCATTGTATTTGATTGTCTTTTCGAGGAAAATTGCTTATCTTTACAGTTTTGGGTTTTGAGTTTTTGTTGGTTAGCTGATTTATTGAAAAGAGTCTTTCGCTTCTGGAATTGGTTGTGTGAATCTCTTTTCTTTCAGTGAATCTCATCATATATTCATTTATTCCTATTGTAAAGAGTTATTTCATCGATTTTAAAGATAGTGTTTCTCATGGAAAAATAGTCGTAATTTGAATTTACACGCTTTTATGCTTGTTTTAAAACATAAAAATAAAATAAAAATTGGTTGGATTTTATTAGCATTAGTATTTTCTTTCTAAAAATTAGTGCATTAGAGGATTTGTTATATTTTCTCTTATTTATCAATTTTTGCATGGTTGGAAGTGAATGGAATCTCTCTCCTTACTTTACTTAGGATTCATCAAAGTGAAAAGATTTCATTATCATATTCCATTGCATTCAATTTTGAGTCAGGTCATAACACCACTGGTTTCACCTCCATTTACCTACTGAGTAAATAACAACCAAATAACACAACAGTAATTAAAATTAATCTAGATTTTTTATTTTATTTTCTAGGGCTCATTCCACCAATTTAGATCAGGTTAGTGCTTTGGAATAGGGAAGTGAGTTAACTTTCCAAAGCAAACATGTTGAGATTCAACAAGATGATGAGCTTAGTAAAAAGTAAGCACCTTCACTAAGTGAGGCCCGCAAGCTATTTCTAGGTGTATGTCTATTTTTAGACATGGTGAGCATATTCTATAAGTTGCAGGATGCTATTTGTAGATGGTTGGTCAAATGTGAGAAATAGATGAAATTCTATTTTTAGAATATTGGGCGAAGTCTATTTATAGATTGTCAATCTAAAAATAGGTGCATGTCGATTATTATTAGCTCTTAGTAATAATCCAAGAATAAACATCAACTTATTCTCTTGGAGCACTTTATTTCAGTGAACAAATTTGGCAAATCAGTGCGCTGAAGGAACTACGCAATTCCTAAGGTTATTGGTGGCTCATGCTTGAAGGACTCAGTTAGAACTGAAGTGGAAAAGTTATGACAGAGTTGGAAAAGTAGCTTATGGAGTTGTTATTTAGTTAAAATCAATTGAGCTAGTTGTATCTAGTTTAACTGAAAGATACACTAGTGAGAGTTAAGTGAATTAATTAGTTAATTAATTCACAACTAATAACTCACTAACAACTGAACATAAACAACAGTTAACTACAGTGCATGTCAGTTCCAGTGGAGACCCAGTGGAGAGATAGGTGAAAGGGCGAGATGGACTATCCGTTGTGACTATAATGATGCATTCAATGCATCTGACACACATTGGAGTTGCCAATGAGGATTTCGCAGTCAAGGTAAGACCAATTCAAATTCATTCAGGGGTCTTCTTCAACAGGGATTGCGCAGTGGAGGGAGGCTATCAGGTGGCAAGAAATCAGTGCATGGATTTGCATATTTCTTCTGATTAGTGCGTGACGATTGATTGTACTGAGAGATTGATGTACTAAGCTTTGTATGAGATTGTTACATGATCTCCATGATATAAATAATATGATAGTTGGGGTTTTTAGCTTCAGGCTTTCCCGTTAAACAACTGTGTTATGTGCGATTATTTTTATTGCTTCATGTGTTTGCAATTGAGTTTTAAATTTCCACAAAAAGATTAACAGTGGAAGGATTCTGTATTTAGCAAGAAGATAAATATTGTTAGATCAAGAGAATCTGGATATATACATGCATATGTTAAATAATTTCTACATGGTATCAAAGCAGTATTGACTACTAGATATTGCAATTGTGAATAATTGCTGAGTTTTGTGCTGGTGGACAATTCGAATTTGCTGCAGAAATTTCTTGGTGCGACAGTTGAGTATTCATTGAAATGTCTTTCAATGGGTTGCGATTGGAGTATGCCCTTGAGGGTAGCTCAAATTACATAGCGTGGAAGGATAGGATGGAGGCGGTGCTTGAAGATAATGGACTGAAGGAGTTCATCGATAGCGATGTTCCTAAGCCTGCTTCTAACGATGCTGCCAGACTTGACTCATGGAAAAATAAGGTAGCAAAGATAAGAAGAATTCTGTTGGAAGGTGTGAAGGACCATATTGTGTCAAGCCTTCATGGGAAAGCCACTCCATTTGCAATGTGGAAAGCTTTGACAGATCTTTTCCAAAGCAACAACGACCAGAGGAAGTTGGTGCTAAAAGATAAGCTCAGAAAATTAAAAATGGGGAAGGGCGATAGTATTCAAAAATATCTCACGAAGTTTGTCCACTATAGGGATGAACTGGGAAGTGTGGGGATTACTGTTGACGATGATGACTTGGTGAGCTTGGCTCTCCTTGGGCTTCTGAAGATTTGGCATAGTTGCGAAGACTCTGTCAATGGACGAGAGACACTGTCGGGTTGGGAGCGACTTTGGTTGGATCTTGTGCAGGAGGAGATAAGGCGAAGTACCAGGGATGGCTCTTCATCGAAGAATGATGATGAAGAGAATTGCGCTTTGGCTGCCAAAGAAAGGAAATTAAATTGGAATAAATCCCATCCAAAATCCGAGGCTAAAGGCAAGATGCTGGATTTGTCCAAAGTGAAGTGTTTTCACTCTCACGAACATGGGCATCTCGCCACTAACTGCCCACAGAAAAAGAAGAACAAGAAGACTGTTGGAGTTGCAGCTGGAGAGGCCTTTGCCTCGCAATTTGAACTTGATTTCTCTTCGATCGCATGCTTGGTTTCAAGCTCAATGGGATCAGTGTGGTATCTTGATAGTGGTATGTCTTTTCATATGACGAGAGACAAGGAGTTGTTTAGTGACTTGGAGGAGAAGGATCTCCAAATGCATATAGAGATGGGCGAAGATGGTAGATACAGTGCGACTGGCATTGGGACCATTACCTTTGAGAGGGAGTCAGGTAAACAATTTCTGTTGAAATATGTTATGCATGTTCCAGGTCTGAAGAAGAACTTGGTCTCAGTCGCAATGTTGGAAGACAGAGGTTATGACGTTGTTTTTAGCTAGGGAAAAGCTTCCATGCGACACAAAACAATGGGTAAAACAAAGAGGATAGGAATTCGAGCTAAGAATCTCTACAAGCTCGAGGTAGATGGCTACGCTACAATGACGGGAAAAATAAAAGAAGTGGTGAGCCAGGATGAGGGCGAATTATGGCACAGGAGATTGGGCCATCTTCACCATGGTGCTTTGAAGATTTTGCAGCAGATTTCTACTGGACTTCCCAAGGGTACCCTTGCGCAGTCAGATTAGTGCAAGGGATGTACTATGGGTAAGTTTGTAAAGACCACCTTTCATGAGAGGGAGAACCGTGCTTTGGTGATCCTGGAGAGAATTCACACAGACGTGTGTGGACCTTTCTCGGTTGCTTCAACAACAAAACACAGATATTATGTTATATTTTTTGATGATTATTCTCATAGATGTTGGATCTTCTTCATGCAGAAGAAGAGCGAAACATTCTCAAAGTTCTGTGAGTTTAAAGCATTGGTGGAGAAGGATTCAGGGAGGCAAGTGAAGGCTCTACATATCGATAATGGTGGTGAATATATCTCGAAAGAATTCAAATACTTCTGTAGAAAAGAAGTAATTCGAAGAGAACTCATAGTGTCTCATAAACCATAGCAGAATGGGGTCGCGGAGAGGAATAACAGAACGATCATGGGTGATGCACGAGCTATGCTGCATGGCCATGGCCTACCGATGCACTTGTGGGCGGAAGCATGCAACACTGTGGTTTATGTGCAAAACCGTTGTCCTCATATAGTACTTGGCATGAGTACACCTGAAGAAGCTTTTACTCGTAAGAAGCTTGATATTTCTTATTTGAAGATTTTTGGCTCATTTGTTTACATTCATGTGACAAAGGATGCCAGGAAGAAGCTGCAGCCGACTGCAGAAGTTGGGATATTTGTGGGGTACATAGAAACACCCTATAATTATCATGTGTATTTTCCAGATAGTCGAATGACTGTGGTGCGACGGGATATACAATTCAATGAGGTGAAATCCATGAAGTTGTTGCTTGAGAGGGAGCTACACTTGCATGCATAAGAGGAACTTCATGTTCCCAAAGATGAGCCTATAGATGTGTATCAGCCACAGGAGGAGATTCATGGAGTGGAGGAGTCCACTCATGTAGAACAAAACATCAGACAAGGCAGAAAGCGTACCACAGAAGTTGAGAGACTGAAGCTTGATGCGGCACAGAATGTAGGAGTCCCTGCATCACAGCGCAGGCAGAGACAATCACCTGACTGATTTACTGGATACATGGCTTTTATGAGCAACTGTGTCATGACAAATCCATATTCTTTTGAAGAAGCAGCGCAGAAGCCCACATGGGTAGATGCCATGGTGGAGGAGTATGAATCCATTGTTAGAAACAGTGCTTGGGAGATTGTTTCAAGGCCGGTGGATAAATCAGTGGTAGATTCGAAATGGATCTACAAGGTAAAGTAAACTAATGATGGGAGCATTGAGAAGTATAAGGCAAGATTTTTTGCCTGGGGCTTCTCACAGATTGAGGGGATTGATTATGAAGAAACCTTTGCACCTGTCACACAGTATTCTTCCACAAGGACCATCCTTGCTCTCTCAACGCAGATGGGTTGGCACATTCATCAGATGGATGTGAAGACTACGTTCCTTAATGGGATCATTGAGGAAGAGGTGTACATTGAGCAACTTGAAGGATTTGAGATCTTCAGTAGCAAGTCGCATGTGTGCAGACTCAAAGGAGCACTGTATGGGCTGAAGCAAGCACCACGTTCTTGGTACACACGGATCGACAACTATTTCACTAGACTTGGCTTCACCAAGAGTGAGGCAGATGCAAACCTATACCAAATTGTGGTGGAGGGTAAGCTTTTAATCATTTTTATTTATGTTGATGATTTAATACTAAAAGGTCATGAGCAGTTGATACACTCATGCAAGGCAAATCTTGCAAAGGAGTTTGAAATGAAGGATTTGGGCTTCCTTCATTATTTCCTTGGATTGGAAATATGGTAGCGAGAAGGTGAACTGTTTGTGTCTCAAGGAAAGTATGCTCGGGAGATACTTGGCAAGTTTCACATGGAGGACTGCAAGCCCATGGATACTCCTCTTCCAGGAAATTGGAGGAAAGAGGATGCTACATCGGCAGAGGTAGTGGATGCCACTGTTTATCGATAGTTGGTGGGTTCGCTCACGTGTTTAGTTAATACAAGACTGGACATATGCTATGCGGTGAACCAACTTTCATAAGCGATGGTTAAGCCTACCAAGCTATTTTGGAAGGCAGGCAAGCATGTCCTGAGGTATCTCAGGGGCACATCTGAGTATGGCTTATGGTACAGACAGATGGATGAAGTGAAGCTGCATGGCTTCACGGATGCAGATTGGGTAGGCATCCCAACAGACAAAAAGAGCACATCAGGAGGGGTTTTCAGTATCGGATCTACAAAAATTTCTTGGTACAACAGGAAACAAAGATCCGTGGCACTCAGTTCAGCGGAAGCAGAATACATGGCAGCAATTCAAGCTGCATGTGAGGCTATCTGGATGAGGAAGATCCTGGTCGATTTGTTTGGTTCACATTTAGATCCTATAGTGATACATTGTGATAATCAGAGTTGCATTAAACTCTCGATTAATCCTGTGTTTCATGATAGATCTAAACATATTGATATCCAGTATCATCATATCAAAGATTGTGTGCATCGAAAGATCATGTTGCTTTAGTACATTCCTACGGAAGATCAGGATGTAGACATTTTGACAAAGGTGCTCGACAGGAGCAAATTCGAATACCATAGAGGTAGGATCGGGGTGAAGGATAATCCCTATCTTGTTGAGAGGGAGTGTTGAGATTCAACAAGATGATGAGCTTAGTGAAAAGTAAGAACCTTCACTAAGTGGGGCCCGCAGGCTATTTTTAGGTGTATGTCTATTTTTAGACATGGTGAGCATATTCTATAAGTTGCAGGATGCTATTTGTAGATGGTTGGTCAAATGTGAAAAAGAGATGAAATTCTATTTTTATAATATTGGGCGAAGTCTATTTATAGATCGTCGATCTAAAAATAGGTGCATGTCGATTATTATTAGCTCTTAATAATAATCCGAAAATAAACATCAACTTATTCTCTTGGAGCACTTTATTTCAGTGAATAGATTTGGCAAATCAGTGGGCTGAAGGAATTACACAATTCCTAGGGTTATTGGTGGCTCATGCATGAAGGACTCAGTTAGAACTCAGTTGAGCTAGTTGTATCTAGTTTAACTGAAAGATACACTAGTGAGAGCTAAGTGAATTAATTAGTTAATTAATTCACAACTAATAACTCACTAACAACTGAACAGAAACAACAATTAACTACAATGCAGGTCAGTTCCAGTGGAGACCCAGTGGAGAGATAGGTGAAAGGGTGAGATGGACTATCCGTTGTGACTATAGTGATGCATTCAATGCATATGACACACATTGGATTTTCCAATGAGGATTGCGCAGTCAAGGCAAGACCAATTCGAATTCATTCAAGGGTCTTCTTCAGCAGGGATTGCGTAGTGGAGGGAGGCTATCAGGTGGCAAGAAATCAGTGCATGGATTTGCATATTTCTTCTGATTAGTGTGTGACGATTGATTGTACTAAGAGCTTGATGTACTAAGCTTTGTATGATATTGTTACATGATCTCCATGATATACATAATATGATAGTTGGGGTTTTTAGCTTCAGGCTTTCCCATTAAACAATTGCGTTATGTGCGATTGTTTTTATTGCTTCATGTGTTTTCAATTGAGTTTTAAATTTCCGCAAAAAGATTAACATTGGAAGGATTTTGTATTTAGCAAGAAGATAAATATTGTTAGATCAGGAGAATCTGGATATATACATGCATATGTTATATATTTCTACAATTCAAACAAACAATAGTATATTGCAGTAGGGAAAAATTCCAATTGTTGTAATTTTGCTATGGGAAGTGTCAAGCACGAGGTCACATCATACCCAGTGGAGTAATCATGCCTACTTCATTGGAAAAGATAGAGGATGTGCATGAATTACAAACGGTAAACCTCAGATTAACCGTGTCGAGGAGCCTGGGATTACTTGTCAGTAAACCTCAAATTTACCATGTCATGGAACTTTCAGGGGGATTGAGCTTAGTTACTTTTCCCTTGCGTGTATATTAGGCCACAGACTGTTCCCCCAGGTTTGATTGTATCTGTTGGTAATCTTAGTGGCTATAATTTTAGGAATTTTCCAAAGGTGACGGTGGAGGGAAGGTCCCACTGTACCTGTAACAAACGTTGACTAGAATCACTTGGACTTTTTGGAGGGTAATATTTACTCAAGATGGCATAGTGGAGTTTCTTGCACCAGACTGTTTCATTAAGAAGATTGTCAAGGTAACTGGTTCCATCCGCTATTTTTTCAAATTGATTTCTGCGACGTTGGATTTCATCACCAACTAGTGATTTCGCTATGAAAACAAAATTTGTGTGTGTGGTTTGATTCCTAGATTTTATAGTGCATGTTCATTTATTTGTTTTTACTTTTTAGATACCTTAGGTGTGGATTGTGAATTTGAATTGTTAATATTTTTAAATTGTTAATAAAATTCACTAAAGTTGAAAGTAAGGGCAACAATTCCGGAATTCACCAACTAAGGAACCCCTCTTAATGATAATCCTAGTCCTTTTCATTGCTTTGGAAGTGGTGGTCCTCCTTATATGGATACATTTTCATTACCCAGATTTACCATAGGTTTACCGGTATGGTTGTTTTCAACTTCGTTGGCCTCAAATACTCAAATTGTTCCACCTCAACTGAATGCTTCACCTCAACAAAGTTCACATTCTCAACATCACCAACCTCGTGTTGACCCTTTACCTTCTTCACCCAACATGTATTCATCCCTTTCTTCTCCTTCTCTTGGTAAAAGCCTTGATGCTAGTGACCAAGTGGATAAGAAGAAGAAGAAGTAAGACAAGAAAATTTCAGCCAACCAACCATGGCTGTAGGTATTGGTAATGTTGAGCAAACCTCCAACATGCATCGTAAGCCCAAATACCCTTGCAAGCTTTGTATGGGTGACCACTTCCTTATCAATTGTCTTGGTATTCCTAAGGTATTGGAAGTCTGGTCAAAAAATTCTTATCAACTAACTATTGATCCATCAACCAGTGATTGTCAGGTTCTGGGGAAAAATGGTAAAGTTAGGTTTTCTTGTAGGTTATGCAAAGGGAGTCATCATAGTCACTTTTTCCATCATATGGATGAAGCCTCAAAATTGTTTGAATACCTTAATGTCCCACAGCAAAACCTTCTAATGGGTTACTGTAAAATTTCTCCCAACCTATCGTTAGTTGACGAAGTGATTGATCTAATTCCAAGTACAATCAATCCCACTCTTCCATTGGAGAGTGAAACCCATATCACTAAGCTTGATGAACTATTAGTTGATCAAGAGGTCGAATTTATTTCACATTTGGTCGATCCCACTCTTCCTTTAAAGACTGAAAATCATACCACTCAAGTTCTTCTTGTTACTTCATATTCTTCTACACAAGGGGGAATTTCACCTGTTTCTATAGAACACCCTCCAAGTACTGAGGTCTTTTCCTTTGATTGGAGTAGAATGACAAAACCTCGTATTCCTTCTTCCATCCCTTTTCTAATCATTGTGAAGGCTTTTGGTAAGAATGCGTGTCACAAAAACGTGTATGAAGGTGCTTCTGTTATTATTTTATCCTCAATTGCTTGGCAGGCTTTGGGTTCCCCTCAACTCGTGTCTGTTACAAATAATCTTTCAGCTTTTAACAGAACCATTAGTGAACCTTTAGGGATCCTTCCTAAGTTTCCTATTACCTTGGAAGGTAAAACTCTCTATATGGATCTTATGGTAGTCCAAGGCCCCTTGGATTTCAATTTTTCCTTGGGCGAGACTATGTCTATGTAATGAAAGCTATCGTATTGACACTCTTTCATGTGATGTATTTCCCTCACAATGGAAACATTGTGACTATCGACCATCTTTCATTTGTTGATCTTGATTCCACTACCAATCATCTGACATCCTTGAATGTTCCTTATATGTAAGTGGTATCTACCCCACCACGAGTTAATTATGTGACAACCAGTCCCTGTTTTCGGTTACCAATGTAAGTGAGACTCTCACTATTTGCTCGACTTCTTTTGACTTAGATCCGGTAATTGAAATGGTGAACCCTATGGGGGAATTTTAATGTGATGTTCTTATCCCTATTGTGTCCCTTGACATGTGTTCCTTCCAGATAAATTTTCTTCAATCTAATGAAGACCTCTTGGAAGCCATGATTGTGGTGTGTCCCTTGACATGTGTTTCTTCTAGTTGGAATCCATGAGCAATATTCTTATGAGGACGGTTCTTTTCCTGTGTCAACCTCGTTAAAAAATGAAAAATATTCCCATTAGGATAGTTCTTTTACTGTGTCAACCTCGTTAAAAAATTAAACGAATCCTTATGAGCATAATTCCTTTTCTTCTGTCAAGCTTGTTAAAAAATGAAACAAGATCCGCGAGGATAGTTATTTTACTGTGTCAACCTCGTTAAAAAAGGAAACAAACCCTCCCCTAATTGAGTCGAGTCTTTGATTAGATCTCGTATATGTTGAGTCGAGTCTTTCATCGGATATCATAAAAGAACCTTCATTCCATCCAGCTATTAGTAACCAGTAGTCTACTTAGGTGAATGAAATGAAGCTTGGGGGGCTTGTTCCCTTGCAGGTTATGCTTGGGGGGCATTTAAACTTATCTCAAGCACATTTTTTCTACGTTTCAAGTTTGTGTAAAAATGAAACCACTTTCAAACATAGTTTTCTCTGTTTCAAGCTTGTAAAAAAATGAAACCACTGTTAAGCATAGTTTTCCTTGTTTCAAGATTGTATAAAAATGAAACCTATCTCGAGTCCATTTAGGTTATTATATTCAAGACTCGTTAAACTCATGAAAATCCCGAGCTTCTTTTGCTATATTTCATAGTTGTAAAACACATGAAAATGCTGAGTTCTTTTCGTCTTTTCCTGCTCGTAAATTAAATTGAAATTCGGCCATATGAGTACATTTTTATCACTTTTCCCGACTCGTTAAAAATTATGAAAAAGTGAAGCCTTTGAGCCATTTTTTAAGCTATTTTCTGACTCCATAAACATGAAAAGATCATTGAGTACTTAACTATTCGAACTCATAAAAGTAAATGAACTGTCGTCTATTCAGTATAAGTTTACCCCTTTTCCGAACTGAACTAGACTATTTACAAAAAAGGTATGCATTGAATTATCATTGTCAATAGAGTTCTCTCTTGCATTATTTTATCCTTTTTCGGGCTTGAGGGACCAAATTTACAAAAAAGAACATTTGGAGTCTACTTATGTTTTTCTCTTAACTCCCTAAAACTGAAAAACATCGAGCTTCACTTTCTCTGGGCTCGTTAAAATTTTACATTGAAATTAAAACATGAGTTTTCTTTTTGTGTCTTTTCAAACTCTTTAAAAATGAAAACGACATCGAGTCAAACCTACATTGGACTTGTAAAACTTAAACAATGTCAGACCTGTTGATTACAACGGGACTGAACCAATCCTTCTCAGGGTTTGTTAAAAATACTTCGGAGGACGCGTCTGAAGGCTAAGATTATATAACAAGCATGTGTTATCCTCCTCAAGATTATGTAAAAATAAAGAGATATTTAACAGTAATGGTGGGGGGGGGGGGGAGTTGGGAAAAAAATTTAATTTAATTAAAGGCAATATGTCACTCTTGAATATGACACTCTCTCACATTCGAGTTCAAGTTGGGAAATCCATTTGTCTCACAGTTAATTGAACATCATTGAAAGTCTTCCATTGGTTTTGGGTATTATCGTTGAGTCAAATGATGCCAATTAAAATGTCCTATCGTTGATATGTTCAAGAGAAGTCCAACCTCATTAAAAATTACCTTGTAAATCGTAACCTTCAATTGCATCGGTCATCCCTATGTCAGACCTGAATGACTTCAAATATTTTTCTTAAAAACTTGATATGAAGTTTCATGTCGTATGCCCTCCTGTGACAGATCACTTCCTATAGACCTCAACTCATCATATAAGAAGTTGATTTAGAAACTCTTTTCAGTAACTTGAGGCCTGCATTCCCTAATGGTAGGCTTTTCGCTTTCGACAATAGGTTCTCATAATTTTCCTTCGATCGAATGGTTCTATGAGTGTTAGAATTAAAAACATTTAATCACACTTCATAGATTGTACTAGAGTACCTTGTGAGCCATTGTAATTATTGGCGGTTTCTCTTGCACTTGTTAATGGTTCACATGATTGATTGGTAATCAAGTGGTTTCTACCATGTTCGACTTCGAGACATTCACTCGCATGGTTAGAATCGTATTATGGAGCGAGAGATGGAGATCAAGACCTTAGATCTAGTTCCATCCATCAAGGATGCATGGAGTTATTAAATATTCATGATTGTAAATACAGATCCATTGATGGTTGTGTCCATTCTATGTCTATTGTTGACATGGATCTTTGTGTATTTCCCTACTGGTTCATTTAGTTATGTTTACTCTGAGTATGGAAATGCCTACCTCAGTGATGTTTATATGAAAGAATGATATGGTAATATTTGATTGTTTGTTTAAGGTCTTCAACCAATTGGTCTCTGATCCTACCTTTGACATGATAAAGCGCTTTAGCCATCAAATATGTTTTCTGGCTTTACACTTTAGGGGAAATCTGTTACACTAAAATTTGTCACCATGACTGTCAATTCAAATATCTTGCCATCCGATGGAGTGTCTCAAGTGAATCCCCTATGAGGCTTGAAGTAAAATAATACCAGGGAAAAAGGGAATTTTGGTTTTCATGGCTTTAAAACCATTTTTGAGCATCTGCGTAGTTCTCCTGAACAAAACCCGCGCATGCGTAGTTTCTTCCATTGTAAACTGCGCAGGTTCTTCCACTATAAATGGTGCAGGTCTGTTCATGTAGGTAAAAATAAAAAAGTAACTTCTGGAAGCTTTGGTTGAGGAACCTTATCCAAATTAGAAACCTTGAACCACAACATACTTGCACCTCATCCCTTGGTATATGGAACTAATCTCCTCTTCTTGAGGATCATATCCCTTGAGAAATGGAACTAGAAACCTCCTCATCCTTCCTATAATTTGAACATAGGACTAAAGGGAAGGGATATTATTGATCCAGATGGATATTGGTGGCCACCCGCCTATTCCACTTGGGGCCCCACCATTGTTTCTTTCAGTTTTACAGTTTCCTTAATTGTAGCACAATTTACTATTTTTAGTAGTTTTTCGGGCCTTGAACTTCTGGATCCATTTTGAGGCCCTAAAAAACGTTTTTGTTGTTGTTGTGAAAATAGGGAGAAACATGGAAGTTTCTTTGATGTTACCCACATCAAAACTTGTAGTCCCCAGATAGATCTTTCTAACGAGGTATTATGCGTGTCAAATGGAGATCATATGCAAAAATTACGTCCTCGGGAAGTTGTTGTACCAATTTATCCAAAACATGGCCCATAGTTTTGGCACTTCATCTCCTAGGGTTAGGTTTTTGGATGTTTGGGGTTTTAATTTAATAAATATGCCCTTTTGCCTCATTGTAACACAATTCAGAGGCCTATAGCCGCCACATATCTTCTCATATATAAGCTACTAGTGCCCTAGCTAGTTTATTTCCATTTTGTCTATAAGCAATTTTAAATTCTTTGATTTTAATGAAATGAAGTGTTATTTCCACTGCATCTTTATATTTATGGTTATATGTGTATTCTATTGTGTTCCTGCATAAATTAGGATAAGTGTTATTAGAGCGGTCTGCTCTTTCTCGATCCTTCTTTGCATGTCCCCAACGAGGTCGGGGTATAAGGAGTTAGGGCTCGATTTGGTTGAACCTTTGCAAGATCAACCTCACAAACCTCGATGGACGCCCATGGGGGATGAAAATAAATATGAGGGATAAGGAGATCATATCAAAATATTGGTCAAGGAGGCCCTTGAAAATCAAAGGAACACGATGATGGATAACTTTGCCCAGATCCTTCAATGACTGTCCATTGGCGACGCATCTGCATCCAGTAGCCACTCTAGAGGCGCAACTCCTTTTAAGGTACAAGTAAATTTTGACATTACCATATTTGATGGCCAAATAGATGTAGATGATGTAGATAGATGGTTGAATCTATTATAAGGATATTTCTCGATTCTTTACTTTTCCGACCAAGAGAAGATTATCTTTGCACTCCTCAAAGCCGCCCCCCATGTCAAGGACCGGTGGGAAACCTACTGTGAGAAAAAGGATGAGGGGGAACCCTCTATGTTATCATTCGTACCCACTTGGAATTCTTTTCGAGACACCATCAAGGAACAATATTTTCCCATGGAGATCCATGAGGACAACTACGCCGCGGCAACAAAGGGATCAAGATGTGCATGAGCTGACGAATTTGTTCCATACCCTGTGAACAAAGTTGGGTATCAAAGATTTAGAGAAATATTTGGTGCTGAAGTACCGTGGTTACCTACATAGATACATTCAGGAGGAAATGGAGTCCATTGACATCTCCTCGCTTGGTACGACATACCGGTATGTTGCCAAGATTGAGTAGAAATTAAAACAAAAGAAGTGAGACTTTGGATCTATGAATCAAAAGCAAGGGAAAGGTGCCCCCAAATCGTAGAATAAAGGACAAATCCAAGGCATGGCAGCCCAAGACAACCTGGCAAAGTCACAAGCAAATAAAAACACCACGAAGCCCAAGAAGGACATGGGAAAGTGGTGAGAGTTCCATAAGAGCTCCACTCACAACACAAGTGAGTTTCGGGCCAAGCAGTCACTAGTGGTTGAGATGAAGGATTCTGAATCAGATGTATGCTCCGACTATGAATCAGAACTTGAAAAGGTGAATGGAAAAGGGAAACAATTTATTGATGCGAAGACCAATGCCACCATTGCCACCACGAAGATCAAGAAGGAGGAACCAGACGATCCAAAGGAGGAGGAGCGTCTCTTCCACTCCCATATGTGGGTAAAGGGTTCCCTGCTACAGTTCATTGTCGATAGTGGGAGCCAAAAGAACCTCATTTTAGTAGAGGTCGTTAAGCGGTTGGTCTTTATGACCACAACACACCCATAACCATACACCATCAGGTGGCTTCACCAAGGACAGGATCTCCGTGTCAGCCATAAGTGCCGCCTTCCCTACAACATCAAGCCCTTCACAGATGAGGTATTATTTGACATTGCTCATCTTGATGTTTGTAATGTATTATTAGGCCAACTATACTTGTGGAAGAGACATGTTGTGTATGAGTCTCAGCCTCACGTTGTTATTGTTACTTTGGGCAATAAGTTGTACATGATACTAGAGGTACCACAGGCTACCGATATCTCTTTGGTTACTGCAAAACAATGCAGTAAGCTCATTTCCAAAACCGGGAAATTTTTTTTCCTGATGATCCACCCTTAAGGCAAGAAGAATACTGTGGCCACGACCTCCAGACATGGCTCCTTTGCACGGCAACAACAAATGGACAGGGACTTGGAGGAGTATGAGGACATCTTCACCTCACCCGCATGGGTGCCTCTACATTGTCAGGTCAAGCACCCCATCGATATGACCCCAGGTGCATCGCTGCCCAATGAACCGATCTATCGGCACTATGTTCTGGAGAACGACGAAATCAAGAGGCAGATTCAGGAGCTATTGCAGAAAGGTCACATCCGACCGAGTTCATCACCCTGTGGGAGCCCAATTGCGTTGGTGCAGAAGAAGGATGGGACTTGGAGACTTTGTATTGACTATCGGGCGTTGAACAAGATCACTGTCTGGAATAGGTACCCGATCCCACAAATTGATAACCTTTTGGACCAACTCAAAGGGGCGAAATATTTTAGCAAGATCAACTTGAAGTCTGGGTATCACCAGGTACCAATCGAACCCTCCGATGTGTGGAAGAATGACTTCAAATCCAAGGAGGGCCTTTTCGAATGGTTGGTCATGCCTTTTGGGTTGACGAATGCTCCCGCAACCTTCATGAGGCTGATGGACAACATCTTGCTGCCATTCACCAACTCATTAGTAGTAGTGTACTTGGATGACATATTGATCTTCAACTAGACTTGGGAAGAGCACCTCCACCACATCCGATAGGTCCTCCAAACACTGTGGAAACACAATTTGTGTGCCAATTTGGAGAAGTGCACTTTTGGCATGACCCAAGTTCAGTATTTGGGATGCATTATTGATGAGCGGGGGGTGCATGTGGATCCAACCAAGATCCAAGTCATTTGGAATTGGCCATCACCAACGACTCTAACAGGGCTTTGGAGCTTTCTAGGTCTTGTTAATTTCTACCACAGGTTCGTGTTGAGATTCTGACATATTGCTTGGCCCTTGAGTTGAGTCACCAAGGGAGGAGAGAAAGAAAAATTATTTTGGACGGAATCTCAACAGAAGGCGTTCATAGAATTGAAACATCGCCTCTACTCTGCCCCAATTCTCACATTACCAGACTTGCAACAACCATTTGAGATCGAGAAATATGTCTCTGACTATGCTATTGGGGAAGTTCTTACTCAACAGGGGCATCTAGTGGCATATAACAGTGAGACACTATCCGACATAGTCCGCAAGTAATTACCTACTTATGACAAAGAAATGTATTCCATTGTGTAGGCTTGTCGACAATGGAAGCATTACATTTTTGGGAAAAAAACAGTCATCCACACAGACCACCGACCCCTACAGTTCATACAAACACAAGGGAAATTGTAGAACGATCGCCATCATAAGTGGTGCACATATATACAATAGATTCATTTGAGCATCAAGTACAAGAAGGGTGCTAACCATTGTTCTCAAATCTTGTGGGCACGAGAATTCTTATTGGATGCTTCTCTACAAGAGCAACCCGGAATTTGGCCACACATACAAGGCACTCTTGGAGGATACACAATTTCCAAATTTTCACCACCAGGATGCACTGCTATGTCACTTTGGACACATTTGTGTTCCTTCAAGAGAGTGTGCCAAGATGATTTTGGAAGCACAATACAGTCGGGTCACTGGGAATTTCGGGGTCGATAAAATAGTGGCATTACTACAGAAGTATTTCTATTGGTCAAACCTTCCACAGGATGTTGGGAAGTACATCAGATCCTGCACTGCTTGCGTCACTGTCAAACTGACCATCAAGAATCAAGGCCTCTATACTCCGCTACCTACCCCTAGTTGACCTTGGGAATCCATCTCCATGGATTACATGTCGGGCCTTCCTTATACTAAGCATGGAAACAACTGTTTTTTCGTGTTCATCGATAGATTCTCGAAGATGGCCATTATGGTTGCATGCAAGAAGAATATCACAGCAGAAGCCACTGCTAAACTCTTCTTTGAAAGAGTGTGGAAGAAATTTGGGATCCCATAGTCTATCATCTTAGATCGAGATAGAAAGTTCCTCAACACATTTTGGTCCAGCTTCTGGTCAATGGTGGACACTGTTGAGCCCTAGAATTGCCTTCACTTTTAAAAACCTTCACTTCATTTCATCATTCTTTTATCACTTCATAAGCCTAAAATTAATGAAGAATGATTAGGATTGCTTAAAGGTTACATGCAATTGATTAACATATTGTATTTTCATGGTTTTTGCTGTTTAATAATTTTTTGCAAAATAGCTACAGAATACAGACGTTCCGTAGCCGATCAAGCGTTCCGCAGCTATTTTAGTGTTTAAACAGGTTACAGGTGTCGTCTGAGGGAAAGACGTATATGGTTAGACTCCAAAAATCTCCTGCATCATTCCTTGTCCTCCACGAGGGCTGAGCAAAAATCTGGAAGTGGTTATGCACATGGACAAAGCCAAAGCCAAGAAGCAGACTTCTATAAGGAAAAGGACTCTTGAGGTGTCTTCAGCAAAATACGAGTCATCAATAGGAGTTTTAGTTCGATTTTGATTATAAAAGACACCTATGCCTATTTCTACTCAATGTCAGTTATGTATTTTCTTATAAAAATAACTCGGTGAACCGAGAAACAGTTGGTTGATGTTTTGTTGTTAGTTTTCAAAGACTGTGATACTATGTTTCTGAAGCGTTTTCTTTTAATAAAAGAAGTATAACTTCGATGCATGATATGAAGAAACTGTAAGGAGTTAAGGATTCGTGTGCCAATCTGATGGTAGAGGGCCCCTACTATCCGAAAAGGCTTTTGCATATTTTCTAGATAAGTGACCTTTAACTCTGTTTTGTTCTTAACTTAGGCAGTTTTCTGAGTTTATCCTCTTGCATCATGTCTTATGTCATTTAATTACATTGAATATTACAGTCAATCTTGTTCTCATGAGCTGTTCCAATATATCACTAATACGTGAATAAGATCTAGCTGTAGTACTTTGAGTTAATTGTATTTTAGTTCTGTTCATTGCATTTCAGTTCTGCTAGTTAATTGCATTTCAGTCATGTTAATTAGATTTAAAAGACCCTCATTATTTTATAAGCTGCTCTTGTTCTCAACTTCTTCTAACACATCACTATTATAAGAATAAGAATTAGTTATATTATTTTGAGATCTTGACTGTTTTGCAATTTCTCATAATTTTACAATCAACCTCTTTCCAAAGTTATTCCAAGAGATCTCTAATCCTTGAATGAGGCCTAATAGTAACATTTTGAGTTGCAGAATGAGTTAATTCTAGTGTCATAAGTTATTTTAGCATAGGATTCCTTACTATGTTGCAGATAATCCTTTCTCAAAATGTTCCAACAAATTTCTAACAATGGATGAGATTTTCTCTGTGATATTTTAAGTTGTTGTTTACTAAAGAGAACCTCATTACATCAAACTTATCCTTTTCTCAAGTTGTTCCAACATAACTCTAATGAAATGAATTGGACCGAGTTTAATGTTATGAGTTACTTTTCTTATCAGCTTTACAATCTGTGGATTAACATTTTCTATTCTTAGGTGCCATACATAGTTTAGAGTAGATTTTGTTCTGTTTTAGTGTGATCAATAACTTCTCATTGCCAACAATTTAGTTCTTTTCCTCTTAGCATAAAAACACAAAACCAAAAACACTAGAAAAACACTAAGCACAACGAAGTAGGAAGAAGATACCTAGGCACATATAGTGCATTTCACTTCAACATTTTACTAGCCTTGGTTGACAATTTATGACATCAATTTAGGAACACTAAGTTGACTAGACATTTTGGCGCTGTTGCTGGGGAAGTGTAACTAGATAAACTTATTTCTTACATCCAAAAAAAAAAAATTCAATCACCTACCACACCCACTATATCATGTGGTGCAGTAAGAACCACACATCCACATCATGAAATCATATTTTTGCAAGTAGAAGAAGAGGTGACAAATGAGGTTGAAGAAATGGATGGAGATGATGAAAATGAGGAAGATCCTTTTGGATTTCCCATTCAAGAAAATGATATCAACGTTCAAATGAAGAACATCCATCCATCTGTACTTCCTAACTTCAAAGGTATGAGATTAGAAGACCCGGAAACCTTTCTTTTTGAATTTGAAATAATTTGTAGATCTTATGGCTACTCATTGCACATGCAAAAATTGAATTTGTTTCCGGCAACATTGAAGGATAGAGCTCTTAGATGGTTCATGACTTTAGGAACAAATTCTATAAGGACATAGGATGATATGAAAAGAGTATTTTTGGAAAAATATAAAGGTTATTGCATGCAACATGACCTTAGAAATGAAGTCTTTAAGATGAACCAAAAAGAGGATGAAAGCCTAGAAGATTTAGTGGAGAGATTTACTTATAATATCAAAAGATCTAAACTGCATAATTTAGGATCAGATGCATTAAAAACTCTCCTACTAAATGCTATAAAGGATGAATGGATTGATCTTCTTAATCTTGTGGGAAAAGGAGATGTCTATCGATTGTCATTTCAAGAAATTTGTGAACTATGCAAGAACATATCAAGAGGAAAAACAAAGTGTGTAAGATCCCCTCAAGATCCATTTATGGCAAGAGTAAGTAAGTCAGCATCAAGATTGGTAAGTCAAACTGAACCTAACAATTTGCTAAACATTCTTGGTAATTTAAATGAACAAACTGACATGCTAAGAATGCAAAACAAGAAAAAAGTTGCTTCATTCATATTTTGCCCTAAATGTAGAAAGAAACATGCTTTGCATGAATGTCCACTTGATAACATTTTAATGTGTAAAATTTGTGCAGGATCACATACTACTGAAGATTGCCCATCATTACCAGGGTTGAAGGAAATTTACCAGAAGGATAATGGAGCAAATCAAGCACAAGAGCAACTTTCTTATGTAGCTCCAAGAGGACTATGGCAGCCTCATCAACCCAATATGATGCAATATCCTTATGCACAGTTTCAAGGTTATGCACAACAACCTCAAGGTAATTGGAAAACACCCTTGCCTTGGCAACCTTGGGCATCTCAATCCCAACCTCAAAACCAATCTTGGCAACAAAGTTGGCAAAGGCCCTACAAAGGAAATCCACTTTCTCTTCAATCTTTCCCTCTCTATCCTCAATACCATCATCAATGTTATTCATACCATTCGCCTCCACCACAACATCAAAATCACCCTCATTTGACCTCAATTCAACCTTTCCCATTATCATCCACACAAGCACCCCAAAAATTCATTCCCACTCCACTACCTCCACAACCATTTAATATCCCCAACAATAAAACACCTCAATCAACTTACAATTTTGAGGTATTGCAAAATGATTCACCAACTATCATTGAAGAACAACAACCAGAAGAAGAAGACTCATATAAGGTCCAAGAATCATGGATGTCTATTGATAAAGAGGAGATATTGGAACCAGAGATTGAAAAGTCTCATGCATGCCTATCACCAGATTCTATGAATGAAGATCACATCTCTGAAGACTTGCATTTCATGATAGAGGAAAGACAAGGAAGACAAGATTACATTGAATCTTGGTTCAAGTCAGTCATCGGATCCCAATGCTCAATTATTCAATATCTTCTGACATCATCTAAATCAAGACAGTTGGCATCTCATATACAGGTACATATCAAAGAGTATCTTTCAAACCTGCATATGAGTTTATCTATCATCTTGTTATAGACATGGTTCCATTGGAAGTATTCATATACTTGAACAAGATTTTCTTTTTCAAGTAGAGTAGGACATAAATAAAAAAAATAAAAATAAAAAGTAAAGAGAAAAATAAGTCCTATTGTGAAAACCAGCTTGCTGGCGCAATTGGACATGACTTTTGCTTGAAAACCAGGCAACTGGCGAGAAAAGTTCACAATAAGTTCTGCAATTTCATGATGGTTTCAATATTTCATGGTTCTTCAAATCATTTTTGGTTCTATGCTCAAGTTGGATGATGTGGAATTCCTTAAGGTCCACTTTCCAACAAATCTTGTCCCATCGACCTCAACACTTTTTCTGGGATCAAGATTAGAGATTATTTGGAGTGCCTTGGAGCTTGCATTCATCAATGGCAAGCCTCCTCGTTGATAACAATGGGAATACAACAATGTCTCTTGATTGTCAAATCTTGCAGGCGACTCGACTTCGACACATTCATTCGTCCCTGTCAAGATGCACTGAGGTACCTTTACACTCATTTACATTATTGGTGAGTTGTGTTGCATTGGTTAACGATTTTCATTATTGATCGGTAATCCAATGATTTCTTCCCATGCTCGACTTCGACACATTTATTCACATGGTAAGAATTGTACCATGAATATTGGCTTTGATGAAGACTAATGGTTTTATGGAATCAACAACAACTTGTAGCAGTACATTTTATTAGTTTCTTGTAGCAGCATGTTCATCTTTTTGTCAATTCAACAACAGTTGCGGAAAGTGGCAGTTTCTGCAGCTATTGCTGTAGCAGCCTGTTTTTGTTTTTTGCAACTTTTTCCAGAGGCAGTTTTGGCGCAAATATTGTAAGAGATTGGAGCAGAAATAAAAAATTCTGAGCTTCTGGGTTTTCTCAGAATATGATAAATTGAGTAAGATGTGGACATAATTTGAAAAAAAATCAATTTTTAAGGGCATTTCAGATGGATTTTTAAGGCAGATTTTCATTTTTCAGCATTATGGACAGATTAGGACAGATTTCAGTATTTTTGCACAACAACTATTTTTCTTCATCAAAATGAAATTCTAAAAGCATGTGGTAGTAGAAAAGGTAAAAATACACAGTTTCCCTTTTGAATCACTCAATTCGGCCTTAAAATGAGTTCGTGGCGTATTTTTTTGTTGCAACATTGGGCAGAATGAAGGGTGAAACATGGCATAAATTGATTTTATCATAACTTTCAAACCGTGCATCCGTTGGTCCTGAAATTTTTATGGTAAATGCATCGAGGTAGGGTGAATAAATACAAAAATTTTTAGAAAATTTCAGTGTGTATTCTTCAAGAAATTGGCCACTTTTACCTACAGCCATTTCTCATTTTTCGGGAGATTCGTGCAACCAATGGCTGATATTTTTCGTTGGAAGATGCATAATAATATTGGTAACAACCTCAAAAAATTTCAGGGAAATCTGATGTACCATTTAAGAGAAATCACAAAATTCATTTCATTTTACAATTCCACTCCATCTCACCCCACTTTCATTCCATTTCACAAGTCATATTCCACTTTCACTCCATTACATTTCACATCCATATTCCATAGCCATACTTCATTTTTTTTTACAGATTGCATGTTGCAGCCACATCTTATTCAGCAGTTCTGACACAATTGTACAGCCTACAAAGAGATGATGATTACAGGAAATTGAAGGATTCTGTTTTGAAGACCAACATGCTAAAAGAGGACCGAAGGAACAACATCAAGCACAACAATTAACAAGGTCAAAATTCTGAGGTAAATTGTGAAAATTATTTTAATAGCAAAAAGTTAAAACATGAAATAGATACAATGTGTATAATCATATGTTTCCTAAACAACCTATCATTCAAATTGATTAACATATCTTGGCCATATCCCTTATCCAACATTCCATAACGGCCCTCATTAAAACCTTCATTAATGACTAATGGTCATAATCACAAACGTAACCTACTAGTCCACATCTCCTTAAGATTGTATCATTCACTTATTTCACCACAAGTTCATCATAAATTCTCCATCAGATCCATAGCCACTTCATTTTCCCTTATAGCTTAATTCCCTCCATCCATTCACCTCCATTACAGTTTGGAGCCAATCCATATTTAAGTACAGAGAGGTAATTCTCAGGGTGAAGCATCATTCTACAGCTAATCTATCTTCAGACACAGAGATATAGTTTCAAAAATAAAGCACTAGACTCTGTAGTCAATCTAGCTTCAAGCATAGAAAAGTAATTCTGAAAGGAAGATAGTCTGCACAGAGGAGGAATGTGGCTAATTGTTAGGACAGAACCAGTTGGAGTCAAGTATTTGGAAGGATATCCACAAGTCAAGGAGCTACTACAACAAGCAGGGAGGTTAAATTTTATAGAGAAATTTGATGGCTTCCATAAGGAGATTACAAAATCGTTTGCCAAATCTTTTGACTCAACAACAAATTTATGATTATGTGGAATCTTTGGAAAGAAAGGCCTCAGAGAATCAAGAAAGATCCCTCAGTCCACAAGAACCTCCAATAGAAGCCCTGAAGAAAGATAATTATGAATTGGAGATATTGAACAGACACATTAAGAATGAGAATGAAATCTTGAGAGAACAAGTTAAGATGAAGAATGCTATGAATAATACTCTCACTCTGCAAATGGGGACACTGCACAAAGAAAACAGGAAGCTAAAGAAAAGGAATAAGAAATTGAACAGAGCCCTCATAAATCTCAGGTTTAAATTACTCATAAAGAAACCCAGAATGACACTAACCAGCAAAAGAAGCAGAAATATAAGGTTGGATGTTCTAATAGAGGTTTCAGAGCACATGGAATAAGTTTTGATAAAATTGCATGAGGACATGCAATAGTTTTGCAGTGGGGGTATGTTGAGCCCTAGAATTGCCTTCACTTTTACAAACCTTCACTTCATTTCATCATTCTTTTATCACTTCATAAGCCTAAAATCAATGAAGAATGATTAGGATTGCTTAAAGGTTACTTGCAATTGATTAAAATATTTTATTTTCATGGTTTTTTCTGTTTTAATAATTTTGTGCAAAATAGCTACAGAATACAGACGTTCCGTAGCCGATCAGGCGTTTCGCAGCTATTTTAGTGTTTAAACAGGTTACATGTGTCGTCTGAGGGAAAGACTTATATGGTTAGACTCCAAAACTCTCCTGCATCATTCCTTGTCCTCCACGAGGGCTGAGCACAAATCTGGTTGTGGTTATGCACATGGATAAAGCCAAAACCAAGAAGTAGACTTCTACAAGGAAAAGGACTATTGAGGTGTCTTCAGCAGAATACGAGTCCTCAACAGGATTTCTAGTTTGATTTTGATTATAAAAGACACCTATGCCTATTTCTACTCAATTTCAGTTATGTATTTCCTTATAAAAATAACTCGGTGAACCAAGAGACAGTTAGCTGATGTTTTGTTGTTAGTTCTCAAAGACTGTGATACTATGTTTCTGAGCGTTTTTCCTTTAATGAAAGAAGTACAACTTTGATGCATGATCTGAATAAATTTTAAGAAGTTAAGGATTCGTGTGCCAATCTGATGGTAGAGGGCCCCTACTATCCGAAAAGGCTTTTGCATATTTTCTAGATAAGTGACCTTTAACTCTGTTTTGTTCTTAACTTAGGCAGTTTTCTGAGTTTATCCTCTTGCATCATGTCTTATGTCATTTACTTACATCGAATATTACAGTCAATCTTGTTCTCATGAGCTGTTCCAATATATCACTAATACGTGAATAAGATCTAGCTGTAGTACTTTGAGTTAATTGTATTTTAGTTCTGTTCATTGCATTTCAGTTCTGCTAGTTAATTGCATTTCAGTCATGTTAATTAAATTTAAAAGACCCTCATTATTTTATAAGCTGCTCTTGTCCTCAACATCTTCTAACACATCACTATTATAAGAATAAGAATTAGTTATATTATTTTGAGTTCTTGACTGTTCTGCAATTTCTCATAATTTTACAAACAACCTCTTTCCAAAGTTATTCCAAGAGATCTCTAATCCTTGAATGAGGCCTAATAGTAAAATTTTGAGTTGCAGAATGAGTTAATTCTAGTGTCATAAGTTATTTTAGCATAGGATTCCTTACTATGTTGCAGATAATCTTTTCTCAAAATGTTCCAACAAATTTCTAACAATGGATGAGATTTTCTCTGTGATATTTTAAGTTGTTGTTTACTAAAGAGAACCTCATTACATCAAACTTATCCTTTTCTCAAGTTGTTCCAACACACCTCTAATGAAATGAATTGGACTGAGTTTAATGTTATGAGTTACTTTTTTTATCAGCTTTACAATCTGTGGATTAGCATTTTTTGTTCTTAGGTTCCATACATAGTTTACAGTAGATTTTGTTCTGTTTTAGTGTGATCAGTAACTTCTCTTTGCCAACAATTTAGTTCTTTTCCTCTTAGCAAAAAAACACAAACCAAAAACACTAGAAAAACACTAAGCACAACGAAGTAGGAAGAAGATACCTAGGCACATATAGTGCATTTCACTTCAACAGTTTACTAGCCCTGGTTGACAATTTATGACATCAATTTAGGAACACTAAGTTGAGTAGACATTTTGGCGCCGTTGCCGGGGAAGTGTAACTAGGTAACCTTATTTCTTACATCCAAAAAAAAAAACTTCAATCACCTACCACACCCACTATATCATGTGGTGCAGTAAGAGCCACACATCCACATCATGAATTCATATTTTTACAGGTAGAAGAAGAGGTGACAAAGGAGGTTGAAGAAATGGATGGAGATGATGACAATGAGGAAGATCCTTTTGGATTTCCCATTCAAGAAACTGATATCAACGTTCAAATGAAGAACATCCATCTATCTGTACTTCCTATCTTCAAGGGTATGAGATCAGAAGACCCGGAAACCTTTCTTTTTTAATTTGAAATAATTTGTAGATCTTATGGCTACTCATTGCACCTGCAAAAATTGAATTTGTTTCCGGCAACATTGAAGGATAGAGCTCTTAGATGGTTCATGACTTTAGGAACAAATTCTATAAGGACATAGGATGATATGAAAAGAGTATTTTTGGAAAAAATATAAAGGTTATTGCATGCACCATGACCTTAGAAATGAAGTCTTTAAGATGAACCAAAAAGAGGATGAAAGCCTAGAAGATTTAGTGGAGAGATTTACTTATAATATCAAAAGATCTAAATTGCATAATTTAGGATCAGATGCATTAAAAACTCTCCTATTAAATGCTATAAAGGATGAATGGATTGATCTTCTTAATCTTGTGGGAAAAGGAGATGTCTATCGATTGTCATTTCAAGAAATTTGTGAACTATGCAAGAACATATCAAGAGGAAAATAAAAGTGTGTAAGATCCCCTCAAGATCCATTTATGGCAAGAGTAAGTAAGTCAGCATCAAGATTGGTAAGTCAAACTGAACCTAACAATTTGCTAAACATTCTTGGTAATTTAAATGAACAAACTGACATGCTAAGAATGAAAAACAAGCAAAAAGTTGCTTCATTCATATTTTGCCCTAAATGTAGAAAGAAACATGCTTTGCATGAATGTCCACTTGATAACATTTTAATGTGTAAAATTTGTGCAGGATCACATACTACTGAAGATTTCCCATCATTACCAGGGTTGAAAGAAATTTACCAGAAGGATAATGGAGCAAATCAAGCACAAGAGAAACTTTCTTATGTAGCTCCAAGAGGACTATGGCAGCCTCATCAACCCAATATGATGCAATATCCTTATGCACAGTTTCAAGGTTATGCACAACAACCTCAAGGTAATTGGAAAACACCCTTGCCTTGGCAACCTTGGGCATCTCAATCCCAACCTTAAAACCAATCTTGGCAACAAAGTTGGCAAAGGCCCTACAAAGGAAATCCACTATCTCCTCAATCTTTTCCTCTCTATCCTCAATACCATCATCAATGTTATTCATACCATTCGCCTCCACCACAACATCAATATCACCCTCATTTGACCTCAATTCAACCTTTCCCATTATCATCCACACAAGCACCCCAAAAATTCATTCCCACTCCACTACCTCCACAACCATTTAATATCCCCAACAATAAAACACCTCAATCAACTTACAATTTTGAGGTATTGCAAAATGATTCACCAACTATCATTGAAGAACAACAACCAGAAGAAGAAGACTCAGATAAGGTCCAAGAATCATGGATGTCTATTGATAAAGAGAAGATATTGGAACCAAAGATTGAAAAGTCTCATGCATGCCTATCACCAGATTCTATGAATGAAGATCACATCTCCGAAGACTTGCATTTCATGATAGAGGAAAGACAAGGAAGAAAAGATTACATTGAATCTTGGTTCAAGTCAGTCATCGGATCCCAATGCTCAATTATTCAATATCTTCTGACATCATCTAAATCAAGACAGTTGGCATCTCATATACTGGTACATATCAAAGAGTATCTTTCAAACCTACATATGAGTTTATCTATCATCTTGTTTCAAACATGGTTCCATTGGAATTATTCATATACTTGAACAAGATTTTCTTTTTCAAGTAGAGTAGGACATATATATAAAAAAAAAAAAAGTAAAGAGAAAAATAAGTCCTATTGTGAAAACCAGCTTGCTGGCGCAATTGGACATGAGCTTTGCTTGAAAACCAGGCAACTGGCGAGCAAAGTTCACAATAAGTTCTGCAATTTCATGATGGTTTCAATCTTTCATGGTTCTTCAAATCATTTTTGGTTCTATGCTCGATTTGGATGATGTGGAATTCCTTAAGGTCCACCTTCCAACAGATCTTGTCCCATCGACATCAACACTTTATCTGGGATCAAGATTAGAGATTATTTGGAGTGCCTTGGAGCTTGCATTCATTAATGGCAAGCCTCCTCGTTGATAACAATGGGAATACAACAATGTCTCTTGATTGTCAAATCTTGCAGGCGACTCGACTTCGACACATTCATTCGTCCCTGTCAAGATGCACTGAGGTACCTTGACACTCATTTACATTATCGGTGAGTTGTGTCGCATTGGTTAATGATTTTCATTATTGATCGGATCCAATGATTTCTTCCCATGCTCGACTTCGACACATTTATTCGCATGGTAAGAATTGTACCATGAATGTTGGCTTTGATGAAGACTAATGGTTTTATGGAATCAACAACAACTTGCAGCAGTACATTTTATTAGTTTCTTGTAGCATCATGTTCATCTTTTTGTCAATTCAACAACAGCTGCGGAAAGTGGCAGTTTCTGCAGCTATTGCTGTAGTAGCCTGTTTTTGTTTTTTGCAACTTTTTCCAGAGGCAATTTTGGCGCAAATATTGCAAGAGATTGGAGTAGAAATAAAAAATTTCGAGCTTCTGGGTTTTCTCAGAATATGATAAATTAAGTAAGATGTGGACATAATTTGAAAAAAAAACAATTTTTAAGGGCATTTTAGATGGGTTTTTAAGGCATATTTTCATTTTTCAGCATTATGGACAGATTAGGACAGATTTCAGTATTTTTGCACAACAACGCCTTTTCTTCATCAAAATGAAATTCTAAAAGCATGTGGCAGTAGAAAAGGTAAAAATACACATTTTCCATTTTGAATCACTCAATTCGGCCTTAAAATGAGTTCGTGGCGTATTTTTTTGTTGCAACATTGGGCAGAATGAAGGGTGAAACAGGGCAGAAATTGATTTTATCATAACTTTCAAACCGTGCATCCGTTGGTCCTGAAATTTTTATGGTAAATGCATTGAGGTAGGGTGAATAAACGCAGAAAATTTTAGAAAATTTCAGTGTGTATTCTTCAAGAAATTGGCCACTTTTACCTACATCCATTTCTCATTTTTCGGGAGATTCGTGCAACCAATGGCTGAGGTTTTTCGTCGGAAGATGCATAATAATATTGGTAACAACCTCAGAAAATTTCAGGGAAATTTGATGTACCATTTGAGAGAAATCGCAAAATTCATTTCATTTTACAGTTCCACTCCATCTCACCCCACTTTCATTCCATTTCACAAGTCATATTCCACTTTCACTCCATTACATTTCACATCCATATTCCATAGCCATACTTCATTTCTTTTTACAGATTGCATGTTGCAGCCACATCTTATTCAGCAGTTTTGACACAATTGTACAGCCTACAAAGAGATGATGATTACAGGAAATTGAAGGATTCTGTTTTGAAGACCAACATGCTAAAAGAGGACCAAAGGAACAACATCAAGCACAACAATTAACAAGGTCAAAATTCTGAGGTAAATTGTGAAAAATATTTTAATAGCAAAAAGTTAAAAAATGAAATAGATACAATGTGTATAATCATATGTTTCCTAAACAACCTATCATTCGAATTGATTAACATATCTTGGCCATATCCCTTATCCAACATTCCATAACGGTCCTCATCAAAACCTTGATTAATGACTAACGGTCATAATCACAAACATAACCTACTAGTCCACATCTCCTTAAGATTGTATCATTCACTTATTTCACCACAAGTTCATTATAAATTCTCCATCAGATCCATAGCCACTTCATTTTCCCTTATAGTTTAATTACCTCCATCCATTCACCTCCATTACAGTTTGGAGCCAATCCATCTTTAAGTACAGAGAGGTAATTCTCAGGGTGAAGCATCATTCTACAGCTAATCTATCTTCAGACACAGAGATATAGTTTCAAAAATAAAGCATTAGACTTTGTAGTCAATCTAGATTCAAGCATAGAAAAGTAATTCTGAAAGGAAGATAGTCTGCACAAACGAGGAATGTGACTAACTGTTAGGACAGAATCAGTTGGAGTCAAGTATTTGGAAGGATATCCACAAGTCAAGGAGCTACTACAACAAGCAGGGAGGTTAAATTTTATAGATAAATTTGATGGCTTTCATAAGTAGATTACAAAATTGTTTGCCAAATCTTTTGACTCAACAACAAATTTATGATTATGTGGAATCTTTGGAAAGAAAGGCCTCAGAGAATCAAGAAAGATCCCTCAGTCCATAAGAACTTCCAATAGAAGCCCTGAAGAAATATAATTATGAATTGGAGATATTGAACAGACACATTAAGAATGAGAATGAAATCTTGAGAGAACAAGTTAAATTGAAGAATGCTATGAATAATACTCTCACTCTGCAAATGGGGACACTGCACAAAGAAAACAGGAAGCTAAAGAAAAGGAATAAGAAATTGAACAGAGCCCTCATAAATCTCAGGTTTAAATTACTCATAAAGAAACCCAGAATGACACTAACCAGCAAAAGAAGCAGAAATATAAGGTTGGATGTTCTAATAGAGGTTTCAGAGCACATGGAATAAGTTTTGATAAAATTGCATGAGGACATGCAATATTTTTGCAGTGGGGGTATGTTGAGCCCTAGAATTACCTTCACTTTTACAAACCTTCACTTCATTTCATCATTATTTTATCACTTCATAATCCTAAAATCAATGAAGAATGATTAGGATTGCTTAAAGGTTACATGCAATTGATTAACATATTGTATTTTCATGGTTTTTGCTGTTTTAATAATTTTTTGCAAAATAGCTACATAATACAGACGTTCCGCAACTATTTTAGTGTTTAAACAGGTTACAGGTTTCGTCTGAGGGAAAGACGCATATGGTTAGACTCCAAAACTCTCCTACATCATTCCTTGTCCTCCACGAGGGCTGAGCAAAAATCTGGAAGTGGTTATGCACATGGACAAAGCCAAAACCAAGAAGCAGACTTCTATAAGGAAAAGGACTCTTGAGGTGTCTTCAGCAAAATACGAGTCCTCAACAGGAGTTTTAGTTCGATTTTGATTATAAAAGACACCTATGCCTATTTCTACTCAATGTCAGTTATGTATTTTCTTATAAAAATAACTCGTTGAACCGAGAAACAGTTGGTTGATGTTTTGTTGTTAGTTTTCAAAGACTGTGATACTCTGTTTCTGAAGCGTTTTCTTTTAATAAAAGAAGTATAACTTTGATGCGTGATATGAAACAACTGTAAGGAGTTAAGGATTCATGTGCCAATTTGATGGTAGAGGGCCCCTACTATCCGAAAAGGCTTTTGCATATTTTCTAGATAAGTGACCTTTAACTCTGTTTTGTTCTTAACTTAGGTAGTTTTCCGAGTTTATCATCTTGCATCATGTCTTATGTCATTTACTTACATCGAATATTATAGTCAATCTTGTTCTCATGAGCTGTTCCAATATATCACTAATACGTGAATAAGATCTAGCTGTAGTACTTTGAGTTAATTGTATTTTAGTTCTGTTCATTGCATTTCAGTTCTGCTAATTAATTGCATTTCAGTCATGTTAATTAGATTTAAAAGACCCTCATTATTTTATAAGCTGCTCTTGTCCTCAACTTCTTCTAACACATCACTATTATAAGAATAAGAATTAGTTATATTATTTTGAGTTCTTGACTGTTCTGCAATTTCTCATAATTTTACAAACAGCCTCTTTCCAAAGTTATTCCAAGAGATCTCTAATCCTTGAATGAGGCCTAATAGTAACATTTTGAGTTGCAGAGTGAGTTAATTCTAGTGTCATAAGTTATTTTAGCATAGGATTCCTTACTATGTTGCAGATAATCTTTTCTCAAAATGTTCCAACAAATTTCTAACAATGGATGAGATTTTCTTTGTGATATTTTAAGTTGTTGTTTACTAAAGAGAACCTCATTACATCAAACTTATCCTTTTCTCAAGTTGTTCCAACATACCTCTAATGAAATGAATTGGATTGAGTTTAATGTTATGAGTTACTTTTCTTATCAGCTTTACAATCTATGGATTAGCATTTTCTGTTCTTAGGTGCCATACATAGTTTAGCGTAGATTTTGTTCTGTTTTAGTGTGATCAGTAACTTCTCTTTGCCAACAATTTAGTTCTTTTCCTCTTAGCATAAAAACACAAAACCAAAAACACTAGAAAAACACTAAGCACAACGAAGTAGGAAGAAGATACCTAGGTACATATAGTGCATTTCACTTCAACAGTTTACTAGCCCTGGTTGACAATTTATGACATCAATTTAGGAACACTAAGTTGAGTAGACATTTTGGCGCCGTTGCCAGGGAAGTGTAACTAGGTAACCTTATTTCTTACATCCAAAAAAAAAAAAACAAAAACAAAAACTTCAATCACCTACCACACCCACTATATCATGTGGTGCAGTAAGAGCCACACATCCACATCATGAATTCATAGTTTTTTAGGTAGAAGAAGAGGTGACAAAGGAGGTTGAAGAAATGGATGGAGATGATGACAATGAGGAAGATCCTTTTGGATTTCCCATTCAAGAAACTGATATCAACGTTCAAATGAAGAACATCCATCCATCTGTACTTCCTAACTTCAAAGGTATGAGATCATAAGACCCGGAAACCTTTCTTTTTGAATTTGAAATAATTTGTAGATCTTATGGCTACTCATTGCACATGCAAAAATTGAATTTGTTTCCGGCAACATTGAAGGATAGAGCTCTTAGATGGTTCATGACTTTAGGAAGAAATTCTATAAGGACATGGGATGATATGAAAAGATTATTTTTGGAAAAATATAACGGTTATTGCATGCACCGTGACCTTAGAAATGAAGTCTTTAAGATGAACCAAAAAGAGGATGAAAGCCTAGAAGATTTAGTGGAGAGATTTACTTATAATATCAAAAGATCTAAATTGCATAATTTAGGATCAGATGCATTAAAAACTCTCCTACTAAATGTTATAAAGGATGAATGGATTGATCTTCTTAATCTTGTGGGAAAAGGAGATGTCTATCGATTGTCATTTCAAGAAATTTGTGAACTATGCAAGAACATATCAAGAGGAAAAACAAAGTGTGTAAGATCCCCTCAAGATCCATTTATGGCAAGAGTAAGTAAGTCAGCATCAAGATTGGTAAGTCAAACTGAACCTAACAATTTGCTAAACATTCTTGGTAATTTAAATGAACAAACTGACATGCTAAGAATGCAAAACAAGCAAAAATTTGCTTCATTCATATTTTGCCCTAAATGTAGAAAGAAACATGCTTTGCATGAATGTCCACTTGATAACATTTTAATGTGTAAAATTTGTGCAGGATCACATACTACTGAAGATTGCCCATCATTACCAGGGTTGAAGGAAATTTACCAGAAGGATAATGGAGCAAATCAAGCACAAGAGCAACTTTCTTATGTAGCTCCAAGAGGACTATGGCAGCCTCATCAACCCAATATGATGCAATATCCTTATGCACAGTTTCAAGGTTATGCACAACAACCTCAAGGTAATTGGAAAACACCCTTGCCTTGGCAACCTTGGGCATCTCAATCCCAACCTCAAAACCAATATTGGCAACAAAGTTGGCAAAGGCCCTACAAAGGAAATCCACTATCTCCTCAATCTTTCCCTCTCTATCCTCAAGGCAAGTGGTTCACTAGGGACCAAGTTCAGCAGAAGTTTCCTCATCTCATGGAGGAACTCAACGCAATGGGGACCATTGCTTCCTAAGGGGGGAGGAATGATCCAGGTGGATATTGGTGGCCACCTTCCTATTCCACTTGGGTCCCCACCATTGTTTCTTTTAGTTTTTCAGTTTCCTTAATTGTAGCACAATTTACTATTTTTAGTAGTTTTTTGGGCCCTGAAATTCCGGAGCCGTTCTAAGATCCTAAATGACGTTTTTTTGGGAAAACCCGGAGCAACATGGAAATTGTTTTAATGTTTCTCATGTAAAAATTTGTAATCCTCGGATAGATATTTCTAACGAGGTATTGTGTGCGTCAAACAAAGATCGTATGCCAAAGTTATGTCCCCGGGAAGTTGATGTACCAATTTACCCAAAACAGGGCCCATAGTTTTGGCGCTTAATCCCCTAGTGTCCATTAATAAATAGGCACTCGAGCTCCATTGTAACACAATTTAGAGGCTTGTAGAGGCCACATATCTTCTCAGAGATAAGCTACCAATGTCCTAGCTAGTTTATTTCCATTTTGTCTGTAAACAATTTTAAGTTATTTGATATTAATGAAATGAAGTGTTATTTCTACTGCATATTTGTATTTATTGTTATATGTGTATTTGGTTGCGTTCCTACATAGATTTAGATCAGTGGTATCCAAGCGGTCTGCTCTTTCTCCATCCTTGTTTGCATGTCTCCAACGAGGTCGTGTTATAAGGAGTTAGGGCTTGATCTAGTTGAACCTTTACAATATTAGCCTCACAAACCTTGATGGCTACCCATGGGGGACAAAAAGAAAGACGAGGAGCAGGAGATCCTATCAAAATATTGCTTGAGGAGGCCCTTGAAAAAAAAGGAACGTCATGATGGATAAATTTTCCTAGATCCTTCAACCACTGCCCACTGGCGGCGCATTTGCATCCAACAACCACTTTAGAGGTGCAACTCCTTTTAAGGTACGAGTAAACTTTGACATTCCCATATTTGATAGCCAAATAGATGCAAACGACGTAGATAGATGGTTGAATATATTAGAAGGATATTTCTTGGTTCATGTCTTTTCCAGCTGGGAGAAGATTATTTTTGCACTCCTCAAAGCCGCCCCCCATGTCAAGGACTTGTGGGAAACCTATTGTGAGAAAAGGGGCGAGGTGGGACCCTCTTTGTTCTTGGCTGTACCCACTTGGAATTATTTTCGAGGTGCCATCAAGGAACTATATTATCCCATGGGGAGCTATGAGGACAAGTACATACAATGGACTGCGTTGGGGAAAAAAAGGGATCAAGATGTGCATGAGCTGACGAATCTGTTCCATACCCTGCGCACAAAGTTGGGTATTAAAGATTTAGAGAAACATTTGGTGATATAATACTGCGATTATCTACAAAAATAAATTCAAGAGGAAATGGAGTCCCTCGATATCTCATCACTTGGTACGACATACCGGTATGCTACCAAGATTGAGCATAAATTCAAACAGAAGAAGCGAGACTTTGGATCTGCGAATCAAAAGCAAGGGAATGGTGTCCCCAAACTGCAGAATAGAGGAAAAATCCAAGGCATGGCATCCAAAGAAAACCTACCAAAGCTACAAGCAAAGAAAAACATTGCGAAGCCGAAGAAGGACACGATAATGTGGTGTGAGTTCCATAAGAGCTCCAGTCACAACAAAAGTGAGTGTCGGGCCAAGAAGGCACTGGTGGCCAAGATGAAGGCTTTTTGAATCAGATGCATGCTTTGAATCTGAATCAGAACACGACAAGGGGAATGAGAAAGGAAAGTAGATTATCGATGCGGAGCCCAACGCCACCGTTGCCTCCACGAAGATCTAGAAGGAGGAACCGAAGATACAAAGGGGGAGGAGCATCTCTTCCACTCCCAGATGTGGGTAAATTTTTCCGCGCTACAGCTCATTTTCGACAGTGGGAGCCAAAAGAACCTCATTTTAGCAGAGGTCATGAAGCCGTTGGGTTTGCTGACCACAACACACCCACAACCGTACACCATCGGGTGGCTTCACCAAGGACGAGATCTATGCTTCAGCTAGTAGTGCTGCCTTCTCTACAACATCAAGCCCTTCACGGATGAGGTATTATGTGACATTGCTAATTTTAATGTTTGTGATGTATTATTAGGCCAACCATACTTGTGGAAGCGACATGTTGTGTATGAGTCTCGGCCTCATGCTATTATTTTTACTTTGGGAAATAAGTTGTACATGATACCAGAGGTACCACCGCCTGCCACTATCTCTTTGCATACTGCAAAACAATGGTATATGGAACTAATCTCGTCTTCTTAAGGATTATATCCCTTGAGAAGTGGAACTAGAAACCTCCTCATCCTTCCTATAATTTGAACATAGGACTAAAGGAATGAGAGACTATTGATCCAGGTGGATATTGGTGGCCACTTTCCTATTCCACTTGGGGCTCCACCATTGTTTCTTTCAATTTTTCAGTTTCCTTAATTGTAGCATAATTTACTATTTTTAGCAGTTTTTCAGGTCCTGAATTTTTGAATATGTTTTGAGGCCCTAAATGACATTTTTTGGGAAAACTTGTAGTAACATGGAAGTTCCTTCAATGTTTCTCACATCAAAAGCTGTATTCCTCGGATAGATCTTTATAACGAGTTATTATTGTGCGCTTCAAACAAAGATTGTATGCCAAAGTTACGTCCCCCAGAAGTTAATGTACCGATTTACCCCAAACAAGGCCCATAGTTTTGGCGCTTCATCTCCTAGGGTTAGGTTTTTGGAAGTTTAGGGTTTTCCATTAATAAATAAGCCCTAGAGCCTCATTGTAACACATTCAGAGGCCTGTAGCTGCCACATCTCTTCTCAAAGATAAGCTACCAGCACCCTAGATAGTTTATTTCCATTTTTTCTGTAAACAATTTTCTGTTCTTTGATATTAATGAAATGAAGTGTTATTTCTGCTGCATCTTTGTATTTATTGTTATATGTGTATTCTGTTGCATTTCTGCATAAATTCATATCAACTATGGAGGATGGGATTTGTAAAATCGTGCTATTGGTTTTGGGTCTGAAGAGCTTGTCATCAAGGGAAGGAAAGGGGACCATTGGAAGAGGCTTGTGACATCAAGCAAACGAGGTTGTAAGCTTGTTCTCACTTTGAATTTAATACAAATCAATTATTATTTCCTAATTGCATCTATTTTGTTGTTATTTGTGGGATTCCTTGATCACTCACATAGTTTATAACTGATTATTGATTCATTTATATGTTGTATGCTCGATTAGGGATTTCATTTACCTTTGGTTTCATGTGCGAGATGCTTTGATTTCTTTGAATGTTTTTGTCTATGCAAATCTCTTTTGGATCGTCATGGAGAAGCTGTGGAAAGTATTCGGAAAGCCTATGAGGTATTGAGGTAAATATGGTTGTGGAAAGCATTGAAAGGACTTCTAAAAGCACTTCGTTAATAGGTAAGTAATCCTTCACATACTACATGTTTCATGTTTTAGTTATAGGCTAAGGAAAGAGCTATTATTTTGTCCGTTTGTTTGTAGTTTTCCTTTAGAATTCTAGGGAGATCGCTCTTGTCCGCAAGAGGGATTTATCTAGGTAACACTTACATATCTACAATTAATTATGATACATTTTCAAATATTGTGTAACCGATATCAAACATATATGACAACATGTATCCTAGAAGAAGTTACACAATTCTTCAATTCCTCGTTCAATCAGTTAACAAAGAAATGACATTGTAATGAAGCTCTTCCTCTACGGAACTAGATGCCACATTCTCAAATTTAGCACCGTTCCACATCCCAGTGAATCAGGGGAAAGCAACAAAAACATTAACAATCAAAATTCCCAAGCCAATTCATATTTTGCCTCTGCTTGAGCCACTCAAGAGAACCATTTGGAAAACATAATCACAAAAAAATTTCTGATCTCTTTATGAATAAGCCCTATGGAGAAATCGGTTTCTATGAAACTATATGTCAAATCCACAGATACAATGACATTCCACATCCCAATGAACTAGGGGAAAACAAAAAAAACCCTTATTTTCAAAATTCCCTAGTCTTGTCTTTCCCTGCCCTACCCAAGGCCACTTAAGTGAACTTTCTGGAAAAAATAACTGGAAGAAACAAAACCCTTACAAGGAAAAATTAATTTTTAGGCTCCAAGAGTTTCTTACTCATTGAAAAAGAAATAAAGGCATTTCCTATTGCTTCACACAATTTAGCAACAACCTCTCTCACATTGCCCTTAACAAATTGAATTTTGGCGTCATTAGTGGGGAATTTTTTCTTGGCACTGTCCACATCGCGGACACTAGCCCTAACATTGAATTATTTGGATAAGAGTTGGGTCACAATTAGTTTTCCAGTATTTCTCGTGGCACCTGTAAAAAATATTGTTTTAGTCGTCCTCTGCTTATCTCGCCCCCCTTGTCCATTCTTCTCCTCCTTTAGGCTGCAAAATGTGACGTGGTAATGTCATATGCTAGTGGTCACATGCGATGGGTGGGGAATGATATTGTGAAATATGCTGCGATAAGAGGCACCTACCATGCTGTTGTTTCTGCATTTTTTCCTCAAAAACTCAAGTCCTTTGATAAAGTGATTTCATGATTAAAAGTGGTTGTTATTCACAAAACTGGCATGAAAGACAATAAAACTATGCCCAATAGCTTTGTATTTTTGTCCACCATGAAGTAATGTCTGACCATAATAATGTGTCTGTGCCAAGAGATAAATTAAAGAAAACTAAGGCATACCAAAAATATCATAGAGAGCGAGATTAAAGACGAGAGGGTTAAGCTTCATCAACTGAGCAAGAGGGTGCATGATTCCTCCCGCTGCACTGAGTACGACCACCTTTCTAGGCTTCCCGATTCCTCCCGTTTCACTGATTACAACCACCTTTCGAGGTGTGAAGTTAACGCCTATGGTTGAGTACGTTGAGTTAACAACAAGCTCAAGAGGAACGAAAAGGAAAAATAAGGGAAGGTCACGTGTTGAATTTTGACCATTGAGAACAACCAAAATAAAGCTTTATTATTGGTTGGGTTGAACAGTGTCTGCTCATCCCAGGCCCACACTTAAAATGCCTATCGGTGTAGTTATTAATGGGGAAACATAAAGGTCATTGAAACGATTTTTATTTTTATTTTATTTTCTTAAGGAAAGATGAATTATAATCTTAATTGTTAATTTTTTTTCCCTTTATAGCCTAACTATGGTTGATTGTTAATTTTTTTTTTCCTTTTGTATTATTTATTTGTCTTTGTATACTATAAAAGTATTAGGATAGTTTGTTTAATTAATTATTTAAGTCGCTAAACATCTTAATCATTTCAGTGTAAATGGATAATATGTTTTCATTGGAGGATATGGAACATTTTATGGTTTTAAGGAATTTATCTCTCTTAAACAAATAATCATAAACCCAACCCAAAGTTATGGTATAGATGGGGTATCATCAAAGGATTAAAACCAATACTTATAGTAGAAATGAATTCTTAAAGAGTGTTCAAATAAAAGAATCCTATCATCAATCCAAAGGTAAGGCTCCTGTTACTAATGATCATAGAAAGCACGAGGCATTTGGGAAGATAAAATTTGGTTTCTAATATCAGGAGAATATTGTAACATACATCAAGTTTTCTAGAGTAAGTATCTTGTAGACGTAAGAGAGAATGTGGCACATTGGGAAATTATGGAATGTGATGACTACACCTTAGGAGAGGATAAGATCTAGAGTTTACCCCTATTTCTACTCTCGTGATCATAATAACACCATGCTAGTTTTTTCTCTTAGGATCACAATAATATTAGATGAAGGATAAGTTCATGGTTGTATGGAGTTCTATGAGGAGTTGAAAACTAATATTTCAATACTACCTCGAGCCCTCCACTTGAAAATGGTTTAAAATAATTTGACATCGTTATTAACATCTTGATAAGTATCATAAGCGTCTCCACATTCGCTAAGGCTCTGGCAGGTAAAAACCTCTAGTAGCTGTCATAAAAAAATTCTCTTTATTTTAGAGATCTGTAGGCTAAGTATTTCCCTGGAATATCCTTGGTGGATTGGTTCAAGATTTCAAACAAATAAAATAAAGGATATAATGTGTGGAAGCCTTTGGTTCAAGCCACTCCATTGATGGAAAAATGGTTAGTGCGACGCGTATGTGATGGCATCCAAATCAAAATTGGTGTAAGCCAATGGTTTGGGGATGGGGACAATTATGGACTATCTACTCCTTTGTGCAAAGATTTGAGGCACTCAAATATCTCAGTCCTACCAAATGTGAAGGCCCATGAACCACACGCTAGAGGTCATGTTGGGTGGGTGTATGCGACCTCACTAGGTTTCTCAAAGGCGATGGCAGTGGAATGGGAAATTTTTGTCAACTTACTAGTTGAGAATTATGTGTATCTCTGAGACAATGTACAAGAAATAATGTGGACATTCTGAGCTTTCTATCTCAAGATATGATTTGTTCGACAAAAAAATACTCACACTGGCTGCTTCACTGTGAAGCTCGAGTTCAAATCTTGGTTTGAGGACTCCTTCAGAGAATAAAATTAGTGGTGGTGGAAATTTTTTTAGGGAGTAAGTGCCCCTTTGAAACCCAAGATTACTACTTGGTTGGTCCTAAACTATAAATTACTCACCTGGGATAACTTGTTCAAGTGAGGGTGGATCAATCCAAATTGATACCCTCTTTGTAGCGAATAAGAAGAATACCACTTCCATTTATTTACGAAGTGCAAGTATTTTACAAAGGTTCAAGAGTCCCCGTGGAGCTCTTACAAGCCAAAAGTTGTTTGGACTAGTATATCCCTTTGTGAGGCATTTTGCGTGTGGTGGTCCAATAATCAAGTGATATATTTTGATGGTTTCCCATGCATATCTCATGCATTTTGAAAGCTATAAATATAATGGGTTTTTAAGACAACTTCATGCTTCTTTAGTTACACGCAACTAAGGTGGAAACGTTGATAACAAATTCAAGATAGATCCAAACCCAACCAAACACAAGAACCCAATTATGTTAGTGCTAGATTATGACACCCCCTGGGGGAATTTTGATGATTCTAGTCAGGGACACCCTCCTCGTTGCGATGTAGGGGTCATCCTCTTCTTTAGTCACTCACTTCATTCACTATTGATATGCACTGGGTAGTGGATCAAATAAAAAAGATGAATTTGCGACTCTATGGTGTGTGTTGGCATTGACAAGGAAAAAAGTCGCCCCTAGATTACAGGTGTTTTGGGATTCCAAATTAGTCATCGATTGGGAAAACTAAAAGGCAGGGTCTCCAACATCAATCTCAATTCTCTGCTCCTTGACATTCATGCTGTCGGGAGTTCCTTCGATCGAGTATCTTTTAGTCACATCCTCTGTGGACTAAACTTGGTAGAAAACAATCTCTCAAAGGATGTCGTTGCATTCTTGGTTGGATTAACTGGGCTTTACGAGTTTGTAGATGGTGCTGAGACTCGATTCCATGGAATCCAATCTCTCTTGCTAGAAACTTTATATATTTTCCTCTGTTTTGATTCTTGTAACATACAAATTATATGTTTTCATGGTGTTAGGTGTTCTTAAATTTAATGAGAACTAGATGCTTCCTATAGGTAGAACTATTCTTGATGTTAGGAAATTTCTAACTTGATTTCACAAATATCAATCGAAGAATAATTTATGTACATATTTTATTTTCGAATACATTCAACTTTTTTTTCTTCTTTTGAAAATAAAAATAAAAATTATAAGTTTTTTCATATTAAACTAATACTGTCATGTTTAGGAAGGTGAGGTTTCACAATTAAAGCAAATCAAAATGTGGTTTATAAGTTTTAAAAAAATAATACATACCCATCATGGTTAAAATTTTTCATAATCATCATATGAATTAAATGAGGAAGAGTTACTGAATATAAAGTATTACAACATTCATAGTCTTGAATGTATATGTGTCTAAATTTAGACATTGCTAATAGTTGTTTTAGTCAATTATGGGAGTCACTAATCTTTATCCCTCAAGTTGTGGTTGAGAAATAATCAAAAGAGTTCCCTCCAAACTAATCAAACATATAGAAAATAACAAATTCGGAAAATTTGCAATAAAAATAAAAAATATAAATTAAATAATTAATTTCCCCGACTACATTACTTATCTCATATGAAATCAATGGCGTGGAATGTTCATGGTCCTCATGTATATAAGATAAGATAATATTAATACTAGAAATTACACCGAGAGGTGCAAAGTAACACCGATAGGAGGAGTGGGGAATGTGGAAGGGAATAGTTCATACATCATTTTGTGTAATATCATGGGGTTTTGCAAAGGGGTGTTGGTTGAATGATCATGATTAGTACACCACAAGCTTAATAATTAGCTACCAAAGTGCAGAGGAGAGGGAGGAAAATAATTTGCAGATAAGAGGCTGAAAAGTTTGAATAGCGTGTTAGGTCCCCATAATACTAGTGTAAAACCTTATTAGTGTTAGTATATCCCTCGTATTGTTATTGTTGTTCCCATTTAGTCCCCATATTGTTATTATTGTGCCCCATAGAAGCCCACTATGGTTATTATTTTGCCCTTACATTATTATTGTTAAGTCGGCTAGGATTATATTATGACCCCTTGGATTCCTATATATAGAAAGGACGTTTTTTCATTTGAATCATCCAAGAATTGTTCATTTATGTAATGTAAAGGAGGTTTCCTCCTCGAATAGGTTGATTTCCAAGTCATTGATCTACATTTTCTTCTATTTTGTGAGTTGGTTTCATAACATTTGGTATCGGAGCTTTGGATTCTAGGGTTTCGTTGTTGCAAACAAGCCATCGTGAAATTTTTGCTATAACTATTTTTCTACGAAGCCTCAGACGCTGAAAAAAAACCCATTTGTGCTAAAATCCAAAGTAACATCGTGTAAAATTTTCAAATATTCATTCACTATATTTTAGGAGATATGATATGAGGAAGTTAGGGTTTTTGCAGGCTCCAAAGTTTCATCTCAAACAGGTGGCCAAGGGAAAAGAGTCATAAATTTAGTTTCAAACATTGGATTGGAATTTTGTAAAAATTTGCTGAAATTGCACAGACTTTATTTTCGTGTATATTAATTTCAAAGCTGAAGGATGAAACAATTACACGTGGCATGCTGTACAAGTTCGCTCTACTGAACGAGTCCATAATTAGGTCATTGTGGGAGATCATACATAACTTTATCTTGTAGAATCCAAATTAGGTATGACCTATGGCATTGGAAAGAAGACTCAGAGGACTACAAAAGGACAGAAGATCAAATCTTGGGGATCCAAAATTACATAAATACATTAGTTTCAATATCAAGATCCTCAAAAGAAAGAAAAATGTGCGTGTGTGTTTTTTTAATTTCACAAATCTTGTTTGAAAAATCAGTTTGAAGTGATTCGAAGGGCATATTGAAGCATATATATTAGTATTGGGTTCTAAAATGCCACCCAAAAAAATTCCCCACCCATTAACCCCTTTGAAGGCTCTAATATGACTCATGAAGAGGAAGAATTGCAACATGATATATCAAAATTACGAGACCAAATCCAACAAATTTCGCTCTCGCAAAGAGTAACAAAAAATGAAATGGAAGTTAAGATGGATGGTTTGACGAATGAAATGGGAGATAAGATGGATGGAGTGGAAGATAAGATCAATTATATAGAAGTAAACATGGAAGATTTGAAAAAAGACATGGAAGGTTTAAAGGAAGGTTTGGCAAAGCTGCTACAAGAAAATCTTCCTAATGGCGAAAAGGTAATAGAGGAAACTCATGATGAGAAAAAAATAAATTTTAATCATGATTTCATAGAGTATAGTGTTGGATTTAAGATCCACCATATTCCAAAGATATATATGAGGAATTTTAATGACAAGGATCCGATAACATGGATACTACAAATGAAGCAATGCTTTGAGCTCCATAATGTGCAAAACACAAAAAAGGTACGCATTGCAACTTTATATTTGGAACAAAATCAGTTTGTATGGTATTGATATCTTTGTTCTCGTAAACCACTGGTCACTTGGTCAATTTTTACGGAGGAAATGATAACACATTATGAGGATACAAAGAAAAACACCTTCTTTAGCCAATTGAAACAAAAGGGTTCAATGATGGAGCACATTGAGGACTTCCAAAAATTGAATATAAGGGTAAATAATATCATAGAGGAACATAGGATTGATGTCTTCATAGGGACTCTAAAGGATAACATCCAACATGAAGTTCGCCTTTGGGAACCCGATACATTCAAGAAGGCATTCAGGTTGGCAAGATAAATTGAAAGCAAAATTATGGCGACAAGGAAGCATACCACTAACAACTATAAAGATGAAAGTGTTTGTACTACTAGACTTCCACAACCTACAAGGTTGACACCACAAAAATTGGAAGAAAAAAGTGTTAGGTCCCTATATTACTAGTGTAGTCCCTTATTGTTGTTAGTGTCGCCCCCTTATTGTTATTGTTGTACCCCTGTAGTTCCCATATTGTTATTATTGTGCCCCATAAAACCCCACTAATGTTATTGTTGTGCCCTTACATTATTATTGTTAGGTCGGCTAGGATTATATTGTGATCGCATGGACTCCTATAAATATAAATGAGGTTTTGTCATTTGAATCATCCAAGAAATGTTCATTTATGTAATGTAAAGGAGGTTGCCCCCTCAAAGTGGCTGATTTATAAGCCGTTGATCTCTCTTTTCTTCTATTTTTGGAGTTGGTTTCATAACATTTGATATGAGAGTTTTGGATTCTATGGTTTCGCTGCTTCAAACAGGATATCGTGGCATTTTTTATATTAATTTTTTTTCTACGAAGATTCATAAGATAAAAAAAAAAAAACCCATTTGCGAATAAATCTCGAGGAACTTTGTGTAAAGATTTCAGATCTTGGTTCGCAATATTTTCGGAGATATGATCTGTAGAAGTTAGGGTTTTTGCAGGCTCCCGGATTTCATCTCAAAGAGGTGACCTTGGGAAAATTGTCATAACTCTCTCTCTGAGCATCCGATTGGAATTATGTAAGAAGTGATCAAAAGCACACCGACTTTAGTTTCATGTGTATCAATTTCAGAGCCGAAGGAGGAAACAATGATACATGGCATGATGTACAAGTTTTCTCTACTGAACCAGCCCATAATTAGGTCATTGTGGGAGATTGGGCATAACTTTGCCTTGAAGAATCCAAATCAGGTCAGACCTATGGCATTGGAAAGAAGACTCAAAGGGATACTACAGGACCAAATATCAATTATTGGGGATCCGAAATTACAGACATACATCAATTTCAATATCGTGCTCCTCAAAAGCAAGAAAAAGGTGTGTATTTTTTTATTTTTATTTTTAAATTACATGAGTCTTGTTTGAAAAATCGATTTGAAGGGATTCGAAGGGCATATTGAAGCATAGATATCAATATTGGGTTCTAAAATGGCCCCTAAAAGGAATTCAACACCTATTAAGTCCCCAGAAGGCTCTACTATAACTCAGGAAGAGGAATAAGTGCAACATGATATATCAAAATTACAAGGCCAAGTGCACCAAATTTCGCTCTCGCAAAAAGAAACAAAAAATTAAATGGAAGTTTTGAAGAAAGGTGTGGAAGCTAAGATGGATGGTTTCAAGAAAGGCGTGGAATTTTTGAAGAATGACATGGAATCTAAGATGGATGGCATGGAAGCTAAGATGGATGACATGGAAGTTAAGAAAGATGAAAAAATGAAAGATAACATGGAAGACATGAAGAATGATCTAAAAGCAGACATGGAAGGTTTGACAAAGTTGATACAAGAAATGATTCCTAATGGCGAAAAGGTAGTACAAGAAACTCATGATGAGAACACAATAAATGTTAATCGTGATTTCATAAACTGTAATGTTGGATTGAAGACCCACCATATTCCAAAGCTCGATATGAGGAAGTTTGATGGCAAGGATCCCGTAACATGGATACTACAGATGGAGTAATATTTTGATCTCCATAATGTGCAAAAAACACAAGGTACGCATTGCAACTTTACATTTAGGAAAAAATACATTTGTATGGTATCGATGGCTTTGCTCTCATAAAAACATTGTCACTTGGTCAATTTTTACGGAGGAAATGATAGCACATTATGAGGATACAAAGAGCAACACCTTCTTTAGCCAATTGATAAATCTAAAACAAAAGGGTTCAATGGTGGAGCACATTTAGGACTTCCAAAAATTAAACATAAGGGTAATTGATATTCCAAAGAAACACATGATTGATGTCTTCATAGGGAATTTAAAGGATAACATCCAACATGAGGTTCACCTTTGGGAACCTGATTCATTTGAGAAGGCATTCAGTTTGGCAAGAAAAATTGAAAGTAAAATTATGGCGACAAGGAAGCCTACCGCTCACATCTATAAATATGGAAGTGTTTCTACTCCTAGACTTCCACAAACTACAAGGTTGAAACCACAACAATTGGAAGAAAAAATAGCAAAAGGGCTTTGCTATAGTTGTGATATAAAACACATTAAAGGTCATAAGTGTGTTGAGAAGAAATTATTTTACATACATTGTGAAGAGGAGGAAGAAAATGACCAAGAAACTTCAAAAGAAGAGGACATACACCAGGAACCAACCCTAGAGAAAGAAGAAATGAGTCCAACCATATAATGTAATGCATTGGCAGGATTTACCACTCCTCAAACTCTCAATATAAAAGGACATATGAATAAGAAAAAAATAATAGTGTTGATTGATTCAGGTAGTACCCATAATTTTATTCATTGTAAGGTAGCCAAGGAATTGAATTGCTTCCTATACGCAACACCAAAGTGTGAAGTAATGGTTGAAAATGGATGGAATATGAATTTCTCTGGAAAATTCCATAATATCAAGCTAACCATGGGGGAATATGTATTGAATAGTCCAATGATTTCCATTCCAATGGGAGGTGTTGATGTTGTACTAGGAGTACAATGGTTATTATATTTGGGGACAATAGATTTTAATTTTTAAGAAGTTTTCTTCATTTTTTTTTTTGGAAGGAAAGGAATTTGAATTACGTGGTATTGCAGAAAAGCCGACAAAGATAATAAGCTCTAATGTCATGACAAATATTCTAAAGAAACAACAACGAGGCGTAATTGCACAATTATGCTCACTAGAAGTTCCAACATCCAAATCATATATTTCTCCAGATCTCCAAAAAGTCTTGGACAATCATTCCAAGGTGTTTTAAACTCTCAAAGGACTCCCACCTATTTGTGATCATGATCATTCTATTCATTTGATCTCGGGAATTTTTCCTCTGAACATCATGCCTTACAGATATCCTTATGTCCAAAAGAGTGAAATTGAACGTATGATTAAGAAATGTTAGAGGCTGGTATAATTCAACCTAGTCAATTTTTTTTTTTTTCCTCTAGTAGAATTGGTGCACAAGAAGGATGGATCATGGCGCATGTGTTCGGATTATAGGGAGCTCAATAAGCTCACTATTAAAGATAAATTTCCCATTCCCGTGATTGATGAATTATTGGATGAATTACGTGGAGCAATTTATTTTACCAAGTTGGATATTCGTTCAGGATATCATCAAATTAGAATGAAGACCGAAGATATTCCGAAAACAACATTTCAAACTCATGAGGTTCATTATGAATTTTTGGTCATGCATTTTGGCCTTACCAATGCACCTTCTACATTTCAAGGGTTGATGAATTCCATTTTTAAACCATAAAGCATATTGTAGAATTTGTATGAAATCGAGTATCCATATTTATCAAAATCGTTGGGTGCATGACTGAAGTAACTAAGCCAGAATGCTCTGCAGCCTTAACGCCCAACTTTATTCATAAGAATTGTTTGTGCCACCTGATCGTGCAGCTCCTGGAAAATCAATGCAACAAAATTGGCAACCTTGGGAAAAACACTCTGCTTTACTTGGATAGGGGGGAGTTTAAGGATTTTGTATGCATTGTAGATGCTGTCGAGAACCTGTTGCTTGAATACTTTGAACTCGAGAACCATAATAGATATGGGAGCATTAAAATATGTCAAGGTTGGTCTAAAAAAACCACCAGAAGTGGCAAAGTTTTCTCCATTTTCAAACCTTGACCCCACTGACTGCAATCCCAATGTCTGAAGTTTGGCGATGGCGTGACATAACTCTCTTCAATGTCGCATAAGTAGATATGGCAGAGGATAGCGTGAGTACAAAATCATCACAGGTATGGAGGATGGCATGAGTACAAAATCGTCACAGGTATGGAGGATGGCGTGAGTACAAAACCGTTATAGACAGGTATGCAGAGAATGTGGTGTGCAGATGGAGTATTTCAATAAGATGGAAAGACAGACACTTGGAAAAATTTAATTCGTTGGAAGGGCCAAAAATCAAGCTCTCTCATTGGCTAGAGTGAACAGTGTTTGTCCACCCCTAGCCAGGAAAGAAAACACCTATTGACGTAAATATCTAATGCGTGACCACAAAAGTAGGTCAATGGAATTGTTGGGGTACAATGATTTCAATACAAAGTGAGAGCACTAAAGTGGCTCCTATAAAGATATAATTAAACAAATAAATAATGTGAATGAAATCTAAAATATGTGAAAAACAAAAATCAAACTCCATATATGGAATATACTCTGAGAGAAAGTGAAATACAATATAGGCATATCTAGAGTATGGAAAATAATTTACGAGCCATGTCTTTCATAGTTTGATAGATCCATATATGTTTCTCCTAATATCCGAGGTCGAATCGAAGAAGCTTAAGATATAGGATTGCACGAAAGGAGCATAAGAATAAGAGTGGGATGATTTAATGTGTTGTTTTCTGGAGGAAGAGGCATGTCGTTGAGGAATTAATGATATTTATGGACTATAGGTGGGAGGTTTGGATTGGACAATTTGTTGAGGTCTTTGTGAAGTGTGGGTAGTAGTCCAAGGACGTAATAATTATGACTGGGACCTAGAGAACTATTTTCCTATCTTCTAGTGCCTTGAGTGGAAGGGAGCCTCATAATGAAAGAAGTGATATGCTAAGTGGAAGCTAACTGGGGAGGCAATGGGAGAAAGTACAAATGGATATGGGATATCTCCTAGATGTAAAGGTATAATCATCCATGATCAAAAAATAAAATAAACTTGAGAGGGTTTGGGGCTCTCTAAGTAAGAAATGGAATTGCCCTGTAATATCGTATTAAATGGGGTACTGAAAGATAGAGTGCTCGTTAGTCTCAACCTCTTGAAGGTGGAAAAGTTAGCATATTCCTTTTTATTTTTCAATATGGTGTTTAGTCTCTATTGAATCCTATGATATCCTACTTTGAACTAGCCTAAAAGGACTCATAGAACGTGCATCCAATGAAGAAGAGTGTATTATGTTCGAATAATCAATCTATCTCTTATTACCAAAAAGTGTTCAACATTGAAAACTATTTTTGGGCATACCCCATGAGGCGGGGGCGGGTTAACCCGAGTGATCTAGATAAACTGTCAATATATGTCATCCATGATAAAATGTTTCAACTCTTATATGGGGGGGAGAATGTAGTTAGGGGCTATCAAGGAGTATCATATTAGAGGGGTTCAATCCATCTGGATTATTACTGAATCCAAGAGAGTCAAGAACCCTATGAAAACAATGAACTCATCCTGATGGGTTCGAAGAGAAAATTATCTCTTAGGAATAGTAAGGAAAGTACAAGTATCTGTCTCACCCCTTCACCGAATATGTAAAGCTTCAAAATCAATGAAGAAAATATTCCAAAATAAACATTATCTCAAGCCAAAAAATCTATGTTCTAAACTCTACCAAGATGATATGCCGAGGGACTGCTTGTTTGTATCTGATGATGCGATGAAGAAGAAGGGTTTGGACCAGCTCGATTAAGGCCCAAATAGACTTCAACAAGAAAGGTCCCCAAACCTATGAACCCTAAATCATAGGAGGTCAGATAAGAGATCACACAAGATATAACTTGGATGAGATTTCCTAAAAATGGTGACAAAAACACTCTCTCTCAAGAAGGGCTAGGGATCCGTGCCCTCACTAACTTGAGCTTGGAAACCCTATTTAAGATAATACGATTTCCTAAAAATTGTGCTCCCATATATGTGCAAGTGTTGACACCATCCACAACTGCATTATAAAACATGCCATTGATGAGCACTCCCATTCTACTAAACACCTTACTTATTTTGAAAAATCTAAAATCTTAGCATCTACCCCATACCATTCCAACCGGGTCATTAGGGAAGCCCTTGAAATTGAAACAAATTCTAATAACTTTAACCGGGATGATGGATATCAATTAAGTCATTCCTGGAATCCTGTCATCCACTTTCCATCATCTAAACGCCTTTCCTCTAATTCAAATTATAACATTTCCTAAACTCTTTTTCCTTTACTTTCTCCTTAAGTTTAACCCCCCCACCCTTTCCCTTGCCTCACTTTAAATTATTTCTTTGATTAATATTTCTCTTCTCATGGTCAATTCCTCATCAATATTTAATTAGTTTAATTAATTTAATGCAAAATTCCCCTCTCAATTTCCATCGTTTTCATTTTAGATATCTCATTTATTCACCATTTCATTTCTTCACTAACTCTATATTGACTCCAATTCATAAATTTAATATTTTTATTATAATTCAAACTTAATCCTCTGATTTGAATTCTATAGTCCTATTGTATTATTATATTAAATTATAAATTCAATAATTATAACATAATAATAGCTCTAATTTGATTGTTTAACCCCCCAAATCTTTTAAAATTTGACCAATTCAATTTAAATTTTTTTTTTTCCTATATATTTCTAATCTTCATATTTTTATTCATTTTTATAAATCTAACAATCCACAGTTAACTCCTATAATAATCATATTAAATAATTTAATTTTGATTTTGATTTTTAAATTTAAATAAATCAATTATCTCTTGGACTTAGCCAATTTATCAACGCTCCCATAATTTTCCATCTCTCTAATGGCTAGTTTTGTTTATTAAATAATTTAATTTTAATTTTGATTTTAAATTTAAATAAATCAATCATCTCTTTGCCTTAGTCAATTTATCAAAGTTCCCTTAATTTTCCATCTCTCTAAAGGCTAGTTTTTCCTCCTTATCTATATATTATGGTCCATCACTCTTTCGATCATTTGTTAAGCTTCTTGCCCCTGAAGATGGGTGAAGTGTTTACCTGAAACGTCAGGCTCTTCGAACAAAATGCACAGGTTTCCATAAGTCCTCAACAACAATGTGTTCCTGACTATGGAAAAATATACGCCTTAGATCTTAATCTTCTCCCCTATAAAGAAGAAATGTAAGTTTAATATGGTCTTCTTTGTTCTATTGAAGACTGTAACCTTGGTTAATTTTCAGTTTTTGAAGATTGCAAAAGAGACCAAGGGCATCTTACTATATCTATGACCAATCTGGAGATGTGGCTAATAGGACCATGGCAATTTCAAAGAGTAGAATAAAGATCATGAAATATTTTAGGAGACATTTGTCACTATATTGGATATGGTTATCGAGAAATTTATCCAACCCATCAATATAGATCCCAAATAAAGTGGGGGATATGGGGAAACCTATTCAAACCTAATGGTGCTTCAAATAAAATATCATGCCACACGAGAAGTCTAAAGATGAAAAATGGCTAACTCATATAGATACATATGGTCGTTATTAGGATCTAAAATATGTCAATGTATCCCAACCTCTCAAGTTGGAGTTACCAAGGAACATAATCATAATCTTTATAAAATTCTCACAACAGTAGTATAATTTTGAAAAACGGTGCCATGCCTCCTCAATGATAGCTCTTAGGGTGAAAATGTGATCAATGATTTGATGAGCTAGCCTGAATCTTGCTTGTCCTCTAGTTCCAAGGCGTCTCTCCTTAATTTATCTAGAGAGCTTCATAGGGAGATCCATCACATAGAGCATAGCAAATGTGTGCCCTGTCATGATTGTTCTGTATATGTTGGGGTTTGGACTAAGACCCTTTCTATAAGGTGAGTGGCGTGATGTGATGATATAGGTTTTATAAGGCATGAAATGAATGGTAGGAAAGGAAATGAAAACACACACACACACACACACACACACATAAAAATATATCACAGAGCACAAAATTATAATGAAAATCCAACTTCTATTAATAAATAAACTAAAAAAACACTATAGAACACAATTGGATAGAATGGTGGTAGCTATCTCTAAAGAGATAAAGATGGTGCCCACACGAACTCACAAAAATCTATTAGAAGAGGTTAAAAAATGGGACTTGAACATAAATAAATAACTATGGAGATCCAAAACCCTAACGCTAGAATATGAAACACTTTAAGTTTTGTGGGGCCTTAGTTGGTTAGTTGGTACATTAACTTCATAGGGGCGAAAATTTTGCATACAAAATCCATTTAAGGCACATAGTAGCACATTGGAAAAAACTATCCAAGGATTATAAATTTTAGCTTGACCCAATGCATGCCATTGCAACCCTTGGCCCCCTAAATGGCTTAAAAACACAATCCATGGCCTCAAAATTGCCCTAGAAGTTTGGTACCCAATAAACCATAATCAAAATACTAGGAATATAGAGAATCGTAGAGTTAGTAGAAGAGGAGGTCATGCCTTTTGGCCTTACTAATGCACCTTCCACATTTCAAGGTTTCATGAATTCCATTTTAAAACCCTTCCTTGGAAAATTTGTGTTAGTATTTTTTGATGATACACTAATATAAAACAAGTCTTGGAAGGACCATGTTCAACATGTTGACAGGGTGCTCAAACTATTGGAGGAGAAACAATTATAGGCAAAAACCTCCAAATGTTTCTTTGGGGTACAAGAGGTGGAATATTTGGGTCATATTGTATCTCATGAGGGTGTTAAGGTAGACCCTAAAAAAATTAAATCCATTAAGGAATGGAAAATCCCCACAACCATAAAGTATATTCAAGAATTTATGGGGTTAATAGGGTATTATCGAAAGTTTGTTAAGAATTATGGGAAAATATTGGCACCTCTAACATCATTACTAAAGAAATATGCATTTTCTTGGACTCCAGAAGCAACTAAAGCCTTTGAACATCTTAAACAGGCAATGTTCCAAGCACCGGTCTTAGCTATTCTAGGCTTCACAAAAACTTTTATTGTGGAATGTCATGCCTCAGACAATGGAATTGGTACAATTTTAATGCAAGAAGGAAGACCCATTGCTTTTGAAAGTCATCTAATCAAAGGAAAGTATTTACATAAACCTATTTATGAGAAGGAAATGTTGGCAATACTACACACACTAAAGAAATGACGACCTTGCCTAATGGGAAGACACTTCAAGGTAAAAATAGATCATGATAATCTTAAATAATTTTTTGAACAAAGATTAGCTTCAGAAGAGTAGCAAAAATGTTGGGTTATGACTTTGAAATCATCTATAAAAAAGGGAAGCAAAGTGTTGTTGCAGATGCAGTCTCAAGAAAGGACGAGGATGTGGAAGCATTGTTTTGTGCCATTTATATTATCCAACTTGAGTGGATAACCGAAGCAAGGGATGAATGGAAGAATGATGAAGAGGTGTGGACACTCATTCAAAATTTACAACAAGATCCCAGTACATCTAAAACATTTAGCCGAAAAAATGATTCATTATGGTACAAAGATCACTTATATCTTTGTAAGAATTCCCAACTCAAACAAAAGGTTCTTTTGGAATTGCACACTTCTCCCTTAAGAGGACACTCAGGATTTTTAAAAACTTACCACAGGGTCAAGAAGGAATTTTTTCGGGTTGGCCTTAAATCTGATATTCAAAAGTTTGTGGCGGAATGTTTGGTTTGGCAACAAAATAAAGTTGAGACAATTAAGACCCTGGGTCTGTTACAACCTTTATCCATTCCAACTCAACGCTGGAGTAGGTTTCAATGGATTTTATCACAGGTTTACCCAAGTTTGAGGGAAATACTGTCATCATGGTAGTAGTTGATATACTTACTAAGTATGCACACTTTTGTGCACTATCTAATCCATTTAAAGCTAGTAAAATTGCTAGTGCATTTATGGAAACAATTCAAAATCTACATGGAAACCAAAAGATTACTGTAAGCGATAGAGATCCCATTTTTACAGGAAAGTTTTGGACGGAATTATTTTCTTGTTTGGGTACTCAATTAGCTCATATCTCATCATATCATCCTTAATCTGAAGGGAAAACTAAGATAGCGAACAAATGTTTAGAAGGATATCTTCGTTGCTTTGTATCTGATAAACAAACACAATGGGTCAAGTAGTTACCTTTGGCTGAATGGTGGTATAACACTTCCTTCCATACTGCAGCAAAAATGGCCCATTTATGGAACTTTATGGATATCATCCACCGTCCATCACATCATATTTAGGAGACAATTATAAGGTTCAAGCAGTGGAAAATCAAATCGAGCATCAACAATAAGTTCTCCAAATCTTAAAGGATAACCTCACTTTGGCGTAGAATTGAATGAAACAACAGGAAAATCAACATCACAACGAAAGAAGCTTTGATTAGGTGACTGGGTATTTTTACGGCTACAACCATACAAACAAATGTCCCTCAATCAAGCTAAGAAGGATGATAAATTATCACCAAAGTATTATGGTCCTTACAAGGTGTTGCAAAAGTTTGTTACTGTGGCATACAAATTGGAGATTCATGCATCTTCTCGAGTCCACCCAATTTTCCATGTTTCATGCTTAAAGAAGGTTATAGGTGACAAGCTCCCAGTTCAAACAATATTTTCAGAACTTGACAAGGAAGGAAAAATCATATTGGAACCTAAAGCAGTGACAGAAACAAGAACTCGACGGCTACGAAATCAATCAATTTCAGAATATCTCATAAAGTGGAAGAACTTACCCACTGAAGATTCGACATGGGAGGATGATAATTTTATACAGAAGCATCCAAAACTACTCAAGCGTTTAGGAAAACACTTGTTTGAAGGAGAGGTGCATGTTAGGTCCCCATAATACTAGTGTAGCCCCCTTATTGTTATTGTTGTGCCCATGTAGTCCCCATATTGTTATTATTGTGCCCTTACATTTTTATTTTTATGTCGGCTAGGATTGTATTATGACCCATTGGACTCCTATATATAGAAAGGAGGTTTTTTCATTTGAATCATCCAAGAATTGTTCATTTATGTAATGTAAAGGAGGTTTTCCCCCTCGAAGAGGCTGATTTCCAAGTCGTTGATTTATCTTTTTTTCTATTTTGTGAGCTGGTTTCATAACATAGTCAGTAAAAAAACACCTTATTTAGTGAGATAAACTACCCCACATTAAACTCTGGAGCTCCCCTTTGAGGCAGACATTTAAGATAATTCTTATGGTCAATATTTTCTACCATTGTGAGGACGAAAATGGACTTCAAAGAAATATGCAGTTATGAACAATCATCACAAATAAAAAACCTATAACATGTATAGCAAAGGAAATAACAAGCACTCGTTTCTCGCTCAGGACTCTCCATGGCTCTGAAGGACTCCTTGTCAGCAATCGAATACGATATTTCCAAACCTTTTCACATAATCATAGTGTCAATAGACATGCAATCAACACTAGCAGTTTAACCATGTACTCAATATTCTCAAACCCTCTGCTCTGAATCAGAACAAAAAGATTATGCTTCGGCTTAGAAACACTGTGCATGTATCTTGAAATACTAAATATTGAGAATTTGCAGGTGTTGTTATGGTGGCCTAGTGGCATGTACTTGGTTATTATTTCTATTATTTCATAATCTAGTGAAGTAGTAGGATGTTTTATGTCGTGAAGGCGAAATGTATAATTTTTGGGTACTGTTGTTCTTGAATTCAGAAAGATGAAAATTTGGTTAAAGTGTCGTTTTCTATATCACTTTGTAAACTTGGTTCACCCAGAGAAGCTGGGCGTTGATGAGATATCTGTGTCGTGTGAATGTCTATAAGAGAAATAAAATACAATGAAAAATACTCAAATCTAATTTTTTTAATTACCATAAGGTAAAAAAAATAGAGCTCTAAATTAGGAAATAGATTCATCTTAACTTGGGATCTATTTATGAAGAATTGAGAAGGATAAAAAAAGGTGGAGAGAAAAACATTTTTTTTATTAAATACAACATGCTGGTCCAAAAAGAATGATGCTCATAATTATTTGGGAAACAATGGTCTAATCAGTTGGGATGAGACTCACATAAATCTAGATATTTAGATGCACCATCCCTGTGTAACAAAAATAAGACATATCACACAAAATTAATTTTAATTCAAAAAACATACCAAGATTCATCAGACCTATAATTTGCTACAAAAGCCTAACCAAAATTACAAACTCTACTCCACGACATAAAACATCCTACTACTTCACTATATAAGAAATAATAGAAATAATAACTAAGTACGTACCACTAGGCCACCATAACAACACCTGCAAACACACACAGTAAATAGATACTAAACAAGCAACCCCCAGCAAGTTGACTTAAAGAGATAGTGAACCAAGTAGTTGTAATATACCCGCAATAATATACTGTTGGAGCTCCAATGTCACGACAATAACCCAACTTTCTAAAATCCCGCCACTCCCATTTGCACACAATTGAGACACCACGATATATCGAGTACAATTCAATATTGGCTCCTGTTTCCTACAAAAACCGTACACCCACATTTCCATTGATATCCATAAAATTTCTAAACAAACATACCAACCCTATTCACTTTCATAGGTTAAAATATATGTCATATTATTAACAAATGAAAAGCCAAAAAAACCTTGAGTGAATGTATCCCAAAATACAGTTGCATATATGGCACTTGAAATCCTTACGTAGATAACATCTGTTCAAAGATTACGAAGATATTAGTAGGCATTAATCGATACAACTTAGTGTCCTTCATCAAATATATAACAACTCTTCCCTTTTATCAATCTATTATTTGTCACATCCTCCCTTTTGAAAGCATAAGATATCTTATCAAAAATCATCTTTGCAGTCTCATAAAAATGTCATTTTACCAAATAAAGAGCACTTGGAATAAGGGATTTATCTAGCCAAAGAAAAGTTCTAGGTGCAACTTGCTCTATAGACTAGTTAAACTTCCCATCCCTTGGTGGATGAAAGTCCTATATAAATATTTGAGCTAAGCCTACCACAATAGTTCTTGAACTTGTTGGAAATAAAGAGAAAACCATAGGACACCATATTCCATTTAATGGAAAGAAAACCAACCTTTGGAAATGCAAAATCATCGATGTGAACACCCTAGAAAGCAGAAGTTAGAACCTCCATCCAACAATTCAAAGGTTGGTGTAATGGAAAGAACATCACAAGATTATTAGACTAAGTGAAATGTGAGAATTTTTTAAGCAATTCCCTTGAGATCAATAGAACCAAGTGAAAGAGGACGAGAACTGCAGAACCTTTCTCAAGAATTTTAAAATCCGCGTTTTTCCTTGGAAGAGAGAATGGAATTCCTTCCTCAAAATAGACATGTTCACATGATTCATTATATATAAATATTAAAAAGCCACCCACATCAGATAATATCCAAAAAATAAGGAATCATTAGGTCTTCTTGGTGCATTTTCTGGTACATTTTCTGTCAAGGAAACAAATTTTTTTTACCATCCCTACCTTTAACACCCAGAAGGCCAACTTCTATGTATCTATTGCTTGAAATTATTGGAAATAAACGGAAAGCCATAGGACCCTGTTTTCCATTTAATGGAAAGAAAACCAACCTTTGGAAAGGCAAAATCATCAATTTAAACACCATAAAGCAGAACCTCTGTCCAACAATTCAAATACTGGTGTAATGTCAAGAACATTACAAGATTATCAGACTAAGTGAAATGTGAGAACATTTGAAGAAATTCCCTTAAGATCAATGGGACCAAGTAAAAGAGGATGAAAACTGCAGAACCTTGCTCAAGAATTTTAAAATCCACGTTTTTCTTTGGAAGAAAGAATGGACTTCCTTCCTCAAAACAGAAATGTTCATATGACTCATTATATATTAAAATCCACTCACATCAGATAATCTCCAAAAATGAATCATTAGATTTTCCTGGTGCATTTTCTGTTTAAGGAAACAAAAACATTTTACCATCCCTTCCTTTAACACCAAGAAGCCCAACTTCTCTGTATCTAGTACTTGATAGTACTACTTCAGATAATAAATCCCCTAGGAAAACTAGAAATTTTTTGTAGACTGGCCATTTCAGACCCAAGATCCTGCTAAAAAAGGTTAAGATCCTTGCCATTGCACTAATTATATTGAGACTATGGCTGCTTTCCAATAAAATTACTGTCACCACTAGGGCCCACTACAAGAATCAACAAAGGTTATGCCTTGATATCATAAAATTAAAGCTAAAAGGGGGATTTGAGAAGTCATCAACATTACTCTCCAAGAGCTACAATGGATCATCGAATACGACTTGGAATTTCTACTAGGTTCACTCAATATTTCTCACTAATTTTTGCTGCAACCTCAATAAAATCCCATTTTTTCCACAAGCAGATCCTCTGAGAAAGGATAAATGTTCTGTCATACATTATTCAATTTACTTTCCTCATAATGAACCTACATGCTTCATAGCATTGGATGTACATGTATTCAGGAACTTATTCAGGAATCTACTCCATCACTTTCTCATATTAGTAAGGAACTTGGGAATTCAGAGCATAATATCAGTTAGTCAATATGTCACCGAGGAGTTTCTTGCTCTGAAGATTTATGCCTACATAAAGGAATGGTTTGTCAAGGAAAAATTTAGAATTCTACTCTCTTATACAAGAGTGTATAGTGTTGCTCTACATTTAATAGAAATGTGTTTAGTAAAAAAAAATCAGGAATTTGAAACCACTAATAATATGTAGTATCCTTCAAAACTTCCCTATTTCAGGTTCCACATACACAACAGGTCAAGATTATGAGCCATTGCATGTCCATATTTGTGGTTATACTTTGCAACTTGAGACATAAACACCGTTTTTTTCAAATTGAAATTTGAGGTTCACTTCCCACGTGGAAGTGAACAATTAATTGTCACAAAGATATTTCCCACATGGTAATTTTTCTCAGCAATGCAAAATGTCTTGTACTTAACATCAAAAAACTAACTAATACCAAAAACAAAATTTTTGTCCTTTAGCCATATGTTGGTGCAACCTTTTCTTAGTTTATGTATTAGAAATAATATACTTTATATTAAAAAAATTGGCATTTTGGCATACTAAATGTGATGAAAAACATAAAGCCAACCTCTCAAGGGAATTTTAAAAGGAAACACATTCCAATTGTCCTAGTAATTCTAGCCTCCAGATTTTTTTTGCTTGAAATTCTTTGTCCACGAGAAATAGAACTTCAATAATCGCCCTACAAAATATTATAATAAAAAGGAAAAATATAACGAAAACCGAAAACTTGAATATATAATTTTGCATGGAAACGGAATTCTTTGATTTAATTCATGATTAATGGAAAACTTACATTCTTTCACAATTAATTGATTAACATTTAACTATATCTCTTGCAGCTAGAACGAGACTTGAGAACTGTTTATGAAGAAAATATTTCCAACAATATTAAAATCCAATTCCATTTTTAGCCAATCGTATTATATATATTTAATTTATGTGGTTTTTCCTCCAAAATCGAAACCATTTGTGGACAAGATTATATATAATCAAGCAAAAACACAAAGAAGCAACTTCTAGTAAAATCCACTGAAATAATATAGTTATAATTTGACATGAAATCATAACCATTCCATGAATATGAAACATCATGGTATTTAAATGAACAATATTTGAAGCATCACATAGATAGAAGGGGCTAAATAACCAACACTATTGGCATCCAGACTTTGGGAACACATATGAATATCTACAAACCTCACCGTTGCTCAAATTGAAATTAACTTATAGTAACCTTGTCCTCAAGCCTTACTACAAATTAGATTTAAATCAACATGTGATACCCATCCTCAACCCTTCACTAAAATTCATATTTGACGCCTCACTTATGATAACCCTGTAGCTGACACTTCAATAGAACATCTATTGAAGTCTCTCTTATGATAAACCCATCCTTTACCCCCCATAGAACTCATTTTGAAGTCCCACTTCTAATCTCTTTCCACAAAGAACTGTTTCTTGTCATCCATTAGGACCAAACACGTGTCATTGCTTACTTTCATGATTTTGCTAACTAGCCTTGGCTAAAATGATAAGCACATAATTATGAAAGTATGGGAGCAAGCGGATAAACACAAAGTAGAGGTTCTAACATTTACCTATATCATGCATATGGTTCAAACTACTACAACTAAAAACATATAAGATCACGTACATTTAAGAATACTTCCAACAATCATTATCCAAAATGACTATCCATAATTTATTATATATTCTTAGTAATTTTAAATATAAGGATAATTTTTCCTCTACATCTATATGGAAAAAGGATGAACATGGTACCTTAAGCTTTAGAAACCAATTCCTATGGTAATTGTCAATATAAGTTCATGAAAAGAGTAGAAGAGATTAACTCCGCAATATTTAATATAACTAAAAAGATAAATATTGGATTCTGATACATGTATTATTTGCATTAAATGGTTATAACTAAAACTCATGTTAACATTATATAAGGAAAAAAATATATATCCAAAATTCACCAATGATTCTTAATGCAACACATAAGGCCCATCAAGCAAATATATCTTTCAAACTATGTAGCACAACTTCATATTCAGAACGTTGAACCATTCCGGTCATAAATAAAATCAGTAAACCTGCAAAAATCCTAATACCCTCCTATTTAATACTGAATTTCAAATCATTTTCTTGATTAAGGGAAAAATACTACTAGATTAACAAAATCCCAACCTAGCTCATCTCCGAGCTTGAGCGATACCACTTTGAGGCATGTCATAACCTCCTCGTGCAGGGTGGGTCCAACTCCATAAGGATTGCCCGTTCATAGGGGCAAATGACATCTGATTTCATAGGGCATACATTCAAACTCAAGTAAAAATACTCAAAATACAGCCAAAAAATGTAAAACAAGATTTGTGAAATAGAGGAACACACCTGTGAACCACCACCTCGAGGCACATCATATCCACCACGGCCAACAATAGGCCCAACTCCATAAGTCACAACACTTTCAGGTGTAGGAGGCTTCTGAATTCCAAACATTATTTATAAGTAATAAAAAATGTAACAAATGAAAACAAACAAAACAAAAATAAGGGCTAAAAATGGGCAATCCCAACGCTTCTGCGAAGTAATACCACATGGTTACCTTTAGCGACGACGTGACCGAACGCTCTTCAATGTCAAAAAAACAAATATGGTAGAGGATGGCATGAGCACATAACCGTCACAAGGATCCTGAATGTTTTCAGATAAACCGATATTGAATAACATGTTGGACAAGTACATACCTTTATCTGGAAATCATCCACACCGGCCTAAAAAAAGAGGTCTTTGTTAGATTGCAAGGTTCTTCCGTTAAGCGCGAAAATGGGTGTATTGACTTCTATGGATCTCAGTTTCCTTGTTACCAGACATAAACTCAGTCATTAGAGTGATAGGAATGAATAATAGACAGAAACCATAATGGAAAATTTCGATAACTAGAATGATGAATTCAGAGATCAAACAAGTAAAGCAAATGAAACAAAACTATGAAAACAAGGGATGAAAATTATTTATCTACCTCATATCCATCCATGACAGGAATTTCTCTGTCCATGAACACAAGCTCATTTATTCTTCCCTTCTTGAAGTAGTCCACTACTACTTTTCCATTATTAGCTTCTTCACAGTTAAGGTTTAAGGCTTAAGCAGCTTCCTCAATATAATCTGGCATTGATTGAGAGAGAAAGAATGGTCGATATATTAGCAAAAAGCTTTAGGAAATTAACCTTATATGGAAAAAATGTACTACCTAAAAAACAATTAGTGGATTGAGGATTCAACTTACTCTGTTTATTTCTTTGTCTTCCACCAGCAAGACTCGTCTGGGGGAGTTAGAATCCAGAGGCATGAAGGAATTTTCTGATTTCACAGTTCTAGATTTATGAGCTAAGCTCATTGCCCCTACAGTCTCTTGAAGAATTACTGAGAATAAGAACACACTCCTTGCTGGTATCTTCTGTTACATGGATCCAGAGTACCTACGGACCTGAACATTCTGTATTGTTGTATCTCAAGAAACAATCCCTTGGCTGTGGTAAGGAATCCGTGCTTAAGACATTTTATAAATGTATGTCACAAAATTATAATATCAGATGGTCTCTGTTTAACATCTTTGGAAATTAATTCTTTAATACCCTCAATAATCTGATATTATGAAAGCCTTCACAATGCTATTAACTACTGATATTGAATGAAATGTAAAGAAGAACTGGAAGGGAAATTCAAAATGATATGCTGATAAAAATAATCTATCACTTTAAATCTCAGAAGAGATTTATGTAAAAATAATAGTTGGAGTGAAGGAGCACACATTAAGGTTATTTAACTCTTACTTACAGATGTAAAAAAGAGACCCACAACTACATTACTTCACTTCATTCAAAGAAGAATAAACACAGAATGAACCTGGAAAAACGTATCAACATCAACAGGTGCAAGAAACTTGATCTTATTTCATTAATTTCTCAGAGAATTCAGTACAAAATTTGTAGTCATCTAGAGTTCCAAAACTCAGAACGCTCCTCTATCTTTTTCATTTATTTAAATACAATACAAAGCAGTTGTAACTATTGGAACTACTTGTAACTGCTCGAACTACCTAGAACTGTGTAAACTACCTTTTACATTGAAATTAAAAAATTTATTACAACATTGATATTTTAACAAAAAGATAAATAAAACTAAAGCCTCAATCTATTTGCTGAATCTGGATTTGATTGGCTGTCACTGTGTTCTCCGAATTTGCTGACATGTATTTTTGAGATGTTGAGGTGTCACCCGGTGAATCATTCATCCACGCTTTGCACTTCTTCCATATTTCAATGTTGGTTTTGGGAGAATTGATCAAATTATGATATTCCAGTCTGAAGGCAGTGATCCTGTTGAAAGTCGGTCGTTCTGTGAACAAAGTATTTACCATTCAAAGTAATTGAAAATGCCTCTGTAAGAAATTAACAACTATAGCTCCTTTCAGGATTGCGGTCTTCTCATGGGTATTATAATTATTACTCTTTGCTAGCACTAACAGTGGCTCATAGGAATCCCATGATAGAAGACTGCCTTTGATATCCCAGCATGATGGCAACCCTGCTCTGGTCCTTTTATCAAATATGTTATCAAATATGTTGACAAATTGCTTGATTTTTGTTAACTTCTTCTCTGCTGACTTCCTACAAGCATTTTTGAAAATCAACTTATTAATATTTAGAACACATAATGTCCTATATTTAATTTCATTTTCCTCCAGCTCCTGATCTGTCTTTGAATTGATGAAATCAATGAATTTATTTTCCCATAAAGCTCTGTTAAGAGTTTTCTGTTTGTCAGCCATAACCAGTTCCTGTAAATCTCTGACAATTCTCTTTTACTCTAACACTTTTGTCGAGGACTCCCAAGATGTTTTCATGACTTCAATGATTTCATTCCATACAATATCTTTCTTGAATCAGAGTTATGTTTCCTTTCAAATTTTCCTTTAGATTCTTGATTTCATCATAGGTTGTCTGGCAATCTGATTTATACTTATTGACTTCTCCTTCTTTGGACTACATTATCTTCGTCACTGTCTCCAATTCTCTCTGATCCTTCTCAAGATCAATTTATGCCATTTTCAACTCTGTGCTCAACTGGGACAATCTTGCTGCTGGATCATCAAGTCTAGATGACATGAGTATGGTGCAAGAATGATAGTCAATTTGGCTTTGCAAGTTAAGTACAAAATCCTTTAACTTAGAAATATCCTTCTCTTTGTGCAACAGTTGATGTAAAAGGCTCTCTTTTTCATTCTTTACCTCTGCTGCCATTGAGTGTTCTCCAGTAGGCAACTTTAATTTCTTCTTCAACACATTTATCTTTGACTCAACACTTTGTAACAACTTCTGTACAGATGATTTATCATTAGGATCCACTCAAATTCTTACAATTATCTTCTTCAACTCTTCATTCTGAGTTGAACGAGCCTTGGAATTAGCCTTTTCCAATTTTAACTGCTTGATCACCTTTCCTAACATATTTTCTTCCTTATGAGTAGCTGCACTAGTTTTGGTCAGATCATTAACAATCAGCTGACCTGTCTGCATTGCAAAATTACTTTGTCAAGTAAAGGGATCTTCTTCACATCAGTAGTTAAATTAACAGTTTTAAAACTGCGTGATGACCCTACTGTCATTTCAGATGGGTGAGAAAAAGTAATCTTAAACTGGTCCCTTTCTAAGTCCATGGCAGTCAATTGTCTAGTTTGGTTAGGAGTAATTTGATACTCAGCTTGAGCTTCCATACTAGATTTCATCTTCTGATTATTTTCTACAATTTGAGCAAAAACTTTCTTAATCAAAGGAACTTGGTCCTGAACATCTCCATGTATTGATGGTGAAGCTGATGCATTTTGAACATCTCCTAATTGAAGGAGGAAACTAGGCTAGGTGCTTGGTATTTCTTCAGTCAACCTAGCCCTCTTCTAAGCTCTCTGCTCTTCATCTTCAGAATCAACAGCTTTCTGTTTGCTCCTTTTGCTCAAATTTTCAGAAATGATGGGAGTCTAAATGCTGGAACTAACAGAGTCAGCAAAAATTTTATTAGCCAAATTCTCTATTTCAGGCCTACTCTCATGAATAGATGCAGAATAACCATTTTCAACCCTTCTATTAGAGATTACTTTGTGAGGATCATAGGCCCATTTCTCACCTAGTAACAAGTACATGCCTTCAAACATCCTGTTAGCTTCATTTGATGCTTGCCTCATATTGACTATGAATGGTCCCACAGACATAGGAAAATTAAACAAATGACCCTTCTTCATTGGAAAAAAATGTACTTGATCTACATTAAGACCCTGCCTAATAAACTCCAATTCAAACAACCTCATGGGGAAAAAATGGCAATTTATAAGGTTCTATCCCAGCTCCATACAATCTAATTTCTGAATGATGTTCATATACAAACCAATCCCCAAATTTACAATTAGTACTTAACTGAAGAAACTCCTGAGCTTTTGGCAAGAAACATGGAGGAGGAACCCCATTCAAAAACTTATAAGAAATTGGCATAAAATAAGTAGAAAAATCAAATACCCCTCCCTCATCTGGTTCATTTCTTACTATATTTCTCCAAAAAAATACTGACTGCCTTTTCTTATTTGCGTCGACAATGTTTAGCCCCAAATGTAAAAATTCTTCTACATTTTGATACAAGAATAGATAAGTGATAAGTGAAGGGAACCTGAAGGACCCGGTAAGGGAAAAGCCAATATGCTGAGTGTTAACAACCTATTTCCAGTAAGAGGGAATATCCAACACCATTTTAGGCTTCATCATCAAGGCAAATAATCCCAACAATGACCTCTCAATTTGAACAACATCCTCTTTTCCAAGTATCTTTGATAGAGATTGTAATATTGGCCTGACTTTTGCATCAAAAATATCCAATGGGAATTCTTTATCATCTGATGAAAATCACTTTGTACCTGGCTTCAAAAATAAGGTGACTTGGGTAAACTGCTGTCCTGCAAGACTATTATAAAATGTTGCCAATGATTCGCCAGTGAACTGGACATAAGACTTTGACTCAGGGTAACAAAGGGCTTGACAAACTAACTGGGATGTAACCTGAAGGACATTCTCCCCTAAACAATTCATCACGAAAAATTTGTCGGGATACAATGCAGATACTAACCAATGCACAAACCCATGAAAAATATGCGTTTTAGGGATGCATGCAGACAAAACACCAGAATTGGTCATAGCTGAATAGATGGGGCAACGTTTCTCATTCAGAAGAACTCGCCGATAAAAGGAAAATGCTCAACAGTGCATGCAATATCTCTAATGTCTTGTTAATTGTCCATGAGAGGGATATGGCTAGAAGAGCCGGATAAAGAAGACTGCTTAGCCATGGAGTATTTCAGGGTGGCAGATAATTAAATGCAGAGACAGGAAAATAGAGTGACTGGGATGACTTCGTGGAAAATTGAGAATGAAAACTGATAGGAAAAAGAAAAAAATTGAACCCTTATATAGATGGCATGAAGTTTCAAACATTAATGTTGCGTTAATGTTTGATCAAACAAGTAACGGTACCATGACGTGACAGATGAGCTGTCTCCCAGCTGGATGCAGACGTCACTACGAGGGTGATCTGGGGTAAGGAGCATCCATCAGGGTTCTGCCCCCGAAGTGGTTGTGAACCATTGATCTTGATCGGCAGGCGGTCAACGGGGTCAACTGTGGAGGCAGCCTCTCTGCTAACTTGCGGGCTATTTGTGCCCACAAGTTTCCGCCGATCTTCATTAAGTCATACTTCTTTTAATCCCGCCCGCCAATTAGCACAGGTGTTAATCGGATCAGTTGCACCCACCTTCACAAGATTCCCAAAAACATATTAATTGACTGATATTCAAAAATGAAATGATTTTCTGGCATATGAAGGATTTACATTTTGTCATATTTTCTAAATATATGTTTTTTTTTTTGTATTTTCGAAAATAGAATAAAGAAAAATGCAAATGAGCCACAACATCTGGCTCCACCTGGGGATAATTTTTTTTGCCACGAAACACTAAGAACCGCATATTAGTGCCGTCACTTTGGGCATGGAGTCAAATAATGTTTGGTGATATATGAACAATGAACAGTCTGGTATGTACAATGGTGAAATGCTGATCTTTTAGTGTTGGAAATAATGTTTCAGATACTGCCCATTCACAGGCAGCTGTACTGATTCTCCATCTAGATCTTCCAAAATGAATGTTTTATTTGACCTCACCTCAGAGATTCTACATGGACCATACCAGAAAGGGTCAAATTTACCATGCTTCCCCTTTTCTTCTCGTCTGGTGTCCCATCTCAGTACCAAATCTCCTGCTTGAAAGAGAACTTCTTTTGCTTTTCTATCAAATATAGACTTCATCTTTTCCTGATAAGTAATCAAATTATCCATGACTTTGTTTCTATTTTCACTTAACTCAATTACTTTGTTCAATCTTCTCACCAGAGCATTAGGTTCTTCTTGAGCTTCCTGAAGGAAAGAAATCACTAGTTTGGCTAGTTCAGTAGGAAATAGTGCTTGAGTTCCATAAACCAATTCATAGGGAGACTTACCAGTAGATCTTCTAGTAGTGACTTGAACTGCCCAGAGGGAAAACTTCAACTTCATATCCCAGTCCTTCTGATTTTCGGTGATTGTCTTCTTCAAGATTCCGATTAATGTATTATTTGAAGACTCTACCAATCCATTCCATTGGGGATGATATCCTTTGGAATGTGATAAAATGACATTATATGTTTGACAGAAATAAATGAAACGAGCGGAGTTGAATACCTGAGCATTATCAGTCACAATTTTGATTGGACATCCGAATCTGATGAAAATTTTCTCCTCCAGAAACTTCATCACTACTTGGTCATTTTCCTTTTGGGTGGGTATTGCTTCAACCCATTTTGTGAAGTAACCTGTGGTAGTTAGAATCCACATGAACTGTCCACTTGATGGTGGATTGATTTCTCCAATAAAATCCAATCCCCATTGCCTGAAAGGTTCTTTAATGAATACTGGGATGAGAGGTAATGGAGAAAGTTTTTTCTTTTTAGCAAACAATTGACACTTATGACAAGTCTAGAAACATCTACAAACAGGGTCGTCCAATAGAAACTTGACTTGAGAATATTATGAGTAGTGACCTTCCAGCTGTAATGACCTCCACACAGAATTTCTTGATATTCTCTGATGACTTCAATGGATTCTCCTTCAGTCAAACATAACAGTGAAATAGCAGCAGGATCCTTCCAGTATAGATTTGCTTCTACTATAACATATGGCTGATATCTGAGCTTGAGAGCTCTATATTTTGTTCTATTTAGTGAAGTTGGACAGGAAAAGAAACACAAGTAATGCACAATACCTTTATACCAATCTGAGCACAAAAATTTGTATTGAATACCTATTTTGGACTTGCTTTGACCTTCTTCATTCAACTCCATCCACTGGTGCCAACAGATTAATTCCCAGGGCTTCAAAATTTGTTTCTGTCAACAACTTCGCTATACCCTATCCCTTGACCAACTTGGTGGGTTTGATGTCCAAATCATACTCCTGGATTTTTGCTATCCATTTCTCCCTTTTTCCTTCAACATCACTTTGAACCAACACATATTTTACGGTAGAATTAGGGACATAAGCAGTTATTTGGGACTGTAACACATAAGTCCTGAAGGCTTTCAGTTGTTTGACCAAATAATATACTTGTTTCTCCAGAATATTGTAATTGAGCTCAGCATCTCTGAGAACTTTACTGAAAAATTCCACTAGCTGCTCCTTAATATCCTCATTTTTCGGAAACAACACAACAACAATAGTAGTGAGGGAACCAAATGAATACCTGAAAGGATTTTTGATAATCTGGACTAATCAGAACTAGAGCTTCCTACAGTGCCTCCTTTATTCTAGAAAATGCTTCTCTTGCTTCCTTATCCCATTTAACTTCTACATTTTTCTTCAACATATCTGTTATATTTCTCACAATCTCAGCATAATTGGGCACAAATCTCCTCAATTTTTTTTTAATTTTTAATTTAATTTAATTTAATTTAATTTTTTTTTTTTTCGCAAGAATCTTTGGATATATTTCTTTCTTTTGGGTAAAGGAATTGTCCAAATGGCTTCCACCCTTGCTGGATCAATATTTACTCGTTTTAAAACTCTGTGACCCAATGATTTACCTTCTTCTAAGGCAAATAAATATTTCTTGGGATTTAGTGACATACCAAAATTTCTGCACTTTTGAAAGGTCTTTTGCAAATGCTCCAAGTGTTCATCATCCGACGCTGAGAAAATAGTTACATCATCCAGATGTATATCTACAAACCTGTCACCAACGAACACTATGTCCATAGCTCTCTAAAATGTTGCACCTGCATTCATAAGACCAAATGGAATCCTTTCATACATGAAGGTACCCCAGGGCGTTGTGAAAGCAATTTTCTTCTTATATTCTTTTTCCACTGCTACCTTATTATACCCAGAGAATCCGTCAATCATAGACAACTTGTACGTTCCTGTCACCTTCTGTAAGAAATAATCCATTTTAGAAAAAAGATAATTATCTTTTAGAGATACTCTATTCAAATTCTTGAAGTCTACACACAAACTTATATCTCCATTCTTCTTCCTTACAAGGACCAGATTAGAAACCCAACCAGAATACCTAAGAGGGACTATAATTTTTGCCTGCAACAATTTCTTCACTTCTTTTTCAATTGGAGCTAGCAACAATGGATTGATCTGTCTAAGCTTCTATCTGTGAGGTTTGATTCCTTCCTTCAATGGAGTCTTGCGTTGAATTATTCTTTTGTCATATGTTTTCAAGTTCTCATACGACGAAGAAAACACATCCATATACTTCTTGAAAAGGTCAATGTACTTATCTTTATAATTTTTAGGAACACCTTTGAATAGTTTCACCATCTTTTGCTCCTGGTGGGTTCCCAAATTACAGTCTTCCATCTCTCCCTCTTGATGTATTTTCTTTGAATTGACAACAACATCATTAGAATCAAATAATCTTTCAAGGGGAATTAATTCCTTAGGAAGTACATTATCTTTTAATTGGATAATTTTCTTCTTACCTATTGACTGCTTCAAATTCCTTATTTCTCTTTTCGGCTCTATCTGTTCTTCTTCTTGATCTATCTCAGCATCTTCAAAATTTTCAATCATGGCCAGGAAATGATTTATTTTCTCATTATCTTCAAACACCTACCAATGTTTCACATTGTCAGGAATAGAAGGCTTGTGTTTGATTTCAATCTCATACCTCAATCTTGGATTGATAAGTGGCTTGAAGGTGCTAGTTGCTACTGCTAATGAATCTTCCAACCTATTCTCTTCTCTCGGAATAAACTGAAGATTGAAGGCTTCAATGTAATTCTCCATCAAATCCCAAACTTCATTCCTATATGATATCAACCTTGGATGCTTGGTTTGGCATTGATTTTTAATCTTCCTTATAATTAATTAAGAATCACCAAAAATGGACATACATTGAATTCCCATTTGTTTGGCAGTTTGAAGACTTAAGATCAAAGCCTTGTACTCAGCTACATTATTTGCTAAATCAAATTCTAACTTAAAATAAAAAGGCATAAGATTACCTTTTGGAGATATCGATAAGAATCCAACTCCTATGCCATCCTTTGAGTAGGCAACATCAAAATATCATTTCCAAATATTTTTTGAATACACCTCATTATGTACAATTGCTGAAGAGAGCTTATCCTCCGTGTCTTCAAAAAATTTTGCATCTTTATGCAACAAAAAACAAGAAATATCTTCTTTTTCCTGACTATAGATGGGGGAATTACCTGCATCTTTCTTTGTGGTAGTTTTCACAAATCTTGTTTCTCTGTACAATATCCTTTATTCCCTATTGAAAATAAGAATGATAGCATAAGTGAAGTCTAATTTTAAAACTCCTCCCAACTTTTCTCCCTAAGATCTTGACAAGAGCATTCCAAATATGGTTCGAATCTGCGCCAAAGATACTACCATGTCTTCGATTAGCCCAACACATTTCACCCTCTTCGAATCAAATGAGTACAGGTCCCTGTATGGTTTAGTAATCTATAAATTCAACTATTTCATAACAGAAAATGGCATAAGGTTGTGAGAAGCACCTGAATCCAACATGCAATTATGGAGGATAAAATCATGAAGAAGCAATGAAATGTAAAACGGAGGAACAAAAGAATATACTTCTTCTACGTGAGGACCAAAAGTGACTACTAGTTTTTCTTCTTGTAAATTCACAGTATCACCTATGTCTTCAACTTGTGAGAGATTAATGAATTCAACAATTTCTTTTTAGTAACCTGGTGTCTTAGCTAATTCAAGGAGAGGCACCTGAATTTTTACCTTCTCCAACCCTTTTGATAGATTGAAAACTTGAATCTGCTTGAAATTCTTCTCAGGTTCTCCATTTCTTATAGGATTTGAAATATGTTCAGGAACAGGAACAACCTTCTCCAAAATATTAGTATCAACATAATTTCTTTGGGAAGATTCAACCTGTTGCACTTATGTTCTATTTACTGGATTTACAGGTTGTTTTCCTTTATCTTCTTGTTTTACTGAGTTATTTTGTGGTGGAGTCGCTATTGGAGAAGGAAAAGAATCTTGTTGTTCACCTTCATCATCCTGCACCCTTGATCTTTTTCTAGATCTTAAATCATATTTCTTATGCAACTCACCTTGCATGAAATCTGGAAATTTCCTACAATACTCATCCATCTCATCCTGATCAAATGACACTTTTGCTTCAACATATTCTCCCTCAAATTCTCCCTCTTCTTCATCTTCTCTCATGTACATAGCAGATATTTGATCTTCGGCTTCTTTTTGATCATCTTCTGCTGACTGTGCAGGTGCTGCTTCTAGATACAGTGGGGCTTGAACTCGGTCTTGATCTCTTCTCTCCCTCTGCAAAATTGGCAGGGGTTGTTTTTTGAATTGAGGATTAAATCCTCCTCTGTTTTGTTGTGCTGGTCTTTGGGAGTTTTTACTGTCTAAATCCATATTAACTAGCTTGTTTGAAAAATTCTTGATCACCTTTTTCATATCATCAATTCTTTGATCCTGTGGTGATTATTCTTTTTCTTTTCCCTTCTCTTGAATTGACTGCTTCTCTTTAATTTTTCCAACTGCAGTCATATTAGCCTCAATCTCCAATGCATCAGTCTATATTTTTTCAAGAGTAGGGGCTCTTCTCTCTCTTAATGTAAAACTAAAATCAGCTTCAAAAGCCCCAACAAAAACTACCTTTTCTCCAACAGGAGGGGGCTTCATCTCTATAGGTAAACTATTGTACAATTTGTTGAATCTCTTTACAAACTCAGAAATGTTTTCATTAGGATTTATTTTAATTGCATTAAACTCTGTCAGTTAGTAACCATGATCTCTCTTTTCTCCCCACATCTGAGTGAATTAATTTTGTGACTCTTCCTAGTTACTAATTGAACCATTTGGTAAACCTTTGAACCATTTCCTAGCCTCTCCATTTAGAGACTACCCAAATAGTCTCATTACAACATCAAGTTGTTCTACATTTAAATTCTCAGCAAAAGTGCTGAACAAGGGTAAATGTTGTTTAGTAGTTAATTCATCTTCTCCAGTGAACCGAGGAAGTAATTTGAGGTATTCTTGAGGCATGACATTCATTGGTTGTGGAAGATTTAGAGGTGCATATCTATTCATTAAGAAAGCTGGTGCTTCCATATTTACACCTTGGTTAACCGCTCCTTGGGTGGATGAGGTTGATGAACCTGCTGTGAAAGTGAATGAAGGTGGTGAGAAGACAGATATGGGAGTGGGTTGATGAACAACGAAAAAAGAACCAACAACTATATTTGGTTGAGCTTGAGTAAAGGTAAAAGAAACAAACTCGAAAGAATGTTCTTCTAACTTGGTTTCTTGAAAATGAATGGGTGTGGAAGGAGAATCTTGTCCCAAGAAAGAGAGTTCCTTGGAAATATATTCAAAAAAAAGGTTATGAGAACTACTGCCAGGAGCAGACAATGTAGGATCAGGTGTTGAAGGGGTTTTTGGTTTCTGAGCCTTTTTAGAAATCATTTTTTTTGGATCTGACAAAGTAGGAACTTTCTGCTGCGAGGTATCTAACTTTGTGTGAGGCCTTTTGGAAGCCAAAATTCTGAAAAGAGCAAACACAACTGAATATCTTCTCCTCACTGAACAACCAGAGGAAATAGAAAGAAAACCTAGGGAAAATGAACTTCGCTTCTTCGTTCCTCGGCAAAGACCCCAACAAATGTTGTATCTCAAGAAACAATCCCTTGGTTGTGGTAAGGAATCCATGCTTAAGACATTTTATAAATGTATGTCACAAAATTATAATATCAGATGGTCTCTGTTTAACAACTTTGGAAATGAATTATTTAATACCCTCAATAATCTGATATATATAAAGCCTTCACAATGCTATTAACTGCTGATATTGAATTAAATGTAAAGAAGAATTGGAAGGGAAATTCAAAATGATATGCTAAGAAATAGAATCTATCACTTTAAATCTCAGAAGAGCTTTATGTAGAAAAAATAGTTGGAGTGAAAGAGCACACGTTATGGTTATTTAACTCTTGCTTACATATGTAAAAAAGAGACCCGCAACTACATTACTTCACTTCATTTAAAGAAGAATAAACACATAATTAAACTGGAAAAACGTATCAACATCAACAGGTGCAAGAAACTTGATATTATTTCATTAATTTCTCAGATAATTCAATACAAATTTTGCAGTTGTCCAGAGGTCCAAAACTTGGAACCCTCCTCTTTCTTTTTCATTTCTTTAAATACAATACAAAGCAGTTGTAACTACTGGAACTACTTTTAACTGCTCGAACTACCTATAACTGTGTAAACTACCTATTACATGGCAATTAAAAACTTTATTACAACATTGATCTTTTAACAAAAATATAAATAAACTAAAGCCTCAATCTATTTTATGAATCTAGATTTGATTGGCTGTCATTGTGTTCTCCGGATTTGTTGACGTGTCTTTCTGAGATGTTGAGGTGTCACCCAGTGAATCAGTCGTCCATGCTCTGTACTTCTTCCAAATTTCAATGCTGGTTTTGGGAGAATTGATAAACTTATGATATTCTAGTCTCAAGGCAGTGATCCTGTTGAAATTCGGTCGTTCTGTGAGCAAAGCCTTTACCATCCAAAGTAATTGAAAATGCCTCTGTAAGAAATTAACAACTGTAGCTACTTTTAGGATTGAGGTCTTCTCATGGGTATTATCAATCTTACTCTTTTCTAGCACTAACAGTCGCTCATAGGAATCCCATTATAGAAGACTGCCTTTGATATCCCAACATGATGGCAACCCTGATCTGGTCCTTTTGTCAAATATGTTATCAAATCTATTTACAACTTGCTTAATTTATGTTAACTTCTTCTCTACTGACATTCTGCAAGCATTTTTGACAATCAACTTATTAATCTCTAGAACACATAATGTCTTATCTTTTATTTAATTTTCCTCCAGCTCATGATCTGTCTTTGAATTGATGAGATCAATGAATTTATTTCCCCATAAAGCTCTGTTAAGAATTTTCTATTTTTCAGCCATAACCAGTTCCTGTAAATCTCTGACAATGCCCTTTTCCTCTAACACTATTGTCAAGGACTCCCAAGCTGTTTTCATGATTTCAATGATTTCATTCCATACAATATATTTTGCTTGAAACAAAGTTATGTTTCCTTTTAGCTTTTCCTTTAGACTCTTAATTTCATCATAGGCTATCTGGAAATCTGATTTATACTTATTGACTTCTCCTTCTTTGGTTTGCATTATCTTCTTCGTTGTCTCCAATTTTGTTTGAGCCTTCTTAAGATCAATTTATGCCATTTTCAACTCTGTGCTCAACTGGGAAAATCTTGCTGTTGGATCATCAGTTCCAGATGACATGACTATGGTGCAAGAATGAGAGTTAATTCGGCTTTGCAAGTTAAGTACAGACTCCTTTAACTTAGAAATATCCTCCTCTTTCTGCAACAACTGTTGTAAAAGGCTCTCTTTTTCATTCTCTACCTCTGCTACCTCTGCTGCAATTGAGTGTTCTCCATTAGGAAACTTTAATTTCTTCTTCAACACATTTATCTCTGACTCAACACTTTTTAACAACTTTCGTACAACTGATTTATCATTAGGATCCACTCCAATTCTTACAATTATCTTCTCCAACTCTTCATTCTGAGTTGAAAGAGCCCTAGAATTATCCTTTTCCAATTTTAATTGCTTGATCACCTTTACTAACATATTTTCTGCCTTATGAGCAGCCGCACTAGTTTTGGTTAGATCATTAACAATCAACTGACCTGTCTGCATATGCAAATTTACTTTGTCGACTAAAGGGATCTTCTTCACATCAACAATTATAACAGTTTTAAAACTGCTTGATGACCCTACTGTCATTTTAGATGGGTGAGAAAAAGTAATCTTAAACTTGTTCCCTCCTAATTCCATGGCAGTCAATATTCTAGTTTGGTCAGGAGTAATTTGATACTCAGCTTGAGGTTCCATACTAGTTTTCATCTTTTGATTCTTTTCTGCAATTTGAGCAAAAACTTGCTTGATCAAAGGAACTTGATCCTGATTATATCCATGTCTTGATAGTCAAGCTGGTGCTTTATGAACATCTCCTAATTTAAGGAGGAAACTAGGCTGGGTGCTTGGTATTTCTTCAGTCAATCTAGCCCTCTTCTCATCTCTCTACTCTTCATCTTCAGAATCAACAACTTTCTCTTTGCTCCTTTTGCTCAATTTTTCAGAAATGATGGGAGTCTGAATGCTAGAACTAACAGAGTCTGTAAAACTTTTATTAGCCAACTTCTCTATTTCAGGCCTACTGTCATGAATAAAAGCAAAATAACCATTTTCAATCCTTATATTAGAGATTATTTTGTGAGGATCATAGGCCCATTTCTCACCTAGTAACAATTGCATGCCTTCTAACATCGTGTTAGCTTCATTTGATGCTTGCCTCATATTGACTATGAATGGTCCCACAGACATAGGAAAATTAAACAAATGACCCTTATTCATTGGAACAAAATGTACTTGATCTACATTTAGACTCTGCCTAATAAAATCCAATGCAAACAACCTCATGGGGACAAAAATTGGAAATCTATAAGGTTCTATCCCAGCTCCATATAATCTAATTTTTGAATGATCTTCATATACAAACCAATCCCCAAATTTACAATTAGTACTTAACTGAAGAAACTCCTAAGCTTTTGGCAAGAAACAAGGAGGAGGAACCCCATTCAAAAAATTATAAGCAATTGGCATAAAATAAGCAGCAAAATAAAATACCCCTCCCTCATCTGGTTCATTTCTTATTGTATCTGACCAAAAAAATACTCACTATCTTTTCTTATTTTCATCCATAATGTTTAGCCCCAAATGTAAAAATTCTTCTACATTTTGATACAAGAATAGATAAGTGATAAGTGAAGGGAACCCGAAGGACCCGGTAAGGGACAAACTCATAAGCTGAGTGTTAACAACCTCTTTCCAGTAAGAGTGAATATCCAACACCACTTTAGGCTTCATCATCAAAGCAAATAATCCCAACACTGACTTGTCAATTTGAACAACATCCTCTTTTCCAAGTATCTTTGACAGAGATTGTAATACTGGCCTGACTTCTGCAACAAAAATCTCCAATGGGAATTATTTATCATCTGCTGAAAATCGCTTTGTATCCAGCTTCAAAAAGAAGATTACCTGGGTAAACTATTGTCCTGCAAGATTATCATAAAATGCTGCCAATGATTCGTCAGTGAACTGGACATAAGACTCTGACTCTGGGTAACAAAGGGCTCGACGAAATAACTGGTCTGTAACCTAAAGGACATTCTCCCCTAAACAATTCATCACGAAACATTTGTCGGGATACAATGTAGATACTAACCAATGCACAAACTTAGGAAAAATATGCGCTTTAGGGATGCATGTAGACAAAATACCGGGATTGGTCATAACTGAATAGATGGGGCAACATTTCTCATTCAGAAGAACTCACTGGTAAAAGGAAAAATTCTCAACAATGCATGCAGTATCTCTAACGTCTTTTTCAATGTCCATGAGAGGGATATGGCTAGAAGAGCCGGACAAAGAAGACTGCTTAGCCATGGAATATTTCAGGGTGGCAGAAAATTAAACATAGAGACAAGAAAATAGAGTGACTAGGATGACTTCATGGACAATTTAGAATGAAAATTGATAGGAAGAATAAAAAACTTGAACCGTTATATAGATGGTGTGGAGTTTCAAACATTAATGTTGAGTTAATTTTTTATCAGACAAGTAAAGGTACCATGACGTGACAGATGAGCTGTCTCCTAGCTAGATGTAGGCGTCACTGCAGGGGTGTTATGGCGTACAAAGCATTCATCGGGGTTCTGCCCCCGCAACGGTTGTGAACCGTTTATCTTGATCAGCAGGCGGTCAACGGGGTCAACTACGGAGGCACCCTCTCTGCTAACCTACGGGCTATTTAAGCCCATGAGTTTCTATTGATATTCATTAAGTCACACTTCTTTTAATCCCGCCCGTCGATTAGTACAGGTGTTAATCGGATCAGTCGGACCCACCTTCACATGATTCCAAAAACATATTAATTGACCAATATTAAAAAATGAAATGATTTTCTGACATATGAAGGATTTACATTTTTTCATATTTTGCAAATATATGTTTTTTTTTAATTTTCGAAAATAGAATAAAGAAATATGTAAATGAGCCACAACACATCCCAAACCTGATTTATATGCCCTAGGAATTATTGTCCTGCAATTTCTAGCAGAAAAACCCCCAATGGCTCTTATAGAGAAGGTTGAAGCAACCTTTGAGGAGGACTCATTCATCGAATTTTGGAAAAAAAAATGTAGGGGGTGGCCTCTCGAGGAAACTACAGAGTTTGTTAATCTTGCTCTCAAATGCACAGAATTTCGATGCAGAGACAAATAAGATATGGATACAGTTTTACTGCCAGAATTAGAGCAATTCAAAGATCTTGTTGATGCACATGCTGAGCACTGCACCTCCTGGCTACTTACATTGTCCAATTATTCAGGTGGGTTCACCCTTATGAAAAATTGTAATTAATAAATGGCCCAGAAGAAAAAATTCTTAAGGTGGATTCACCCTTAAGAAAAATTGTAGTTAAGAAATTGGCCCAGAGGTAGAAATTATTGAGGTGGGTTCCTTTTCAAAATTTCAAACATCCGGGCAGAGACTGAAGCGAGAATACGATTTGTGCCTTGGATCTCTTCTCTTCTTGGAAGGTTTTGTCCTAAATATGAGTCTTGTTTTAGACTCGAACGTAGACATAAAATGAAAGCCGTGGAGTTCCAAATCCCCTATCTCAAATCTCTCACCACAGAAACATCCAAATTATCTTTGTTTCAACTGTATAGTAGGATTCCATGTACATAGTTTGTACAATATCCTTTCAGAGTGCTCTTATAAAATCTAAATAAGTTACTCTTTTGCCAATTTTAAGTCTTTATTATGTCCACTGTTATATCTTTTATTCAAATGGAACAGGTCCTGTTAAAATATGACGTGCAATTCATGTTCTAAGTAAAACATCATTCACTCTATTGCCTGATATGCAAGCCAGGTTTTAAAGAATATACAATATATATTCCAATTGTGTGTGTATATATATAACGCTACAGAACTAAAACATATGCTTTACTTTGGATCATTGCTGAAGTGCCAAAATTATTTCATTAAGCTTCTCTGGGTGTCATTGACAGTAAAATTAGGGTGTTTTATTGACTACCAATTCCACCTTCGCATCAGCAATACAGATTAGTGATCCCGTGTTAATCGATCGAGTTGTTTATGAATTGAAGAATTTAGATGGAATAGTTGAGGATACTATCGAGGAGTTGATGGATGTTGTAGCTCTAGAAGATCTGAAAGGTATGTTTATATGCCCTCATATTGGAGTGGCTCTTGCAACATTGACAAAGCTCAAAAGTAAGGGTATTATTGGGCTTAATGATAAGACCGATGTTGTCAGTACTTCTTATGGGCTGAAGTTTACATAATCCAATATTGACTATCACTCAAAAGCTATTCTTGACATGAAATGCGAATATGCAAACCCTCCTTGATAGGTATGACTCTTGCTCAATTATATTCACTATTTTATTGGTTTGTAGAGTTTTCTTCGCCATTTGAGCTTAGATAGGTTCTTTTCCATTTCATAGAGTGCAAAGTTTTCTTTGCCATTAGAGCTTGGACGTGTTCTTCTCCATATCAGTGACTCTAGCCTCAATATTTGAAGTAGTGTGGAGACAATCCAAAATGATGCATGCTGATATGAAACCCGTTGCATCAATTTTACAAACAAAATTGAAATAAATCACAATAGAGGGCTGAGAAATGAAGAGGATCTCAGTGTAATCCAAACAGATGTAAACCCAATTCAATTTAGGGAAAAAAATGACACCCCTTTCAATAAAGGGGCAGATATCAATGAAATCCACACAGATGTAAATGAATCCCAATTGAGGGAGAACAAACTACACCCACTTCAATAAAAGGAAATAAACACAACCAATCTTAGTGCACTCAAAACAATTGAGAGCACTGGACCTATAAAATTACTTATGATACTATTTAACACAACATTCAATAATTGTCTAGGGCACTGGACCTTCCGAGCCCTCTAGTTTTCATCCTCTACCAGAGTTCGACTCTTCCCCATATCCTGAAACCATGAGCACGTCCTCCTGTGCTTCCAAACCACGCTAATAGACAAACCACAACCCCAACCTCCATTACCCTCAGGACCAAGCTCTATGCTACCATAATAACACACAGACTCTTCTCATCCACTCTTCCCTTGACCTCCAAAGCACCCAAAAACAGATAGTGGGCTGCAAGCATGGCGATCAGGCTAAACAAAAAAAACCTCACATGGTCCCCACAACCTTCAGAAGCCATATCCTGCTCAATCTGAGGCTCAACTATATCAAATACAGAATCCCAATCCTTTCTCATGACGCCGAATGAGATTAAATACTTTGGATTTGGAAACGATTACTAATAGAGAATGAAGGTGACACAAAGTATTTTCCAGTCAGAATTTGTTTAGTCAAAATCATATTGGACTGGTCTGTTAGGTGGAATCCATCCCAGATGATATAAGAGGTAGGGTTTGAACAAGAGCCCATTGTCACAGAATTTCCGTTCACAATGCCCGTGAGTCCACATTGTGCACACGAGGTGAAGTTACATTTTCCTCCAACTCCCCAACAAGCTTGACTGGTGGCCTTGAATCCATAAGTATAAGGGTTGGCCAAGAAATAGTAGACTATGTCATATTGATTGACATAGACAATGTCGGTTCCCGGGAGTTGCTTGCGCAGAAGAGCGAGTTGTTCTTGAAGTTGTATTTTATAATTTGTATGAAATTGAGCATCCGTATTTATCAAAATCGTTGGGTGCGCGACTGAAGTAACTTAGCCAAAATGGTCTGCAGCCTTAACGCAAAAATTTCTTTAGAATAATTTTCTGCGCCCCTTGATCATGCAGCTCCTGGACAATCACTGCAACAAACTTGGCAACCTTGGGAAAAACGCTCTTCTTGACTTGGACAGGTGAGAGTTTAAGGATTTTTTATGCATTGTAGATGGTGTCGAGAACCTGTTGCTTGAATATTTTGAACTCAAGAACCACAAGATGTAGAAATTTGCTGAATAATGATTAATTATCCACCGAGACTATCCTGGTCACATACTATTTGAACTTCATACACAACACATAATCTCTTCCACTCAGATCAACTCAGATCATCACACATGCGGAAATAAAATCAAGCGATAACACATCAAATCATCATACACATTAACACAGTATGTATGGGGAAAGTTTATAGCTGAAAACCCCACAGCTATTGTGTATATTATAATGGAGAAATCAAGTAACAAACTCAGTACAATACTCCTCACAAGTACTCAGTACTTTCTCATAAAGTTACTCACAATCTAGCTCAGTTTTGAACAGGTTACTGGTTCAAAACTCACCGCCAATTGCCTTGCCTCTATTGCGTGTTTCAATGCTATAGGATGGCCTCTTTATATAGATAAACCACCAGCCTGAACTGCGCAATCCTCATGGGCTTACTCCACCTATCTGTGTGTTGCAAATAGCAACAGTATAGTCACAACTGATAGCTAACTCTACCCTTTCATCTACCTCTTTCATTGGTCTCCACTAAACTGATCATACACTGTAGTGAACTGATGTGTTCTTGAGTTGAATAATGAGTTACTAATTAATGAATTAAATAATATTTAATTCACTCCACTCATAACTAATTGATTAGCTAGTTAAACTAATCTCAACTAGTTCAACTAAAATAAACAGAACACAACTCCACTAGCCGTCTCATTAACTCCACCAAACTTCTGCCACTGAAGTCCTAACTGAAGTCAACCATGCATGATGCCATCAAACCCTTGGGAATAGCGTAATTCCTCTGTCAGATGCATGAGCCACTTCTGTAGCTCGAACTGAAGTGCTCCAAGAGAGTAAACTGCTGTTTAGAGTTCAAATATTATTAAGGGTAAATAATATTTGACTTCCCTATTTTTAGGAGAGGCAGTCTAAAAATAGCCTTCGACCTCTTCGACCTAAAAAATAGAGTCTCATCTATTTTTACCAACATGACCAATGCTCCAAGAATCTCAAACTGGAATCCCCGAACCATGCTCCATATGTCTAAAAATAGACATAGTCTAAAAATGGATTTTGCGCCAGAATTTGCCTGCGGGCCCACTTAGTGAAGGCGACTTCATTTCACTAAGCTCCATCATCTTGCTGCATTTTCAACACTCCCTCTCAGCAAGATATGGATTATCTACAACCCCTATCCTGCCTCTGTGGAATTCAAACTTGCTCCTGGTGAGCGCCTTCGTCAGGATGTCGGCATCCTGATCCTCCGTGGGAACATATGAAAGCATCATGATTCTCCGCTGAACACAATCTCTGATATGATGGTACCTGATGTCGATGTGTTTGGACCTATCATGAAATACTGGATTAGCCGAGAGGTTAATGCAACTCTGGTTATCATAGTAGATCACTATAGGCTCCAAATGCAACCTGAACAATCCTGCGAGGATCTTCCTCATCCAAATAGCCTCGCATGCAGCCAAGCTAGCTTCCATGTACTCGGCCTCTGCTGAACTGAGTGCCACGACTTCTCGCTTCCGCTGTACCAAGAAACTCATTGCCGACCCAATGTCAAAACTCCCGCATGTGCTCTTCCATCCGTTGACCCTTCACTCCACCGCACGCGAGGCTTACGACAGCTTCGCTCCATCCTCCCGTTCGTACCATGCATCATATCCCGATGTGCTCTAATATAGCGCAATACATGCTTGCCTCGCTTCCAAAAGAGCTTGGTAGGCTTAACCATAGCTTCTATGAAGCCGGTTAATCAGATAGCATATATCGCGGTCGTGTATCGACTTGATGATACATGGTGCCATTCACCAATCGTCGATGTATATGGCATCCACTACCTCCGCCGAAGTAGCATCTCCCTTCCTCCAACCTCCAGGAAGAGGGGTATCAACAGGCTTGCAGCCTTGCATGTTGAACCTCTCCAGAATCTCCCGGGCATACTCGCCCTGAGAAACAAACAGTCCTCCACTGCGCTGCCAAATCTCCAATCCCAGGAAATAATGAAGGATGCCCAGGTCCTTCATCTCAAACTCTCGCGCAAGATCCTCCTTGCATGAAAGTATCAACTGCTCGTCGCCAGTCAAAATCAGATCATCTACATACAGTACGATGATCAATAGCTTCCCCTCCACCACAATCTGGTACAGGTTTGGATCCGCCTCACTCTTGGAGAATCCAAGCCCGGTGAAGTAGCTGTTTATCCGAGTGTACCAAGCATGAGGTGCTTGCTTCAGCCCGTACAGTGCTCTCTTGAGTCGGCACACATGCGACTCACTGCTGAAGATCTCAAAACCTTCAGGCTGCTCTATGTACACCTCTTCCTCAATAACTCCATTGAGGAACGCAGTCTTCATATCCATCTGATGAATGTGCCACCCCATCTGCGCTGAGAGAGCAAGGATCGTCCGTATGGAAGAGTACCTTGCGACAGGTGCAAAAGTCTCCTCATAGTCAATCCCCTCGATCTGTGAGAAGCCACGGGCGACAAATCTCGCCTTGTACTTCTCCACACTCCCGTCAGCCGCCTGCTTCACCTTGTAGATCCATCGCGAACCTCCAACTGATTTCCCAACCGGTCTTGGGACAATCTCCCATGCACTGTTCCTGATGATCGAATCATATTCTTCGATCATGGCATCAACCCATGCGGGTTCCTCCACAGCTTCCTCAAAAGAGGATGGCTCCGTCACAACACATTGACTCACAAGAGCCATGTATCCAATGTACCGATCCGGTGACTGTCTCTGTCTGCGCTGTGCTGTAGGTGGTCCTACAACCTTCTCTGCATCCCGAGCCAGTCGCTCAGCTTCTGTAGTGCGCATGCGCCCTCTGATGGTTGGCGCTGCCCGGGTGGTTTCTTCCACCTCCTGAACCTCCTCTTGTGGCTGATCCACATCCGGAAGCTCCTCCTTAGGAACTAACAGCTCCTCATCTGCATGCAAGTGTAGCTCCCTCTCAAGCGAACACTGCATGGCTTTCTCCTCCCGAAATTTTATATCCCGTCGCACAACAGTCTTGCGACTGTCTGACAAATACACCCGATAGTTGTGAGGTGTATCAGTGTACCCCACAAATATTCCAACCTCAGCAGTTGGATCCAGCTTCCTTCTCGCATCCTTCATCACATGCATGTAGACAGGAGAACCAAAACCGCAAATGGGAAATATCAGGCCTCTTGCCAGAATAAGCCTCCTCCGGTGTACTCATGCCAAGAACCTTGTGAGGACAACGGTTCTGCACATACACTGCTGTATTGCATGCCTCAGCCCACAAGTGAAGGGGTAGGCCCTGATCCTGCAACATCGCCCGTGCAGCACCCACGATCGTTCTGTTCTTCCGCTCAGCCACCTCGTTCTGCTGTGGGTTATGGGGTGCGATGAGCTCTCTCCGAATCCCTTCTGCGCTGCAGAACTCCTTGAATTCAGCCGAGATGAATTCACCACCGTTATCACTCCTTAGAGCAATCACCTTCTTCCCCGACTCCCTCTCGACCAGTGCTTTAAACTCACAGAACTTCGCGAATGTATCGCTCTTCTTCTGCATGAAGAAGATCCAGCACTTTCGAGAGAAATCATCAACAAAGATCACATAATACTTGTGCTTTGCTGTCAAAGCAACTGAGAAAGGACCACACACGTCCGTGTGAACTCTCTCAAGGATCGTCGTGGCGCGACTATCCTTCTCGTGAAAGGTGGCTTTCACATACTTCCCTAAAGTACACCCCTTGCACTGATCTGACTGCGCAAGGGTGCCCTTAGGAAGCCCAGTAGAAATCTGCTGCAAAATCTTCAAAGCTCCATGGTGAAGGTGGCCCAATCTCCTGTGCCACAGTTCGCCCTCATCATCTCGGCTCACCACTTCTCCCGCCTTGCATGCCATTGCTGCGCAGCCATCTACTTGCAACTGATAAAGGTTCTTGGTTCGAACCCCTATCTTCCGGGTCTCTCCAGTAGTCTTACTGCGCAGGAAGGCTTTTCCTTCGCCGAAGACCACATCATACCCCTTATCCTCCAACATCGCCACAGAAATCAGGTTCTTCTTCAATCCAGGTACATGCATGACATCCTTCAAGACAAATGGTTTACCAGACTCCCTCTGAAAGGATATGGTACCGATACCAGTCTCACTGTATCTACCATCATCGCCCATCTCGATGTGCACACCCAAATCTTTGTCCTCCAGATCTGAGAACAACTCCCGATCTCCCGTCATATGAAATGACGCACCGCTGTCCAAGAACCACACCGATCCCAGTACACTTGAAACCAAGCATGCAATCAGTGAAAAGTCAAGCTCGAACTGTGAAGCCAAAGCTTCTCCATCTGCAGATCTTCCCGCTTGCTTGTTCTTCTTCTTCTTTGGACACTTGGTAGCATAATGTCCGTGATCATGGCAGTGAAAACACTTCACTTTCGCCATATCCTGCTTCTTGCCCTTTGCACCAGAATGAGAGGTTTTCTTACCCTTCCCTTTCTTTGCTTTGGCAACCAAAGCGCAGTTTTCTTCATCAGCTCCCTTCGATGAAGATCCATCTCGAGTAGTCCTCCTTATCTCCTCCTGCATGAGATCCGCCCAAAGGCGCTCCCATCCCGACAGCTTCTCCCGACCATTGACACTATCTTGATATGAGTGCCAAGCCTTCGAAAGACCAAGGAGAGCCAGGTCAACCATGTCCTCGTCTTCGACAGTCACCCCCACACTTCCCAGCTCATCTCTGCACTGAGTGAACTTCGTGAGGTATTTGGCGATACTGTCGCCCTTCTCCATCTTGATGTTCCCGAGCTTATCTTTGAGCGCCAGCTTCCTTTGGTCGCTCTTACTCTGGAATAGATCCGTCAAAGCTTTCCACATTAAATATGGAGAAGCCTTTCCATGCAGGCTGGATACAATATGATCCTCGACGCCCTCCAACAGGATCCTTCGACATTTCGCCATCTTCTTTTGCCATGCTTCGACTTCAGTAGGATCAGTGGGCTTTTGGACATCCGTATCTACGAACTCCTTCAGACCATTATCTTCTAATACTGCCTCCATGCGATCCTTCCATGAAACATAATTCGAACTGCCTTCAAGAGCATATTCGAGTCGCAAACCGTTGAAAGACATTTTCAACACTGGCACCAAGAAAACAAAACTGCTGCAAAACTTCGAATTCCACCTCAAAGCTCAACCGCTCTAGATCTGTGAGAACAAATTATTTCTAGCACAGAGATTGACTGCAAGGGGCGTTTACTGGATATATCACCTTTCAAATAAAGGATGGATCCAGAGGCTACCTGGCCCGCATGCAGACTCTGTCTACCGAAATAAGTTTGTAATCACTGTGATGATCAATCTCTGCTTCAATAGCTCCGATACCATGTAGAAATTTGCTCAATAATGATTAATTATCCACCGAGACTATCCTGATCACATACAATTCGAATTTATATGCAACACATAATCTCTTCCACTCAGATCATCAAACATGCGGAAATAAAATCAAGCGATAACACATCAAATCATCATACACATTAACACAGTATGTATGGGGAAAGCTTATAGCTGAAAACCCCGCAGCTATTGGGTATATTATAATGGAGAAATCAAGTAACAAACTCAGTACAATACTCCTCACAAGTACTCAGTACTTTCTCATACAGTTACTCACAATCTAGCTCAGTTTTGAACAGGTTACTGGTTCAAAACTCACCGCCAATTGCCTTGCCTCTATTGTGTGTTTCAATGCTATGGGATGGCCTCTTTATATAGATAAACCAACAGCCTGAACTGCGCAATCCTCATGGGCTTACTCCACCTATCTGTGTGTTGCAAATAGCAACAGTATAGTCACAACTGATAGCTAACTCCACCCTTTCATCTACCTCTTTCACTGGTCTCCATTGAACTGATCATGCACTGTAGTGAACCGATGTGTTCTTGAGTTGAATAATGAGTTACTAATTAATGAATTAAATAATATTTAATTCACTCCACTCATAACTAATTGATTAGCTAGTTAAACTAATCTCAATCAGTTCAACTAAAATAAACAGAACACAACTCCACTATCTGTCTCATTAACTCCTCCAAACTTCTGCCACTGAAGTCCAACCGAAGTCAACCATGCATGATGCCATCAAACCCTTGGGAACCACGTGATTCCTCTGTCAGATGCATGAGCCACTTCTGTAGCTCGAACTGAAGTGCTCCAAGAGAGTAAACTGTTGTTTATAGTCTAAATATTATTAAGGGTAAATAATATTTGACTTCCCTGTTTTAAGGAGAGGCAGTCTAAAAATAGACTTCGACCTCTTTGACCTCAAAAATAGAGTCTCATCTATTTTTACCAACATGACACATACTTCAAGAAACTCAAACTGGAATCCCCGAACCATGCTCCATATGTCTAAAAATAGACATAGTCTAAAAATAGATTTTGCGCCAGAATTTTCCTGCGGGCCCACTTAGTGAAGACGACTTCATTTCACTAAGCTCCATCATCTTGCTGCATTTTCAACACAAGAGATATGGGACAGAGGGGGTAAAATCTACCTATGTTTGTCGAATAAAATACTAAAATAAGCGAAATTTTTTTCTCCATGTCAAAGGTTTTTACCCCAATCGACCGTGAACTGTAATACCTTTACATCACTACAATATGGTTACCTTTCGTTATGGTGGAGAGAATGCTTCCCATACGTATAACAGAGCATGGTTGAGGATAAAATATGGTTAAACCGTCATAGGTATGGAGGATGGCATGAGTACAAAACCGTTTCAGGCAGGTATGCAAATGGAAAATTTCCATTAGTTGGAAAGATGAACACTTGGAAAAATTTAATTCATTGGAAGGGAAAAAATCAAGCTCTCTCATTGGCTAGAGTGAACAGTGTTTTCCCACCCCAAGCCAGCAAAGAAAACACCTATCGATGTAAATATCTAATGCGTGACCACAAAAGTAGGTCAATGGAATTGTTGGGGTACAATGATTTCAATACAAAGTGAGAGCACTAAAATAGAATTAAAAAAGTAAAGGTGTGAATGAAATCTAAAATATGTGAAAAGCAAAAATCAAACTCCATTTATGGAATATACTCTGAGAGAAAGTGAAATACAATATAGGCATATATAGAGTGTGGAAAATAATTTATGAGCCATGTCTTGCATAGTCTGATAGATCCATATATGTTCTAATATCCAAGGTCGAATCAAAGAAGATTAAGATAGAGGATTGCACTAAAGGATCATAAGAATAAGAGTGGGATGATTTAATGTGTTGTTGTCTAGAGGAAGAGGCATGTTGTTGAGGACTTAATGATCTTTATGGACTATAGGTGGGAGGTTTGGATTGGATAAGTTTTTGAGGTCTTTGTGAAGTGTGGGTATTACTCCAAGGAGGTACTAATTATGATTGGGACCTAGATAACTATTTTCCTATCTTCTAGTGCTTTGAGTGGAAGGGAGCCTCATAACGAAAGAAGTGATATTTTGAGTGGAAGCTAACTGGGGAGGTAATGGAAGAAAGTAATAACGGATATGGGATATCTCCTAGATGTAAAGGTATAAGCATCTATGATCCAAAATCTAAATAAACTTGAGAGGGTTTGGGGCTCTCTAAATAATAAATGGAATTTCCCTATAATCTCGTAGTAAATGGGGTACTGAAAGATAAAGTGCTCGTTAGTCTCAACCTCTTGAAGGTGGAAAAGTTAGCATATTCCTTTTGATTTTTCAATATGGTGTTTAGTCATTATTGAATCCTATGATATCCTACTTTGAACTAGCCTAAAAGGACTCATAGAATGTGCATCCAACGACGAAGAGTGAATTATGTTCGAATAATCAATCTATCTCTTATTTCGAAAAAGTGCTCAACATGGAACACTATTTTTGGGCATACCCCACTAGGCGGGGGGGTTAACCCAAGTGATCTAGATAAACTGTCAATATATGTCACCCATGATAAAATGTTTCAACTCTTATATTAGTATTGGGTTCTATAATGCCTCCTAAAAATAATTCCACACCCATTAAGCCCTCTGAAATATCTACTATGACACATGAAGAGGAAGAATTGCAGTATGAGATATCAAAATTACGGTACCAAGTGCAACAAATTTCGATCTTACAAAGAGCAATCAAATATGACATAGATGGTTTAAAAAAAAAATGGAGGCTAAGTTGGACGGTTTGAAGGATCAAATGAAAGCTAATATGGATGATAAAGTAGTGGAAGATCACATCGAGCATCAACAACAAGTTTTCCAACTCTCAAAGGATAACGTAACTTTGGTGTAGAATCGAATAAAACAACAAGAAAATCAACATCGCAGCGAAAGAAGTTTTGAAGCAATCACAGAAACAAAAAACTCAACAACTACCAAATCGATCAGTTTCAGAGTATCTCAGCGAGTGGAAGAACTTATGCATTGAATATTCCACATGGGAGGATGATAATTTTATACAAAAGCATTCATAAATAATCAAGTGTTGAGGGCAACACTTGTTTGAAGGAGAGGGGAATGTTAGGTCCCTATAATACTAGTTTATCCCCTTATTGTTGTTATTGTAGCCCCCTTACTATTATTGTTGTACCCATTTAGCCCCCATATTGTTATTATTGTGCCCGATAATTATTATTGTTAGGTTGGCTAGGATTATATTGTGATCCCATGGAATCCTATATATAGAAAGGAGGTTTTTTCATTTGTATCATCCAAGAATTGTTCATTTATGTAATGTAAAAAAGGTTTCCCCCTCGAAGTGGCTGATTTCTAAGGCGTTGATCTCTCTTTTCTTCTATTTTTGGAGCTGGTTTCATAACAGAAGTTAGTTAGATCATATCTTCGATATAAGAATAGATGTTTCAGATACTCCCTTCAAAACCCTCCTGGAAATTCATGTTTAGGATGTATTTGTGGAGCAGTCATCACCAATTTTAAGATGCTATGAAATCAAGTTTGATCAATTTTCATAGTTGTTCGTTACGCAATTTCGTGTTTAGTGTTATGTTCAAGGATGGAATTTGGTGTTGATCTCCATTGCTAAGGATAGTTTTTGCTTTCTGAAGAAAGCATATTATAATTTACACCTTCCGACAAGGATGATTGAAGTTTAGTGGGCAAATTGTTATAATTCGCTAACTTTCAAGGACGTAAGATAACCTCGATAATTATAATGACATCTTGTTTTTGAAACACTATAGTTATTGATATTATCAATATTTTGAGAAAATTAAATTGTATATATTGCTACCAAATACAAATACAAGATATCCTGAAATATGATGTGTCATTTATCCAAAGGGTATATTACAAATTTCTCTGAGCAACACGTAGATTCAAGAGGAAATGAGTATAGGAAATATACATGGTGAACTGTTGTGCTTGAAGGAGGATCAATTGATGAATAAAAAATTCAACGTTCCTGGTGTTGTAACACATGATGTGCACCAAGAAGAGTTTGACTAAACTATGCTATTTAAAATAAAATGACAACCATTGAGCCATCGATAGTTTGAATTTTATGGTTATCAATTCCTTATTATGTATAACACATATTGATGAAATTGGACAACCTTCTTTCAACATTAACTCCTAAGTATGATATAAAAAAGGCTCTTTGGTAACAGAAATAGTTGACATCCCACGAGCTTCATTAAAGAGAAGTATAGGTCGCAAAAGTTTGCTTATAATAAAGAGAGGCACACTGGGAAATGGTTACAGTTGTATGTTTTTAACAAATTTTCTCCCACTATGAAATTTTTCAAATGCTTTCTCTGAAGCTATTACTTAAAGGTTCCTATAGGAAGATATATCCTAGGTTCAAGAAGACATATCATGTTTTCCGAATCACTCTACATTGATTATAAAGGACAAGAGGCATCAACAAGGAGTGAGCCACCCTACTCACATGAAAATAAAAGGTGTGCATGTTGTAAAAACATCAACGTATATTTAAATTAGATTGTCCACATCTGCAAACTTGACAACACAAAAAGAACAAGTGTTATATGAGGAACAATTCCCAAGAAATGGTTTCCATAAACCATAATTTTATAGATGTATGGTTAGGATTGTTCCCAACCCATCTCATTCAAAAATTACGTATCAACATGCAAGCCCCCGAGAGCAGTTCTTGGTTTTGGTGAAAATTGTTGTCAGATGCAAGCAAGTATGGAATACATGGCCCACAAAACATCAATGTTCAATATTGCGCGTACATGTGTCTTGTTGTCGAACTCACATGAATCCCTTGTAAATTTTATGTGTTATCAAAATTTCCTACTATGACCATGTGACCACGCATTATTCATCGCTCATTATCATTTATGTTCCACCATAAAAAGAGCCCAAAGGTATTTTTTAAAATTTGTAAAGGGAGAGTGGTTGTGTGAATTGCACAATTTTATGGATCAAGTGAGGGAAAATAATTGTGGGAACTACGCATTGCATTGTCCTAACAATGAAGGGTACATCCTGAGGCTTGAAACTACGCAGTGATTGGGAGAGATTGTACATTGCACAATATTAGTGGCCAAGGTAGAAAACCACATCCTGGTATTGTGCAATGTGAAATTGGTCCAACCTGTACTGCACATTGCATAGTCTCAGAGGCCAAGCTCTAGGCTTGAGCCTCAGTCTTGCATAATGCACAATTGGCAAGATGAAACTTGGCCAGGGGAAATGCAATTCTTCCTGGTGAAAGTGTGGAAAATAAGTAGATCTAAGTGAGAGGTGAGTTGAAGTGCAGATTTGACTAAGTATGTATGGATCAATGTGAACCAAGTGCATAAACTCGATAAACAAAGGGAAAATGAATTATGTGAGGAGAGTCGCTGAAACGACGACCATTGATGCAAAAACAAGAAAAATGATGCAACACTTATGAAAGGAAAATAAAAAATTGAAAAAGCACTTCTACAAGCTAATATAATTTAAAACACCAACAACCATGAAGAGAAACAAGAAAAACAATGCTCACAGAGGCGAAACAACAAAAAGCGATAGAAAAAGTGGTCAAAGATGAAAAAAAAATGACCTGCAAAAGAGACACAAACTCCACCGAAGGTACCTTGATCTCCTTGGGAATTCTAGAGCTCCAAATTTGAATGTAAAAATAAGTTCTAGAGGTACCAATTAAATAGAATTGAGCATATTAGGGTCTATGACGTGCATGCCTAAAATCAAGGAAAAAACGACACTTGGCGGAAATTTATAAAAATAAAAAATATGCCACCTTATGGAAACTAATAATGAATCTCTATTTTATAGGGATGGTTTTTCCCTTTTTTATATATTTTTTAATTTTTTGGGAAACTTTCCATGCACAATGCGGAGAAAGATTACGCAATTTTGGGGAATTGGGCAACTTTCCGGCTGAGTGCATTGTGCATTTTTTGAGCCGAAGGGATGGATTGCGCAATTTATGGGCTTAGTGTTGGGATTCCATCCACGAATCTGCAATTTCTGAGCTCAAGGAAGACCTTTCAGTCTGGATTATGCAATTCCAACCATCAAGGCTAGCTTGCCCTCATGGATTGCGCAGTTTCTGGAGGCAAGCCCAAAACTGCTGTAAGGCCAAGTCAGAAGGTCAGCTTGTGGCTAAAAATATCAACTAAGTATGAAAATAAGAAAACACAAGCATCGATGAAAAGAGCAAGTCTTGATAAAATCATGAATTGTTTATGACAGTACAAGATAAGTCCCTGTGGGTAGAAGGAAGGCTCCAAAATCAAAGCATAGGTAAAATTTTGGAGGGTGGTTGTAGCTGCTACAATAATTTCATTAAGTTTTGAACTGATTCTTGAGGGTTACAAGAATGAGTGACTAGATGTATATTACCACCTATGGTCTTCATTTTGGGTGTTCTTGTTCTGGGTCTTAAAATGGAAATCCGTGCATTCTTTTACGATAAATTTATTCCAGAAAAATAGGAGTTGATTGAGATGCAAGCAAAAATTTTCAGGCCATATTTTGTATATTTTCCTGGTTCTCCGATTTATGTTACTTATTTTTCAGGTGAGGGTTTTTGCTGTTCAGAATATTCTCCAATCCATGATACACAAAATTCATAGGAGGAGGATTTTGTTGTATATTTTCAAGAAGATTTTATCACAGACAAGCACGAAAAATATCGCCAACAACAACCTCTTTAGGAAGAGCATAAAGTTGAAGATTCAAGAAGTTTCTATGGTTTCCCAGTGCAAAAATCTTCTTGTAAGGAAACTATTCAAGAAAAGGAGGTAATTGCAATTTTTTCTCACCAATTTTATGACCCAATAGTTGACTACATGTCATCTTTGTTTGGTCAACAATAAGTATCAATTCTGGGGAATGTATTAAATATTTTACCAAAAAATTTCATATGGTGCACGGTTGTTTTTAATTATGAATTTCAGAAGCACAAATGCATTAGGTCCAATACCCAAAGGCTGGCTTGGTACCGCTAGAAGGATGATTTCACTTGAGTATATTTAATATTGTATATAAGAAAGAGTTGTATATAAATAATCTCAGAAGTTGAGCATTTACTTTTCAAGTTTAATTTGTTTGTTTTAGTTAATAGAAGGAAGAATAAAAGTTTGGAAAACAGAGACTTCAGGGAGATTGGATTTTTTAGAGATTTCAGATTGGGATCAATATAATTTTATTTTGAATCCATGCCAAATAGAGGCTACTGGCCTGCAGTTCTCATCACTTTACAAACAAATCACTGTCTCCAGTCAGAGCCAATATTTTGCAACTAGAATGTACATAATTGGAGGCGATCTTAAACCAAAAATCAAAACCATAGTTGCAAGTGTTGTTTTCCCTTCTATGTGTATTATTTCATTTTTGTTTTTGTCTCTTTGGAATGGTGTATGATGCAACGAGTTGTTTCAATTGAGAATAATGGATCTACTTACTTGTACACATGTGATTTAAATTTGAAACCCTTAATGAGAACTCCACGTTCCAAAAATTCACTCACAGACTCCTTTTGTTCACATTTTTTTCTAGAGAGTTGAGGTCGAGATTCTTAATTGCCTATGCTGAAACTATGTCTCCTTTATTTTCTTCTACCCCACATCTTTATTTTAAGGCCTCTACAACTCTCATTTTTTCTGGCCATTCTGGTTTTGAAGGATGGGTTTTTGAATTATATAATTCATTACTACTATCATGGCCTGTTCCTCCGACCACTAATTTTCACTATTTTTATCAATCTTTAGATGTCCTGGGCACCAGTTCCCTCACAGCTAGGAATTGTCTCCTGGGAAACAACATCAAATTTGGGTCGTTGCGAGGGAAAAGATTATATTTTTTTTCCCTGGTTTTGATTAAGTTTCAAACTGATTCTTGAGGGTGACAAGAACCGATGACTGGCTGTATATTATCACCTGTGGTCTTCACTTTGGGTGTTATTTTTCTAGGTTTTAAGATGGAAATCCCTGCAATTTTTAATTATTTATTTTTAATTAATTAATTAATTATTATTATTTTATTATTTTTATTATTTATTTATTTTCTGATAAGTTGATTCAAGAAAAGGAAGAGTTGATTGAGCTACAAACAAACCCTTGAAGGTCATATTTTGTATGATTTTTTGGTGCTCCCATTTATGATACTTATTTTTGAGATGCAGGTTTTGGTTGTTCAAAATATTCTCCAATATATGATATACACAGGTCATAGGAGGAAGACTTTCTTGCAAAATTTCAATAATATTTTCTCACAAACAAGCAGGAATAAGATGGCAAACAAAATCCTCTTTAACAAGAGCCTAAATTTGAAGAGCCAAGCAGTGCCCGTGGCTACCCTATGCGAAAATATTCATGTTAGGAAACTATTGAAGAAAAGGAGGCAACTACAAATTTTTCTCACTAATTTTATGACCTAATAGCTAACTACATGACATATTTATTTGGTCAGCAACATGTATCAATTATGGGGCATGTATTAAATATTTTACATGAAAATTTCATATGGTGCATGGTTGTTTTTAATTCTGAATTTCAAAAGAATAAAGGCATTAGGTCTAGTACCCAAACGTTGGCCTGGTACCACAGAAAGACTAATTTCACTTGAGTGAATTCCATACTGTATATAAGCAAGAGCTATATATAAATAAGCTCAAAAGATGAGCATTTACTTTTTAAATTGTTTTATTTTAGTTGACAGAAGGAAGAATACAAGTCAAGAAAATAGAGACTTCAAAGAGATTATATTTTTCAGAGATTTCAGATTGGGATCAATTTCAGTTTATTTTGACTCCATGCCCAACAGAGGCTATTGGCCTACAATTATCAACACTTTGCCGACAAAGCACTATCCCCAATTTGAGCCAATATTTTGTAGCTAGAACATGCATAGTAAAAAAAATTTAAGAAAAATTGGAGTCAAACTTAGATCAATAATCAAAACTAGAGGCAACAAATTCATTGGGAATCATGACATATTTATGTTTTTATTTGTGAAAAATTGAATTTGAATTTGGGGGTAAGTTTTGTCTTTTTCCTTTTTACAAGAAATTCTATGCTCTCAGGGTTCTTATGTAAGAAAAAATTATAGTATTTTTTGACTCTTATCCTATCCCCCAAGTCGATATTTCCTAATTACAAGCCAAACACAAGTTATTTACTAATCGATAGTTATAGTCCACCTGACTACTGCCCACACAAGGCATGAAATGGAGGAGGGGACCATGATCAAGATGGATTCTATAATATTGTTGCTTAACTCATTGGATAGAGATGAGACCATTGGTGCAAATGAACACCAATATGGATGAATTCCACTATATGTATGGCACATGAATATTAAGAATATTAGGTTACTTTTTATTATCATTGACAAGAGAAATTTGTGTGGTTCTCTTAATGCACTAGTTGGCTATTGCAACATTGCAATGGTGGATGATTTAGAATATACTGAAGGTGTTAGGATGATGGAAAATTAGAACTTTAGCAATACTATTTTTGAGGTCTGTCAAATTTAAAGGACATGATCAAGGGCTTGGAACAATGAAAAAGGCAGAAGATGAAGTCTTCACTATTCTTTCTGATATGGCACATGGAAAATCAAAGTCGCCACTTACAATGCCACCCAATGGGACTATGAAAAGCGATATTGAATTACTCTCTTGGGCTAGTGTAAAGGATGTCTGCAAGGAGAGAATTTTTTCATTTCCTGAAAGCCTACATGTTCCAAAAACTTTTGTTGAAGCTTCAAATGATGCACAAATAGAGGGTCATTTTGTGAGAGCTTGAAAGGAGGAATTCATTCAGCAAAACTCATTGCTTTTAGTTGTAGCACTAGAAAATTCGTGTTTGAATGAACGAAAATGTGTTATTTCTCAATTACCAATATGGTGGAGATACACATAAGAAATTTAATCAAGATTTAAACTTCAACATCACTCCAGAGATGAAAGGTGTTGAGTACATCATTGTTCTATCCCATTATCAGATGCCCGGAACCACAACATCACTTGAGAATCTTATCGTTTGCATTAACTTCTTCATGTCAAAGAAGAAATGAATTAAACTCTATTCATTCTCTAATATATGATCAAAATCCAGAAAAGGAGGAACAATTGAACTTTATACAGAAAAATGTACGTGAGTATTACTTTAACTTCTGCACGAGATTTATGGACCCTTAACGAAATATACATGGTGAACTGTTGTGCTCGAAGGAGGATCGATTGATGAATGACAAAGGCAACGTTCCTGGTGTTGTAACACGTGATGTCTTTCTGAAAGAGTTCGATAGAACTATGATATTTAAAATAAAATGGGAGCCATTGAGCCACCGATAGTTTGAATTTTATGGTTATCAATTCCTTATCATGCATAACATATATTGATTAAATTGGATAACCTTATTTCGACATTAACTCCTAAGTATGATATAAAAAAGGCTCAATATTGCTAATGAAAATTGTTGACATCCCACAATGTTCATTAAAGATAAGTATGTCGCAAAAGTTTGCTTGTTATAAAGAGAGACACCCTGAGAAATGGTTACAATTGTATGTTTTTACAAATTTGGCTCCCACTGTAAAATATGTCAGATGTTTGAGTTGAAGCTATTATTTAAAGGTTCCTACAGGAAGATATATCCTAGGTTCAAAAAGACATATTATCTTTTCCAAATCACTCTACTTTGATTATAAAGGATAAGGGGCATCAACAAGGAGTGGGTCATCCCACTCACATGAAAATAAAAGGTGTGCATGTTGTAAACACATCAACGCGTATTTAAATTATATTGTCCACATATGAAAACTCGAAAACACGAAAATAATAAGAATTATATGAGGGACAACCCTTGAGAAATGGTTTCCATTAAATCATCATTCTTTAGATCTATTATTAGGATTGTTCCCAACCCCTCTCATTCAAAAACAATGTATCAATAAGCAATACCCCGAGGAAAGTTCTTGGTTTTGGTGAAGATTGTTGTCGGATGCAAGCAAGCGTGGAATACATGGCTCACAAAACATCAATGTTCAATATTGTGCGTACATCTGTCTTGTTGCTGGACCCACACGTCTCTAGTATCAAAATTTCCTACTATGACCATGTGTCCACACATTATTCATCGCTCATTATCATTTATGTTCCACTATCAAAAGAGCCCAAAGCTATTTTGTAAACTTTGTAAAGGGGGCCATTCATTTTGCTTTGTAATTTTAACTTTCTTAAAAAGAAAAAAAAATTATAACTACTTGAAAAGTAAGCTTTTATAACTGATTTGACAGTTGGCCTATGGGGAAAAATAAAAGGAGAAATGCATAATTGGAAGGGGTTCAAAGTTTTTGGAGTTTTGGAGTCATAAAGATGATGTAATGAAGAAATCTCATGAACTCAATAATAGAAATCAATTTCGATTCCAACAGTGGGTATAGTTGCAAATGTAGTTTTCCTTTTTATGTTTATTATTTCAATTTTGTTTTTGTCTCTTTGGAATGGTGTATGATGCACCTGATTTTTTCAATTGAGACTCATGAATTTACTTAATTGTACTCATGTGATTTAAATTTGAAACCCTTAATGAGTGCTCCATGTTCCAAAAATTCACTCACAAACTCCTTTTGTTCGCTGTTTTTTCTATAGAGTTGAGGCCCAGATTCTTAATTGCCTATGCTGAAACGGTGTCTCCTTTATTTTCTTCTACACCACGTCTTTAATTTAAGGCCTCTACAACCCTCATTGTTTCTGGAAATTCTGGTTTGAAGGATGGATTTTTGAATTAGATAATTCATTACTACTCTCATGTTCTGTTCCTCTGGCCACTAACTTTAACTATTTTTATCTCGGGCACGGGTTCCCTCACAGCCAGGAACTTACTCCTGGGAAACAACATAAAAATTGCTTCGTTTCCAGGGAAAAAAATAGAATTTTTTTTCCTTGGGTTTGATTAAGTTTCGAACTGATTCTTGAGGGTGATAAGAACCGATGGCTGGTTGTATATTATCACCTGTGGTATTCACTTTGGGTGTTCTTTTTCTGGGTTTTAAGATGAAAATACCTGCTTTTTTTCTTCTGATAAGTTCATTCTAGAAAAATATGAGCTGATTGAGTTGCAAACAAACCATTGAGGGTCATATTTTGTATGATTTTCTGGTGCTCCCATTTATGATACTTATTTTTGAGATGAGGGTTTTGGTTGTTCAGAAGATTCTCCAATCGATGATACACACAGTTCAGAGGAGGAAGATTTTTTTGCAAAATTTCAAGAATATTTTCTCAGACACAAACACGAAGAAATGGCCAAAAAAAACCTCTTCAAGAAGAGCCTAAATTTGAATATCCAAGCAGTGTCTGTGGCTTCCCTATGTAAAAATATTATTTTCAGGAAACTGTTGAAGAAAAGGATGCAACTACAAATTTTTCTCACCAATTTTGTGACCTAATAGTTGTTAACATGGCATCTTTCTTTGGTCAGCAACATGTATCAATTATGGGTTATGTATTAAATATTTTACGTGAAAATTTAAAATGGTGCATGGTTGTTTTTAATTATGAATTTCAGAAGCACAAAGGCATTAGGTCCAATACATAAACATTGGCCTAGTACCATTGGAAGGCTGATTTTACTTGAGTGAATTCAATACTGTGTATAAGCAAGAGTTGTATATAAATAAGCTCAAAAGCTGAGCATTTACTTTTAAGTTTTAAGTTGTTTTGTTTTAGTTGAAATAATTAAGAATACAAGTTTAGAAAATAAAGACTTCATAGAGATTAGAATTTTCAGAGATTTCATATTGGGATCAATTTCACTTTATTTTGACTCCATGCCCAACAAAGGCTACTCGCCTACAGTTCTCAGCACTTTGCAGACAAAGCACAATCCCCAATTGGAGCCAATATGTTGTAGCTAGAACATGCATAGTAAAGTTTTTTAAGAAAAAATGGAGGCGAACTTAGAACAAGAATCAAAACTAGAGAAGGCAACAACTTCATTGGGAATCATGACAGATTTATGTTTTTGTTTTTAAAAACATGAATTTGAATTTGCGGGTAAGTTTTTTCTTTTTCCTTTTTACGAGCAATTCTCTACTCTCGGGGTTCTTATGTAAAAAAAAATTATAATATTATTCGGCTCTTATCCTAGTCCCCAAGTTGATATTTCCTAATTACAAGCCAAACACAAGTTATAGTCCACCTCACTAGCACCCACACAAGGCACGAAGTGGAGGTGGGGCCCATGATCAAGATGGATTCTATAATATTGATGGCTTACCTAATTGGATAGAGATGAGGCCATTGGTGCAAATAAACACCAATATGGATGAATTACACTATATGGATGGCACACGCATATTAAAAATATTGGGTTACTTTTTATTATCTTCGACAAGAGAAATTTGTGTGGTTCTCTTAATGCACTTGTATCCCATTGCAACATTGCAATGGTGGATGATTTTGAATCTATTGAAGGTGTTAGGATGATGGAAAACGAGAACTTTAGTGATACTATTTTCGAGGTTGGTCAAAGTTAAAGGACAAGATCAGGGGATTGCAATGATGAAAAAGTCAGAAAATGAAGTCTTCACTATTCTTTCCGATATGGCACATGGAAAATCAAATTCACCACCTCCAATGCCACCCAATGCGACTCTGAAATTCGATGTTGAGTTACTCTCTTAGGCTAGTGTAAAGGATGTCTGCAAGGAGAGAATTTTAGTTCCGTGAAAGCCTACATGTTCCAAAAGCTTTTGTTGAGACTTCAAATGTTGCACCAATAAAGGGTCATTTTGTGAGAGCCTGAAAGGAGGAATTCATTCAACAAAACTCATTGCTTTTGGTTGTAGCACTAGAAAATTCGTGTTTTGAATGAAAAAAAATGTGTTATTTTTCAATTTCCAATATGGTGGAGATACGCATAAGGAATTTAATCAAGATTTAAACTTCAACATCACTCCAAATATGAAAGGTGTTGAGTCCATCATTGTTCTATCCCATTATCAGATGCATGGAACCACAACATCACATGAGAATATTATCATTTACATTATCTTCTTCACGTCCAAGAAGAAATGGCTTAAACTGCGATGGTTCTACAATTTACGATCAAAGTATAGAGGAGGAGGAACAATTGAGCTTTATACCTTTAAATGTGCACGCTAATTACTTTAGCTCCTACTTGATATTTTTGGACCCTTAGATATACCCCCTATTGACAGATGGTAGTCTTGTGGTAGAGGATGCTTTGGAAGTTAGTCAGCTGACATCTTCGATATAAGAATAAAGGTTTCGAATACTCCCTTCAAAACCCTCGTGGAAATTGATGTTTAGGATGTAGTTGTGGAGCCATCATGACCAATTTTAAGAGGCTATGAAATATAATCTGATCGATTTTCATAGTTGTTCGTTGCATAATTTCTTGTTCAATGGTATGTTCGAGGATGGAATTTGGTGTTGATCTCCATTGTTGAGCAGATTTTTGGCTTTATGAAAAAATAATATTATAATTTACGCCTTCCAACAAGGATGATTGAATTTAGTGGGAAAACTGTTATAATCCACTAACTTTCAAGCACGTAAGCTAACCTTGATAATTACAATGACATCTTGTTTTTGAAATGCTATAGTTATTGATATTGTCAGTATTTTGAGAAATTACGGTATATATTGCTACCAAATACGAATAGAAGGTATCCTGAAATTTGATGCGTCATTTATACAAAGAATCTATGACAAATTTCTCTGAACAACGTGCAGATTCTAGAGGAAATGAGTGTAGGCAATATACATGATGAACTGTTGTGCTCGTAGGAGGATCGATTGATGAATGCTAAATGCAACATTCCTGGTGTTGTGATGCGTGATGTATGCCCAAAAGAGTTGGACTGAACTATGATATTTATAATAAAATGGCAACCATTGAGCCATCGATAGTCTGAATTTTATGGTTATCAATTCCTTATTATGTATAGCATATATTGATGAAATTGGATAATCTTATTTGGACATTAACTCCTAAATATGATATGAAAAAGGCTCAATTTTGGTAAGGGAAATAGTTGACATCCCACGAGCTTCATCAAGGAGAAGTATCTGTCGCAAAAGTTTGCTTGTTATGAAGAGAGGCACCTTGGTAAATGGTTACAGTTGTATCTTTTAACAAATCTAGCTCCCACTATAAAATATGCCATATGCTTGCTCTGAAGCTATTACTTATAGGTTCCTACAGGAATATATATCCCATGTTCAAAAAGACACATCTTTCTTTCCAAATCGCTCTACATTGATTATAAAGGAAAAGTGGCATCAACAAGGCGTGGGTCACCCCACTCACATGATGTACTGGCGAAAAAAATAAAAGATATGCATGTTGTTAACACATCAATTAGATTTTCCACATATGCATTCTTGACAACACAAAAAGAACGATGGTTATATGAGGGGAAACCCCCGAGAAATGGTTTCCATAAACCGTCACTCTTTAGATCTAAGGTCAAGGGGTTTCCCAACCCATCTCATTTAAAAACTACGTATCAACATGCAAGCCGTCGAGCGTAGTTCTTGGTTTTAGTGAAAATTGTTGTCGGTTGCAAGAGAGAGTGGAATAAATGTCCCACAAAACATCAATGTTCAATATTGCGTGTACATGTGTCTCGTTGCTGGACTCACACAACTTTCTTATCAATTTTATGTGCTACCAAAATTTCCTTTCACTATTAATTTTGACCTAATTCCTTTTTTTAGTCCTTCATTCAACAATTCTGTCCTGAAGATGGATCCCCGTTGGGATTCAAAACGTTGACAATTGTTCTATGACACTGTGGAAAATCTAGAGATCTCTTCAATAATTGATAACCACATGAGTTTGAAAATCAAAATTTCCTATTATGACCATGTGACCACGCATTATTCATCACTTATTATCATTTATGTGCCACTATCCAAAGAGCCTGAAGGTATTTGTGAAATTTGTAAGGTGAGGCATTTGTTTTTAAAAGTTTTATTTATTTTAATTTAAAATTACTTAAAAAGGAAACCATTTTATCATTGTTTGAAAATTCAGTTTTTATAAGTGATTTGATAGTTAGCCTATGGGGAAAAATAAAAGGAGAAATGAAGAATTAGAAGGGTTTTAGAGGTTTTGGAGCCATGAAAATGTAATGAATAAATATCTCATGAACTCAATAATAAAAATCAATTTTTATTCCAGGAGTGGATATAGTTGCAAGCATTTTTTTGCCTTCTATGCGTGTTATTTCATTTTTGTTGTTTCCTGTTTGGTATGGTATATGATGCAACAAGTTGTTTCAATTAAGACTCATCAATTTAATTACTTGTGCTCACGTGCTTTAAATTTGAAACCCTTAATGGGCACTCCACATTCCAAAAATTCACTCATAGCCTCCTTTTGTTCGCAATTATTTCTACAAAGTTGAGGCCCAAATTCTTAATTGCATGTGCTGAAACCTTGTCTCCTTTATTTTCTTCTACACCACATGTTTAATTTAAGGCCCCCACAAACCTCATTGTTTTTGGAAATTTTGGTTTTGAAGGATGGGTTTTTGAATTAGAGAATGCATTGCTACTCTCATGGTTGAAAATGGCAACAAGAAATATTGAAAATGACACCCAGAAATTGCACCCAAGGGGGCTTCTGATTTAATTTTCCCTTAATTAAATTGGAAGAGAAATTGTAATTTCATCTCATCACAACTTGTATTAGTTAACTGAGTCAATAAGGCTTATTTAGCTTAGGAAATTCGAGTTGAGGTCAGAGAGGAGGGATTTAGATTTCTCCCATGATTTTAGGGGTCCAGTTGCAATTATTTGTGAGTTGTAATTAGTTAACTCAAGTATTTGAGATAAAATTAATCTAACTAGTTCTAAATGAGAGATGAGCTAGTGATAGGTCTAGTGAATTATATCTGATTTAATTCACAAGTAGTGATCAATGATTTAACTGATAATTAACTATAAACAATTGTTGCATGTCAATTCTAAGGAAGGCCCGGTTGAGTTTGGGGTTAAAGGGAAGATAACTATCAGTTGTATAATTAGAAAATTGTACAGATTATGCATGAGGTCATCGGGAAGCCTTGAAGGTATTGCAAAATCATTAATTGGTATTTTCCTCATTAATATGGGCTCAATTAACGTAGAAATGTGTAAGGAAGGTAAGCCAGGACTAGGCAAGAAAAATGTTAAATATTGGACCAAACTTTCTTAGATCACAATCCAAATTCGAGTAGGATCAGAGTGAGACAGTCAACGGAGTGCAAAGGTTTCTCAGTGCGAGGAATAACATTGTATTGTTTCATGATCTTGAATTTATGCAATATACAAATAGCAGGGTTTTGAGTAGTTGCTTTCCCCATATACATCTTGTGTTGCATGATTGATAATTTCTTTCTCTTACTTATTATGTGATTGTGAGATCGTGTTTTGTTTCCGCAAATTTTAGAAAGATTCAATATTTTGTTTTAGTACATTACAAGATCAGATTGAATCTTGTTGTTATATTTTCTACACTCATGGTCTGTCCCTCCGACCACTGATTTTAACTATTTTTTATCAATCTTTATATATCTCAGGCATCGATTCTATCACAACCAAGAACTGTCTCTAGGGAAACAACATCAAATTGTCGTTGTTTCTAGGGAAAATATTAGAAAAAATTTCCCTTCGTTTCATTAAGTTTTAAACTAATTCTTAAGTGTTACAAGAACCAGTGACCTGCTGTATATTATCACCTGTGGTCTTCACTTTAGGTTTTCTTTTTCTTGGTTTTAAGATGGAAATCCCTACATTCTTTTTTGATAAATTTATTCTAGAAAAATAAGAGTTGATTGAGCTGCAAATAAACCCTCGAAGGTCATATTTTGTATATTTTCCTGTTTCTCCCATTTATGATACTTATTTTTTAGGTGAGGGTTTTGGTTGTTCAGAAGATTCTCTAATCTATGATATACATAGTTCAAAGGAGGAAGATTTTGTTGCATATCTTCAAGAAGATTTTCTCACAGACAAGCAGGAAGAATATAGCCAAAAAAAATATTTTCAGGAAGAGCTTAAAGTTGAAGAGCCAAGCAGTGCTTGTGGCTGCCTCGTGCAAAAAGATTCATGTCAAGAAATTATTCAAGAAAATGATGTAACTGCAATTTTTTCTCACCAATTTTATGACTGAGTAGGTGAATACATGGCATATTTCTTTGATAAAAAACATGTATCAATTCTGGGGTATGTATTAAATATTTTACCTAAAAAATTCATATGGTGCATGGTTGTTTTAATTATGAACTTCAAAAGCACCATGGCATTAGGTCTAGTACCCAAACGCTGGCCTAATACCAATGTAAATTTGATTTCACTTGAGTAAATTTAGTATTGTATATAAGCAATATTTGTATATAAATAAGGTTAGAAGTTGAGCATTTACTTTTCAGTTTTTAGATGTTTTGTTGTAGTTGACAAAAGGAAGAATATAAGTCTTGAAAATAGAGACTTTAGGGAGATTGGAATTTTTAGAGATTTCATATTGGGATCAGTTTCAGTTTATTTTGACTCCATGCCGAATAGAGTCTACTAGCCTACAGTTCTCAACACTTTGCAGACAAAACACTGTCTCCAATTGGAGCGAATATGTTGTAGCTAGAACGTACACAGTGAAAAAACAAATTAAAAATATTTGGAGGCGATCTTAGAAAAATAATCAAAACTAGAGCAGGCAAAAACTTCATTGGGAATGATGTCAAATTTATGTTTTTATTTGTAAAAACATTAATTCAAATTTGGGGGTAAATTTTGTCTTTTTCCATTTTATGAGCAAATCTTTGCTCTTAGGGTTCTTATGTAAAACCTTTTTATAAAATTATTGGGCTCTTATTCTAATCCCCAAGTTGAGATTTCCTAATTACAAGCCAAACACCAGTTCTTTACTAATCAATCGTTAAAATCCACTTGACTAGCACCATAGGGTTCTTATGTAAAACTTTCTCCAATTGACTAACACCATAGGGTTGTTATGTAAAATTTCATGTAATTTTTTTTTATAAAATTATTGGGCTCTTTCCCAATCCCCAAGTAGAGATTTCCTAATTACAAGCCAAACACCAGTTTTTTACTAATCAATAGTTAAAATCCACTGGACTAGCACTGTAGGGTTCTTATGTAAACTTTACCCAGTTGACTAGCACCACCTAGGGTTCTTATGTAATTTTTTTTATAAAATTATTGGGCTCTTATCGTAATCCCCAAGTCGTGATTTCCCAAGTACAAGCCAAACACCAGTTCTTTACTAATCAATAGTTACATTCCACTTGACTAACACCAGCATAAGAACATAATTAGAAGCCAAACACCAGTTCTCTACTAATCAATAGTTATAGACCACTTGACTAACACCAACATAAGAACATAAGATCAATAGTTAAAATCCACTTGAATAACACAAACATAAGAACATAAGATCAATAGTTACAGTCCACTTGACTAACACCAACATAAGAACATAATTACAATCCAAATACCAGTTCTTAACTATTGATTGACTAACACCAACATAAGAACATAAGATCAATAGTTACAGTCCACTTGACTAACACCAACATAAGAACATAATTACAAGCCAAACACCAGTTCTTCACTATTTATGGACTAACACCAACATAAGATCAATAGTTATAGTCAACTTGACTAACACCAACAGTCCACTTAGTTACAATCCACTTGACTAACACCAACATAAGAACACCAGTTCTTCACTATTGATGGACTAACACCAACATAAGATCAATGGTTACAGTCCACTTGACTAACACCAACAATCCACTTAGTTACATCCCACTTGACTAACACCAACATAAGTCCACTTGACTAACAAAAACATAAGAACATAAGATCAATAGTTACAGTCCACTTAACTAACACCAACACTAGTTCAATAGTTACAGTCCACTTGACTAACACCAACACTAGTTCTTCTTTAGTAATCAATAGAATAGTTACATTCCACTTGACTGACACTAACATAAGAACACCAGTTCTTCACTATTGATGGACTAACACCAACATAAGATCAATAGTTACAGTCCACTTGAATAACACCAATCGTCCACTTAGTTACAATCCACTTGACTAACACCAACATAAGAACATTAGATCAATAGTTACAATCCACTTGACTAACACCAACATTAGTTCAATAGTTACAGTCCACTTGACTAACACCAACGCTAGTTCTTCTTTAGTAATCAACACTAGTTCTTCTTTAGTAATCACTAACACCAACATAAGTTACAATCCACTTGACTAACACCAACATAAGTTACAGTCTACTTGACTAACACCAACATAAGTTACAGTTCACTTGACTAATGCCAACATAAGACTAACACCAACATAAGTTACAGTTCACTTGACTAACGCCAACATAAGGCCACACTTGACTAACACCAAAATAAGTTACAGTCCACTTGACTAACACCAACATAAGTTACAGTCCACTTGACTAACACCAAAATAAGGCCCAAAGTCCACTTGACTAACACCAACACTAGTTATTCTTTAGTAATCAACACTAGTTCTTCTTTAGTAATCACTAACACCAACATAAGTTACAATCCACTTGACTAACACCAACATAAGTTACAGTCTACTTGACTAACACCAACATAAGTTACAGTTCACTTGACTAATGCCAACATAAGACTAACACCAACATAAGTTACAGTTCACTTGACTAACGCCAACATAAGGCCACACTTGACTAACACCAAAATAAGTTACAGTCCACTTGACTAACACCAAAATAAGGCCCAAAGTCCACTTGACTAACACCAACATAAGTTACAACCCACTTGACTAACACCAACATAAGTCCCGAAGGAGTCTATAATATTGTTTCTTAACTTGTTCAATAGATAACAGACCATTGCTGCAAATAAACACCATTGAAATGTTTTTCCTTATTCAATGTGGGATATAATGCCAAATTTTTTAATAAAGGTTTTAAATTCAACTATATGGATGATGCACACATATTACACAGATTAGGTTACTTTTTATTATCTTTAACAAGAGAAAATTGTGTGGTTATCTTGATGCACTAGTCACTCATTGCAACGTTGCAGTGGTGGACGATTTTGAATCTACTGAAGGTACTAGGGTGATGGAAAATGAGGACTTTGGTGATATTATTTTTGAGGTTGTTAAAAGTTAAAGGATGGGATCACGAGATTGCAACGATGAAAAAGGCGGAAAATGCAGTCTTCACTATTCTTTCCGATCTAACACATGGAAAATCAGAGTTGCCACCTACAATGCCACCCAATGGGACTTTAAAATTTGATGTCGAGTTGCTCACGTTTAGGATGTATTTTTGGAATCGGTTTCACCAATTTTAAGAAGCTATGAAATCAAGTTTGATCGATTTTCACAGTTGTTCATTGCATAATTTCCTGTTCAGTGGTATGTTCAGGGTTGGAATTTGGTGTTGATCTCCTTTGTTGACGAGAGTTTTGGACGTATGAAGAAAGTAAATTATAATTTACGCCTTCCAACAAGGATGATTGAATTTTAGTGGGCAAATTGTTATAATCCACTAACTTTGAGGGAAATAAGATAACCTCGATAATTAAAATGAAATCTTATTTTCGAAATGTTATAGTTATTGATATTGTCAGTATTTTGAGAATCTTAAATGGTATACATTGCTACCAAAGACGAATATAAGATATCCTGAAATATGATCCATCATTTATCCAAAGGATCTATTACAAATTTCTTTGAACATCATACAGACTCTAAGAGATGAGAAAGTTACCATTATCAATTTATATGCCCCCTACACCAACAGATATGCTTTTTGGCATCGTATGTTCTCATCTGGCATTATCAGTGTACATAACCTGATAATTATGGGGGACCTTAATTTCACATTGGGGGCGGATGAAATATGGGGCAGGATTGCGCGCAGGGACCCATTATCAGGTTATCTTAGTGGGGAATTCCATGAGCGGCATATGGTGGACATTCGGCCGTGTCCACTACTCCCGACGTAGACTAATCTGAGGGTGGATGATGAATTTATTGGTAAAAGGCTGGATAGGGCGCTTGTTCACAGTGACCTCATTGATAGTTGGGGTTTGCCGAGATCAGAAATTATTGTTTCCGAGATCTCGGATCACATGCCGATCAGAATCACATGGCAAGGCTGCGAGCGCAGTGGTGGTCTCTCATTTAAATTCAACAGGGTCTGGCTGGAGGACGAGGAATACGTGGCGCTGGTTACTAGCTTGTGGACGCAGCCGATTGATGATCCGGGGCTACGGGATTGGGATCTGTTTAACTTCAAACTACAAAAGATCAAGAGAGCTACTAAGGCCTGGGAGATCAGGAAGAAGGCGACTCTTAAGGCGGAGTTGTTTGATATTTCAAGACAGATGGAAGATATTTATCGCGACATTTCAACTTCATCCCCTGACGCGGCTATTTTAAGTTTTCTGAAGGAGCTGGGTGACAGGAAAAAGAACATATTAAGGATCGAGGAGGTGACATGGAAATTAAAGAGCAGAATAACTTGGCTCAAAGAGGGTGATCATAACACGCGTTTCTTTCATAAAGCCGCAAATGCTAGGAGGTGCAGGAATGCCATATGGCGAATCAAAAAGGAGGACGGCAGCTATGCAATTTCCAACTCAGAGATAAAAGACGAGGCCTTTTCATACTTCTCTAACTTTTATAGGGTGAATTCAATGATATCTGCGAATAATCAGGCTTGGGTTCTTGATCATTGTTGCAGATTCTTTGGGGATGATGACATATCGGTCATAGATGAAGTGATTTCCTCAAATGAAGTGCTGATGGTATTGAAGTCATTTAATAAGGATAAGTGCCCGGGGCCGGACGGGTGGGTTGCAGAATTTTTCATTCATTTCTTTGACATGCTGGGCAAAGAACTGACGGACATGATGGAGTTATTTAGATCCCAAGGAATCATGCCTGCAAATTTGAACTCAACGTTCATTGCGCTGATACCAAAGGTTGCTGATCCACTATCTTTCACAGACTTCAGGCCAATAGCCTTATGTAATCTCATATACAAGATTACCTCTAAGATAATCGCAAATAGAATCAAGACAGTCTTTTCCAATCACATATCATCAGCGCAATATGGATTTCTCAAAGATCGCTCCATACACGATGCTATTGCAATAGCACAAGAGGTGATGCATTCCATGCACTCGGAGAAGAAGGAAGCACTGATAATGAAGGTGGATCTTAATAAGGCATACGATTCGATAGATTGGTCATTTATGAGGATTCTGTTACTCAAGATCGGCCTTCCGGTGCGCATCATTAGATGGGTGATGTCATGTGTATCTAATGTGAGTTACGCGGTCTTGGTAAATGGTAAGCCCACAAATTTTTTTAAGGCGGGGCGGGGCTTGAGACAGGGCTGCGCCTTGTCGCCTCTACTATTTATCCTAGTTATGGATGCCTTCAGTCGGATTATGCAATCTTCAGAAGAAAAGGGGTTCATCAAGGGCTTCACATTCTCAAACTCTGTTTCGTCATCTCATTCTCTATTTGTGGACGATCTTCTAATATTTGGACAGCTGATCAGGAATCATTGGTTTTTCATTCATATATGCTTTATCCGCTTTTTCTCTGCTACAGGACTGGCTATAAATTGCAACAAGTCCTTTCTCATATATGAGCATGGAGACATACAAGAGATCAGGTTTATTGCTGCATTTCTGGGAGTGGACATCCGACTGGCAACTGAGGGCTTCAAATATTTGGGTTTTCACATTAAGCCAATTGGATACATGAATAATGATTGGAATTGGATTGTGGACAGGTTCAGAGATAAGATTCTTTCATGGTCTCACCGGTGGTTATCCAAAGGTGGGCGACTTATCATGATTCAGTCAGTGCTGACACAGATGGTGGTGTTCTGGGGCCATCTGCTGTTCATACCTGTAGGGGTTATTGGCAAGATTAACGGCATCATCACTCGGTTTCTGTGGGGTGGGACAGAGAACAGTAAGAAATTTGCTCTATGTAGATATGAGGCCATTTGCAAGCCCAAAGATATGGATGGATGGGGCATCCTTGAGGCCCGTGAGTTCAACAAAGCCCTACTTATGAAGTCTTTCTGGAGGGCTATTAAAAGGAACGGCATTTGGTTTCAGATCAATAGAGTTAAGTATTATCAGGGTGATATATTACATCAGATTTCATGCGGCAGTTATCTATCTCCACGAAAGATTTCATGCATCTGGCGCAGCTATATTAAGATCATGGCGTCCATAAAACCCAGACTGGTGTGGCAATTTCGGGTGGGTGGCAGTATTCCGATTGGGGCGTCAAACATTCTTCATCTTCCGGCACAGTGTCGACTCTCGCCCAGATTGCTGCACGCATTAACACAAAGGGGTTTCATTTATTATTCGCATATCATTCATCATTGGTCGAATGACGCCCCGATTTTCAAAGATGCGATTCAGATTGGGTTATCAAATGAGGTGGCACAGGAATGGGACTTATTCCGGGATCAATTGCGGGGGGCGGGTTTTTGTTATGGTATCGGTGGGGATTACATGACTTGGAATGGCCCATTGATTAACAACATGATCATTGTCAAAGACGCATACCGGGTCAACATTGCAAATGCACAACAATCGCAAGTTACCAAGGTATTCTATCCTTATTGGCACAGGAACATTCCTACGAAGATCGTTATCTTTGGTTGGTTGATATGGATGGGAAAGGCACTGACATGGGAGAACATTATTAAGAGAGGTTTCATGGGGCCGAGTATTTGTGTATTATGCCGCAAGGAGCAAGAAACATCCACTCATCTTTTCTTCACATGTTCAGTGTCCATCAGTATTTGGAGACTCTTTGGGGATCACTTCATTGACCCGGATTGGAGGCCTAATGATTTCATGTCGGCTGTGCAGGCTTGGGATAAGATTAATTGCAAATATAGATCACTTCCATTTTATCTCACTTGGGAGATCTGGCTGGTCCGGAATCGGATGATTTTTGAGGACCGGCCTTTCCATATTCATCAGACATTTTCAGTGATAAAGGAGTGGATGGATGATTGTCCCATTACTATGCCTCATCTAGCTGACAATTCTGCTCGTATCCGTCCTCATCAGATCAGTATTCCCGCCCTCTATTTCGATGGTGCTGCAGAGGACGGTATGACCGGGTGTGGGGCTTGGATCAAAGTATCAGAATCTGAGCGCTATCATATGTGTTGGTGTGGGGGTCCGGGGACCAATAATAAGGCGGAGGTTATGGCGTTGTGGGGGGGCTTGCAAATCTCATATGATCTGCAATTACAGGGGATCAGTGTATATGGGGATTCACAGCTTACCATTAACTGGATCACCACCAAGAATCAGATGCTATCTCCACACCTCCAGGGTTGGGTTGAGAGGGCTCAGAAATTATGGCATAGATTACGTTGCCCGCCTATCAATCATATCTTCCGGGATAGTAACTCCAGGGCGGATAAGTTATCAAAAAGGGGGCTCAGGGCAAGATTTGGGTCTATGGAGGTTTTTCATTACCAGGAAGGCAGGCTGATTGAATCATTTTCGATACCTATCCCATAAGTTTCCTGTTTAATAGGCATATTATGTTAGTGAAATAGTTACATAATACAGAGGATGATAGGGCGTATAGGAACAAAGGTATATATCCGTTTTTGGTCACGCAGGTATTATTACCAGTAGTTTTTGGCACTAGGAGGGGTATACATAGAGGTCATCACCGGTGTGTTGTTTTTTGGATGTCATCGGGTGTTTTTACACTACAGGAAGTCGTGGGCACAGGGTAATATGCTGCAGAGTTTTTGGTACAGCGCACACATACATGGCCGTCATCAAGCGAGCCTGATACATGATTCATGATTCGGTGGTCGGATTATGCCAGGCGGGAGTGGATGGAAGCTAATCAGTTATACTCTTTCATCACGGATATAAGCGTTCTACAGGTGCTAGAAAAGACAGGCACAGGTTTTGATGGACTGGCTGAAGTGATTGGCCGGGTGTTATAAAGCAGTCTATCTTTTCTTCTCGGGATATTGCTGGGTCATTCTATTTTCTGAACTATTCATTGCAGATGGGTGCCGGGACTTCACTTGATTTTTTATGTATTGCTTTCTATGCTCTAAGGAAACACATAGTATTAAGCACAGGAACTCTGTTCCCTGATATGTATGGTGGCCTACTTCACAGGCTCATTTTTTCTATTAATGGGCTGATGTAAATGGGTTACGATGGGTAGAATCTCACTGTCATCTCTTTTCAGATGAGATCATAGACGTCTATGTACTGTTTTATACTCTTATATAAATCAGCGTTTTTTTTCCTCTGAAATGAGTATAGGCAATATACACGGTGAACTGTTGTGCTCAAAGGAGGATCATTTGATGAATAACAAATGCAATGTTCCTGGCATTTTAATGCGTGATGTGCACCCGTAAGAGTTCAAATGAACTATGATATTTAAAATAAAATGGCAACCATTGAGCCATCGATAGTTTGAATTTTGTGATTATTAATTCCTTATTATGTATATCATATATTGATTAAATTGGATAACCTTTTTTCAACATTAATTCCTAAGTATGATATAAAAAAGGCTTAGTTTTGGAAAGGGAAATAGTTGACATCTCACGAGCTTCATTAAAGAGAAGTATATGTCGCAAAAGTTTGCTTGCTATGAAGAGAGGCACCCTAGGAAATGGTTACAATTGTATGTTTTTACAAATTTGGCTCCCATTGTAAAATATATGGTTACATGGTATGGTATGGTATGGTATGTTAGATGCTTGCTTTGAAGCTATTACTCAAAGGTTTTTGGAAGAAGATATATTCTAGGTTCAAAGAGTCAAGAGTCATATTGTCCTTTCCCAATCGCTCTACACTGATTATAAAGGACAATAGGCATTAACAAGGAGTGGGCCAACCCACTCACTTGATCTACTTGCAAAAAATATAAAAGGCGTGCATGTTGTAAACATATCAACGCATATTTAAATTAGATTGTCCACATTCTCAATCTCGACAACATAAAAAGAATGAGGGTTATATGAGATACAACCTGCGAGAAATGGTTTCCATAAACCATTATTCTTTAGATCTATGGTCAATACTGTTCTCAACACATATAATTAAAAAACCACGTATCAACATGCAAGCCCCCTAGCATATTTCTTGGTTTTGGTGAAAATTGTTGTTGACGGTAAGCAAGCGTGGAATACATGGCCCAGAAAACATTAATGTTCAATATTGCGTGTACATGTATCTTGTTGCTGGACTCACACGACTCCCTTATCAATTTTATGTACTATCAAATTTCCTACTATGACCATGTGACCACTCATTATTCATATTTCATTATCATTTATGTTCTATTATAGAAAAAGCCTGAAGTTATTTTGTGAACTTTGTAAAGGGGGTGATTCATTTTTATAAGTTATATATATATATATATATATATATATATATATATATATATATATATATATATATATATATATATATATATATATATATATATTTCTTTTTAATTTAAACATTTTTTAAAAAGGAAACAATTTTATAAATGTTTGAAAACTCAGTATTTATAATTGATTTGAAATTTAGCCACAATTAGCCTAAGGGGAAAAGTAAAAGGAGAAATGAAGAATTGGAAAGATTTCAGAGTTTTTGGAGTTTGGGAGTCATGAAGACAATTTAATGAAGAAATATCTCATGAATTCAGTAATAGAAATCAGTTTCAATTCCAACAATGGGTATAGTTGCAAGCGTTGTTTTCCCTTCTATGTGTATTTTTTCATTTCTGTTTTTGCCTTTTTGGAATGGTGTATGATACAACAGGCTGTTTAAATTAAGAGTAATGAATTTACTTACTTGTACTTATGCGATTTAAATTTGAAACCCTTAATAAGTGCTCCATGTTCCAATAATTTAATCACAGTCTCCTTTTGTTCACAATTCTTTTAGAAAAGTTGAGGCCCATATTCCTAAATGCATGTGCTGAAACCCTGTCTCCTTTATTTTCTTCTACACCACGTCTTTAATTTAAGGCCTCTGCAACCATCATTGTTTCCGGCCATTCTGGTTTTGAAGGATAGGTTTTTGAATTATATAATTCATTGCTACTCTCATGGCCTGTCCATCCGACCACTGATTTTAACTATTTTGATCAATTTTTAGATGTCTTGGGCACTGGTTCCCTCATAGCCAGGAACTGTCTCTAGGGAAACAACATCAATTTGAACTAAAATTTATTGAGGAACCTACTATCTGTGTATAAAATAATGGTTTTAGGTAGCCCAAAATGAATCAAAACATTCTCAAAGAATAGTTTTGCAATTCCTTTTGCCTTGATACTCTTGTTGCACGGTGCCAAAATGTCCATCTTAGAGAATGAGTCAGTAACCGCAAACACACAATCGCTACCATGCCCGTTGCAGGGAAAAGGTAACATTTAATCCAAGCAGATAAACTCCTAGGTATTTTCTAGGGTAGGTGGAGGAATGTATAACCCAAACTTCTTGATGGTTGGTTTAGCGATGACACAAGCAGTGCATGATATAACATGCTAGTGAAATTTTTACTGAATCTTAGTATAAATACCTTTAAATAGATTCCATTATATTCCCCACATCAAAGTGACCTCCAACTAGAATATAATGTTCCTCCCGAATTAGCTTGGAATGATCACTTAAAGGAACATAAAGGTGGCCCACATAGCATAAAGAGTGCGTCCTAGAGGTGAAATTTTGGAACTTGTTTACCCATAATCAATGTCTAGTATGTAATAACAAGTTTAGAGTCACTATTGTATAGTTTTGGCCACCCAAAGATCTCATTCCCACAAGAAATAAGAATTGTGGTTACCGCCATAGTTATGGCGAGATTAGGGGGGTTGCAACATGGTTGGTGTTTCCCTTCTTGTTCTTGACGATCTAGTGGAATTATTGTAGGTATATGGATCATTTTTTAAGGTGGTAATTTTGTAACCTTTCTTGTGTTTGCGTGTGTTGCAACGACCTATGTTTTATGTGGATGAATATCTCCTTCCCTAAAATATAATGCTTCCATTTTTGACATGCCTTCATGATGAGTACATATCCTTGTTATAGGGGGGGTATCTATGGATAGTATCAGATAGTATTTCAATGAAATAGGCCACCATAAATCTTTATTGAATGAGGAATGCATCGATAGAATAATCGAAATCATTTGTCTCGATATCAAATGGTTGTGGCAGGTATGACAGGGCAAGGACTAGTGCAAAGATGAGATAGTGTTTTGGATCCTCAAATGAATTTTATTATTATTCTAACTTGGAAAAATTTGCTTTGGCTCCACCCTTGGTCACGTGAATTAAGGGCCAAGCAATATGAGATAATTCCAACATGAACCTTCAACATAAATTAGCAAGGCCGAAGAATTTGTAGAGCTCTATTAGGGTCATCGAGGCTGGGAAATCCTTAATGACTTGGATCTTGGATAAAACCACATGCACCCCATGTTCATCCATGATATATCTTAAATATAGAAATTATTGCATGCCAAATGAACATTTCTTCAAATTGACATATAAATTGTGTTGTCACAAGGTGTTTAGGACTTGTTGAATTCGTTGCAATTGTTCTTCTTAAGTATAATGAAGATGAGGATTCCATTCAAATATACAACCACAAAATAATTTGTGAATGGATGCAGGATATCATCCATCATCCTCTTGAAATTTTTTGGAGAATTAATCAAGCCAAAGGGAATGGCCAACAATGAAAAAAGGCCTTCTTTGGATTTGAATGATGTCTTCCATACATTGGTTTGTTTAACTGAAACCTCATTGTAGCCTAGATTTAGATCAATTGTACTGACGAACTTGACACCCTTAAGTTGATAAAGAAGATCATTAGTTTTGGGGAATGAGTATCTATTCTTGACATCAATCATGTTCAAGGCTGAATAATCAATATATAGTCTCGATGTCATATCCTTTTTCTATACCAACACAATTAGGTTCGTGCAAGGCGAGGAGATCCATTGAATGTATCCCTATTGGATGAGCTCATGTGTTTGAAATTTTATTTCATCGTTCTCAAATAGAGAGCATCTATAGATTGGGCGATTAAGTAAAGGAGCACTAGGTATCACGTGAATGAATTATTTTACCTGGTAGTGAAAAGGCACCCACATAGGTGAAGCGAAGATATCTCAGTATGATTCTACAACCATGTCCACGTACTTTTTTTGTGTTGAGAGGCCTCATGCTAAGGCTATGGCGGTCAAAAATACCTTCGTTTCACTCTCTAACCGAACCATGAAGAGGACAAACTTTGTAGTATTAGATATTACCTTTGAACATTGTATTGTCGAGATCAATGATATTGTGGTAGTTAAAACTACCTCTAGTACCCTGTAGATTTGAACCCCTAGAGTAGTAATGAAATTGCATGGAAGGGATTCATAGAAAACATGATGTTTCCACATATAAGGCTATCTTAAATAAAATCACAAACTTCAAGTTGGGAAACATCACACATTACCTCATCTTTGAAGGGATTAATGCCATATGATAGGTAACATTGCTAGGTGGTGTAGATGTCTTGTCCATGACTTAAAAAACTAATGGTACATGGTTAATGGTGTGGCATTATTGACAACTTCAATCTCTTGATGACCCTGAATTGAAATCAAGCTCTTATGGTGATCTGAATATGGGAAAACTTGTTATTTCTATGCAATCTCTTTCATCAATATTAATTTTTTTTTTAAGGATCGTCTCATGTTAACCATTTGTGAAGGGGTTTATGTGTGTAGTTTCATGTGCCTTTGATGATCAAATTATGAGTTAATTAACTTGTAAAAACTCATATATATCAAATGAAATGCAGAAACATAACTCACAACAATCACATAACAAAATGGATGATAATGGAGTTCACCCCTTCTAGGCTACATATCCATGGACCTGCTTTAACTAGTTAGGCCCTCTTGGGATTATGAGTAAAATGTATGAATACAAGAACCAATATTACTCCAATGGATTTTATGACTGCAAAATTGGCTTCAGAGCACTCAAATACCCCAAAAATGACTATTAAATCTCTGAATTTGGTTACCATCTCCTCTAGGCTTGACCTCCAACCCTGGTGGCCATGGGCTTGTATAATCTACAAGTGACAAAAGTACCTTCAGATGTGCTCCAACGCCTCTTCAAACTGTACGACTGTGTTCATAGCATCGAATACATAAAAAATTTACTATTCATTCACTCCATTTGGCCTTCAAATGATCTGGGCATGGCCTTCCCTCCTGGTGGCCCTAGGCTTCAAAATTCTTCAAATGACCAAAAAAACCTGTATATTTTCTCCATTGCCTCTGAAAGCTATTCCAATGGATTCAAAGCATGCCAATCTGCTAGGAATGAATATTCCTGAGCCCAAATTGGTCGAAAATTCCTCAAGATAGGCCTCATTAAAGTTTCCCCTAGATTCTACCCCTAAATCTGGAAAACTGCCAGTTAGCTCCACCAAATCTCGAAGTGGCGCTAAATTTGAGGAATCCGCAGAAATTATGCCACTGCTAACTGAAGATTAATTAATGACTAACTTCTCTTATTTGTGGATAATGGCACAGTAATCTGCAATTAGTGTTGGGCGCTTACGCAAGGTTCTATGGCAGGGTCATGTGGAGGAGGCGTGCTGGCCCCCTTCGCTCCGCTATTCGAGATCCGCTACACTTGAAATAGACGTTCCGTGCCTTCGTTTTCAAATCTGAAGTCCGTGGTGTATTGGTAATGGGTGGTAGTTCTTAGGGGAGGTCATGGGGTCAAACCTCGACCTCCGCCCCTTAATTCAAGTTTTGGCTCATAAAAAATTCGCGCTCCAAACCATAGTTATTTGACTTTGGTTATAACCAAAGTGTTGGCAATATGATTCTTATGTCTTAATATTTTGTCCTTTACGGAAACATACTTGATGTGTTGCCTTTTGATAGCAACCTATTTGTTAAAGATGTAAAAATGATGTTTCTACAAGTCAGTTCAGATGTGACAGAAAAAGGAATTCTATTAAGTGCCAGAGAAATGAAACAGGTAATATTTCTCAATATATATGCAAGTTTGATGAAGGCAACCCACGTACATATGCATTTTGGTACACAGTCAACCCGTGTATACATCCATAATTAGTATATACACAGTTTCTATGAAGAGAAGTCGCGTATACACGTGGGTACGAAGAAGCCAAGTCACGTATGCCATTTGCGCTCTAAATTTATGATACCAGGGGGAATTACCATGGTTTTAGCCCACAGTATTGAGCATTGTGTCGTCTATTTTATTCCGTCCAAGAATACCATTGACACTTGTGTGGTTTTGGCTCATGGTATTGGTAAAGGCTAAATCTATATAAGGAGAAAAAGATCATAATGCAAAAAGGGTGTGCATGTGTAAGGGTTGTTACTGAATACTTCTCTCTAAAGTATATCTGCATGGGATGGACTCTGTTTATTGGTAGATATGAAACTATGATGCACCCTTGGACACAATGATGGATCAGGATCTCTAGAACTGAAATGATTATGTATTTGATCTATTGATGAGATGATTGGATCTGTGACCTGAGGCATGTTTGCTGAAGTGAAGTGAAGAAATCTGGGTAAGTGTATAGATATGAAACATTATGCAAAATTAATATTTACAGATCTATACGCTAGGTCGTCTTGGTGAAAGCATGTATATACACGGCTTTGTCTCAGCTAAAGTGCGTATGGAAGTCAGGGTTTTTTGAAGCTTGCTAGAGAGGTTATCTATTTATTGCTGCTATATTTCTGTTGTCTGTCAATGAAGTCTTCATGTAGCTCTGGGTTGTTTGAATACTGTATATGCTACTAAGTTGAATATGTACAAATTTGATCAATGAGTGATTAAATTTGATTAATCATGCTGACTGAGTAAGGGTTATGCAAATTTGAAAAGATATATGACTGAAAGCCTTAGATCTGGTTATGAGACTGATCATGTTCTGGAAATTCAATATTCTCATATCTATACCCAGGTTAGTGTGAAGGAAAGCGCGTATACATGCGGCTTCAGTAAAGTGAAGTAGCGTATACATTTTAAGATAATGAATGATCAGGGTTGAGAATGATTCTACATGCTGATTCTGAAATTTGGGTTTATTACTATGTTCTGGTTACAATGATCTCATTGTTCTAATTGAAATTTGGGTTAAGTTTATTGGTGTTGATATTTATGCTAAGTTGTGTTGAAGCTGTGGGATCCAGTGTGAAAATTGTTGAAATGTGGTCTGCAGTGGGTCTGAGGGTTGAAGCCTTCAGTATGGAAGTAGAAGCCGACGTTCTGATCAGGCCAATAGAGGCTGGTAAACGAGATCAGGGGGTTGGAGCTCCCTTCCAGTAGTAGCTGGAGAACGAGAGAAGGTTGCAACCTTCTGCAGGTAGGTGCCTGTGTACTAATATGAGTCTGCATCAGTACAATATTGTAAGAAATTTTCCATATAATAAATATTGAAGACATAGGTGACATCAGCGGTGGTTTTCTCCAGAATTATATTTCCACCTTAAATCTTGGTGTTCATGTGAGATTCTCTTGTGTGATGATTTATTCTGTTATTACTGCACATATTTACTGCTTAACTATCTTATGCATAACTGATAAGCTGTGTTTAAGAATGTTTCTGAAAGTTTATCTAAACAATAAAGTTATCTCAGTATACGTAATTTTCTGTTAGTGTATCCACGTATATACGCTAGTTGGCCTAATCAAAGTCGTGTATAGAAATCAGTAAGATAAAAGAAAAAGATTGTGATTATTGTAAATATTGATTCACCCCCCCCCCCCCCCCCCTTCCTTATTATTTTTCCCAGCAATTGGTATTAGAGCAGGTCCTTCTGAAGAAGCTTAACCGCGAGAAGGAATATCATCTAAGATGAGCAATCAAGATGGGACAACATCTATCATACCTCCACTCTTCAACAGAAACAATTTAATCTTTTGGAAGAGAAGGACAAGATCTTATCTTTAGTCTCTTGCAGTAGATGTATGGGCTATAGCTGAAGGCGGTTATCGATATCCAACCTCAGTACCAGCAAATCCAGCAACAAGAAAGAACTATGAAACCAATGCAAAGGCTGCCAATGCATTATTGGGGAGTCTGACTGAATCAAAATTTGTCAAAGTTATGCAGTTGAATACAACAAAATAAATATGGGACAAAATAATTTTGAGCTATGAAGGTGATGCTAAGGTAAAAAGCGCTAAACTCCAAACTCTCATAATTCAATTTGAAGAAATTAGAATGCATAATGATGAAAGCATTGCTAGTTTCTTTTTACGTCTAGATGAGATTGTAAATCGTATGAGAAATCTTGGTGAAACCATAACTGACACCACTCTTGTAGAATTTTTTTTAAGATCTCTAACTCCTAAATTCGAGTCAAAAGTATCTGCTATTGAAGAGAAACATGATCTACAAACTCTTACTGTTGTTCAACTTCATGGGATCCTAATTGCGTGTGAAATGAGAAAAGGAGGTCCATTTGAAGTCAAAGAAGCCGTTTTTAGAGTTGCTGCAAAAGGCAAGGAAACGGAAGAAGAAGAAGGACCAGGGTATGTTTCAGAAGAAGATGAGATAAATTTTGTAAAGAAACTACAACTTGGCGCTGGGAGGTTCAAAGGTAAGCTTTCTTTCAAATGTTTTTCTTGTGGAAGAGTTGGTCATTATGCTGCTAAATTTCCTCATAAAGATAATCATGAAAAGGGAAAGGAATTGGAAAAAGGAAATAAGAAACGTTTCATCAATAGAAAAATTTACTATACTCATGAAGATAGTGATGGTCTATCAAATAGTGAAGAAGGAGAATCTGATCAAGATATTAGAATACTCATGGCATTTGAAAAGAACACTAGTGAGACTAAATATACATTTATAGGAAAAAATGATTTCTTGAAGAAATCAATCAACTCAAAGTATGTTTGGAAGAAAATAAAATAGCCATAGATACTCTAAAGAATCAGCTTATAGAAAAGGATAAGCACAACGAGAAATTAGAATGTGAAATAGTAAGTCTGAGAAAGGAAATTGAGAAAGTGAAAACCTTAAATCTTATATTTTCTAAAGGATCTGAAACCTTAGATGAAATTATCAACCAATGCTCTCCTCTTGTAAAGATAGGTCTTGGATATATCAAATAATCTTCTCAATCTTCAGCACCAAGCTATCTAAATGCAGCTAAAACCAACCAACAACATTTCATCACTCAACAAAAGAAAAAAGAGAATACCCAGGTAAAGCATGACCACTTCAATTCAAGGATGAAAAATAACAGAAGTATTAATAAACAGGTAAACATTAATAGAAGGTTCCATGATCGCATAAATTTCTTCTTTAATGGACAATGTTTCTCATGTCATAACTTTGGTCATAAAGCTGCTCAATGTGTTGCATATAAAACCATCATGACTAGAGAAGCATGAAAGCAAAGAAATGAGACTGGAATAAAGAAGAATACTTATAACAACTTTTCTCCTCTACAAGACGAAATTGAATGTTCTTATTGCAATAACTTTGGACATGAAGAATTTGAATGCAGGAGAAAACTTCAGCCAAAAGAGCATATACCCTCAAACTCCAAGGTATGGAGAAAGAAGGATTTACAGGTTGAAATATATGGCATATATTTATTTGCAGAAGGGGAAGAAAATCAATGGTACATTGATAGCGGATGCTCAAAACACATGAAAAGTGATAAAAATAAACTCCTTTCATACAATGTATTATAGAAGGAAAAGAATGTTACTTTTGGAAATGACTCTCTTGCAGTCATTAAGGGTAAATTATTAAAGAAAAGGTGAAAGCTAACAATGTTATGTATGTGGATGGATTAAAGCATAACTTGTTGAGTGTGAGTCAAATGTGTGATCAAGGAAATGAAGTTGTCTTTAATTCAAAAGAATGTGTAGTTCGTGAAATTCACACAGGAAAAATCGTAATAAAAGGAACTAGAACACCAAGCAATCTATATATATTGAAAGGTGGCAAATAGTAACGCTATTTAGGTAAATCTACAAAAAATTGGTTATGGCACAGAAGATTGGGACATTTGAGCTTCTCTCAAATAAGCAAATCTAGCAGACTCAAAGTTGTTCATGATCTACCCAACATCACTTTGCTTGAAAGTACCATATGCAAATCATGCCAATTTGGTAAACAAACCAGGGTGCAATTCAATGCCAAATAAGGATAAAAATTTAAGCCTCTTGAACTTATACATACTGATCTATGTGGTCCTGTAAGGAAAAAGTCACCTCGTGGAGAACAATACTATATTCTATTTATTGATGACTTTTCTAGAATGTGTTGGATCGGTCTATTGAAACATAAAGATGAAGCATTTGAAAAGTTTAAGATCTTAAAAGATTTGGTTGAAAATGAATTAGATCTAAAAATCAAATGTCTTAGATCTGACCAAGGAGGAGAGTACATATCAGATGAATCCTTTAATATCTGTGAACAATATGGCATAAAAAGACAGTTTTCTATAGCTGGAACTCCACACCAAAATGGCGTGGAAGAAAGAATGAATTGAAAATTTCAGCAGATGGCTCGTGCTATGCTTGATGAGTCTAGAACTCCCGATACCTTTTGGGGAGAAGCATCACATACTACAGTAAATATTCTCAACAAGACACATGTTCGTGTGAACAGTGATAAAACTCCTTATGAGCTCTGGTATGGTAATATTACCACTGTGAAGCATTTTAGAGTTTTTTGAAGCAAGTGTTTTATCAAGAACAATGATGAAAAACTTGGTAAGTTTGAGCCTAGAGTAGATGAAGGAATATTTCTTGGTTACTCTTCTAGAAGTAAAGCATATAAATGTTACAATATAAGACTTCGAAAGATTGTTGAATGTATTGATGTTGTAATTGATGAGTCTCTCACAGCTCCTAGAAGGGAAATAACAAAAATGAATGAAGATGATGATGATGTATACTTTCCCTCATAAAAAAACAACAATATAGAAGGAGAACCCAATGAAGCACCAGAAGAATAAATATCATAAAAGGCTCCATCCAGGTATGTTCAAAAGAATCATCCAAAATCTCAAATATTGGGAGAAAAGGGATCAGGTGTCCAAACAAGAAGAACTCTTATAGGGACCTCTAGCTATCTAGCATTCTTATCCACTACTGAACCACAAAATGTGAATAATCTAGTAAAGATGAATGTTGGATTCAAGCCATGAATGAAGAACTTGATCAGATTGAAAAGAATCATACTTGGGAATTGGTTCCAAAACCTCATGATAAAAATGTTATTGGAACAAAATGGATATTCAAAAATAAATTAAATGAAAATGGAGATGCTATTAGAAACAAAGCTAGACTTGTTTGTAAAGGGTATGCTCAACAAGAAGGTATAGACTTTGAAGAAACATTTTCTCCAGTAGCCAGACTTGAAGTCATAAGAATGTTTCTTGCTTTTTCAAGTTTTCAACAATTCAAATTTTATCAAATGGATGTAAAATCTGCTTTCCTCAATGGTGATCTACAAGAAGAAGTTTATATAGAACAACCAGAAGGATTGATTCTGGAAAATGATGAAAAACTTGTTTGCAAACTTAAAAAGGCTCTATATGGTCTCAAACAAGCTCTTTGTGCATGGTACTATCATTTTGACAATTATCTTCAACAACAAGGTTTCACAAAAGGATCTGCTGACAGTAACTTATACACAAAAATCAAGAATGATAAACTGTTAATTATTGTTGTGTATGTTGATGACATCATTTTTTGGAGTAATGAAGAGTCCATGAGTTAGAAATTTGCTTCGATTATGCAACAAGAATTTGAAATGTCATTACTTGGGGAACTAACATACTTTCTTGGCTTACAAGTGGAACAAGAAACATATGGAATATTTCTTTCACAAACAAATTCTAAAGAAGTATGGGATGGAAGATTGCAAACCTGTAAGCACTCCAATGGTAACTGGATGTAACCTCAGTTCACATGATGATTCTCCCATGGTAAATCAACTAGAGTATAGATCTATGATTGGAAGTCTGCTTTATCTGACCGGGACAAGACCAGACATTATGCATGCAGTTGGGATTGTTGGACGATTCCAAGCTAATCCAAAAGAGTCACACCTTCAGGCTGTAAAAAGAATATTCAAATATCTACTAGGGACTCAAGACTTTGGTCTATGGTATCCAAAGAATGCTGATCTCACTCTTCATGCTTACACATATGCAAACTGGGCTGGAAATGTTGATGATTGAAAAAATACTAGTGTTGGTGCATTCTATATGGGGCCCCGATTAGTATATTGGTTCAACAAGAAACAAAGTTTTATTTTCTTATCTACAACAAAAGCAGAATATGTGGTTGCCGCATCATGTTGCACACAACTTCTTTGGATGATGCAGACACTACAATATATTCAAATTAAATGTTCTCCTCCCATATCCATCTTATGTGATAATACAAGTGCCATAAGTATCTCAAAAAATCTTGTTATGCATTCCAAGACCAAGCACATTCCTATCAAGTATCACTTCTTACGTGAACAAGTGCTTGAGAAAAAGGTTAAATTGGAGTATGTTCCCTCTAAAGAAAAAGTTGCTGAAATATTTACTAAACCTCTTCCCAGGGAAGCATTCGAATATCTCAGATAGAAGCTGGGAGTTGTCTCTGCCTCTCTTATCAATTCTTCTTAATATCAGAAGATTAAATTCGATACACTGGTTGCATGAAGGCAAATCGCGTATATACACGAGTTTTTGTACATAAAACCACGTATGGTTTTTGCTGACAGTAATTCTATGGGTCAGCTTTCAGAACAGTCCGTGGTGTTGTTGGGTAAACTCTGTTGTTTTTTTATTCATCTTACAACACCTTTATTTGATATCTATCTCCTTGATGAAGATGCTTTGATGAGTTTGTTGTTGAAGGTGTTTAGGATGCACTAGTTTAGGGGGAGAATTTTCCTTGCCGAAGAGGATGCATTGTTAGCATTATGATTGGTTTCTGTGTAATGATCTCCTGTTTGAGATTCTTTGATTATACAGAGTCATATCTGTTATTTGATGAAAAGGTCATGTTGATACCTATGATGTAAATTTTTCATATTCAGTCATGTGTAAGGACGTGTTCAAATTTGTAAACCCACTTGGTTGGATAATTGAGTCAATATGTAAATCCTCTTGGTTGGATCCTTGATGTAATTTTGATGTCTTTGGTGATAGGAAAGATCATACTATGTTGAGTTAAAGAGTCATGTATTTCATTGAAATTCTGTCTGCATGTGCTCAGGGGGAGAAATTTTCTGCCCTTTGCTCTTGATGTCAAAGGGGGAGAGTGTTTGAATAATGTTTATGTATCTACATGATGTGTTTATCAAACTCCATAATTATTTCCATCAAGTCTAAAGGGGGAGATTTTTGGCAATATGATTCTTATGTATTAATATGTTGTCCCTGATGGCAACCTACTTGATGTGTTTCCTTTTGATAGCAACCTATTTGTTAAATATGTAAAAATGATCTTTCTACAGGTCAGTTCAGATGTGACAGAAAAAGGAATTCCAGTAAGTTCCAGAGAAATGAAACAAGTAATATTTATCAATGTATACGCAGGTTTGATGAAGGCAACCCACGTACATATGCAGGTTGGTATACAGAAAACCCGTGTATACATCCAGAATTAGTATATATGCAGTTTCTATGAAGAGAAGTCGAGTATACACGTGGGTACGAAGAAGCCAAGTCGCGTATGACGTTTGCGCTCTAAAATTATGATACCAGGGGGCATTACCATGATTTTAGCCCACAGTATTGAGCGTTGTGTCATCTATTTGATTCCTTCCAAGAATACAATCGACACTTGTGTGGTTTTGGCTCATGGTATTGGTAAAGGCTAAATATATATAAGGAGAAAAAGACCATAGTGGAAAAAGGGTGTGCATGTGTAAGGGTTGTTATTGAATGCTTCTCTCTGAAGTATATCTGCATGGGATGGAATCTGTTTATTGGTAGATCTAAAACAATGATGCACCCTTGGATACAATGATGGATCAAGATCTCTAGTTTTGAAGTGACTATGTATTTGATATGTTGATGAGATGATTAGATCTGTGACCTGGCACATGTTTGCTGAAATGAAGTGAAGAAATCTGGGTAAGTCTATAGATCTGAAACATTCTGCAAAATTAATATTTAGAGATCTATACTCTAGTTCGTCTTGGTGAAAGCGTGTATATACACGGCTTTATCTCAGCTAAAGCGCATATGGAAGTTAGGGTTTTCTGAAGCTTGCTGGAGAGGTTATATGTTTATTGCTGCTATATTTCTGCTGTCTGTCAATGAAGTCTTCATGTAGCTCTGGGTTGTTTGAATACTGTATATGCTACTAAGTTGAATATGTACAAATATGATCAATGAGAGATTAAATTTGATTAATCATGCTGACTGAGTAAGGGTTATGCAAATTTGAAAAGATATATGACTGAAAGCCTTAGATCTGGTTCTAAGACTGATCATATTCTGGAAATTCAGTATTCTCAGATCTATACGCAGGTTGGTGTGAAGGAAAGCGCGTATACATGCGCCTTCAGTAAAGTGAAATAGCGTATGCATTTTAAGATAATGAATGATCAGGGTTGAGAATGAATCTACATGCTGATTCTGAAATCTGGGTTTATTACTGTGTTCTGTTTACAATGATCTCACTGTTCTGATTGAAGTTTGGGTTAAGTTTATTAGTGTTGATATTTATGCTGAGTTGTGTTGAAGTTGTGGGATCCAGTGTGAAAATTGTTGAAACGTGGTCTGCAGTGGGTCTAAGGGTTGAAGCCTCCAGTATGGAAGTAGAAGCTTCCCTCCAGTAGAAGCTAGTGTTTTGATCAGGGGTTGTAGCTCCCTTCTAGTAGAGGCTGGTAAATGAGATCAAGGGGTTGGAGCTCCCTTCTAGTATTAGCTGGAGAATGAGAGAAGTTTGCAGCCTTCTGCAATTATATGCCTGCGTATTGATATGAGTCTACATCATTATAATATTTAAAGTAGTTTTCCATATAATAAATATTGAAGACAGAGACGACAACAACAGTAATTTTCTCTCGAATTGGGTTTCCACCTTAAATCTTGGTGTTCATGTGTGATGCTCTTGTGCGATGATTTATTCTGTTATTACTGCACATATTTACTGCTTAACTATTTGATGCATAATTGATAAGCTGGGTTTAAGAATGTTTCTGAAATTTTATCTAAACAGTAAAGTTATCTTAGTATACGCAAGTCTCTGTTAGTGTAGCCGCGTATATACACTAGTTGGGCTAATCAAAGTCGCGTATATAAATCAGTAAGATAAAAGAAAAATATTGTGATTATTGTAAATACTGATTCACCCCCCCCCTCTCAGTATTTTTCCCAACACAAAGTACCATCCAAAATAAAATTTGCCAACGAAAAGTTTAATAAAAATTCGCGCTCCAAACCATAGTCATTTAACTTTGGTTATAACCAACATACCATCCGAAATAAACTTTGCCAACGAAACCTTTAATAATTATGGACTTGTAATGTATGCCTCAACTGTAATATGGTTTGTCCACCGAACTTTAATACATGCGGACCAATGGTTTATACGCATGTGCAGACTTTGCAAACATATATTGCCACCATTTAAATACTTGCGCCACCATAATAGTTATTAATCCATAGTTTAAAAAAAACATATGCGTTTATATTTGAAATGTATTTAAAATGGTTTAATACTTCACCATATGAATTGGCCAATGTATTAAATGCACCCACCCTTGAATAAATAACCCAAAATGTACTGGATTTAGACTTTAGGTTAGTATTAATATATGTGGAATATAATTTAAAAATTTGGAAATTAATAAATATAATAATATAAAATATGATTTTTTAAAACCATATAATATATTAAATATATAGTTATATATATAATATATTAATCCACTTTTATATATTAAAAATAATTGTAGCACATGAAAATTCATGAACGCACATTCAACTTTGGAGGACATTGGGCGATTTTTACCTTCAAAAACCAAACTAGTGAATCCAATTGTGACACTTGTCAAAGTCCCATTGGACTAAAAACTGAAGAAGATTCTCTTCATGCTGACTGGACTTCCATGTCATCAGCTATACCTGTTCTGCAATATTTAAAAAAAAACATTGCTTGTTCTGAAAGACGATCAACAAACCATAACTCCTTCATCTGAACTCGGTTTTCAACGAAACAAGTTGCGTTGGATTCATGGTGACAGGTCGGTCGCTGTCATTCTGATTTGGTGCGATTCTGAGCACTTTAATTTTGAGCTAATTTTTTCCCCTGATCCAGATTCAGATCATATGGCTCCCACTGTCAACAATGAAATGCAATGGGGTCCCCTTCACCCACTTTTCTTAATGTAAGAGGTGATTAGGCCCCGCTGACTCTTTTGGGTGGATATTTATGAATCACAACCTTGTTTTGAATCAGAATATGAGCTCATTATAGGAGAATCTTATGTAAATTTTCCACACAATCATTACAATAATCACAATCAAGAATAGCGGTGGTTGGATCTACACAGTAATGAAGTGCAAAGTTTGTTTAGGCATGAGAGCTCTTCAACTAGCCTTTGGGAGCTTACAGTTGTCTCAAGGATAACTACCTTAGTTCAATATCATATTCTTTCCCCTAAAACACATTAGGTATTATCTTCAAGAGCCAAAGTAAATGGTTTTACTAAATAATATACTTTTCCTTAGCACATAAACATAACGTGTATTTCAAAAAATTCAGTGGAATTTATTCCAGAACCCGTAAAACAATCATCTATGGTAGAAATATATGTTAAGGAGGCTTCATGTAGGAAAATTAGAAATGCTCCAATACCATGTAGAGAAGTGGGAGATCATGCACTAATTTCTCCAACACAAAACTGTGTTTACACACTCTATTAACATCAAATAAAGTTATATATAAATACATCAAAATTTGGCTTAAGAAAGACACAACATCTCAGTGAACTAATTAATCGAGATAATATCTCAACCACACAACAAAGTAGGAGTGAACCAACGAGATAGAATCTCTCATGTCCAACTAGATATAAAAATATCCTAAAACATAGAAATAAACCCCTTATATAGAGACAAACTCTACCTCACAATGAATAATAATAATAACAACCAAAATTATAGTCACTCATAATACAAGTAGGAGTTAATAATTCAAACACCTTACATATAGTAGAAATTCATATTCGAGACAAAATTCGTAACTCAATTTAAGAATTTTTTATTTCCTCATAAAAATGCATATTTTATTAAAGCTAAAGAAAAAAATACATTACGCATATGCTCTATCCATTGGGAGAGATGGATATAATTTTTCCCATCTAAAAAATAAGGCAAAAATGCATGTCCCATAAACCAATGTCTTTAACTTAGATAGATTCTTGCATTGATAATTTTCTAAAATACCACAAAAACACAAGCACTAATCATTAGTTAAGAAAAATGGATTCCTTGTATCAATTTAAAAAACAAGCAAGTGCTAACACGAGAGACTATCTCTAGAAGATTGATTCTTAATTAGAAGCTCTCAATCATTATAAATATTGGCCTCATTCCTTATCAAATTATTGGCCAATCAAAGAGTCCTCATGAAGTTGGTGAAGTAGTGATCTATAATGTCCCTTTTTCGGGGGTTGGGAACAAAGAGCGTCTAAGTAGCCCAGGATACTACAAATTTAATTTAATTGTGGGCTATGAGGGAATTAATTAATTAATTAAAAGTGACTAAGAAAATAAAAAAATATAAGTCACTTTACTAAGAGATAAGGTGACCCGTGGTATTCGTACGACCCATGGTATTGACCATGGTATTCTGATAAGCCATCGTAATAAAAGAGAAGTAGGAGCTCATTCATGGATATGTATGTATTATTTGGTTAATTTTTTTTGTGGGCTCATTAAGCTTTGTATGGGGGTTGGCAACCCTAGTGTAGATATTCTTTGAGGGTGATACTATCCTCCCTGGGGATATTACAATAAAACTAGTTTCAGTTGTGAAACACCCACCCTAGCTAGTCAAGAAGGAGAACCACTATAGGTTCTTTAGTGGTGCCTAACGCGGAAGGAGGATTGAAAATTGTTAGAATCCAGGGTTTGATAGATTGATGTATTTGCAACAAACTGAGAACATTATGGAAAAGGAAATTGGATTACAGAGGATGAGTTACATGGGGTAGTGAAATATCTTTAATAAGGCCAATTCATTTCAATATTTCCAAACATCTACAACTAGGAATGAGCATGGAGGATTCTTGCTAGGCTTCCAAATCTTCGTTAATGAAATTTGTTCCCTATTTTATTTAATAAAGTTGGCTGAAATTTTCGGTGTGTTATTTCTTTAGAAATTTGTGGTTACTCGCTCTCCAAAATTTTGATTGGAATCTATTAACTCATGGAAAATTTATTTGTGCAAATTTTCTAAAGAAATATGAAGAGAAAAATTATCGAAATACATAAAATAATTAAAAAGGGATATTACATGATCTTGAGGCACAACACCATCCTTGTTTTCTTTCTAAATCATTGCACCCAAAACCTGATATATTCCCTTCCTAGATAAGGAAATTGTTTCAGTATTAAATTCCATATAGACATGTTTAAACTGAATTTAATTAAACATAGATAAGGATGTTTTAACTTCAACATAGATTGGACTTGAAACCATATTTTCCATTCATCCAATTCATTACAATCATCAAGTTACTAAACATTTTAAATTTTTATATTTTATGTTGAGAAGACAATCTTAAGAGGAGTTTTAAAGCAATAAGTTCAACATAAGTGTTGGTTCATTACCTTAGTCCACCCTCGAATTTAATTTGTGGGATTATTTAAAAAGATAAAATCTCACACTACACTTTTTAGTGGGTTTCCTTTACCAAATCCATCAAAGCAACACTACCCAAAACCCATCAGTTAGAGCTTAGGTCAATTATCTTTGAATTGGAGGTTTTAGATAAAATTTGAAACTAGAGAAAATAGATGTTGCTTGAGTTGAACTTTGGATGGGAGGAATATACATGTCCTAAAAAATTATTGCATTCTTGGCTAGTTAGATGTCCCATGAAACAATTAGAAGGAGAGTTTTTAATTCTTTGAGCTACGGATCTTGCATCCATTTTTGAATGCATGCCACAACTAAAAATCCTTGTAATTATCCTTCATCTCCATTACTAATTCCATTTCATTACAAACATCCTTTGTATCAAGATAGAATATAAGTAAATGATCTATGTTTAATTCCTCTCCTTGATAAAGGATGCATTTGCTTGAATTTATAACTCAATTTTATAATATGATTAAAGACACTCTAATAATACAAGGAGGCAGGACCAGGCAGGGTTATATTTTGTCACAACGAAGAATGATAAATCTAGTATGGTGGGGGACTAGGGACTTCTACTAAAAACCAGGTCGAATACTTAGTGTTGTGGCAAGGACTAGAATTGGAAATTTCCAGCGAAATTAGACATATATATATATCTTTGGTGAGTTGATGATTGTCATCCAACAAGTGGTCAAGATTAAAGAGAGCTCTGAGAAGACCCAAATTCCCATTATGCACTGAATAAGTCCCCACATTTCTAAATTTGAAAGTGTGGAATACTTTCATATTAGAAGAAACTTCAATTTAGTGGTAGATTTTTTAGAAAACAAGGGTGCCACCTTAGAACAAGGGACATTGATTTGGATTGTTATATGCCATTTTGTCACGTCTGGTCAGCTAGCCGACAAATTGGATCAATCAACATCCTTTGGCCCCTTGACATCATCATAACAAAAATACCTACGCATGCCACTTTCATATCCCATAGTTTTTTCCTGAAAACACCTTGTTTTAGTCATTTTAAAGACCAATACTACCTAGCCTCCTATTGAAAAAATTTCAACTATAGGTTACACCACTGTGGCCTGTGTTGATCACCTATAGGTTTCTCTCCTTTGCACCTGCGTTGGTTCTATATATTCGGGAGAACGAGAGAAATTTCAGAAGAATCTTCTTCCAGAAGCCTCCAAAATTTGTTACAACCATTTACCTCAGATAAAACATTTGGATCCTATCCTATCCTACCATCGAGTTTTCATCCCTTATCCTTTGATCCCATCCTCCCAACAAAGGTGGATCTAAAGCCCTAGATTAGTAATTAGATAAGAACTCCCAACTTACTCCCCTCACCTATATATTTGTGGCCATGCAAAAGCTAGGGGTTGGATTTTGGAGATATAATTATACTCTTATGTTGCTATTGTAAAGATTAACACTCCATCCATTAGGGTGATTAGAGGTGCACTTTGTGACAAAGAAGGAACAAGTCAGCTTAGAGGAGCTCTTTTACAAGGTCAACATCTATTTATGGTTGTAACTCCTTCTGTTTCTATTAATGCAAATATTTCTTTGTTTTCCTATATGTTATGTTATGATTTCTTGTATTTAGATGATGTGTTGATCCATTGAATGAAGTATTTAGATGATGCTGCATAGATTTCATAGATCCTTGGATTATATTGTCTGATTGTCCAGGTTCTAATTTTCGCAACGAGAGTTAGGATTGGAGCATTCAAGCCAAGAGAGGAGTGAAGCATATGATGGATTATAGGTAGGATTTGACCTATCATCCATTTACTTTAAGGAAAACAAAAGCTACTTTGTCCTTATGTTGTTCTAGACTTAACAACATAGTCTAGGGAAGACACTTCTGTCCATAGTCGAAGATTCTGTATAACAAATTGGCGACCATACTAGGGATGGGTATATTCCTTTGGTGGTTTTTTTGTCTTTAGTGTATATTTCACCTCTTATTTTGACCTTTACTATCATCTTCAGTCAAGAGAAAACCTAGGAATCCATTTCATTGAGATTAAATTGAAAAACTTGTGTTGGAACTCCCTTATTCTTCACCAAATCTCCCTCTGGTATAGGGACAAAACGTCGCACCTCTGCAGAGCCCTCTCTATGACTTCTTTGCAAGGCACTGGTGCCTCTTTTTCACCTGCATTGACCCCTATTATTGCATAAATTTTCCTTTTTCTTGAATTTCTCTTTGATCATACTGCTTCCAACTACCTGTTGAGGCCCTGAAAATCGATGCAACAATATCAGCGAAAACCACCCAGTCGAGGACTTGAAAACCATCCCTTATCTATTTTATATGGTGGCTCCTACTGGATTTATGAGACCTGTTTCCTAGTAAAATATAATTGGGTGAATGGATGGTATTATCACTGACTTTAACTTGGTAGATGGGAGTGATACAAGCTTGAAGTAAATAAATATACCTATCTATATCTATCCCAGGACAAATTACATTTATGTGACATTTACAAAGATGATCTTTCAACGAATGCAAATAAAGATTATACAAACACTTAGAGATATGAAAATAATTTGTAATAATTGATTTAATTAAATAGTTAATTAAATAAACTAAATAAGCCTATATCGCATCTTATACTGCATGTATTGAATATGTACCAAAATATGGCAATCGAACATGTTCAAAAGTGAATTAATGCCTGATTGTTTTGAAAAGATACATAGAACAAAACACCATAAAAAAAATTAACCATTTCTCATTTGGAACATAAAATTAACATATAGGATAAAAGTACCATGTATACGCTAACTCTGCTCATTTGAAAAATAGTATTTGGTCTAGCCCTTTCTATTAAGAAAACTTTAAGAGTACAAAAGTGTGAATTTTGTAAAGTATTCCTTTCAAAATTTTAGGACCCCTTCTTAAAAGACATGAAGGGGTTTATATAATAACATAGAGAGTCTTAAAAATAGTAATTACAATAAAAGCTGAGGAGGTTTAAACAAATCCCCTTAAACTAAGTGAAAATAAAAACAGAAACATAATTTAATGGGGTGACTTGCTTGAAGATTTCCCTATGGTCTCATCAACCATTCATTCCTTCAGTTGAAGGATGTTGAGCATAGGCTTAACCTCGGGAGGTTGCGCTCGCCAAATTCAGAACTGTCCAATGTAAACCGCATCTGAAAGTGGATGCATCATATAGGAAGAAGTATCTGTAAGACATTGCAACATGAGCCATTGGCTATGTGGCTTTAACAAGTATTTCCAATACTTATCCCAGTCTAGCTTTTCCACTTTCCTGATGCTTTCCTCTTTTACCTTGGAAACTTCCTACCATTGCCTTATCAAATATTTAATAATAGGAAGAGAAACAAGAGGGCATCTATCAATAATATTGGCAGTGATGAGATTCTGGCTGGCTGTTTCTGTTATCACAAAATCATACCTGATAGGCTGCCAATCAATTTAATCTCATGTAACTGTTTCAAACCAATCTTTTGATTGAGGCTTAGCCTCCTCAACCTGAGAGGGCTCTCTCAAGGGTTAATGATTTTTAATAGTAATATAGATGACTAACTCTATGAGGGGTAAAAAGCAGATAAAAATAGATATTGGTTGTAACTCACATTAGCAAGTGCACATTGGACTTAAGGAGTCATAATAGCTTCAGCAAAACCAAACAATCTACTTAGCATGGAAGTCAAGGCATATCAGAGTTCTAATATGTTCTTGTTTTGATGGCATCTTTTAAATATCCTAATGCAGTGGTGTTTTCTTATGTTACTCATAATTCATCATTGATGCTCTGACTTCCTTCATAGACAAAATAACTGTGTGTTTTACAGTTACAGTTGATTATTTGGTTTGCTATTCGATTCATTAGTGAATCACTTTGCTCACATAATTAAATGATACTTGACAACTTTTGACAAAAAATAACTTGTTGCTGTGCTAACAGGGTGTTCAATTCCAGTGCCTCTTTCCTAAATTCATCTATTTTTGGATTGTCTTTCAATTGTTCAAAAATAAACTGCAATTGATGAATTTGAGTATCCTTAGCACCAATTTTAGTTTGGTGCTGCAATTTCAATTGATCAATGCTCTCTTGGAGCTGTGATACCTGTACATGTAGTTGTTGGTTGAAATTGTGCTTCTCTGTCTGTAGTTCCTATTCTAATTGGATGATTCTTTCATCCTTTTCTTTGATTAACTGTTGAAATTAGAAGGCATTTTCTATAGTAGCATATGCATATGCTCCTACAAACTAGGTTAGACGAGTTAGATCCTGAGAAGGATATGCTTGTACTTCTTTCCAAACTACCTCCATTGGAACATCTCCTGGAACAAGAGTTGAGACTTCTTCGTTCTCCTTCTTTTTCTTTGTATGCTCATATCGAATTTATGCTTAGGACTATAAAATATGTCAAGAGGAGGGCTTTATTCAATTTTTAGTACAATTTCTGTAGTAGGGAAGGTCAGGATGAATTCCACTTGTTATGTGCTAACTAAATTTCCAGATGGTCTAGCAGTAAACATATTTTGATGTTTTATTTGAGGCATTTTCATTATTTGTTGACGACCAATGATGATCACTTCTTGGTCTCCTTGGAGTTTTTGATTAAAATCCTTCTAGACATCATTCAAATTACTTGGGAACTCTAAATTCATGGTTTGAACTTCAACAGATTTATCCTCTTCAAATTTTCTAAGGACTTCAATATCCTTAGGTGCTGGTTCTTTCTATGTTATGGGTTGGGACACGTCTATCATTTTCAAAGAAATCCCTTCCAATCTCTTGTTCTTGTATTGTTTGAACTTTGAAAATTGCTGTGGATTGAGGCACGGTGTTGCTAACTTCTGAGTTACAGCATAAGTGTTGACTGACTCAAACGAGTCATCGAAATCATCATCTTCATTTACAAAAGGTATGATTTTTAATTGAGTGGTAAAATCATTAGCAACTTGATTCAGGTCACATTATCTGTTTGAAATTGTAAACAATTTCAAACATTCAATTTGGTTGACCTCTAATCCTGCGTGCTTATAGTTTTCTAACGTGAAGACACCACAATGAATTAGAAAGGAGGGACATGAATCTTTCTTGGCTTCCTTCAGAAACTTACTTAATCCATTTCCAACAGTTTGATAAGCTATTTCTCTTGCGATAAGCTTATCTGGAACATATAATGGTAAAACATGTGGCCGAGCCAGGCTCGCAAATACTCTTACATAGGTAAACAATTCTTCCCAAAAAATTTTCCAATGGTGGATAAGTCATCTTGAGTTTCCTTAGATAACCTAGGGGCTTTCTCATTGAACACACCTTGAAATAAAGGGAGCATAATTCCATGGAATATTTTGTAAAAATGGTTTTCATTTTTTGACTCCCATAACATGCGATGATAGACATGAATGGGGAGAGGGTCCTATGTAGTCCATTTCCAACCCATGGTTGGAAAATATGAAGTGAAACATACAACACCCATAATATAAGTGCTTGAAATGGGGGAAATTTTTTGGATGAAATAGAACAATTTTTCCTATATTCCATAATGTGAGTGGCGATATTATTGGACAAAAAGGTTCCCTAGTCCATGATATAAGAATCTGCGACTGCTTCCATTAGGGGAACCCATTCAACTGAAAATTTGGTAGTATCAGGCTGACCGAAGAGCTTAGACATCATTGCAGCAACATAACAGTAGGGACTAGCAAGGGAGTTAGTAGAATACACACCCTTATCATATTTTTTTTGTTTTTTCGGGTTCGTCCTCCATTGCTTGATAGGATTTGAATTCATCTCATTCTTGCTGGAAAATTGCACCAGAAATTATTTTTCGTAGACCTTCTTTGCGTCTAGAATGTGATACATTAACTTCAAGTCTCCCGCTTTGAAAGAACCCATCATTGTTGTAGGAATTTACAGGGTAAGTTCCTTAGATCAAACACCAAAGGTCACTGCTCACAAACAGATCACAAATCAATACCCGAGTATTTGTCATGGTTAAAACCCTCGAAGAGGGAAACAGTCCACAGCCTGAGCCAACGCGGCCACTTCAGAAAATTTATTAATATAAAAAATAAAATTTACATAAGCTTCTCTCATAAATGGTTACCAAAGTTTCAATTTCTATCTGTTTTCTTCCCTTTGTTTTTATTTTCCTTATTAGTTTGTTGAGTTGCTTTTTCAGCTTGCGGCTGAAATTGCTTAAGACCATTATTTTTAGGACACTGCTTCTTGGGGTTCTTTTGATATGGTTGCTTCTGGGTTGCTAGGGCTTTCTTAGAAGAGTTTCCAGTATTAATAAGACCAAGGTGTAAGAGATTTTCTTATTCTCTGATCAAAGAATCGAAAAAGGCATCAAAATAGGGTGGCTTGTAGGTTGTTCCTTGAGAAACGAGGGCTTATCTAGTGGAATGGAAGGTGGAAACAAATACATAGTATGCATGGCCAAGCTTAGCAAGAATGGAATAGATGAGGCTACCATCTTCCTTTTTCACCTTACAACCTTCTAAAAGAAGTCTAAGGTTCTTGAATTTGGATAGAAAATATTCAATAGAGGAGAAATTATCGGGGTCCAAAGTAAGCAACTCATTTTCAAGCTGGTGGGCCCTAATTTCATTTTGAATGCCAAAAATAGTATTTAGCTTTTTCATAGCTACATCAGGGGTTTCAATTTCTTGGATATGAAATCTAAGATCTTGAACAATAGACATTCATATCAACCCTCATGCTTGATCTTTTTTATTTTCCCATTTGGCGGCTTTATCTCCATCGGTAGGTTTAGTTTCTTGTCCTGTAGCTATTCTATAAAGCCCTTTACTTCTAAGTAAGTCTATCATGTAGGATAGATATTGGAAATAATTGGTGCTTTTAAGAATAACCGGGCATGCACTTTCCATTAAAAAAAAACCTGAAGCTGAAAAGGCTAAAACTAACTACTCCAATAGAAGGATCTCGAAAAATTAGGCTGGTTCAAAAAAACGGCTCATAAAATGGCTTCCGGATGAAGAAGTTATGCCTTTTTGAAAAACATGTGTTGTAGATGCCAAATAGTTACGTGAAAGGTTGAAAGTTGACGATGAAGTTTTACTTTTAAAAAAAATCCACCCATTTCCAAACTTAATACAATAAGCTCACTTTTAAAAAAACTACTTTATGTGACCCACTTTTATAAATAAGTGAGAGTCACTTTTACATGTGCTTTTTAAATAAAGCCCTCTTTTTAAAACCAACGACTAGCCAAAAGACTTTATAAGAAAAAGTAACTTAACAAAAAGAAGCTTGAGAAAGAGATTTGAACCCAAGACCTCTATTCTCAAAAACTAACTTTACATCAAGTGAGCTAGTAAAAGGATTCTGTAATTGTTGGAAAGGAGGAAGGGTTTTTTTTTTCTTCTTTGATGTGCATGCTTTTTCCTACCAAAAAAATACAAATTCCATGCAAAAAAAAACAAAAAAACAAACCTTACGGCCGAATGTTATATTTTCGATTAGTCTTACCAGCAACTATCATTTTTCTTGACTATTTCTAAGTTCTCGATATCACACAAAAACATGGGGAAAGAGCATACGTAGAAAAAAAAATCCTGTCTTCCTATTTCTGATTTGCCGAGATCACACACATCACAGAGCAAAGAGCATACACAAAGAAAAGGGTATATATCTGGAAATAAAAAAAATTATAAACTGAAATAAACAGAGGTAACTGAAATAAATAGAACGATTAATAAATATAACTGTAAAAAAGATACTTTATACCTCCAGATCTAAAATGACATAACCTAGGCAATCAGAAACACTTTTGCATGAAAAAAAAGGGGTTCCTCACTGTAACAGAAGCTTGGGACACAACAAAGTAGTTCTCCCGGTCGAAAGTGGTCAGAAATGGTAGATCTGGAAAACAACAATTGCTTGCAGTCAAACCAACTTCAGGTTTGGATCAACAACGAATGCGGCCCTCAAAATGGCTCTGATACCATGTAGGAACTTACCCTATAAATTCCTACAATTTTTCCTCTACCGGTTAAGAAATTTTTGTTCCCAATATTCAGGTTGTCGATTATCCATCTTACCATATCAGTATATGGTAGAATTTTGGGTTGGGCAACAAACCGATGTAGAAAAGAATTAGCAACTTCTTCTAAAGTAGATTTTGAAGAATAAGAAGCATCAATAGTAGATTTCTGTTGAACCCTATGGGGTTTCTCATCCTCAAATAACTTATACATCACTTCCCAGGAGGAAGAACCACTTTGTGGCCCACATGTTGTGTCTGCGAATAGAGGAAGAATTTATGTTCTTTCACTTACAGTAGCTGTAGGATTTGTGGGTGCCATAGGTTTCTTAGCTTTCTTCACAACTTTCGATATCTCTGAAGAAATTTGTTTATTTGGACTCGCCTGTGAATAATGAAGAATGATAAGTAGAAAGAGAAAATTTGATTTACATATAAGAAATTACCATAATAATGGAAACAATCAAGCGAATGAAACTTGGCACGCGGTTAATACATAAATTCAATGCTTCTTGTAGTAAAATCATTTTTGGAAGCATGGGCTATAAAACCATTTAAGTTATGACATTAATGGACAGTATGGATTGATGTGCCCGCACAATCATTCCAACATTTAAACAAGATCCGTCGCATCGCGGATGTTATTAGTGTGTGAATCTTTATAGAATGCCGATCATATACCTTTTGCCAATTGTGATATCACAATCGCAATATCGGTGAAAATGAACGAAGGGCAAGAGTAGTCACGAAGCGAAAGTGCGAGGCAATAGAGTATATCGCATCTGGGAAATGTGGAGGATGACTTTAAGATTGTCGGGATAAAACTGTGAAATGCGATTTGTGTTTTGACTACATGGAAAAAGTGGGTCCCACTGTTTATTTCTCATATAATTTAATTCAAGAAAATGCCTTTTTCGTTTATTAAAGCACTTTTTTGTATTTCACATTGCAATTTATGTTGAGTGGATTTTTAGGAGCCATATGTGTTTCATGTGATATTGCGATTTGCTTAACATTCTGCGCTCAAGTGTCTTTAAAACAAAAATTCAATGTTTTAGACCCAATTCATTCCTATTTCTGTTTAAATTAATGAATTAAGGGTTTTATTTTTTTTACTCTAAAAATTTTCAATGGGTCCCCATTATTTTCCTAAGGTAACTATACTAAAATAATGGGGGTTTTTGAATAGCACAACAATTGGCGATTCACTGGAAGAACCAATTATCTCTGAAAAATAAATTTCTTAGTATCTTTAAATAAGTAAAAATAATTTAAGGAAACAAAAATTATTTTTCGAAACATTTGAATGAATAAAATTACTTTGAATAAAAAAACTCATCTTATTGTTTATCTTTTAGAAACCATTCATGAATAAATATCTTCATTCCTCTATATCAATCATCAAATAGTTTAAAAGATAAAGCAATTGTCTTATTGTAACTTAGCCTTTTGATTTACTCCTTTTGTCATAGGTAGAGCCACTAGTGCCAGCAGGCATTCATAGTCTCGACAAGGTTTCCTTTTAACCATCAATGATTCAGTATCCCGTCCATCTATTATTACAATTTGTTGAGATAAATCCTTACCATATAACATGTTTTTTTCTTGTTCTTAAAAAGTCATTGACCCGGCTTGGGGACCAGAAAGTGACAATGTCATTCACTGGTTATAATTGAACTGAACAAGTTGTCTCGTGATGAGACTCCTTGTCTTATAATTATTTAATAATCATGAGCCATTACCCTGGTTTGATATGCAGTAGTGGTAATGTTAGTTTATTATTTACCTATGATCATGGTAAGCAGGCTCATTATGAGACCTCTTATCCTTTTAAGTTTTATATATTTTTTAATTAACTCTAGAAAAACATAATTAATGGATGGGGAGAATCATTGAATCCTTAAGAGTTTTTGGATGACAACTTAGATTTAAATATGCTTAGTGACAATAAGTATTTACTTTGTAAATATGAACTTTTTCTGACTGATAATAAAGTAAAAATACTTTACGAATTTTTGGGTTTACAAAATTTACAATTTCAATGGGAAAAGATTTCAGAGTTGTATATTATTCGTTCGATTTTCAAGTTTGTAGTTATATCCTCAAGAATTTTTATTCTTCAAAAATAAAAAGTCGTAAAATAATTCAGAGTTGTTGCGAAAAGCCAAAAGTATGTAATCAAACACTATTCTTCTAAAAATGTAAAAGTATACATATGATACATTTAGAAGAAACTTTTCTTCTAATAAAAGATTTTTTTCAAAATCAGCCCATTGACAGGAAGAAAATATTTTCTCCCTTGAAGATCTTGTAGCATGGAGGTTTATGGGTCAATTTGTTCTATGATTTGAAATGGTCCAGGAAACATTCTTTGGAATCCTCATGTGCCTTGTCCCACTTAAGGATGAGGTCTCCAACTTGAAATGTTTTTGGGGAAACAAAATTTGCATCAAAAGTATTTTTTACAATCTGCTGGTGTCGAGCATGAGTTAATTTGGATTTTTCCTTTTCCTCTTCTAGTTTAAGAATCCGAGACATTATTAATTGTAAGGAAGAAGAAGGTACTTCATCAAATAAATTGAACTAAAGCTAATGAAGGAAGAGCTAAATTTGATGGAATTACAACTTCTTTCCCCAAAACTAGATTGAATGGAGAAGTACCTATGGATTCCTTCTGAGTAATTCTATCTGCCTAGAGTGCAAATTTTAAATACATGCAATTTTTTTTGGCTCTGATCAATAGTCCTTTTTATGATTCTTATGAGATTTTTATTTGTTGATTCTACTAGACCATCCCCTTGGGGATAGTAATTAGAAGAATATTTAAGTTTAAAACCTCTTTTGAGAGAAAATTCAGTCGTACTATTTTCCGAAAAATAAGATGCATTATCAAACATAAGTGCATTAGGTAAGCCAAACCTGGTGATAATGAATTGATCAATAAATTCCATAATGGCCTCAAAGTTAGCTACCTTTAGTGGAACAAATTCCACCCACTTAGTAAAATATTCTGTTGCAATGAGAATGTATTTATGTTGTTTGGATGAGTTAGGAACAATCTCACCTATGATGTCCAATCCTCATTTCTAAAAAGGTTGCTCAATGTTGACTAGCTACAAGGGTAAGGCTAATTTTCTTTGTCTTCCAGCACCAGTTTGACATGTTTTACATTTTCTCACATATGATGAGCGTCTTTAAATAATGTTGGACAATAATATCCCACATGTAGGATTTTGTGTGTTGTGTTATCTCCTCCAAAATGTCCACCTATGGGTCCATCATGGAGTTCCTGCAAAACACTCTGCACTGTAGACTTTTCAAGGCATCTTAATAGTACAGAGTCATAGTTCTTTCTAAATAAAACATTGTCTATGATCTAATATTGACTAGTTTTAAATATTAAAGCTCTTTTTCTTTTATAATTGAGTTCTATGGGAGCATATCCATTTTTTAAATAAAATATAAGATCAACATATTGTGATTCATAGTCATTCAGGCTTACTTTAGAAATGTGTACAGTATAACCTGACTCTTCATCATATGATATGTTGGATGCTCCAAATAGTAATTTGCAGAGACCTTGCCCTCTGATGATTTTGGCTAGTCTTATGTCAATGTCTTATTCTTGCAGAGTAGTAACCCAATTTTCTCTTTTCTCTCCTAGTTCCTTTTGAATAAGTAGCTGCCTTACTGCCGAAAATGGAACTATTACCTTGGTATGTGTTTTTAGGAGAAACAGTCTGAAATTATTTAAAGATTTATAAACAACAAAGGCTTGTTTTTCCACTTTTGAATAATTTAGCTCAACACCTTGAAGATTTGAACTAAAGAAATAAATGGGTGCTTCAATCTTTTGATCATTGATTTGTGTTAACACAACAACATAATATGTTTCAGATGCAAAAGTATATAAAATGAAATGATTCGAAAAATCTGGGGCAGTTAGAGAAGGAGAATTTACGATGGCTTGCTTGATTAGATCAAAAGCTTCTCTTTCATTGTGTCCCCATTTGAAGAGTGTATTTTTATTAATCATTACTTGCAATGGTAAAATAATTTGGGAAAATTTTGGAACAGATCTCTTAACAAAATTTATCTGTCCTAAAAAGGACTGCATGGTTTTCTTGTTATAGGGACGAGAGATTTCAGAAATTTCCTTTATCCTTTCTGGATCTATGCAAATTCCTTCTTTTGACACGATAAATCCTAAAATTTTACCTTCACTTTAAGCCAAATAAGAATTTTTTGGATTTAAATAAATTACATATTTTAAATAGTGTTCAAGGATTTGCTTAAAATCATGGTAGTGGTCGCTTATTTTCTTGGAATAAATGGTTATATCATCTAAGTATACTACCAAAATTTTGTTTATCAGTCCTCTGAAAGCAATATCCATTTCTCTTTAAAAATTTGCTCCTACATTGATTAGACCGAAAGGCATTTTATAATATGCATAAGTGCTCCATTTCGTTCTAAATGTAGTATTTAACCTATCTTCAGGATGAACCATAATCTGATTGTAGCCTTGAAATCCATGAAGGAAAGACACTAATTAAGATCGAGCAACTGATTGCAAAATTTGTTCCATATGTGGTAATGGAAAATTGTATTTTAAGCAAGCTTTGTTTAAGTTCCTAAAGTCTATACAAATGCAAATGTCACCATTCTTTTTCCTAACAGGGACTAAGTTTGAGACCCACTTTGAACACATAACAGGGAAAATTATCTTTTCCTTAAGGAGTTTATTTAGTTCAGTTTTGATTTTACTTTCAAGATCAAGGTGAATTTTACTTAACTTTTGTTGTATAGGCTTCTCAGTGGATGTCATTGGGATAATATGTTGGATGATGGAGGTATCATAATTTTTGAGATCTTCATATTTCCATGCGAAAAAGTTCTTGTATTTCTTCAGTAAATGAATGAAGGTTAATCTTTAATCAGAAAAAAGGCCAAGTCATAAGTTAATATTCCGAGGATTTAGATCTATGCCAATGTTTACTAGTTCAAACCTCAAAGTTGCAATTTCCAGTTTAAAATTAGTAACTTTTTAAAACCTATCTTTGAGATCATAAAGATCTTCAAGCTTAACCACAGATTTAGGTATGGAATTCTCTTCGGGTTTTTGATTCAATTTCCTTTCATGTTCGTCTTCATCAATTAGCTGATCATCATATGACCTTTCTGATGTAAGAAAGGTTAGAACATATTTATCATCGTTGAATACTCTCCAATTAGTGACATTATCAGGAATAGATGGGCGGAAAATCAGTTCTATAGAAAATCTATCTGGACTATAATCCTAAGAAGGAATAATTCTGGATGCTACATTATAAAGAAGGTTAGCACTTGCATTTTGGAGACTTGGAATAGACGAGATATTAAATGCTAAGAAGAGTGAGGTAAGAGATTGTACTAATGCTTGGTAATGCTTGAGATGACCAGAAATACAATGAATAGTATTTCTTACCCATTTGATAATTATTTCAGAGTCACCATAGAATTGAAGATATTTAACACCAGGATCTATTGCTTGCAAGCCTTGGACCAGTGCTTCATATTCTGTAGTATTATTTGTGCACTCAAATTCTAGCCTACAAGCCAACATTGTATTTTATCCTTCCAGACTAATTAGTATGCAACCAGCTCCTGCACCTTCACCAGATTTTGATTCATCAAAGTATAATGTCCAGAATAAAGTTTTAACACAACGTTTATCTATGATATTTATACATTTGGAAGAGTCTGACTGAGAAATTTTTTCGATTTGAGAATTAACTGAGTTGATAAGAAATGGAGATCTCTGAGCATTGTAATTGCCTAAAAAAGAATCAATAGAGTAATTTTCGAGAATGTTATTAGTAAAATCCATAGGTTCATTTTCATCTTCGAAGTGGGTTATTGAATATTTCATGTGTTTTTTGCGATCAACTCCAATTTTCTTTGGCTTACCACTGTAGGGAATCCACACATGAGATCAGTCAGTTGCGAAATAACCATGAAGTTTCTTTGACCAATATCTACTCAGAATTAAACCGTAAAAGTCAGGAATATCAACAACCAAAATATCAATCACTTGATGAACTTTTGAATTATATGTTAGTATGATAAGGACATAATTCATTTCTCCTGTTACCTTGAATTTGGTTCTTTCTAATTGCACAATGTGTACTGCAAAATTTTGTGGAGAAATATTTAACTTCAAGCAAATAGAATAAGGCATGATATTTGAAGAAGCTCTAGAGTCTATTAGACAATTATGCACATTTTTTTTAAACACTTTAAAAGTGAAAAGAAAATGAGGGGTATGTGAATTGGATCTGTCTTCGATTAGAATAACATCATTTGCATCAACCTTTTCAGATGATTCAGTATGAGGGTTGCCAACTCCTTCTGAGGCTTTGGAAGTAACAGGGGCAAGTAAGTGTGAAGCGGGGATTACATTCAACTCTTTGAGTAAGATTTTCTGTTGCTATTTTAATTTACTCAAATCATGTATGGAGATATTTTCCTTCAATTTCTTCATGTCTTCCACTATATTATACTCTATAGTATCAGAGACAACTAGGGTCTTTGATATAGATGGAGTGGTAGAAGAAGATGGGTTTGATTGAGGAGAAAGAGTATTTTTTTTACAACTTTATCCTTAACAACAGGGGGTGAAGATTTCTTCTTTTGAGGTGACTGAGGAAGATCTGCAAAATTTTTACTTCTAGTGTTAACTCGAAGCACCTCATGCTAATCTTCATTATCAGATGTAGGAAGAATAAAGTCCCATAATCCATGATATTCAACTAATTATTCATCCTGTGATTCTTCTGCTGATAATATTGTTTCATCCTGATCTTCGTATTGATTTGATTCAACGTTTGAGATTATATTTGGTGTTTGAGAATTTGAAGCTTGAGTTTTGTTAAAAGATCTAAAAGGTTTCTTTGAAGAATATTCAACTACTTGTTTCTTTATTTCAACCATATCATTTGACATAGTTTTTAGAACCTTTTGTGATCCCTCAAGATCGTAGGGATCCTTTGATGTTTTCTTTTTCAGTTCATCTTTAAATGAAACCTTTTTAGTTTTTCTTTCCTCCTATCATATTTTTATTTTCTAAGGCAAGAATTCTCGTTTCTACAGAAAGGGCCTCTTTCATATTTTCTACCAAATTAGCCTTATTGGCTCTATCTACAAAAAATTCTATATTAAAAGGAAGAGAGGATATATACCATTCAATTTTTACACCTACATCTAGTTTAGATGTAGTTGGGATTTTATTGAGCCATTTATTAAATATGGAGTTGAAGTCTTTGATATTTTCACCTGAATTTTCTTTAAGATTTTAAAGATCATTGATGAGAGTAGCAGTAGTACGATCATCACCAAATTTAGTCAGAAATTGTTCCTAAAATATGTCCCAACTAGTAGTGGTTCTGATGGTAGTGAAAAGTACCATGATCCAGCTGATCATTGAAAAGTATAGGGAAATAATCTAACTAGACAATATTCTTCAGAGACATCATTTAGATTCATAGACAACATGGAATTATGGAGATGTTCTTCGACAGGGAGATTGTCATCTGGATTATTCTTTGGAAACCATCTTTTTGGATGCTTAAGTAAAGAATGAAGAGGACCTGCTAATTGAAAAACCCCAAGATTAGTCCAAGTTCTATTTTCCATTGTATGGATCAGAGGATTGACTTGTCCCGAAGAAGGATTTGGAGTGGAGGAAGTAGTTACAGTGGTGGATGTTGTTGAAGAAAATACAACCACTAAAATAACACTACTTGAAGCAGTGATAATAGTTTGGGAAGAATATATGTGAATTGACGAAGAAATTGGTTGAGAAGATGTAATATAAGGAGGAATAAATGATGGATTTTGAGGGGAAGAAGATGAAAAAATCTCACTAGTGGATGATTGAGTCTCAGATATCAAATATTTCCTTCGATGATATTGAAGAGTAAACTCAAAAGGGATTATTCCAAGCTTTTCTCTCTTAGACCGAGTTAATACACCAGTGCCTTGTAATATTGAAGTAACACTTCCTTCAAAGGTTTCAGAAAGTACATGATTTTATGCTGAAATATAAAATTCTTCCAATTTCTTTATTAAGTTTTGTACTTCAAGTGATTCTAGAGTATAATCAAGGGATATTTCTTTGGGAATGGAACTAGGAGACTTAGGAGGAGATTGAACAACTTCTGATCTATGGATAGGGGATTTTGATCGAGGACTAGAAGTTGTAGGATATTTGGAGGGACAACGACTCTTTGGATGGTATTTGTTTTTTGAGTTAAGATTTGGTGCCATTGATAGTCTGATGGCCCTCCTTCTAGCGCCAAAAATGTTGAGGCCCCGAAAATTGGTGCAACAACATCGGGGAAAACCACCCGGTTGGGGACTTGAAAACCGTCCCTTATCCATTTGATATGGTGGCTTTGATTGGATTTATGGGACCAATTTTCCAGCAAAATTTAATTGGGTGAATGGATGGTATTATAACTGGCTGGAACTTGGTATATGGGAGTGATAACAAGCTTGAAGTAAATAAATATACCTATCTATATCTATACCGGGACAAAATATCTTTTTGTGCGATTTATAAAGATGATCTCTCAGCGAATGAAAATAAAGATTATACAAACACTTAGAGATATGAAAACAATTTGAAATAATTGATTTAATTAAATTGTTAATTGAATCAATTGAATAAGCCTATATCACATCTGTATACTGCATGTATTGAATATGTACCAAAAGATGGAAATCGAACATGTTCAAAAGTGAATTAATTCCTGATTGTTTTAAAAAGACACATAAAACAAAACACCATAAGAAAAATTAACCGTTTCTCATTTGGAACAAAAAATCAACATATAGGATAAAAGTACCATGTATACGCTAACTCTGCTCATTTGAAAATAGTATTTTGTCCAGCCCTTTCTATTAAGAAAACTTTAAGAGTACAAAAGTGTGACTTCTGTAAATTCTTCCTTTCAAAATTTCAGGACCCCTTCTTAAAATACATGAAGGGGTTTATATAATAAAATAGAGAGTCTTAAAAATAGTAATTACAATAAAAGCTGAGGAGGTTTAAATAAATTTACTGAAACTAAGTGAAAATAAAAACAGAAACAAATTTTAATGGGGTGACTTGATCGAAAATTTCCCTGCTGTCTCATTAGCCATTTGTTCCTACAGTTGAAGGATGTTGAGGATAGGCTTAACCTTGGGAGGTTGGCCTGGCCTGATACGCAACTGTCTAGTGTAAACCGCATCTGAAAGTGGAGGCATCATATAGGAAGAAGTATCTGTAAGACAACGCAACATGAGCAATTGGCTATGTGGCTTTACCAACTATTTCCAATACTTATCCCAATCTAGCATTTCCACTTTCCTGATGCTTTTCTCTTTGACCTTGGAAACTTCCTACCATTGCCTATCAAATCTTTAACGATAGGAAGAGAACCAAGAGGGAATCTATCAATAAGATTGATAGTGATGAGATTTTGGCTGATTGTTTCAACAATATTATTAGCCACATCTATAGAAATGTAGATAGCTCTTTTAGCTTGTTTCAATTGTATGTCCTAATCAGTAAATAAAATTTCCTTTTTGGAGTCCTCAATCCTAGGAAGATTAGCCTTTTGGCCATCAGTTGTATCTTGCTAGGTGACATACTGTGACACTTTATCGTCGATCTCATTGAAGACGATTCTTTGGTCTACTATTCGATTCATAAGTGAATCACTTTGTTTACATAATTCTATGATACTTGACAATTTTTGACAAAAAATAACTTGTTGCTGTGCTAATAGGGTGTTCAATTCCAGTGCTTCTTTCCTAAATTCATCTATTTTTGGATTGTCTTTCAATTTTTCAACAATAAACTGTAATTGATGAATTTGAGTATCCTTAGCACCAATTTCAGTTTGGAGCTTCAATTTCAATTGATCAATGCTCTCTTGGAACCGTGATACCTGTACATGTAGTTTCTGGTTGACATTCTTCTTCTCTACCTGTAGTTCCCATTCTAATTGGATGATTCTTTCATCTTTTTCTTTGATTAACTGTTGAACTTTGTAGGCCTTATCTATAATAGAAGATGAATAGGCTCCTACGAAATAGGTCAGACGAGTTAGGTCCTCAAAAGGATATGCTTGTGAATCTTTCCAAACTACCTCCATTGGAACATCTCCTGGAACAAGGAGTTGAGACTGCTCTGTTCTCCTTATTTTTCTTTGTCTGCTCATAACGAATTTATGCTTAGGACTATAAAATATGTCCATAGGAGGTATTTCTTCAATTTTTAGTAAAATTTCTGTAGTAGGGAAGGCCGAGATGAATTCCACTTGTTTTTTGCTAACTAACTTGTCAGATGGCCTAGCAGTAAACGAGTTCTGAATTTTTCTTTGAGACATTTGCACTATTTGTTGATGACCAATGATGATCACTTCTTGGTCTCCTTGGATTTTTTGATTAAACTCTTTCCAGACATCATTCAAATTACTTGGGAACTCTAAATCCATGGTTTGAACTTCAACATATTTATCCTCTTAAGATTTGCTAAGGACTTCAATATCCTTAGGTGCTTGCTCTTTTTCTTGTTATTTTTGTTTTATGGGTTGGGATACCTCTAGAATTTTCAAATAAATCCCTTCCAATATCTTGTTCCTGTACTCTTTGAACTTTGACAACTATTGTGGATTGAGGCGAGATGTTGCTAACTTCTAAACTACAACATAAGTGTCGACTAACTCAAACAAGTCATCAAAATCATCATCTTCATGTACAAAAGGTTTGATTTTTACTTGAGTGGTAAAATCATTGGAAACTTAATTCTGGTCATATTGTTTGTTTGAAATTGTAAATAATTTCAAACATTAAATGTGGTTGACCTCTAATCATGTGTGCTTATAGTTTTTTAACACGTAGACACCATGGTGAATTGGAAAGGAGGACCATGAAGCTTTCTTGGCTTCCTTCAAAAACTTTGTTAATCCATTGTCGACAGTTTGATAAGTTATTTCTCTCATGGGAAGCTTATCCATAACATATAATGGTAAAACATGTGGCCGATCTAGGCTCCCAAAGACTCTAACATAGGTAAAAAATTCTTCGGCAAACCATTTTCCAATGGAGGAGAAATAAGCTTGAGATACCTTAGATAACCTGGGGGCTTTCTCATTAAACACAACTTGAAATAAAGGGAGCATAACTCCGTTGCAGATTTTATAAAAATGGTTTTCATATTTTGACTCCCATAACATGCTATGATAGACATGAATGGGGAGAGGCTCTTGGGTAGTCCATTTCCAAGCCATGATTGGAAAATATGAAGTGAAACATACAACATCGATAATATAAGTGCTCATGTAAAATAGGGGAAAATTTTTGGACGAAATAGAATGATTTTTATTATATTCCAAAATTTGAGAGGCGATATTGTTGGACAAAATGGTTCCCCAGTCCATGATATAAGAATCTATGACTACTTCCATTAGGGGAACCCATTAAACTGAAAATTTGGTAGTATCAGGCTGACCGAAGAGCCTAGACGTAATTGCCGCAACGTAAAAATAGGGAATAACAAGGGAGTCAATAGAATACATACCCATATCATCATTTTTGTGTTTGTTTGGGTTGCTCCTCCATTGCTTGATAGGATTTGACTTCATCTCATTCTTACTGGCGAATTGCGCCAAAAATTCTTTGTCGTAGACCTTCTCTGGGTCTGGAATGTGATACATTGACTTCAATTCTTCCGTTTTGAAAGAACCTATCATTGTTCCTCTGCTGGTTAAGAAATTTCTGTCCCTAATATTGAGGTTGTCGATTATTCATCTTACCATATCAGTATATTGTAGAATTTTGGGGTGCGCAACAACCCAATGTAGAAATAATTGGTAACTTCTTCTAAAGTAGCTTCTGAATAATCAGAAGCATCAAGAGTAGCTTTCCGTTGAACCCTATGGGGTTTCTCATCCTAAAATAACTTATACATCACTTCTCAGGAGGAAGAACCACTTTGCGGCCCACACGTGGTGTTTGTGAATAGAGGAAGAGTTTTTTATCTTTCACTTACAATAGCTATAGGATTTTTGGGTGCCATAGGTTTCTTAGCTTTCTTCACAGCTTTCGACATCTTCGAAGAGCTCCGTTTATTTGGAATTTCCTATGAAAAATGAAGAATGATAAGTAGAAAGAGGCAATTCCATTTACAAATAAGAAAGTTCTGTAATAATGGAAACAATCAAGCAAATGAAACTTGGCACATGATTAATATATAAATTCCATGAGTCTTGCAGTCAAATCATTTTTGGAAGCATGGGCTATAAAACCGTTTAAGTTATGGAATTAATGGACAATATGGGTTGATGTGCCCACATAATCATTCCAACATTTAAATGATATTTGTCGCATCGTGGGTGTTATTCGTGTGTGAATATTTATAGAATGCCGATTGGCTACCTTTTGCCGATTGAAATATTGCAATCGCAATATTGGCGAAAATGAACAAAGGGAAAGAGTGGTCACGAAGCTAAAGTGCGATGTGATAGAGTATATCGCATCAGGAAATGTGTAGGATGACTTTAATATCATTAGGATAAAACTGTGAAGTGTGATTTGTGATTTGACTACGTGGCAGAAGTGGGTCCCGCAGTTTCTTTCTCATCGAATTTTATTCGGGAAAATTCCTTTTTCCTTTATTAAAGCGCTTTGTTGTATTTTGCATCGCAATTTATGTTGAGTGGATTTTTAGGACCCGTATGTCTTTCATGTGATATTGCGATTTTGATTTGCTTAACATTCTCCGCTCAAGTGTCTTTAAAATGAAAATTCAATTTTTTAAACCCATTTCATTCCTATTTCTATTTAAATTGATGACTTAAGGGTTTTATTTGTTCTACTCTAAATTTTTTAAAAGGTTCCCCATTATTTTCCTAAGGTAACTATACTAAAATAATGGGGGTTGTTGAATTGCACAACACTACCCTTCCTTGAGTCTAGAGTGTCCTGTGGTCCTCTGAAGCCTCAAATTTATTTTCATTTGTGTTTGATTGCCTTTGATAAGAATTTCTTAATATTTTTCTTTGTTCTTACCATTAGGTTGCTTGCAAACTGATTTTGTTTAGTCATTGGTTGCTTGGATGAGTTATTGTTCTAGTCCTCATTCTGAAAAATTTATTTGAAAGAGCGATTAAACTTTGCATCGTAATTTTCTTCATTTTTGAAAATTAAGAGACTTGAAAAGAAAATCTTTGAATTGGAATTTAGGGTTTTGGTGTGTGCATTGAAATTGGAACAGTTGCATTGGAAAGGGATTACATTTTGCAAATTTTTTTATTGCATATTGTTTGTTGCACACTCTTTGTCTCTTCCCTTAAATATATTTTCATTGAATGAGAAAGGTTCCATTTCCTCATGCTAGTTTTCATTTTAGGATATTCAGGTGACATTCGCAGTGAGCCCCAAAACTAAAACTTAATCGAAGATAAACAGTAAAATTTATTGAATCAACCTAAGGAGAATTTGTAACATTAACACAAACAATTAGAGGTCTAGGCTAGAGATGTGTTCCGACATCATTCAAACATAGGAGTTGTCATTGCTTGTCAGTGTTACAATCTGGGGGTGATATCACGTTCCACGTATTTGAGTGTATAGGATCGTTCTCCACATAACTTTGGTATATTGGACGATGTTCCACACATGTAAATTATATGGTAACACTCTCATCGAACAATTACAAATTAGACAACACTACTACGAACTGCACTCCCATGTACCGTCGAGTATATTTTGGGATTCTCCTATAGGTTTCTATCCTCTCCATAGGTAATCGAGTCATACTCCTTCTATATCATAATACACCAAACACAACATTCCAGGAGATTGGTTGTCATACATTAAGTCCTTGGTTGGCCAAGGAGTATATTACGGTTCACGGTTGCTTGGTAATCCTTTATGCCTAGATTACCCTCTTTTTATTTATTTTTGTGATAATTTCTAAAATTTACTAATCCAACATGGAAGAACCAAATCCCCCACCCCATCGTTTGCGTAGAATGCAAAATAAGCCTCCTCTTCCACGAGAGGCTACTCCTGGCTATCATCATAAGCATAAGAAGACACAAATTACCGAATCTAGATCTTCGGGAACTAATTTTGGTCCACCTCCTGATATTGATCTGCCATAATAATATGTCCCTTTGACTTTTGAGCCAGAGATTACATCTACTCTTGTAGGTGAATCTAACACAGTTGAAACATAAGTCCCTAAAACATTATTGCCTGAGGTTATTGAACCCGAATTTCCTAATTCAGATACTTTGATTCCCGAGGTTTTTGAACCTAAGGAGCCTCAACCATCTTCATGTGTTACTTCAGGACATTCCTCTTCTCTTCCTCTGTATAAGACAAAAACTTATATATCTTGCACCCGACAGTGAACCTCTTCCATATGGACTTGTGAGTATTAAATAAATCGTGTAAGAAGAGCCTCCCCACTCTACTCCTCTTCATTCCATTTTTATCACATTGATCCTCTTCCTCCTCTTCAAACTATGACAAAAAATACTTTTGTTGGGAAACTAGCTCCAAAAATAGAAGAAAAGAGATATCAACGCCTTAGAAATAAGCCACTTCGAGGGGGCAACCTCCAATATATTACATGAATGAAAAATTCTTGGATGATAAAAATTACAAAACCTCCTTTCTATATATATGACTCCATGGGCCACAATGTAATCCTAGTGGGGCCACAATGTAATCCTAGCCGACCTAACAATAATAATTTAAGGGCACAATAATAACAATATGGGGGTTACAAGGGTACAATAATAACAATAAGGGGGTTACAATAACAACAATAAGGGACTATAATAGTAATATAGGGACCTAACATGCCCCTCTCCTTCAAAAAAGTGTTGTTCTCAATGCTTGAGTAGCTCTGGGTGCTTCTGTATAAAATTCTCATCCTCCCATGTAGAATATTCAGTGGATAAGTTCTTCCACTTGATGAGATACTCTGAAATTGATCGATTCCGTAGCTGTCGAGTTCTTGTTTCCATGACCGCTTCAGGTTCCAATATGATTTTTCCTTCCTCATCAAGTTCTGGCAATATTGTTTGAACCGGAAGATTTTCACCTATAACCTTCTTTAAGCATGAAACATGGAAAACTGGATGTACTCGCGAAGAAGCAGGAAGCTCCAATTTGTATGCCATAGTACCAAACTTTTGCAACACCTTGTAAGGACCATAGTACTTTGGTGATAATTTATTATCCTTCTTAGCTTGCTTGAGGGACATTTGTTTGTATGGTTGTAGCCGTAAAAATACCCAATCTCCTACATCAAAACTTCTCTCGCTGCGATGTTGATCTGCCCGTTGTTTCATTCGATTTTGTGCCAAATTCAGGTTATCCTTTAAGAGTTGGAGAACTTCTTGCTGATGCTCGATGTGATCTTCCACTGCTTGAACCTTCGAATTTTTTCTTAAAGATGATGTGATGGATGGTGGATGATATCCATAAAGTGCCATAAATGGGGTCATTTTTGCTGCAGTATGGAAGGAAGTGTTATACCACCATTCAGCGAGAGGTAACCACTTGATCCATTGTGTTTTTTTATCAGATACAAAACAACGAAGATATCCTTCCAAACATTTATTTACTATCTCAGTTTGACCATCAGATTGAGGATGATAAGATGAGCTATGAGCTAATTGAGTACCCAAACAAGAAAATAACCTCGTCCAAAAATTTCCAGTAAAAATGGGATCTCTGTCGCTCACAATAACCCTTGGGCTTCCATGTAGCTTTTGAATTCTGTCCATAAATGTAGTAGCAACTGTACTTGCTTTAAATGGATGAGATAATGCACAAAAGCGTGCATACTTGGTAAGTCTATCAACTACCACCATGATGACACTCTTTCCTTCGGACTTAGGTAAACCTGTGATAAAATCCATTGAAATCTCCTCCCCACGTTGACTTGGAATGGATAAAGGTTGTAGAAGTCCTGGGGTCTTAATTGTTTCCACTTTATTCTGCTGGCAAACCAAACATTCCGCCACAAACTTTCGAATATCAGATTTAAGGCCATCCCAAAAATATTCTTTCTTCACCCTGTGGTAAGTTTTTAAAAATCCTGAGTGTCCTCCTAAAGGAGAAGTGTGCAATTCCAGAAGAATCTTTTGTTTTAGTTGGGAATTCTTACAAAGATATAAGCGATCTTTGTACCATAAGGAATCATTTTTCCAACTAAATGTATCATATTTACTAGGATCTTGCTGCAACTTTTGAATGAGTATCCATACATCTTTTTCCTTCTTCCATTCATCTCTTGCTTCAGTTATCCAATCTGGTTGGATAATAGAAATGGCACAAAGCAATGCTTCCACCTCTTCATTCTTTTTTGAGAGTGCATCTGCAACAACATTTAGCTTCCCTTTTTTGTAGATTATTTCAAAGTCATAACCCAACATTTTTGTGACCCATTTTTGCTGCTCTTCTGAAGATAGTCTTTGTTCCAAACTATTGCGAACCAAACTCTGGAATTTTGCGACGATGTTTCTACGGATTTCGGCTTCGCACTCTAAAAATTTCAGCTTCTGAAACTTCTTAGAAACAAAGTTATAGAGAAAATGCCATGATGACCTGTTTGGAGCAGCGAAACCCTAGAATCCAAAGCTCTGATACCAAATGTTGGGAAACCAGCTCCAAAAATAGAAGAAAAGAGATATCAATGCCTTCGAAATAAGCCACTTCGAGGGGGCAACCTCCAATATATTACATGAATGAACAATTCTTGGATGATACAAATTATAGAACCTCCTTTCTATATATAGGAGTCCATGGGGCCACAATGTAATCCTAGTGGGGCCACAATGTAATCCTAGCCGACCTAACAATAATAATTTAAGGGCACAATAATAACAATATGGGGGTTACAGGGGTACAATAATAACAATAAGGGGGTTACAATAACAAAAATAAGGGACTATAATAGTAATATAGGGACCTAACAAATTTTCCTGATTCTTTGGACTTACCATTGGATCTCTTGTGGCAATATTTATTGGGATTATTAACCATGATTGGATCTAATCTGACCTCTCAGCCTGTGTAAACTACTATGGTTGAGACATAAAATGTTTCTTCCTCATTTATGTTTTCAACATCACTCGAAACACATATGTATGGTGGCCCTTCCGTCTCACCAGGTTATCATTCTTTATCTCGTACCTTTTCTGGTGTGGCTTCCAGTCCTTGGACATCTCCCATGTCATCTAATTCGAGAATTCCATATGGAACTTCTCTTATGGATGCCACACAATATTATCCTAATCCGCCACCTACACATATGATTGAGCATCAGGCTGGCCATTATATTAGTGGGAAAGGTTATCTTCAACAACCTAACTTTCCTTATGTTGGGTACCCTCCATCTGGATCACAGTTGCCTCGATCATCCCCTCCTCCTTTGGAAGGGGGGAAACCTATTGTTAATATACCTCAAATTGGTAATCAAACTTATTATAGTCCTCCTTACCCTGGAGTGGATACAAATGTTTGGAAACCTACTTTTCCCGTTCAACCTAGTTCATTTTTGGACCGATTGTTGAATCCTCAACCTGCACCATCATTGTCTCAAATTCCTATCCATCCATATGTACCTCAACAAGCTCAAATACAAGTTATCCAACCTTTACAGACTATTGTTGCCTCAAAAAATATTTCTTCGGTATCTGGTACCTCCCAGATTCCACTTACCCGACATTTTCAAGGTACCTTACTGTCTCAACTGCTTGGACAAGGTACTCCTCAAGTTTCGATAAGAAAAAAATTGTATAGTATGGCGCAGACCCAATCGAAGCCACCTTATGTAAAAACGATGTAAAATCCCACGAGGAAAAAATATAGACCCTATCACGGTATTCATAAAGTGCCTTTTCAAGGCAACTATGTCCAAAACCAACTATTCCAGCCTTTGTAGGGTTATCCTAGAGCTGGTCAACAAGGTTATGCGTATGCTGGTTACCAGAGTCCTCCTTATTTTGGTGCCCAGGTTCCTCCTTATCCGAGAACACAAGTAAATGTTGTACAAGAGATTCCTTCTTATCCAGGATATCCTTCACTAGATTTCAACTGACAGTTACCTTTTGTGGCGACTCTCGAATTGAGAGACTTAACTCAACTTACCAACAATCCCATCACTAATTCGCCTCGGTGGTTGATGATTCCCACCAAATTTCCCTTTGATATCCTAAAATTCAATGGGAATACTGGAGAAGACCCATTGACCCATGTCATGATGTATCATCTGTGGTGTTCTTCAAACTTCCTTAATGACGATTCCAAACGATTACATATTTTTTAGCGTACTCTTATAGGTACCACAACTAAATGGTACATTGAGTTACCTAGATCTTTGTTTCACGATTTCAGTTCCTTAGCTACCACCTTCCTCACGCATTTCCACTTTCCCATATAGTATGAAACTGGAATAGAAATTCTCACTAACTTTAAAAAATATAAATCCACTCATATTTCAGATCATATTCATGAGTGACAACGTCATCACCAGTTGGTTAAGACCTTTGTTTCAAATCAATTGATGGCAGAATGGTTCATTGAGTCCCCGTTGCCATCTATCACAGAGGATGTACCCAAAGGTGGAGTCGTGACTGAAGAGCAAGTAATTTATCATGATCGGTATTTGAACCCCATCTATACCCAATATGGCATGCTCTATGAAAATATACCAAATGCTCTGATACCTTTGAACAATGTTTCTTCCACTACTAGTAATGAATCTCATGTTGCTGATGGCATCATTGGTTTTGCCAGTTCGAAAATAAAGAGCCATCCATCTAGTGATGCTCTCACTGTTTCTGCCCAAAAATCTTGATCCAATCCTCCTGAAGTTTCTCCTTCCGAGATAAATTTTGTTTCATCTGATAAAGAAAAATCTAAATAACAACCAAGAAGTAAGAAGAAAGGAAAATGAAAAAAGAATAAATATTCTTCACTGCAGGATAAACAAACAAATCAGTCCTCTGATGAGAAACGAAAGCCTCACTACCCATTCTTGCTTCAAAACGAGGAGAACTTTAATCATGATTGTACTCACTACACATAAGTGAACCAGTTTATGAAATCCTCCACTTCCCCCGCCGTGTTGACCGAACCATTTCCCAATTAGAAGACCCATATGGTTACTCGAGACCCATCTTCTTCTAACTCTATTTTAATGCTTCCTTCCACGAAGCATAAATATGATTTTATGGTGGCTACTCATAAAAAGTACTATGGAAATGTGAATCTCCCGAATGGTCAGGTTACTAACCAACCGACCAGTTCTGCATCACCTCCATTCAATACTCCTCCTATTTTGATTCCTACATAGTTAACTATTAAGCCTCCAAAGGGTGTTGTTCATAAGTTTGATTTCAACCCTCGTTCCAGGGCTGCTCAAAATTATAATGTAATTGAGGACTTGGCTCAGTCCCCTTCAGCTATGTTGACCCTCGAGGTGTTGCAAAATTGCCTCACCCAGAAAAAGGATTTTCTTTCGGCTATTAGATGTTTGGATCCTTCGGATTCCAACCTTGTTGTTTTCAATCATGAGAAATACTCCCCTCGACTTCTAGCTCAATTGGCCTTTATCTTCCAAGTTTTCTTCCGTGGTATAAACATTAATCTTTCTATTATGGACAACGGAGCCTCGACCTATATCATGTTTATGTCTTGATGGAAGGAAATTGGTTCTCCTCAACTGAGTCAGTCAACCCCCACATTGAAAGCTTTTGATGGAAGAACATACAATTCTTGTCGTATTTTGAATTCCTTACAAGTGGAATTAGGGGGAAAGATTGTATCTATAGAATTAGAAGTTATCAATGAACCTCTTGATTATAATCTTCTAGTGGGTCATATGTGAGTTTATGCTATGGCCGCAATCGTTTCGAATTAATTCTGTATGATCACCTTTCCTCACAAGGGCGGGATTATGGACATCAACCAACTCACATTTTTCACCTCTGATTCCCATGTTACTGGAAGTGTCCTGCTTATAGGGGAAGCCCTACACTCTTATCAGCATGTCTGGGTTGGAATGTTGAAACACTCTTCGCTCATGGGGACATTTTCACTTCCTCCTCCTCCTCTTCATGATAGCTCACCTTTGGTTGCATTTATCAACATTATATCATCTTCTACAGTCTAGTATGATTCATGGAGAATACAAAACGGAATTGACATCACTAGTTTTGGAGACTGAATGTCGCTTAGTCATATTGAACTTGATTACGAAGTTATCTATTTGGCTTGTGCGTATCATACATTTACCTCGAATAATTGGGCTGATCAATCATTAGATTATGGTACATCTTCTGATCCATTCTCATGTGTATTTTCCATTGATGAGAGCATCATGGAGATCATGATGCCAGATGATGCGCCATGGGGCGATCATCACCATCGTTCCTCCCTCCTAGATTCCATCGAGGGTAATCTTAGTGATATTTATCTGCTTGATTTTGACAGATCTTTTTTGAGTTCCATTTCTATCCACGAAGTTAATTCTGAGAAGAATCTCTTGAATATAGAAGAGAAAATACCCCTTAACACAAGTGTTGTAAAAAATATACACATTGGTGGGTCTTGTTCTCCATCCGAGATTGAGACCTATAAAACTCTTTTTCAGGAATTTCATGATTTATTTGCCTGGACCTATGAGGATATTCCAGGTATTAACCCAAATATAGTAGTGCAAAAAATTAAAACATATTATGTTGATAAACCAGTCCGACAACACCTCCATCCGGTACATCCAAAGAAGGCCGTTGTTGAAAAAATCCTTCTTTTTGGTTTCATCTATGACGTTCCTCTCACCTATTGGGTGTCCAATGTCATCCTTGTCATGAAGAAATAAGGGACTATTCGAGTATGCATCAATTATCAGGACGTGAATCGCGCTTGTCCTAAGGACAACTAACTGACCCCGTTCATCGACCAGATTGTTAATGAATGCGCCTGTTGTGAATCTATTCATTTATGGATGGTTTCTCCGGATATAATAAAATCAAAATGTTCCCAACTGATCAACCTAAGACTGCATTTATTTTTCCCTAGGGTACTTTTTCCTACCAGTAACTCCCATTTGGTTTGAAGAATGTTGGGGCCACATTTCAATGAGCCATGGATTACGCTTTTCATGATATTAAACACATCGTGCAACCCTATCTGGATGATATCCTTGCTCATTCTAAGCATCGAGCTAATCATCTGATGCATCTAAGAGACATTTTCCTACAATGTAGATACTATAATATTCGATTGAATCCACACAAATGTGTGTTTTGCATTAGTTATGGATGACTTCTAGGTTTTTTTATTTCAAAACAAGGAATTCGAATTGATCCTCTGAAATTCCAGGCAATTGTTGATTTTCCCGCCCACTCTTAACTTGTTAAAATTCAAAAAATTCAAGGGAAAGTTAACTTCCTACAACGGTTTGTCCCTAATTATGTCGAGTTGACTAAAGGATTCACTCGCCTGCGTAAGAAAGGGGTTCCCTTCCATTGAGTTAACACAACTCATAAAGTGTTTGATGCCCTGAAATATGTTTTGGTTTGGGCATCTCTATTGTACCCCCTTGATTACCAATGCGGTTGTTTCCTCTACCTCGTTGCTGTCATTTATACTATAGCAATGGTATTGGTCCAAGAGGACCATCTTGGGACAAAAAACATCATATATTACTTGAGTTGGAATCTCAAGGATACCGAGATCATGTATACTCATGTAGAAAAGATGGCTTTGGCAGCCGCTCAAGCTATCCAAAGGTTTCTCCATTTCAAATTGAAACCCTATGACATATGTTTTGTAACGTCAATTGATGGGGGGAAATACTCTAAATGGATCATCATCCTATGATAGTTTGACCTAGAATTCATCAAATCCAAGTCACATAAATCCTTGGTTTTGGTTGAGATTATGTGCGACCTTCCTTCCCCTGATTATGAATCGAAATATGACGATTATATCCCTGGCGAGTCTTTGTTTCTGATTTCGTCATCTAACCCATGGTATGGAGACATTATGATTTATCTCCAAACCCAAAATTTCTGGTATGAGCAACGACGTATCCGATTCCAAGCCAAATATTACATTATCATTTGCGACACTATTTATCAACGTGGTATTGATATGGTTCTACGAAGGTGTCTCACACATGAGGAGGCAGAGAAAGTCCCTAATGAATGCCATTGATGGGCATGTGGCGGCCATTTATCTGGATATGCTACCGCGTAGACGATCATATGTATTGGTTACTTTTGGTCCACCATTTTTCAAGACTATATTCTCGTAGTCCAGAAATGTCATGCGTGCCAAATTTATGATTGTAATACCCGTGCTCTACTTGCTCCATTGCATCTCATTATCGCTGTTGGACTGTTTGAAAAATGGGGTATCAAATTTATGACATGTAATCCTCACTCGGCAGGGGGGAATGGCTATATTATTGTCGCTGTAGGTTATTTTATCGAATGGGCCGAGGTGATACACACACATAACAACACTGGCGAAACGATTGCATATTTATTTTTCAATCATGTCATTGCATGGTTTGTTGTTACACAAGCCATAGTTACGGACCATGTAAAGAATTTCTGGAACCATATGATGACCGAACAAACTGCTAAGCTGGGAACTTCCTTGGAAAGTTCCACTCCCTACTATCCTTAGGCTAATGGAAAGCTTGAAGCTATTAACAAAGTTATTAAAAATATGCATCAACATATGATAGGGATCTACCAATCATACTGGAATTTTCTTATCTATGATGCCTTGTGGGCATATCGAACCTCAGTGAGGACTGATACTAGATTCAAACCATTTCAGTTGGTTTATGGTCTGTAGGCGATCCTCCTAATCAAATTTGAGATTCCATGAGAAGAGGAATGTGTCTTACATATGACTCATTTGGATGAGACTTGACGCGATGCCACTATAGCTAATGAAGCTCATAAAATACGTGTCAAGGAGCAATACGGAAAAAGTGTCAAGCCTCATATCTTCTCAAAAGGAGATCTTTTTCTTTTATATGATCAACATGCTGATAAGTTAGGTTCAGGAAAGTTCCAACCAATGTGGTTAGGCTCGTATATTGTCAAGCATGTCCTTGAAAAAGGAGCCTATGAGTTAGTTGATTTTGATTGAGTCCCTTTAGCGCAACCTAGGGTTGTACCTCAAAAACTAATATGCTTGATCTCATGCGTAGTAAACTGTGTACATATTTTTTATAGGTGTGTTGAGTATGTTTGTAGCGTGTCTCTTTAGAGTTTCCTATGGTTTCTATTGATCCTTTTACTATTGGTTTGTAAATGTTGGCACCCCTTGAAACGTACATTAGTTATGCTGATGGTGCTAGTCGTAGTACACAAAATATATCCTCCACAACATGGGCTATCTTTTATCCAAATGGTGGGTTAGTGAGTCTACAAGGGATTTGTATTGGTCACTCTACCAACATCGCTGAATATAGCATTGTGGTTGAGCTACTATATGATGTTATCGGACATGGTATCAACCATTTAGTCATCAGACTTGACTCACAACTCGTGGTACTACAATTGGCCAATGTCTATTCAATCAAAAGTCCCACCATATTACGCATGTGTCTGAGGGTTCACCTTTTAGAAAGACATTTTTATTTCATCTGATATGAACATGTTTTTAGAAATCTAAATACATTAGCTGATGCACTAGATAATCATGTTTTAGATAGACATTTGCAATGAATTTAAATTAATTTTTAATACACATCACATCAGTTGAAAAGAACAATAGAAACATAGAAAGATTGAAGATATATATATATATATATATATATATATATATAAAGTTTTGGTTTTACAAAATTTGTGTATGGGACATAGATGGCCAAACGACCTACATCAAAAACTATATGCAGACACGACAATGAACCTCAATACACTAATAGTGCTCATGATAATTTGCTATATCATGAGCCATCTTGCGTAGTAGCCGACTAATACGGCTAGACACTCTCATAGTATATCGCTGATGTCACATAAGGATCTGATCGACCACAGTCTCATCAATCCTGTGTGTTAGCCCCTCCAAGTGGCACTCTAACTCTGAAAGGGTCTCTGCTACATCAAGATACTATAGTGCATCACATACTACTATTATTACCTGTGCTGGTACTGCAACTTCTTGTGGCTCTCCTGCACGATGAAGGTATGAAGCTCCTATAGGTCGAATAGGTCCAACATCTGCATGAAACAAAATAATGGTTTTGTCCCTGAAACAACAATTAACATAATTTTTTTTTAAACATATTAAGAACTTTAAAAATGGTTAAAATGTCTTACCCATAGCACCCCATTGCTATCCCTCAGGAAGTACAAGCTCAAGGTCATCACATAAATCTTCTTCTACATACGAATAATCCTCAATCACGATCAAATGTCTACGCAACCATCTAAAAAAGGCTGGTGTGAAACTGACCGTTGATGGACTTGCATGTCGTGCCATAAGGTATATCTACCTCCTCATCCGTGGAACCCTCATATCGAGAGGATCAAGTGTAATCTTCTAAGGCTATAACAATGGAATCCGCTCTAGGGAAAAATACATAAAAATTGAACCATATCAAAAAAATTTCAGTTTTCCTTCTTTTACTTAGGTCAGTTGTTCCCTCATGTTGACCAATACCCCCTTGCTCCATTTGAAGATTGTCGGCTCCAGATGATCTAGAACGTATTTCAATATGATCTGCTAGCTACGTGAAGTGTCGAGCTACAGACAAATCTAGAAATAATGAAAAGGATTGTTCTAAGAGGAAGACGAGTCACATCTTTGATGTTGATCTTCCCATCTGTCACATCTTTGATGTTGATCTTCCCATCTCTCGTCGGCTGTGCTCAAGGTCTACAATGAGTGGAAATGTAATCCTTTAATGACTCTCCTCCACTTGTCCCTCCTAGGAAAGAGATGGGGGCACCCATCATGGACAAACCTGTCAAAAAGTACATATCTTCCATTTTGATCTCAAGCAGATGTTCCCCTAACCTGAATGCTTGTACCTCTACATCCCATGAATGAACTAGGAACTTAAGTAATTCCATTTTTTGCATGATGTTGGGTAACTTTTGTAGGGAAAACCCAACATCCCTCATTTTTGAATTATTTACTTCAAATAATGGGGACCCTTTCTATTAACTTTTGGCTAAACACCTTTTATGATTTTCAATAAGATTAATCATCCTACAATTTTTCCATTTTTTCATTTTTGTCGGATTTCCATATTGATCATTTCCTTGAATTCTATTTTTAGCAAGCTTTCCATTGATGCTTGTTTTGCCTCATTTGGTCAAACGGTTTGTAAATGACGCTCCTTTTAAGTTTGATCATTTTTGCGCTTGGACTAAAAAATGTAAATAAATGTATGATATTTCAAATTTTGCAGTTAAAATAATAATTCGTTGTGAATATTAACTCCTAGTTAATTTTTACTAATTCTTTCATTTTTCACTAATGGTCCTACAAAATAACCCAGCTAAATTGTACAACAGATGAAAACACGTTTCGAGATCTTGGTAATTAACTCCAATGTATTATTTTAAAAAAAATTGCCAAGCCCATAATCTCACGCAAAATGGCTATAGTCCAATTTGTAAGATTTTTAATTCCACGTTGAACCCACTCCAAATTACCTCTTTCCTTCCAAAAATCTCAATTTTAAAAGTGCCGAAATAAAAAATGTACACCAAAAAAGAATTGTAATTTTAAAATCTTGCAATCAAAACTTACGATACATCACAAATAAAAAATATTTTTTATGTGCTTGTTTTAAAAAAAGCCGATATTGCAATTGCAAATAAGTTTATACGAGGAGTTAAATTTTTTATCATAAAGTTTCTCTCCACCTTATAAATCCTAAATCACTTGCCTTACCTTACCCTCACATCACTTTCTTCCACCTCTCCTCATCCCTTATCCCTTCGTTGACTTCTCTTATCCCTCCATACCCTCCACTCCTTATAACTCCATACTCTCCACCCTCATATTGATACGGGAATGTTATTAAAAAATTTGTATTTTTGTATTTTTTTATTTTTATTTTTATATAATCTTTATATATTAATTATAAATTTTTATATAATATAATTATAATTATAATATAATAATGTTTTAATTAATTATTAAATTTATTTATTTTAATTAATTCAATTATGTTAATATATAATTATAATTAATTAAGTTTAATAATGTAAATGCAATTAATTAATTAAAACATTATAATCTATTAGGATTAGAATTTAATTAAATTTTTTTTTTTTAAAACTGAGACAACAGAATTTCCAGAATTCTGGCAGTTTTCATTCTTCAACTTTAAATGCTCATAGTTGAATTTTACTTGGTCAAATGAGGCCCAAGATAGATCGTTGGATAGATAAAATCATAGTGATTTTTTATGAAATGGTTGAAAAACCAGATTTGATCATTTAATGGGTATAAAATTCAACAGAAGATCATGCTCTAAATTTTTAAACAAAATCAATTTTCTGCATTCTTATTTGCCCAAAGCCTCTATTGAGTGCAGATCCCTTCATCTATGTTCTGTTTGACCAATTACATCACTACATGCATCAATTGAAAGCTTACATTTCCTTTTAATTTATTTATTTAATTAAATTTGATTGGATTTGTTTTAATTCCAGATTTGGAATTTTGATTTTATTTTTTCATTTTAATTTTGTTTTGATTTTTTTTTGCAGGAAAACAATTGAAGAGATGAGGAGAAGAAGATCTTAATCAATGAAAATACTCCAACAATTGAAGAATATGATTATGGGCCAATGAAAATTGATTTAGCATAACCACTCTTCAACAACTTTCTATTGAGGAATTCTTTTGTAAATATTATAAATAGTAGATTGTAGAATGTATTAGAGGCTTCTCTTCTCTGCAATTCAGGAATTCTTGAAGGCACTATTGTATAGAGGATTTAGAGTTGTAGGGTAGAGGAGATAAAACTCAGATATAGGGATTATTGAGGAATTTTCTTTTGCATCTGAATTATGTATGAAGAACACAACTTGCACTATTGCATCTCCTGTTTTAAAAGCACAAGTTCATGCATTGTAAAGGACTGTTGGAGACTAGAGGTAGAGAAATGGGTTCAATAAATTGGTATTTCTAATACTATTGTTTTAAATACTATTTTAATTTTATGATGGCAAGAATGTGTCATTTTATTCATATTTGTGCACTATTGTCGATATGAGTAATGTGTTTCAATTATATGTTATTATTTATCTATGCTCTTATGGGTTGAATTCTAATTTCTAAGTAATTATTTACTCAGAAATATGTCTTTTAATATTGATTTAACAAATAATGTTATCTTGTGAACTATTTCCTCATATTATTGCTTAATTATTCGAAGTATTGATTTAACAATCAATATAATTTTATGTACTACTTCTCAAATGTTGTTGGTTGATTATTTCAGTTAAAAGGTCTCAAAATAGAATGTGTTTTGGTATACATAATGTCAACTAATAAATTACTTCATTAGCTTGATATTCATTATAAGCCATACATATTTGAATCTCAATCATTTAAATATCTTGCTCTCGGTTGGGTTAGATCTATATCTGCCTAATTGAGATAGGATTAGGATAAAGTTCATTTTTCTTACAATTTAGAATAAATTTTCATTTATATTTAATTCTACATCACTAGAAGTCTCTTTCCAAAGAGGAAAAACTTTAGTTGTGGCTTAGTTGAGCCCCAAATTAGCTTAAGGATCACTTTCTTGACTAATTAGCAAGAGGGATGATCTGATGTCTCTTTTCTATTGGTAGACAAAAGTTATATTTTAAGCCATTGGAGATTGAGAGAAGGTAACCAGACCTAGTTATACCAGTCGTAACCACCATTCCAAATAGAAAAGGAATTGCTTTAAGGTCCGGATCGGGTGGTCATCCCCACATGTTGTTGCAACAAATATCTAGGCATCCAAATTTTTGGCGCTAGAAAGGAGGTCTTGAGACTTGTTGTCTATTGGAGTCTTTGTATTCTAGCATTTTATTTTTATTACAATGGCTCCTCTCAAACTTCCAATTTGGAGTTGTATTTCTCTACGTGCATCTTCCAATACTCCACCAGAAATATTAAGACTCTTGTCTCAGGTAAATTTTAATGGTAAGGGAAATTCTTCCGCTTTTGATCATTCCCTTTAGTTTATTCAAATTTTACAAATTTTGGTTTTCAAGAAATTGATGAAGGTATTTAATGCATGATTTTTACTCTTAATTTCTTGGCAAAAGCCAAAAGCTGGTGTCAATCACTTCCAGTTGCCTCAATTCACAATTGGGATCATGTTATTAAAACGTTCATTTGTAAATTTGATGGCTATGTCTGCGAATTAGTATGTGATAAAATTGAAGATCTACGAAGGTTTGAAAGTGAGTCTTTAATTGATTTGATAAATTGTTTAAAATTTAAAATTGAAGACAAACCTTCAAAAGATGAATTATTAGTTTGGTTTGAACATATTTTCTCTCTTCCTTCCATTCATAATCCATGTGAAATTATTTCAAGCTTTTCTCAATCTCCTTCCAATTTTATTAACATAATTGAGAATTCCAATATGGAGGTGAAAACAAATGATAATGAAGTGGCATCTATTATGTATGATCAATTCCTTCTTTTAGTGAACACTTCTTACAATATTGATAATGATCAGGGTGCACCTTCAAATGTTAATGAACCAATATCGCAAAGCTTGGAATTTTTTTATTATTAAAATGCAAGAAGAAGATACCGCTTTGAAATCTGAAAATTAGTGTGACTTAGAATCAGAAAATCAAAGCATAATCTGGCAAGTACAAGCAAAAATTAAAATTTCCAATAATACACAATCAACTGTACAAATTTATGAATTATTTTACGATGAGAAAATGCCAAATTCAGGACAACAAAGCAACATTCTTCAATAAAGCACAATTATCCATGTAAATGATCTTAAATATGAAATCTGCAATGAAGAAAATATGCAAGAGTTCTCAAATAGAGACATTTTCAAATGCATTGTTTTGGATTCACATTTTTCCCTTTATCATGATAATTTTTCTAATAGAATTTTATCCTCTCATCACTTTAAATATATTTCAGAAAAGAGAGAGGCTGATCTAAACGAATTTTCGATTAGTTTTTATCAAGATAGAGAATTAATTATTGATCATTCTTCTGGAATTAATAAACATGAGCTTAATATTCCTTCTTTTTTTGATACATTAGGTGAGATCGAAGGTAATTATAGTGAATGTTGTGAGGTCATTTATGATAGTTACTTTGACATTGATGTTATTGATTTAGCTTCTTCACAACTAATTCCTCATGATCAAATTCGAATCACATGTGACAATGAAGAACAATTTAATTCATAAATTGTTTCAAATAATTCTCATTTTCAAATAATTAATCATAATCATGATTTCAGCATCAAGAAACCATTCCAATCTATGATTTATATGATGACCAAGCTCACATTCCTATTCATAGTCATAACCCTATCTCGAGTTCACAAGTTTGTATCAACAATCATTCTAATTTCATTATTCTGCCCAATTTTGGTGAAGAGGAAACTGCTTTAAGTTAGTCTCAATTGTGTTGTGACAATAATTGTAACACTAGTGTAACCTATGATTCAATTTTGTTATTATTCCATCATTTATTTTGTTTAACTTCAGATTTATTTTCTGTTTTTAGTATTACATTTTTAGATATTTTTTGATGGCATATTGAACAACTCAATATTGAACACTCAATTGACGCATTGCCTCAATGGAAAAATGAAGATTCAAATTATAATTGTGAACATCAAGAGCTATTAAACTTCCAATTCCAATTGATGTTCATTTCTTATCAATTAATTTTTTCTTCTCGAAAGTAGTACCAACAAGAGAGTGTATTTTCACAATATGACCAACAATATAATTCAACTTATAATCTTCCGTTGGATCTATTTGATTTCCATCCATTTTTCATTGACTCATTTGAAATAAATTTGGAAAGTTTTCCTTCAAGGAAGATCATTAATAATTTAACACTTGAACATAACACTAACAAAATCTTGCAGACCATTGTATCTAAAATTTCTTATTCACAATCTAGCCTAGCGTCCCCTCTTTTGATCCTCTCCCAATAAATAATGGAAATCCATCCAAATTTCTATGGTCTAATCAAAATTCAATTGGAAAGGACATTTCAAAAGAAGATGATTGTAAATAAGCTGCTAACAATAAATGTACATTCTTCTTTCAAATTTAGTTTTCTTAGTTTAATTATATTTATGCTCTTGTCACTAATGTTTTACATGTACATAAATGCAGGAATTAAAACGAGAGAGTGGTACATTGGAAGTATGACTATACCTGGTCATGTTTCCTTCATTAAGTTATAAATATAAATAAATTAATTTTATTTTATGTTTTCATTTATTTTATTATTCATATTTTTAATAAGCAAGTAATAAATCTAAAGTTTTCTTGGCATCCCTTTCGTTTGCTGACAAAGTGGCTTTAAAAATATCATAAGCTTATGAACACCTCGATTGTCTTGTTTTTGAAAGACTCTCTCACAATGACAAGATTGATTTAAAATATCATATATGAAGAAATTCCAGAGAATAGCTAAAGCTTGGCAATATTTAATTCATGAGTACTTCTGAAGAGCTCATGTTCACCATTTTTTCCCTCTAATGTAAATTTGAAAAGGATGCAATTTAAAAAATCATTAATTGCCAATAAAACTAAATAAGTAGATGATATTGAACATGGGAGAACTTGAAGCTTCATGAGGTAAAATTTACAATCAATTTTCTTCCAGGTATGTGTTTACATGTTCACCATCATCTATTGTTTATTTTACGTTTAAAAAGGTTGTTTCTTATTTATATTTTGTTTTGTTTCTTTTGCAGGTTTTCATTTACTTGATTCTAAAGATCTGAGATAAGGAAGAAGTCAACACCTTTCTCAAATCTGCAACATGTTCAAGGAAGTATTTATGATTTCATCTAAACTTAAGGATTATTTAATTTTGCTTCTATTTATTGAAATCCTGGTAAGTATTAATAAATTATCGGAAGAATCATATCGGATAATTATATTTTATAAAATCTCTTCATAGGAAAGTTCTGATAAAATTACTTTCTAATCAGATATTCCGACAATATTTAATTAAAGGGTTATTTATTGAAAAGAAAGTTAAATTAGTTTCTTTCTTTTTAAAATTTATACTTTAAGAAATCATCAGCCCCACATATGGCACGTCATATATCACAATTCGTATATCGGAGGTTTTCAAACAATCATACTCCAAATATCCCCAATACATGCGATATTCCTTCTCATTGATTCTCCGATAAAATGACTTTGCTAAAAATTGCGATGTCCACACAACCCCAGACCCGATATGACATTTAAACTTAGCTATGAAAGATTTCATGTCCCTTGATAAATCACAATTTTGATAGGGGAATATGTTTAAAGGTTCTGACATCCCAAATTCAATATGAAATTAAATCCATATAATAAAACTATCGGGTCCGTTCTTTATCGCATATTAGCATATCAACAATGCTACACCTCGTTCTCAAATATTATGATTATCGAATAAAACCAAGGTCAGTCCCACAAATAAGCCACGCCATATATCACATTTCAGTTACCGCAAGAATAATATCGACGTTTCCTTTTATTAGCAAACTTCAATCTTCTGATATGATTATCCTTCGATTTGCCATCGTTCCATCGCAGTTTCCTGCCACATATGCTCATATTGCATCTTTTCTACTGTAACACTTATATCGCATCGAAAAAATCAAATGAAGCCTTGTATTAAGATATTATGATGCGATAGATATTGATATACACCTCTCCTCCTTTGTCGGTTAACTGTTATATAACACTTGATCGCATATCGGCAAAGGTGGAAGTCGCAAATTTAAAGTTATGCATGAAAAATAAATTTGCGATTCAAAATATTCGGCAAGGCACTGACCTATACGAAAAACCATGTGAACACACGTTTTCATATTAGTGCCTCTCATTGGTCTAACTGGAATGAAATGCTTATGCTCATTATTGCTCCAAATTACTACAAACCAAGGAAATTTCACATAAAAATGCTTGCACTAAATGATCTTATCCGTAATTTTATCTATGCCTGTTCCAAATCTTACAATTTTCTAAGAAGAATTGAACCATTGCATTACACTCGCCAAATTATTTTCCATTTAGTTATATTCATTTCTTCTAAAGAGACTTAGAGCCTCTAATTGATGAATTTTGGAATATCGATCCTTTGTTTTTTATTTTTCCATATTTTCCTCATAATTTCAAACTAGTTCGCTTATCAAAATCTTAGATTTGTATTATATCGGAAGAATTTAAAACGAATTCTAATATTTACTTCTCCGAGCTTCACTTTTCCTTTTATTTACACTATCTTGTCCATCACATTTAGCAAAGGAAATGATCCCTATTTTACTATCTTCATTGGAATTTTGTGGTCTCAGACTTTCGTAAAATTGATTTCAGCTTCAGAAAAGGATTTTGAGATATTTGACACTTGATTTATTCTCATATTTAATAAATCTCAAAATCCTCTCCTCTAAACGAATTACAAATTTTATAGGTAAATGTAAACGCTCTTGAAATCATTTTACAAAACTTCAAATTATCTCAGTATCGGAATGAAAGTCATCAAAAATACTTTATAAACTCTTATGAAATTTTTACCTTTGATATGAGAATGTTTGATGTTTTAAAAAGAAATGTTTTTTCATTATAGATTTATCAAACATTTCTTATCAGACATGATCAACATCATAAGTTTTGATTGTAAAAGTTACACAAAAGATTTTATTCCAAGATCTTGCTGCCCTTAATATTCTAAATAACGAGACTTCTTGTATCGAAGGTGAATTACATTAAACTTATGAAAAAAAAGGTCGTCGGAAACATTATCAAGCAATATTTTTATTTATCAAAGTTTTTTCCATCGAGACTTTTCAAAAAATTGAGCTCTTACCTTTTGCTTCGATTTTCTCGGAAACTTAGAACTTCAGAATATCAGGTTAAGAATCTTCGCAGGTCCCTGATCAATTCATTCTGATATTTCACTATGTATACATGACATATCGTTTGATAGTATTTTGAATATAAATGCTACTTTATTGTTATCATGGTGGTCCAAAACTTGGATGTATTTAAATCATAATTTTGGCCAAATCTAAGTATTCATTCATAGGGATGAATTTATGAATAAAGGGATATACATTCTTCACGGTATATATACCTGGACTTCTTTTACTCTTTTCGGCAATCTCCTTCACTTGTAAGGAATTTGGAACATGTAAAGGTAATGTACCGATGGTTATTTCATATTTCAATTCTCTTTTATTTTGAATTTCACTCCATACTTATCATATAAACATTCAAGTCCTCTTCCTATACACAATTTCTACATTATTTGGGATGTTGAATCAACTTCAATATTCCGACGCTGATATAAATTCAGAATGGAAGAAGAAAAGAGAACATTCATCACTGCAATTCATAAAGAAGCATATCTTCATCCTCATTTCTTATGGAAGCGATTTATATATGATTCCTTGAACATGAAACATTTTTTTCTTCTAGTTTACTGGTTACGTTAGTTTAGATTCAATAAATAATGATTTTGGGTCAATAATATTTTAATCAATTCAACTTCTTCATGTTTCAAATTCTAATTAAAGAAAGAAGTTAAATTGTATTGGATAAAATCATCTTTCTTATGTAAGATTAAATGCAATTCTCCAATGGTAAGTTTCATGTGCCCACTTTCATTTATTTTCATTTCAGTTTTGTTTCTGCTGATATTGAACGCTGCTTTTACCAGTCTTCGTGAACCTTTCACACCTCTACTAGATCAGTTTTCGAAGTAAATTTTATTTTTCTATTTGAGATTCTTGAAATAAGGAACTCCATTTTCTAATGGTAGTGAATTTTTCTTGAACACGATACCCTTCCACTTCATCTCCATGGTTTTTGGGTTGGGTAATCTTCTTGTATTTTGGTTATCATGCCGTTTTAAAAGCCTCCATTTTCAGTTTTGGGTCAATGCTGCCAATTCCATTCAGTTTTGTCATTGTGCTAAAGAGAAATCATTCAATAAATATCTTCTACAATATTCTTAATAATTCATTCAATGTCTTATGTTCTTGATCCAATTATGTACCATCGTCATTTTGTCTCAAAATCATAATACTTGTTTTGTGTTGTTGATGGGGGATACATCAAGGCCCTCCTGTGACGGGTCGCTTCCTGTCGACATCAACTCATTATCCAAGAAGTTGACTTAGAAACACCCCTTGGTACCTTGGTGATTGCATACATCAATGAAAATTTTCCTATATCTTAATGACATATTTACATCATTGGCCTTTGACCAAAAGATTCTGTGTGGTGTTTGACATTAACTCATTTACTCACACCATACGGATTGTATTGTAGTACCTTGAGAGCCATTAACATCATTGGTGGTTTCTCTCGCGTCTGCTAACAAATTACATCATTGGTCGGTAATTAGATGGTGCTTCCATATTTGACTCCATTCCATTGATTCACATGGTTAGACTTGTACATTGAACGATCGTGTGAAGGAGATTGTTGGGAAAAATACTGAGAGGGGGGGGTGAATCAGTATTTACTGCATAATCAAATCTTTTTACTTTTTCATTCCTTAAAACCCATACGCTACTTTCCTTCAGTAAACTAGCGTATATACGCGGATCCCCTTTATGAAACTAGCGTATACACAGAGATCTAGATATGTCATTAAATCTTCACTTCTATTATTCCATCATTCATTCATCAAATGTTTAATAAACAGTAAACATGTGCAGTAAGAACAGAATAAACCATCACACAAAGCATCACACATGAACACCAGGATTTTTAGGTGGAAACCCAAATCGGGAGAAAACCACCGCTGCAGTTGCTCAGCCTTCAATATTTTATTACAGAGAAAACATCTTACAACATATGTGCTGGCGCAGACTTGACCAGCACGCAGGCACCCACCTGCGCTCGTTTACCAGCCTCTCCTGGAAGGGAGCTCCAACCCCCCGACTCGTTTACCAGCCTCTCCTGGAAGGGAGCTACGACCCCCCGATCTCGTTTACCAGCCTCACCTGGAAGGGAGCTACGACCCCCTGATCTCGTTTACCAACCTCACCTGGAAGGGTGCTACAACCCCCTGACTGAAGGCTGCAACCCTCAGCACCACCTTGGACCACGTTTCATCAATTTTCACACTGGATCCAACAACTTCAATAGAACAACACTTGCAGGCCACATTTCATCATATTTTCATACTTGACCCTCTCCATACTTTTAAGCACAGTCAACCATGAAACGTATACATATAAATCACCGACAGATATCGTAAACCAGTTATAATGCATCGTACATTTCTTACTCCCTTGCTTCAAAGAACCCTAGTTTGCATACGCGCGCTCCCACTTCACTGATGTTCGTGTATATACGTTAAGCTCACCAGCAAACCAACGGTAATTTGCATCCACAAAATCGACACACGTTTTCTCTTCCCGCCGGCTGCCATATACGGCTTCTCCTCCTCGCGGTGTAGCGTATAGATCTTCAATCATTATATACACTTTTCAGACGTATGTTCGCCCGCATTTACCCCTTTACTTCCGTACAGATGTTCGCCTCATCACAGATCTAAGCCTTCCATAATCAGATCTAGCAAATACAAATGCATTTCAGATCTAGATCCCCTTCTTCATCATTGGTGCATCATACATTCAGATTTATCTTCAAGTGTAACCCTTTCCATTCAGATCTACTTCAGAGAGAAGTATTCATTCAAGCTCAGACATCTTGCACCCACACTTATGATCTGCATAAAGAATTTTATCTCTTTATATAGGTTTATCCTTTTTCAATACCATGAGTCCCTTTTTCAATACCATGAGCCAAAACAATACCATGAGCCCAAAACTACATTACTTCCGATGGTATTCCTAGACGGGGTCAATTAGGCGGATCATTACCCAATACAATGGGTCAATACCATGGCAAGCCACTCTTGGTTTTGTACTTTTTGAGCGCTTTTGCCCATACGCGACTTGGAACGTTCTTTTCCGCGTGCATACTACTCTTAGACATATCTATGCCTTGAGACATACTCTTTTCATCAAATATTTAGCACATGCTGAATTTCTTTCTTCATTGCCTTCTGTACTCACTATAGATACATCAGTTTTAGTTCATCAAGACATATTCTATCAAGCACAACTTCATCCAATAAGTTGCCATTATCTTCATCAAGAAAGTTGCCTTTCAAGGACAACATTCATCATCATATTGCTAACAAACATCATTTACCAAGTCCATCACGTCAAGAATAACTTCATCAGGTGGATTGCCATCAAGGACAACACATGTCACCAGTCGCATGTCTTCATCTTCATTCAGTGGGTTGCCATCAAGGACAACACTCTGCATCATATTGCCAACAATCTCCCCCTTTGGACTTGATGGCAACCACGATGGTGTTTGATCACCACAACAGATAGGTATATTAAGAATACAATGACACCATGTCACTCTCCCCATTCTTTGACACCATTCTTTCTCTTCATTCAAACACCATGTCACTCTCCCCCTTTGACATCAAGGGCAAAGGGCGGATCAAAACCAACACACTCTCCCTCTTTTCTCCTCATGTAGAAGAAGCGTTCTGCAGATCTGATATATACTGAAGTGACCAAGCTCCCCCTGAGTTCATGCTGAATCTTCAAACATGTTTTTCAATGAAGTACATGACTCTATGAACGTCCTATCACCAAAGACTCATACTTACATCAAATATCCAAACAAGTGGATTTACATATAAGACTCAAGTACCCAACCAAGTGGGTTTACACATTTCAACTCAGCTACCCAACCAAGTGGGTTTACAAAATTTTGACTCAGCTACCCAACCAAGTGGGGTTACAAATTTTGACAAGTCTTTACATGACTGAAAATTACAAGTTTACATCATGGGTCTCAACATGACCTTTTCATCAAGATACAAATATGACTTTTCATAACCAACACCAGAAAGTCTCAAGAAAGAGAACATATTTCAGAACCATTATAGTGCCAACAATGCATTATACTCAGCAAAGCTAATGCTCCCCCTGAAACTGTGCATCCAAGAAACTTTTTCATATGACTAAGGCTCCCCCTTAGTTTGTGCATCCTGAACACTTTCACCCAATCATCAAAGCATATTTAAAACATCAGAGATTAAAACAATATTATAAGAACTGGAACACCACCAGAGATACCAGAGATACCAAACAGTACTGCAGCTGTGCTGAGGAGAGCTGACTCCAAACTGAAAAATGTCAGCAATCAGACATACGCGGTTTTCTGTGCATGAACTCGCATACATACGCGACTGTGTTTCAGGAAACCCGCGTATCCAATTCCATCTTCTAAATTTTAACCAGATCTGATCCTCTGTGAGAAAAAGACAGTGTTCAGCTTCTTTTGAATGCTTCCCTGGACTACAGATAGATAGAACAGTGCACTTGTGTCTTCAAGCGTTATCCAACGGTTGTAGTATAAGCACATTAGTAACCAAGCCTTCATATTCTTTGCAGCATCAATACAATCTTTCCAAGAGAGATTATCATACCAAAACAACATCTTCAAATATGTGTCAAGCAATCATTCATGTGGTCCAATATCATCAAGATATTCAAGATTTAACATGAAGTAACATATGTAGGCAAAAGATCTCAACCATAGTAACAAAGCTCTGCATGATTTATTTCTGAATCAAACGACTTCCAACTCATCCATGTGTGAACACAAAAGATACTTTTCAGTAAACCGGGATCAAAATCTCATCATAATAAACCATGTACCAAGTCATCATTAAGCATGAGTATCACAATAACCAAGAATAAGCAGTCATATTGCCAACAATGCAATCATTAGTATTCAACCTGCTATTCCCCCTGGATCAGTGCTTCTTCTTAACTTGTGCAACCTGAAAACGTTCATCAACAAGTCATCAGCAACAATCTCTGCATGGGCTGCCCTTATCTCTGAATTATAGGACTTCCATCTCAGCAACGAATACTCTTCATTCAACAAGCAAACAGGACTTATCCATAAACTTCATCATAAGACATCAAGTATCATATCATCATCATTTAGAACTGAGAAATTAAGCTGATATTGAGTCAACAATGCAGTTATTATCAGTCAGACTGATGCTCCCCCTGGACCTCTGCTCCAGATCTTCAGCAATCAGATAAATTCTCTTATCATCAATGCATACGCGGCTGTGTCTGCTGGAACTCGCGTGTATACGCGACTTTGTTTCATATAACCCGCGTATGGAAAGTGAAATATAGAAAATTTCACACCTTCATCTCCTCCTGCAATTTTACCTTCTGTTCCTGTCTTTTCTTCACACCAGATGCACTGTCAGAAATACATATAACCAGAATAATCAAATCAACCATGAGAGACATCATACATTGCTCCCCCTGTGACGATACATTACTAAATCTGATAATGTATCTCACATCATTCCTGCAGTCAATCAGAGAAGTAAGCTTCAGAAGCGGATGACTGCAGTAGGGTCAGAATTCCCTACGTTTCTGATTGGTCCTCCTTCTTTTTCCAAATTTGCTTGAACTTTCTAACTGTATGCTGAAAATTGTCCACTTTCTCAGATCTGTTCAACCTGCATTCCTTTTCTACATGTCCATACTTGTTACAGAAATAACATCTCATATGTCCAGAGAAATAAGCATAAGAATCATAATGAGTATTTCTAATCTTCCTCCTTTTACAGTCAGCTGCTTTATGTCCATACTTGTTACATGAAAAACAATATCCCTTGAAGCTACTAGAGTACCTTTCTGAGTAGAACCTGTTTGTTTGTGGCTGAATTGTTCTGCTTCTGCAATTGGCTGCAACATGCCCATAAATATGACATTTAAAGCATTCGACATTATTGACAGATTTCCTTTGAGATTTCATCATTGTTGGTTGACCTTTTGTTTCTTTCAATACTTCAGGTTTTGCATTGACATCCTCTGACCTTTTAGCATTTCCTTGTGAGCTAGATTCTCCTTTAACAGTTTCATGGAAACCAAGACCAAGTTTGATAGCAGGAGACCTTTGATTACTCAAAATGTTGTCCAAAATGTTAGTACTATCTTGAAACCTCAAAATTTTAACCTTTTCTTCTAATTTACCTTTGAGAATGTTTACCTCAACCTCCAAGGCTTGACATTGCTTTGTCATGCTTTCTTCTTTCCTTCTTCCATCTTCTACTTGATCCTTCAGATTTGGAATCTCTTCTTTCAACCAATTTTCGTTTTCTTCACATGTTTGTTGGAGCTCTTCATTCTTCTTCTTCGATGCTTCGAGATCTTCTTTCAGAGATATGTTTTCTGCTTCAAGTCCTGCATTCTTCTTATTTGATTTATCCAGGTCTTCTTTGAGGGAAATGATTTCTGCTTCAAGTCCTTCATTTTCAAATGATTGTAGAGGTTCCTCACTCTTCTTACTTGATGTTTCAAGTTTTGCTTGTAGAGAGATGATTCCAGCTTCAAGACCTTCATTCTTCCTTTTTGATTTTTCCAGATCTGTTTTTAGAGAAACGTTTTCTGCTTCAAGTCCTTCATTCTTCTTATTTGATTCTTCAAGATCTTCTTGCAGAGAGATGATTCCAGCTTCATATCCTTTACTTCGATTGTATACATCATCGAACATCCTTTTCAGTCTAAATATCAAAGCTTTGGAGGCAGATTCCTTCTCATTAAATATTCTTTGTTGATCTTTGATAACTTCTTCTAAGTCCACAACTTTTCTTTCACTATCTTCACCATTCATTGTACCAATGAGACAATCAGGACCCCAATCACTATCTGATTCATCTTTGTCAACTTCTGCTATACATGTTTTCTGAGACATCTCCTTACTTTGAGTAGCCTTTTGCTTCTTTGCCATGAGCACTTGTAGAGCTTGGTCAGAATCTTCTTCATCTTCACTTTCACTATCATAATCTTTGCATATACAGTTAATTAAAATACAAGAACAACGATTAATACCTGTTTCATCTTCTATACATGATTTCTGAGGCTTCTTCTTTCCTTGAGTAACCTTCTTCTTTTGCTTCTTTCCCATTGCGACGGATCTCCTTCAAGCGATCAAGCTTCTGCAGAAGGACCTGCTCTGATACCAATTGTTGGGAAAAATACTGAGAGGGGGGGGTGAATCAGTATTTAGGGCATATTCAAAACTTTTACTTTTTCTTGCTTCTAAAACCCATACGCTACTTTCCTGAAACAGACTTGCGTATATACGCGGATACCCTTTATGAAACTCGCGTATACACAGATATCTAATTGTGTCATTAGTTCTTCACTTAAATCATTCCATCATTCATTCATCAGATGTTTAATAAACAGTAAACATATTCAGTAAGAACAGAGTAAACCATCACACAAAGCATCACACATGAACACCAGGATTTTTAGGTGGAAACCCAAGTCGGGAGAAAACCACCGCTGCAGTTGCTCAGCCTTCAATATTTTATTATAGAGAAAACATCTTACAACATATGTGCTGGTGCAGACTCTACCAGCACGCAGGCACCCACCTGCGCTCGTTTACCAGCCTCTCCCGGAAGGGAGCTCCAACCCCCTGACTCGTTTACCAGCCTCTCCTGGAAGGGAGCTACGACCCCCTGCTCTCGTTTACCAGCCTCACCTGGAAGGGAGCTACGACCCCCTGATCTCGTTTACCAGCCTCACCTGGAAGGGAGCTACCACCCCCTGACTGAAGGCTACAACCCTTAGCACCTCTATGGACCACGTTTCATCAATTTTCACACTGGATCCAAAGCTTCCTTTAGGACACCACTTGCAGGCCACATTTCATCATATTTTCAAACTGGACCCTTTCCATACTTTTAAGCATAGTCAACCATGAAACAGATACATATAACTCACTGACAGATATCAGTAAACCAGCAGAACAGATCAGACATTTCTTACCCCTTGCTTCAGCAAACCCTAGTTTGCATACGCGCTTTCACTTCACTGATGTCGTGTATATACGCGCTTCCGTCCACACAAACCAGCGTATACCTCTGTAGATATTTCATTTCGCATACACGCTTTCTCTTCAGCGAAGCCGCGTATATACGTGCTTCCTCTGCGGCAAAGTAGCGTATAGATCTTCAATCATTATAGAGCAGCATACTTCTTCAGATCAGATGTTCAGTTCAGATTTACCCTTTTACTTCAGACAGATGTTCGCCTCAATTCAGATCTAAGCCTTCCATAATCAGATCTAGTAAATACAAGTGCATTTCAGATCTAGATCCCCTTCTTCATCATTGGTGCATCATACATTCAGATTTATCTTCAAGTGTAACCCTTTCCATTCAGATCTACTTCAGAGAGAAGTATTCATTCAAGCTCAAACATCTTGCACCCACACTTATGATTTGCATAATGAATTTCATCTCTTTATATAGGTTTATCCTTTTTCAATACCATGAGCCCCTTTTTCAATACCATGAGCCAAAACAATACCATGAGCCCAAAACTACATTACTTCCGATGGTATTCCTGGACGGGGTCAATTAGGTGGATCATTACCCAATACAATGGGTCAATACCATGGTGGTTACCCTTGGTTTTGCACTTTTTGAGCGCTTTTGCCCATACGCGACTTGGAACGTTCTTTTCCGCGTGCATACGCAACTTCTCCTAGACATATCCGCGTATGCCTTGAGACATACTCTTTTCATCAAATATTTAGCACATGCTGAATTTCTTTCTTCATTGCCTTCTGTACTCACTGTAGATACATCAGTTTTAGTTCATCAAGACATATTCTATCAAGCACAACTTCATCCAGTAAGTTGCCATTATCTTCATCAAGAGAGTTGCCTTTCAAGGACAACATTCATCATCATATTGCTAACAAACATCATTTACCAAGTCCATCACGTCAAGAATAACTTCATCAGGTGGATTTCCATCAAGGACAACACATGTCACCAGTCGCATGTCTTCATCTTCATTCAGTGGGTTGCCATCAAGGACAACACTCTGCATCATATTGCCAACAGAGATAAAAGACCCTGAATCTAGTTGCATCCATCCAGGCTGCGATTTCAGGATAAATACAAGATCACAATATATGATGGCTATGGCCATACAAAAAATTATCCAATCATAGGAATACCATTTTTTATCAATTGATGTGTATTTTGATCATTCTATGTTTAATGTTAGCTTATGTGCTGAGTATGGGTATGCCTTCCTTAGCAAGGATATCATGATGTAAATGTATTGTAACAGAAAATGATCTTGTCGATTGTTCTTGATCCTGACTTGTCACAAGGTAAAGCATTTCAGTCATGAGTCACTATTTAAAACATTGTGCTTTAGGGGGGAATCTGTTATAGGCCATTTAATCAAATCTGGTCAGTCAGTCTACAAACTGGATAAATCAACATCCTTTGACCCCTTGACATCATCATAGCACAAAGACCTATGAATGAGACTTTCATATCCCAAATTTTATGCCTATAAACACCTTGTTTCAGTCATTTTAAGGACCAACGCTCCCTGACCTCTTATTGGACAACATTGACCTACAAGTTTCTCCATTGTGACATGCGGTGATCACCTACGGGTTGCTCTCCTTTGCACCTGTGTTGGTTCTATAAATTCAGGAAAACGAGATAAATTATAGAAGCCTCTTCTTCCATATGATTCTAGAATTTGTTACAACCATTTACCTCAGATTAAACATTCATATCATATCCTATCCTACCTTGGAGTTTCCATCCCTTATCCTTTGATCCCATCCTCCCATCATAGGTGGATCTAAAGCCCTAGCTTCTTAATTGGATAATAACTCCCAATTTACTCCCGTCACCTATATATTTGTGGCCATCCACAAGCTAGGGGTTTGAATTTGGAGATATAATTCTACCCTTATGTTGATGTTGTAAAGAGTTAATAGTCCATGCATTAGGGTGATTAGAGGCGCACTTTGTGACAAAGAAAAAACAAGTTAGCCTCGAGAAACTCTTCTAAAAGATCGACATCTATTTATGGTTGTAACTCCTTCCATTTATATTAATGAAAAGATTTATTTGTTTTCCTATATGTGATGTTATAATTTCATGTATTTTGATTCCATATTGATCCATTTAATGAAGTATTTAGATGATGCTACATAGATTATGTAGATCGTTGGCTTGTATTGTTTGATTGTGCAGGTTCTAATTTTGCAATGAGAGCTAGGATTAGAGCATTCAATCCTTGAGAGGACCAAAAAATACAAAGGATTACAGGTAGGCTTCGACCCATCATCCATTTACTTTAAGGAAATCAAAATCTACTTTGTCCTTCTGTTGGTCTAGACTTAGCCACCTAGACTAGGAAGACACTTTTGTCTGCAATCGTATATTCTGTATAACATGGATGATAGAAATCCAACTCATAAGCCCTTTACATGATAAGATTTATTTTATCTCATAGCTCAAAGGTAGCAGTCGAAGTAAAGAATCTAATTAAGGGATGGGACATATGTTGTCCCATTCTCAAAACATACACAACAATAATGTTATATATTCTTTCATCTTTCTTGCTTTGGAAACCTATTTACCATGCACAGGTCTATATTCATGCTCTCAATTGGAGAGCCTACTGTTGGATTTAGTATATAGTGGATTAATGGACCAACATTAATGTTAATCTAGGGTCCGTGGACTTCTAGACTTCTGCAACACAACTGATTTTAAATCAGTGATATCTCCCTCATCTGGACTCCGAATCAGCCGATTTTTTTTTGAATTTGGGTGTTTTTTCGTAAGAAATATAGATATGTTATTTTTTTTGAAAAATTTGCTGCAAAAGTTTCATATCTGATTTGAAAACTCGCTAACCAAAAAATTCCTGCAAAAATATGAAAAAACATCTTCCTGCTTTGCCCAAGAAATTGCTCCGTGGAGGTCGTAGCACGTGCATGAAGTTTGTTGAAGATTGCTGCAAAAATTTGAAAATTAAATATTTGTCAAACCCTTATTCCCATGGAGCCATAACTTGAATCTGATATCACTGATCTAGATCTTGGGGGGAGACCCCCAAGACCTAAAAAAAAATTGAAATGCCAAAATAAAAGAGGAGAACGCACATAAATAAAACCACCAAGATATTTTTTTTATTAAAATAGAGAATAAAATGTAAAGAGCTACATTTTGGTGGACAAATATTCCTTTTACAAAATGTGACTTGTTAATTATGGCCTTTTTTTAGTTACAATACCACAGGTAAATTTCATGGGTGAGTACACTAGTACAAAATGACTAATTAGTTACTAAAAAATGACTAAAATTTGCATATAAACGAGTATTTTTCTATCGGTGACCAATAGTAGCTAATTTACAGTATCTTATAACGTGGCCAATTTTTAGTCGTTTTTAGCTTAGTCATTAATTAGTTGTCTCAACTTTATGTCCAGTAGTATATTTAGTCACAAATTTGGTCATTAATTTAGTCATTAATTGTCACAATTAATGATCAAACATACAACAAAATATATTACTAAATGATCACCCTAGAAAACCAATTAATGACCAAAGAAATATGACCAAAAATTTGGTCGTATTATAACATACTGTAAATTGACTACTAATAGTCATATATATGAAAATTTTAGCCATCGTTTGAAACTAATTAATGACAAAAGAAATATTACTAAATTTTGGTCGTGTTATAAGATACTGTAAATTATCAACTAATAGTCATATATATGCAAATTTTAGTCATCATTTGAAACCAATTAATGACCAAATAAATATGAGTAAATTTTGGTCATGTTATAAGATACTGTAAATTAGCTTCTAATAGTCGTATATATGCAAAATTTAGACGTCATTTGTAATAAAAAAACTATCATTTGTAGTAGTCATTTATCTTTTTTTGGTATTTTTATATTCATTATATTTATGACTACTTTAGTAGTTTATATTCATTTCATTTACTTTCATTAACAATTATTATAAGTTACTAATTTAGTTGTATATTCATTTTATTTGTGTTTATTAATAAACATAAAATAATAATTTAGTAATTTTAGATTGATTTTATTTGTTCATTATAAATTAACATAAATTAATTAGTATTAGTTTGCAACTAAAATAAAAAAAATATCATACAATGTACATGTTCATCTAATATGAAAATGCAAAGTTACATATATTAATTATAATACTAAATAATATGAAGTGCAACTATAAATAATTTCAACTACATAAATTATATTATATAAAATATCAAGTAATACAATATGAGTTTCCAACTTAATATTGGTTGGATTACAATTTATACATGAAATATTGTTTCATCGCTTCAAAACATTATCATTGTGTTTCTAAGGCATTGCAGGTGAATTCACCAATTCTGAATACTTGACCATCAATCTCTATGTGTGTCTCTTATGCGAGATATTGAAGCTACAGGTACCACTAGAACAATTCTCTTCTCTCTCTCTTTAATTTTCATTTTGTTGGTTCAATGTTATTGTTCTCCTCCTTCTTCAATTCCTACTTCTTACCATCAATACTAAGTTCCTTTTTTGAAAAGGAAAGAAGTTACAATGTAGGGTATAAAACATGAAAGATGATGAACATTGGAATATAAACTAAAGTATACTATAAATGATTTATACGATATCAACATCAACAATATTGTCAATGCCATTTTCCCCTATAAAAGCAAGAAACTCGAACTAGTTTTCTTCAGTTGGGCAATAATGGCTTCTATGTGGCCAAATAACTTGTATAAACAAAGCAAATAAAACCTCACCATAAAAAAATAACACCTTAGTAAAACTAGTATTCAACATTCAAGGAAATATTAAGCACAATCATGCCAACTAAATTACATGATAAAAATATCAAGTTGTAGATTACTTATACAATGTGGGAGTGCAAACAAAAATCCTAGAAAATGCCAAAGCTAAGTCTAGAATAAAATGAAATGAAGTAAAAAGCATACAATAATAAGATAGCCTCGTATACATGTATATAACCAGATAATGTAGAACGCTAAGTGAATAAGTCCAGAGCTAGAGGTCAATGATGTCAAGAATACCCAAGTATGATGAGCATTTCTTCAGATAAGAACTACTATTTGGGTCCATTATCACAAATGAATATGCCAACTAGTCTATATTAGATTATTAATGTTTTTCTTATATTTATGGATGACTATAATATAAGTGGATAAATTTCAAAGACAATTCCCTTCCCATTGTGTCCCTCACATGTGGTACAATATATTAGCTATGATTGGGAGAAAATTTACATCGAAATATGTAGCAATCACCACTATTAATCCCCAAAAAGGTTTATTTTGGAATATGACTCTCATATTCCAGTTTCTATATGATTTTTTAATGGAAAATCCACATTGAATTCCAACACCAAACTTCCAATTTGAGGGAACACCTGTGGCCATCTTCAATCACTCAAATTCAAAACATGAATGATCATTATAATGAAAAGATAAAATAAAAATAGTTTTGATATGTTTTTTAGATTTTCATGTAAAGCACTAATAGTTTTCCCATATTTACCATACTTTTAATTTCCAATATATAACACATTGATTGATCTTTTACAACAAATACTTGATTTAATACAAACAAGAATTTAACATATTACAACTATACCACCAACGTTTGATCCTAAATTACACTACAAGAAAAAAGGAAATTGGTGAGGGTCGAAAAATGTCACCATAAGCTCATTGGTGATGGTCAAAAGAGCCTCCGTCACAAAAAAATGACCCTCACAAAAGGCGACATCCCCAAAAGTATAGGTGTTATGGTGACATTCAAGGCCCGTCATTAATAATGGTTTATAATGACGGATAGTGACTATCACCATTTCATATGGGAAATGGTGATGGAACTTAACCTTCGTCGCCAAAAAAGTGAATGTCACCAAATGTGGCTCGCCAAAAGTATAAGTGTTGTGGTGACATTCAATGTACGTCATGAATAATGATTATAATGGCAGATAGTAACTGTCACCATTTCATATGAACAACATCAATTTATGATGATGGACCTTTCATGGTCATCACTATTGATGCATATATATGGTGACATTCATTTACCATTACCGTTTCATATTTTGGTGAGGGTCTAAAAATGTCACCATCAGCTCATTGGGGATGGTAAAAAGAGTCTTTATCACTAAATATGGATCGTCTCTATTCCATCTAAATATCAGGGCATGATGGAATCAAACCGCCAACCTTCTGTTTGTAAAGCAGGTGCTCTTCCATTGATCTAACACCCTTTAAATAATTAGACATTAAAAAAATAGATCTTAAAACTTTATAAATTGTAAATTCTACAATTTTCAATAAATTTTAAAACTTTGTAAAGTCTTGGAAAATATTTTACTAAACAAGAAAAATAGGATCGAAGTTTGTACCTAATGGTTATAATTGAAGTTATGAAAGGTGGATGGAGGGATGCTAAAAACATATATTCAAATGATCTTGTAATATGCTAAAACAAAATACTTGAATCTATTCTACAAATTGCGTTAACTAATTATGATCGCACAATCACATGAACAAGAAGGAGAAATAATTTGAATCGCACAACACAAATATGTATCCGGAGAAAGGCTCAGCTAAAAACCCCGTTATATTTATATTGCATTAAGTCAAGAATATGAAAAAACACAATGCTTCTCTCAGGCTTGAGAGATCTCTCCACTATCTCTGACTTTCTCACACTGATCTGAGTAGGTTTGGTCTAATATTTAACCAATTCTTTGCCCCTATTTGAAAAGCCTTGCTCATGCATTCCTGAGGGAAATGATCCCCTATAAATTAGAAAATTCCCAATAATTGATTGCACAATCCATCCAAGGTGTCATGCTGACTGTTTATTCAATTTAATGTCTTAAATTTCTATCATAAATTATCGACTGAGGTTAGTAATATGATGAAGTGTGGTGCACTATATATGCTTAGATTCCCTTCTTTCTTACTTTGTTGTGTATTTTTATATTTTGTTTTTGGGGTTTTTTATTTTATGCCTAATGTTAAGAACTAATATTGATCTAAGGAATTAAATCTAAAATTTTAAATGAAATCTTGAATGCTAAGAAATAACTAAATTTGAAAGAAATTTAATGATGAAAACTTAATTTTTAAGAAGGAAGAAAAGGAAATGTTATTTTTATTCTAAGAAAAGAAATTGATTTACAAATTACTCTTAATAAAATGAATGAAATATAAAATCTAAAAGAAGGAAGAAAATGAAACGTTATTTAACTAATCTATTTTGCATAAAAATAAATCAACCTTTGAGTGATTAAATCAGAGCTATGTTAGACTATTCTATGCCGGAAAAACATCTATGGAAAACATCTAATTGAATTTATTCTACATTTAAACAAATAATTATTCTAAATTATATTGAATTATATTGATCTCTGAATGATGTTCTATCTATCAACATAACAAAAATAAAACCATATTTTACCTTATCAATTGAAAACATTAATTCTATGAAGACAAAGCATCTGATTTAATTTTGAATCTATATGAAATGATCAAAGTATAATTCTAATATAACTTTGTCCTAGTTTTAAGTCTATCTAAGAATGATCAAAATATAACTCCAATATAACTCTGTTCTACATTCCATGGAACATAAGCATCAAATCTATTACTTGAACTGACTGTGCTAATTGAATTCAAATTTAACTAAGGCAAGAAAATAATGATAGTGTATCTATTGCACAAAACAAGATGTCTAATCTAAATCCTATGGTTGTTGTGTAATCAAATGCAAAAATTGATTTCAATTGGAAGCTGGCAGAGTCACGATAATGAAACAATTCATGAGAGCATAAGATATAACAATCAACTGTGCGTAAATGTAAACAACTGATTAAAAAAAAATTAGAAACTAATTGACATGAATTAAACTGTGAAATGACGAGTTAAACTAAAAATCAACGAGAATTCTAAACTACAAAATGACGAGAAATTAAGCTATGAAATGACAATAAATTAAACTACGAAATGACTTATAAAAACCTCCTTTACATGCAGGGGCCCTCTACAAAAGAACGAGTGTAAATCTACTTAGGCTATCTGTGCATCAATGGTCTGGAACTGGTCTTCTTCATTAATCAAATAGAGTTTAAAAATGTATCATAGTATTATGTTCCAAAATCAAGCTTATTCTCGGTTTCGACAGACCAATATTTATACAAGGTTTTAAATTAACTATTCGAGACAATTTCACTTATGCAAAGAAAAATAAAGCTAAGACTAGAAGTCTAATCAGAAACAAAGTCTTCATGGCTCTTTCTTGATTTTCTACGTAAGAGAAAATCGAGAATCTTCGTCCACTGATCTCATCCCTTATCTTGACTGATCTTTGACCACGAGTGTAGGCATAATCCTTCTCGAAATTAAATAGGTAAGTAGGATACGATCCATATATGGACCATTTCAAGGCTACCCATTTGACTCGCTTCTTCATTTTCTTCTCGAAACCTGTCAAATAATAACTGTGGCTATAGAAACAAAGGTTAGCTACAGAATTGCACGAATTCTGTAGATAATTACAAAAATTAATCTAAATAATAAGAAACATTATAATATAGAATAAAGATCATCTAAATACCTTCTCAGATGTAAAATATGTCAATTATCACTGATTGAGTTTATGGATTTGCGAAAAAGGAAGAAAATATGGTGGAAAAATATGTCAAAATAGGAATAGTTCTGAGGTTCAATATACCCCAAAGAGACCATTGCATGTCCTCATGCAATTTCCAAAATTGTGAGCCTTCACCTTTTACCGTGTTTGTTCTGATACCTCTTCCAATACATCCAACTTCCTCTTCTTTCCTTTCCTTGAGGTGATTGCCATTCTTGGTTTCTTCATGAGGAGTTTGTATTTTAAACTAATGACTTTTATGTTCACGTAGCCATTCATTTTCTTCAGTTTCTTGTGATTTTTATACCATATCCCAAAATGTTGAATAGTATTGTCACTAATGACCTTTTCTAAGTTGTTTTGTTCCTTCAGAGATTCATTTTCTTGCTTGATGTGCATGTTCAATATCTCTAGTTCATATATTTCTTGCTTCAAAGTGTTCACTAGAGGTTCATGTGGACTGGTAGGCTGCTCTTAAACACTTGGATTTCCCTCTGCATGTCTCTTTTCTAAGGACCCAATGTAGTCATAAATTTCTTGCTGTATTGGGTCAATTTTTGGGGTCCTTCTGCTTGGACTATGTATAAGAGAGGCAATAATAGGCGATGGTACTAGGGGCTCTTCATCTAAATCAACAAATTCTGCTTCCTAAGAGGATGTCTTCTTCAAGGATTTACGAAGTCTGGAACTTCTCCTTGGATGTGGAAGGCTTAAGTTTTATGAGTTTATAACCATTCCCTTTTCCTTTACATTACCTCTCCTTTTCTAACCACTCTGTTTCTTATTCTTCAGTAATTCTGTAATGGTAATTTCTTCTTCTTCTTCCTGTGGTTGAGGTGAGGATTTGTCTTCAATGCAAATATCAACCTTTATCCTTCTGCTTCTTTTGGTCTTATCATCCTTAGGCTATTCTTGTGCTTCTTCTTGAAAATGATTCCTGATCAGGAAACTTTCCCAGGAGTCTCCTATACTCTTTAAATGAAATTCAATGAGTATCTTTATCAGTCCATGATGATACATGATATTATCTATGAATTGGATTCTTTTCTGCACAGTTCCTGACATTTTCTTTAAGTTGTTCAATAAGAAGTATGGGAGGTTTATTTCTCCGTCCTCTAGGAAATTCATTAACATTATGGCATGGTAGAATAACATACAACCAAATATACCCTCACAAGTAACAAATTTTTGAATAATTAACAACATATTCCTCCATTTGTTTTTGAGTGTTGTACTGAGAATTCCCTTCTTAAAAATAGTAGTGTCCATACCTGGATTTTTCAGAAAAAATATTCCATTCTTCTCCATGAATTTCTCTATTCTTGAACCATATTTTACTGGTTTTCGGAAGTTCTATAGCTTCTGCTATGAAGGAACCTGTCATCGAAAACTTGATGTCTCCAATTTCTACCTCCACTTCATCGAAGGCTCTTGTAAGGATTTGGTGACCTCTTTGTGGAACCCATCGGAATTTTCTATGAACTGGAGCCATCGTACCTTCTGTAGAATTTCCTTCATCTGTGGATAACCTTCCATGAATTTTCCTTGCACAGGCTTGGTTCTTATTATTAGAACCATGTCTTTATTGTAAGGATTTTTTGCCTTCAAAATTGTTCCTCTTCGGCTAGGAGGATTGAGGGTTTGGCTCTGAGTTAATAATTTCGAAAGGAGATTGTAGAGACATGTAGGTAAATAAGTAATCAGGTGAGGGTTTAGGAATGTGAGTAAGCGGGTTATGATATGAGATATGACCGTTAATCATTAATGAATGAAATTGGTTCTAATCATTAAGGGGATATGATACAAATGAAGTGGCGAATTATGTATTTATGGTGTGAACTGAGTACAATCGGTTTTAATGATGACAAATTGAGGTGGCAACATATGATCATCAAAATTATATACACTAATGTTTTTGAACCTTATTATTTAAACAAATTTTGTAAGATACCTTGGAACTAACCGTTTGTTGATCTTATTTATGTCTTGATTCCTCAGGTGTCTTTTCAGAATGATCTTCAATTTCTTCTGTTCAGTATGTCCTGCTTCAATAGGCTGCAAAATTGTAGCAAAGCTGCAGAATGTGATAACAGTTGTAGATTATTCTGAGAGCTGCAGAATTGTAGCAATTCTGTAGCTAATCTTTTATTGCTTCTGAAAAAGAAAGGGAACAAATAATTTGAGATTTTTATAATGGGAGAAAATATAAGATGTCAGAAATGAGCTCTGGTTTTCACCTTGTATTTTCTGTATAAGGATGCCAATCATTGATTGGTTTTCATTCTTAAACAATTATTATTATTATTATTATTATTTTGAATAAGATATATATATATATATATATATGAAAAGTAAAAATAAGCCTAAGTTGGGGAAGAAGAAGGATTATTCTTCACCAACTTCATATCAGCATTGTCTTGTCCATTCTGTGCTTTTGGGCTTCTGATAGATCAAGTCCCAATTTGACTGTTGTCTTGAAGGTTTTGATATGAAATTCTATTGGAAAAATGACTTACTTCCCATAAACAAGTTCATAGGGAGTATGTCCGGTTGTATTCCTCCATGTAGTTCGGTAGGCCCATAGGGATTCAGGAAGCCTTTCTGCCCAATCCTTCATATGTAGATGTATATTATTTGTGAGGATTGCTTCGATCACTTTATTGGTGGACTGCACTTGTCCATTTTCCTGTGGATGATATGGAGTAGACTTTCTATGTTTGATATTATATTCCTCCACAATATTTTTCACCATCCTGGATGTAAACTGAGATCCCTGATCTGTCACAATTTCCCTTGGGACACCAAAATGAGTGAAAATATCCTAAAAAAGAAATGAAACTACAACATTTTCATTAGAAAAAGAAAGTTCTTTAGCCTCTACCCATTTGGTGATATAATCAGTACAAACCAAAATATACCTATATATATATATATATATATATATATTTTTTTAATTTTAATTTTATTTATTTATTTATTTTTATTTTTATTTTTTATGGTGGATTGATTGGTCCAACAAAATCTAGAGCCCATTTTCAAAAGGGTTCGATGAGTACCTGAGGTTGTAAGGGCATTTCATCTGTACGAATAGGTTTCCCCATTCTCTGACAATTGTCACACCTTTTTACTTACTCCTTGGCATCTGTAAAGATGGATGGCCAATAATATCCTAAATGAAGGATTTTATGAGCAGTCCTCTTATCAGTAAAGTGTCCACCACAAGGTTCATCGTGGCATGCCTTCAGGATTTCAGGTATTTCATCTTCTCGTACACATCTCCTGATTATGAGATCTAGACCTGTCTTGTACAATTCATCATTTACCATGAATATAATGCACTTATTTGAATTATTTTTCTCTTTTCTATAGAAAACAAGCATGCTGGTAATTTTCCTGTAGCTAAGTAGTTAGAAATGTCTACAAACCATGGAGATTTAGTAGATATTGCAAAAATATATTCATCAAGAAAAGTATACTCTAATGGAGTATCATTATTGCCATTTTGAATTCTAGACAAGAAGTCAACATCTGTATTTTGTTTTCCAGGTCAGTCTAGAATGGTGATGTTAAATTCTTGATTCTTGCACGAGTAATAACCATCTTGTGATTATGCCATTAGTGATAGATTTATTCATTAAATACCTAACTGCAGAATGATTTTTGTGAATAAAGGTTTCATAGCCAGTGATGTAGTGTCTAAACTTGTTAATAGCATGGACAACAACTAGAAACTCTTTTCCAGTAACAATGTAATTTAACTCAGCAAGAGTCAAATTATTTTCTTGTGTAGTAGATGACATAGGGGGTCAAATGTTTTTTGTCCTAATACAGCTCCCAAAGCTATATCTGAAGCATCTGTTGAGATATGAAAAGTTGTTTTCCAATTTTTTCCTCTTAAGATGGGTACCTCAAATATTTTTGCTTTTAAAGTTTCAAATGATATTTGGCACTCAGGATTCCAACTAAATTCACAATCTTTGGTATAAATTTGAAGAGTGGAGATGCATTTTTTTTGAAGTTTTCTATAAATCTTCTGTGGTATCCTATAAAACCGAGAAAACTTCTAACATCCTTTTGACAATTTGGAATTGATAATTTGGAGATGACTTCAACTTTGGATGAGTCTAATTTAATTCCATCCCCCAAAATGTGGTGTCCTAAAACAATTCCTTTAGTAAACATCATAAAACATTTTTCATGACTTAGTGAAAGATTTGCTTCTTTACATCTTTTAAGAACTTTTTCCAAATTTTCAACAACCTCTTCAAAAGAATTCCCATAAACTATAAAATCATCCATATATACCTCCACACAATCATGTATTATATTAGAGAAAATTCCTAATACTGCTCTTTGGAATGTTGCAGGTGCATTTCACAATCCAAAAGGAAGTACTCGATAGGCATAGGTTCCCCATGGACAGGTGAATGTGATTTTGTCTTGGTCTTCAGGTGCTACTTGAATTTGATTGTAACCAATAAAACTGTCCAAGAATGAGAAATATTTCTTCCCTGCTAATGTATCCAAAAATTGATCTATGAAAGGCAATGGAAAATGATATTTTAGAGTAGCCTTATTCAATTCTCTATAATCAATGCATACCCTCCATTTACCATTCTTTTTAGGGACAATCACCAAGGGAGAAACCCACTGACTGTTTGAAATTGGATAAATGAAGTTTACATTAAAAAATTTATGCAATTCTTCTTTTACAATTTCCCTAAGATTTGGATTCATCCTTCTTTGAGGTTGTATGATAGGCCCAGAATTTTTCTCAATATAGATATGCTATATGCAAGTCTCAGGATTAATTCCCTTCATGTAAGTGTACTCCCATCCATATGTAGAAGAATGTTTTTGAAATGTTTTGATTAACTCTTCTTGTTGGAATTTTTCCAAGTTTTTGTTTATGTTTAAAGATTTTCCAGGAAAGATTTCAACTACGGAGTTACCAAATTATTCCATAGAATATAAAGACATATGTCTGGATGACAAGTATACAATATTACTTTGTTATTGAAAATTATGATCATCTTCACATTGTGAAGATGTTTCAAAATTTTCTATTGAATTTGAAATTTGGCTTTCTTCACTAATATGAGAAATAGTAAAGAGAGGTTGTATATCATTGTCATCATCCATCCATTCTTCATTTTCTATTTTTGTAATAGTTTTTGCCAGAGGATATAGAGTGAATTTATTTGTTGAATTAACATTAGAAATAAACATATCACCATATCTACAACTAATGAAAGCATCAGTTGTAGGTAACCAAGGTCTTCCTAATATCATTGGATGTGCCCCTAGGTTGTTCTTGGGAGTTAAGATTGTAAGGTCAACTGGATATTCCTAAGAGTCTAAGGATAGATAAATGTCTTCTAATACACCATCTGGCTTGATTACTGATTTGTCTGCTAATTGCAGTAATGTTGGTGTATATTGAAGTTTTGGAAGCATAAATTGTTGGTTTGTTTGCTCATGATTTTTATGGCTGCTCCTAAGTCAATCAATGTATTTGGAATCTCAATACATTGATGTGTGTTTTTACAACTAAACTTCCTGGATCCATATATTTTTGTATGGATATTTTTCCCATCATAATGTTTGCAATTTTTCCTACTAATTGAATCCTTTTTACTTCTTTTGTTTTTCTTCCTGATTTTTTTATACTCAACTCTCTTATTGTTTTAGCTAGGATAGGAATCTCTTTAATGTCCTGTAACAAAAGGATTTTGATACATATATTTTTCAATTCATCTAGAAAATCATAGTCAGGCAACAAAATTTGTTTTTATACCCCTCTATCGATTTGTAATCTTTCAGGGAAAGGAGGGTTATAAATAGATACTAAAGGTTCCTCTATGATAGGAGTTGAGTTTATTGGATTTTATTGTTTTTTATTTTGATAATATTGATTCTGTTGAAGGGATGTCCCTTCTCCATAATTTTTATTTTGCTGTAGAGAAATTTCTTCATCAAGATCATCTTTTTCTTGAATAACAAGAGAGGGATTTATCCTTTCTAATATCCTATCAGTTCTAAGTTTGACGTTGTTAATATCTAATGGAGTAATAATATAAGTTGGAAAGTAATTTCCTTCTATGTTATAAGTAGGTTGAGCATTTTTATTTTTCCGGTTTGGTAATGGCTTGGAGGGTAGTTGATTTGGCCTTTGTGGAAATGGTAATGAAAGTTGTGGGTTATGATTTTGGAATTGAGGTTGTTGATTATGTTGTGGAAAATGTTGGGGAGGATAGTTTGGATAGGATTGTGGATATTGGTGATATTGAGAATATCTACCATAAGGATTTTTCATTCCTTGTGTCCAAGGTTGAGGTTGGGACCAAAGTTGCTGCCATGGCATTGATGAATTCAAATTGTTTGGTGGGGGCTGAGTATACATTGGATTGTTAAAACCTTGAGTTTGTGGCCCTTGCCATGGTATTCTAGAGACAAAACAAAGAGGTTCTAATGGATTTGGAGCTACTTCTTATTGGAAAACAACCTTAAGACATGGTATAGAAGGACATATTTTTGTTTCATGGTTTTATGCACAAATAACACAGGTCTCTATGACTTTTAAATCAAGAGGACATTCTCTTAAGGCATGTTTCTTTATGCATTTAGGACATAACATAGTTAATGCATCAGTTTCAACTTTTTGTTTGTTTTGTAATTTTAGGGTGTCTATTTTTTCACTAAGACTCCCTAAGATATCTGTTTTAAATTCATCAAGCATATTTCCTATTTCTTCCCTACTTACTATTCCAGCTGCAGATTTATTCACTCTGGAGAGAATAGGATCTCTTGCATTTTTCCCGGTTCTTGATTTTCCTCTCGAAAGATGATTGCATAGTTCAGAAATTTCAGGTAATGATAGTTGAGAGATGTCTCCCTTTCCCATCATGTTAAGAATATCTATCCATTCATCTCTGATGGCTTTCAACAAGAGAGCTTTTAAAGTATCTTGATCTAAGTTTTCCATTTTAACACTTTTTATATTGTAATTGAATATCTCAATTAAATATTCCAAGTTTTTATCCTCCCTTTGCATCATTTTAAATACTTCATCCTTCCAATTAATAGGTGTACAATAATCCATATGCCTTTCTAAAAATGCACTTTTCATCTCATCCCATGTCCTAATAGATTGTGTTATCAAGCCCATGAACCATTTTAAAGATGCCCCCTTGAGTGTTGTAGGAAATAACTTCAATTTTTTAGAGTCTTGTAAGTAGTCATATGATCTACATAAAACCTCAAATTCAAATAAAAATGTTTCAGGATATCCATTCCTTAATCCATAAAAAATGGGAAGGATGGCAGGTGAAATATTCTTCATTGTGGCATTTGTATCCTCATCGATTATAGGAAATCCAACAGAGTTATGGTCCTCCCTATTTTCTCTTTTTCTATTCTCTTCACCTCTTCCTCTACCTCGTCCTCCACCTATTCTTAAGGCTTCTCCATTCAGAACTTCTCCTTCTCCAGACATTGCATATTCCTCAAAACTAATGTAGGGTTCTAACTGTAGAGTTATTTGTTCTTCCTTTGGTTCTTCTATCAATGGGATATTGAAAAAAGTTTCTTCTTCTTCCTCACTAGGGATTTCTAACTCTTGAACTAGAATTTGTTCTCCTGTAGAGGTGAAAAAGGTTACTCCTTCTCATTGGAGATCTAGGATCTTCCTCTTCTAAGACTGCCTCACTAGATGAAGTTGGAGAGTCTCCTGGTTGGATTTCTGACCTTAACACTTCAGGGAGTCTATGTCTTGTTGTGAAAAATGGAATATGAGTCTGAGATGGTGGTGTGGCACTTCGTGGTCTTGGTGGAGTGAGTGGTGTTGCTCGAATCAAACTTCTACCTCTAGCTATGAATCTACCCTAGAGTCTCTTTCTCTATGCATATCATTTTTTTTTTAGATGTAAGAAATAAGGTTTCCTAATTACACTTCCCTGGAAACGACCTCAAAAATATTTAGTCAATTTAATGTCTTAAATGGCTATCATAAATTATCGACCCGAGGTTAGTAATCTTATGAAGTTTGGTGCACTATATATGCTTAGATGCCCTTCTTTCTTACTTCGTTGTGTATTTTTATATTTTGGTTTTGGGGGTTTGTATTTTATGCCTAATGTTAAGAACTAAGATTGATCTAAGGAATGAAATCTAAACTTTTAAATGAAACCTTGAATGCTAAGAAATAACTAAATTTGAAAGAAATTTAATGATGAAAACTTAATTTTTAGGAAGGAAGAAAAGGAAATGTTATTTTTTACTCTAAGAAAAGAAATTGATTTACAAATTACTCTTAATAAAATGAATGAAATATAAAATCTAAAAGAAGGAAGAAAAGAAAATGTTATTTAACTAATCTATTTTGCATAAAAATAAATCAACCTTTGAGTGATTAAATCTGAGCTATGTTAGACTATTCTATGCTGGCAAAACATCTATGGAAAACATCTAATTGAAATTATTCTACACTTAAACAAAACATTATTATAAATTATATTGAATTCTATTGATCTTTTAATGATTTTCTATCTATCAACATAACAAAAATAAAACCATATTCTACCTTATCAATTGAGAACATTAATTCTATGGAAACAAAGCATCTGATCTAATTTCGAATCTATTTGAAATGATCAAAGTATAATTCTAATCTACCTCTATCATAGTTTTAAGTATATCTAAGAATGATCAAAATATAACTCTAATATAACTCTGTTCTACATTCCATGGAACGAAAGCATCAAATCTATTACTATTGAATTGAACTGACTGTGCTAATTGAATTCAAATTTAACTAAGGCAAGCAAAAAATGACATAGTATCTATTGCGCAAAACAAGATGTCTAATCTAAATCCTATGGTTGCTATGTAATCAAATGCAAGAATCGATTTCAATTGGAAGATGACAGAGTCACGATAATGAAACAATTAATGAGAGCATAAGATATAACAATAAACTGTGTATAAATGTAAAAAAATGATTCAGAAAAAATTTAGAAACTAATTGACATGGAATTAAACTGTGAAATGACGAGAAATTAAACTACGAATCGACGAGAATTCTAAACTACAAAATGATGATAAATTAATATATAAAATGACAATAAATTAAACTACGAAATGACTTATAAAAACCTCCTTTCCGTGCAGGGGCTCTTTGCAACAGAACGAGTGTATATCTACTTAGGTTATTTGCGCATCAATGGTCTGGAACTAGTCTTCTTCCTTAATAAAACAAAGTTTAAAAATGTACCACAATATTATCTCCAAAAATCAAGCTTATTCCCGGTTTTGACAGACCGATATTTATACAAGATTTTAAATTAACTGCCAGAGACAATTTAGCCTATGGAAAGCAAAATAAAGCTAAGACTAGAAGTCTAATCAGAAGCGAAGTCTTCATGGCTCTTTCTCAATTTTTTACGTAAGAGAAAATCAAGAATCTTCATCTGTTGATCTCGTCCCTTATCTTGACCGATATTTGACCGCGAGTGTAGGCATAATCCTTATTGAAATTGAATAGGTAAGTAGGATATAATCCATATATGGACCATTTCAAGGCTACCCATTTGACTCGCTTCTTCATTTTCTTCTCGAAACATGTCAAACAATAACGGTGGCTACAGAAACAAAGGTTAGCTACATAATTGCACAAATTCTGTAGCTAATTACACAAATTCATTTAAATAATAAGAAACATTATAATATAAAATAGATATCATCTAAATGCCTTCTCAGATGTAAAATATGTCAATTATCACTGATTGAGTTTATGGATTTGCGAAAAAAGAAGAAAAGATGGTGGAAAAAGATGTCAAAATAGGAACAATTTTGAGGTTCAACACTAACCTCATGCATTACATGTACAATTTTCTAATAGTACCGATTGATAGTCTACTTCCATTTAACTTCAATCTCAACTGGGCCTTCCTTAGAATTGACATGCAACAAATATTTATAGAAAATTATTATTTATCTGATTGATCACTGCATGTGAATTAAATCATATTTAATTCACTGGACCTCTCAGTAGCTTATCTATTAGTTAGAACTAGTTAAGCTTATTTTAACTCAAATAATTAAGTTAAACAATTACAACTCAAAATAAACTAAAACTGGACCCCCTAAAACTTAGAGTGAACTCTACATGCCTCCATTTTGACCCTCAACTTGAATTGATTGAGCTAACTAAGTCTTCCCAACTCATTTAACTTGTACAAGTTGTCATCTGATGTGGAATTACAATTTCCTTCTAATTTAATTAAGGGAAAATTAAATTAGAAGCCTCTTCTTGTTGACAATTTCAATACTCTCTCTCAACAAGAAAGGGATTGTCTACTACCCCGATCCTGCCTTTGTGGAACTCGAATTTTCCTCTTGATAGTGCCTTCATCAAGATGCATGCATCCTTCTCCTCTGTGGGAATGCAATCTAATGACATAATCTGCCTCTGCACACAATATCTGAGATGGTGATACCAGATATCAATATGCTTGGACTTGTCATGAAAAACTAGATTAACCGAGAGTTTGATGCAACTCTGGTTGTCACAATAAATCACCGTCGGATCCATATATCGACCAAATAAACCAAAAAGTATCTTCCTCATCTAGACAACCTCACATGTTGCTTGACTAGCCACCATGTACTCTGCCTCTAGTGAACTGAGTGCAACTGATCTCTATTTCCTGCCCTATTAGGATACTGCTGCTGATCCAATGATGATGATGCCCCCTGATTTTCTCTTTCTATTAGATGGACTGCCTGCCCAATCTGCATCTGTGAAGCCTTGAAGCTTCACTCCCTTTGTCTGCATGTACCATAGCTTGACTAAGCTGGTTAACCGCATAGCATATGTCTAGTCTTGTGTTCACTAAAAACACGAGTAAACCCACATGCTGCCTCTAGATGGTAGCATATACTACTTCACCTGAAGTCACATCCTCCTTCCTCCAGTTTCCTGCTAGAGGAGTCGCCATGGGTTTGTTTCCCTCCATGTGGAACTTCCTAAGAATATCGTTAGCATACTTTCCCTGAGATACAAATAGCTCCCCATCTCTTTGCCAAATTTCCAATCCCAGGAAATAGTGCAAGAGCCCCATGCCCTTCACCTCTTATTCTCTTGCAAGATCCTCTTTGCAAGACTTGATGAGCTGCTCATCACCTTTTAGTATCAAATCATTGACATAAATTACAGTGATCAAAAGTTTACCTTCTACCACAATATGGTAAATGTTCGCATCTTCTTCACTCTTGGTGAAGCCTAACCCAATGAAGTAGCTGTAGATCATGGTGTACCAAGCATGAGGTGCTTGCTTCAACCCATACATTGCTCTCTTGAGTCTGCACACATGCGACTCTTTGTTGAAAGTCTCAAAACCTTATGGCTGCTCAATGTACACCTCTGCCTCAATCATCCCGCTGAGGAAGGCTATCGTTACATCCATCTGATGTATATGCCATCCCATCTACGTTGAAAATGCAAGGATGGATTTGATTGATGGATACCTTGTGAGTAGTGAAAAGGTCTCATCGTAATCAATCCCCTCCACCTGAGAGAACCCTATGGCCACAAATATGGCCTTATGGATCCTACAACTGACTTCCCCTCTGGTCTTGGGAAAAATTCTTATGCACAGTTTCTGATAATGGAATCATACTCCTCAACCATGGCATCAACTCAAATTGGTTTTTGCACTTCTTCCTCAAAATATGATGGCTCTATCTCTACACCTTCGTTCATATGATCCATGTACTACTTTGGGGACCTTCTCTGCCTGCGTTGTGATGTGGGTGCTGCCACATTCTCTCTAGCATCAAGCAACAACCTTTCAGCCTATCTGGTGTGCTTCCTTCTGTCTCAGGATCTCTTTGCATGAGTGGGTGATTCCACTCTCTGCACCTTTGTTTGTGCCTGCTCCACATCTTGAGGTTCTTCTTTTGGAGCTAAGATCTCCTCAACTGCATGCAGCTGAAGCTCCCTCTCAAGGGAAATTCGCATGGCCTTCTCTTCATCGAATTTCATATCTCTTCTGACAATTGTCATCCTATGTGCTGGAAAGTACACCCGATAATTGTGAGGTGTATCAATGTACCCCACAAATATTCCCAACTCAATCGTTGTCTCTAACTTCTTTCTGGAATCTTTGGTCACATGTTAATAAACTAATTAACCAAAATATTTAAAATGCAACACATCTAGTCTCTTACCTAAAAAAGCTTCCTCTAGTGTACTCATCCCAAGTAAATGATGATGACTTATGTTCTGCACAAATATTTTTGTGTTGCATGCTTCAGCCCATGGATGCAATGGTAGGCAATGATCATGCAACATAGCTCGTGTTTCTCCCATAATAGTTCTCTTATTCCTTTCTGCAACCCCATTATGTTATGTGTTATGAGGTGCTATCAATTCTTGTCAAATTCCTTCTAAAGGACAAAAGTTATTGAATTCGTTTGAGACATATTCCACACTATTCTCGCTTCTGAGAGCCTTCACCTTCTTCCCTGTATCTTTCTCGACAAGTGCTTTGAACTCACAAAAATTTAAGAACGTCTGATCATTCTTCTGCATGAATAAAATACAATACTTGCGTAAAAAATCATCCACAAAAATAACATAATACATGTGTTTTGATGTGGAGGCTGTTGAGAACAATCCACCGACATCTGAGTGAACTCTCTTAAGGATCACCTTTGGTCGAATTTCCTTATCATGAAAGGTAGCTTTGTTGTACTTCCCAAATGTACACCCTTTTTTTGTATCTCAGTGCTCAAGTGCACCCTTGAGAAGTCCTGTAGAAATATGTTGCATGATATTCAAAGCACCATGGTGTAGATGGCCCAATATTATATTCCATAACTCACCGATGTCTTGGCTCTCCAATTTCTCTTCTTTCATGCTCAAGGCAACACAATCTTCTACATCCCATTTTTATAGGTTCTTTACTCGAACCGCAATATTCTTCACCTGTCTCATGTCTTTGTGACGAAGGAACATCTTCCTTTTCTAAATATCACATCATAGCCACGGTCTTCCAACATAACAATATAAACCAAATTATTCTTTAAACTAGGAACATACATGACATTTTTTAATGTGAGAGGAGTACCTGACTCCCTTTGAAAGGTAATTGTACCTATGTATGTCGCGCTATACCTCCTGTCATCTACCATCTTGATGTGCATCTAAAGATCCTTCTTATCCAATATACTGAAGAATTTTTTATTTTCGGTCATATGGAAAGAAGCTCCACTATCTAAGTTCCACATAGAACCCATCACCGATGACACCATGCATGCGATGAGGGTGAAATCCAACTCGAATTGTGAAGAAAATACTTCGCCTATAGCTCCTCCTAAGGGCTTCTTTCCGATCTTCTTGTGTTGAAACTTTGTAGCATAGTGTCCAAGCTCATGACAGTGAAAACATTTTACCTTTGAAAAATATCGCTTCTTGCCCACCTGACTATAATCTGATTTATAATGGGACACCTTCCCTTTCCATTTCTTCGCCTTTCCAACCAAGGCACGATTCTCCTCATCATCTGTCTTTGATGAAGATCCATTTTTGGTGTTCCACCGAATCTCTTCTTGTACTAAGTCAGACCACAATCGATACCACTCTGGTAGCTTCCCCCCCCAATTCACCGAGTCATGGTAGTTGTGCCAACACTTGGGAAGGCCTAGAAGTGCGAGGCTCACCAGATCATCCTTGGAAATTGTCACACGAACACTTCCAATCTCATCTCGACATTGAGTGAAATTCGTCAAGTATTTTGGGATCATGTTTCCCTTCTCCATCTTGATCTTTCTGAGCTTGTTCTTCAGCGCCAACTTCTTGTCGTCACTGCTATTCTGAAACAAATCCGTTAAGGCCTTCCATATAGCATATGGAGTTTCCTTTCCTGAAGATGAACCACACTAGATGGTTCGAAATGTGTTGACTAAAAGTTATTTTATGTGATTTTTGACTGAAATGTATCTCAACATTCATAATATGGGTCACAAAATCCTAAATTCAGATATTAGAACCCTTCTCACCTTTTCTACCTTCTTCTTCCATGCATAAATATTTCGAGCATCTGCTGTTGCGGTCCTGGGAATATCATTGTCTATGAATTCCTTCAACCCGTTTTCCTCAAACACTACCTCCATCTTGTCCTTCGATTTTGTGTAATTTGAACTACCCTCAAGGGAATATTCAAGTCTCAATCCATAGAAAGACATCTTGATTTGTTGCTAGTCCTGAAGAATAAATTTGAAAATTCGATTCACCTATTCAAAACAAACTCAAATTATTCTCTTCTATAGTGACTACTTCTCTTATACCATGTAGAAAATCCACATATATTCAACTGGCCTTGTAATATGCTAAAAGAAAATACCAGAATATATTCTACAAAATGCGGAAACCAATTACGATTGCACAAACACATGAACATGAAGGAGAAATAATTTCAATCGCACAACACAAATATGTATCTAGGGAAAGCCTCAGCTAAAAATCCCACTATTTTTATATTGCATTAAGTCAGGAATATGAAACAATTCAATGCTTCTCTCAGGCTTGAGAGCTCTCTGCACTATCTCTGACTTTCTCACACCTATCTGAGTAGGTTTGGTCCAATACTTAACCAATTCCTTTCTCTTGTTTGACCAACCTTGCTCACACATTCCTAAGGAAATTGAGCCCCTATTAATTAGGAAATTCTCAAGAATTGATTGTGCAATTCATCCAAGGTGTCCTGCTGACCTCATGCATGACCTGTACAATTTTCTAATAGTACAACTGATAGTCTACTTCCCTTCAACTCCAATCTAAATTGGGTCTTCCTTAGAATTGACATGCAACACATATTTATAGCGAATTATCAGTTATCTAATTAATCACCGCATGTGAATTAAATCATAATTAATTCACTGAACCTCTCACTAGCTCATCTATCAGTTTAGAACTAGTTAAACTGATTTTAACACAAATAGTTAAGTTAAACAATTGCAACTCAAAATGAACTACAATTGAACCCCCTAAAACTTAGATTGAAATATACATGCCTCCAGTTTGACCCTCAAATCGAATTTACTGAGCTAAATAAGTCTTCCCAACTCAGTTAACTCATACAAGTTGTCGTGTGATGTGGAATTACAATTTCCTTCTAATCTAATTAAGGGAGAATTAAATTAGAAGCCTCTTCATGTTGCCAATTTCAACACTTTCTTAATCGGAAGCATTTGGGGAGAGTAGTGAAGAAGTTGAATACTGTGGGGTGCAGTAGGAGATGAATTTGGATTTGCACGTGATGAAAATTGGTGAGGCATCCTCTTCTTCTCTTCCAGGATTAAAAAAACAAGTAATTGAAGACACCCTTGTTTTGGGGCGAGCCCTGAAAGTAGTTATGTTTCTTACATTAATTTGTGTTCGACAAATATATAGTAGTTTAAGAGTGTTTTGGAGGTTATATAAAGGTAGCTTGTTTAAAAAAATTGCATGTAGACGGAGGAGCATGAGAATCAATCTATTTGGATCTTTTTGAATGCAAAAGAAGAAGACAATGTTCAAGATTTAAAAGGTTCTGGCCTTCAAACCATACTAGATTATTACAAAATCCATAACCATTTATTTTTTTTAAATATATATATATATATATATATATATATACACTAGATGAACCTAATAGCCCACGTGACACGTAGCTACTAGTAAACCTCTGTGGGTCTACGACCTGTCCTGCTCTCTGTAAACCAGGTCACAACCGAGGGGATTTGAACCTTGGATCTCTCATTTTTCAAAGATTTCACATTACTTAGATCGCCAATTGAGTTGGCCCCTTGGGACAAATTAATATTATTGATATTGAAAAAATAATTGAATTTTATTAATTACCATTTTTAACCTTTATTGTATTTTATAATTGTATTCCATGAAAAGTACTTACATTTGCAAATTAACAAATATATATTTACTCACTCTCACAAGTACCTTTCAACAAATAATCACTAATTTATTAGAGTAATGTATTATAATCACAAATATTTTAAAAAGTATTATTAATTTATTAGAGCAATCTTTCTTTTCTTTTTTTCTTTCTTTATTTCTAATGGTTTTCAAGTTCCTGTGGTTATTGTTTATTGAAGAGATCTTCGGATGATCCACAGTGTTATAAAACAATGGTCGACGTTTCGAATCCCAACGGGGATCCATCTTCAGGAAAATATGTTGAATGAAGGAAGAAAGAAGGCCAAAAATTAATCCTTGGTCTTTGTCCTTCTTTCTTCCTTCATTCAACATCTTGTCCTAAAGATGGATCCCCGTTGGGATTCGAAACGTCGACTATTTTTTATTTCTTTTATTCTTTTTGTTTTTTATTCAAACAAAGAAATCAATCTCCCTCGCACCCAAAAGCAAGAGTGAGGTTGCTGGTATCAATCCAACCCACAATTATACTCACTTAAGAGTTATTTTCTCAGGTTCAAAGCCATTACAATATTAATAAAAAAAGTATCAAAGCTCATCATGTCACCAATAGGATTTGAACCTAGATGGAGAGGATAATAATCATTTTAAGTAACCACCCAAGCCTAACCCCAATGACATTTTATGAAAACAATCCATTTATAATAATAATAACATATTATATTAATTTAGTAAAGAAATATATAATTACAATTATTTACAAAAGTATTTTTAATTCATTGGATAAATGGACTAGTAATGAAAGAATATGAAAATAATCTTTCTCACCTCTATAAAAAGGACTTATTGCAATATTCGGTTAAGAATTATCTTAAAGATATATATCAACTAACATCTATGATTAAATGGCCCTTAAAACCCATTTCAACATTCCCTTAATCTATTAAGCACATGGGAAAATAACATTTATTTTGAAAATAAGAGAACGACTTATATGACTTTTAAGGCAAGAGCTTTGTACTCAAACTCTTATTCTACGAAAATCCCTTCTCGCACAAATAAAACATCTTTTGAGCACTAGTCTGTCTTTGTATTGAACTCCCTGTAATTATGAGAGAAATAAATTGTTTTCAAATTTCTTTTTTACCTCCACAATTTTACTTACTATCACATTCAGAGCTAGAATTTGAGGTAAAATCTTGATTTCCATTATTTAAATTATTTTTTTGATTGTATATATGGATTCAACACCCTCAAAAACCCCTAAGGCACTTCGATTGTGCAAGGTTACCCATCAAACTTATGTTTTCAATGAATTTCTGCCAGATTTTAGAGAAACTAGACCGGAAAAAACCATCGTAAAAACCTTCAAAAAGTCGCACTAAAGAATACTCCATTAATTTTCAAAGCGAAATAATGATAACCCTTTAAAAAAACTAAGCACGTGGAACCACACATAGCTAGGGACTCCTGACGTGCACCATCAAAGTAATGTCAGGATATAGCAAGGTCAATGTAGGTTCTAATAGTAACCTTGGTGCTTTTTACAATTTAGGCTTCCAATATCCCACATGGTTGTGATGAGCCACCAACTGGAGAGAACATATTTTACTTCAGAACAAATATTTGTTCATAGCGAGCAACAATCCCTACAAAATAAACCATGCCATTCCTTTAATGCTAGAGACAAATTTATCTTGACACTAGAGTTCAAAATACCTTCCAAGTGAATCTTTATCCGAATTAATTTTATTTATTTTTTATTTTTATTTTTATTTATTTATTTATTTTTAACTTAAACATGAAATATTATATTATATTAAAAGTTTAGAGCCAAGCTAATAATATTATATAAAAATACAGTTTCAGAGTTTCATCAAACAAAATGAGAAACTTTGTAATGCTATATAGGAGAGTTTATAATAAACCATAAAATCAATGTTCCAAGTTTTTATTTAAGTAACATGTTTGACAAAAACAACATATAGCCTATTGACATTGAAAAACGTAACAACTAATGGAATACATCGTTCACTCTTCACTTCCTCTTTACCAACATCTAAAAGAGTAGAGTTTTGTTGCTCAATATCCATATCTTCCTTTAGTTGGTGGACCATCTCATATTCCCTCAATTTAGCTTATGTAGAGTTAACTAATACCTTATGGTTTGACATCAAGGATAAAGAGTCCTTATGAAGGCTGAGATCCAAGTTCCATGACATGTTCCATTATGCTCCCAACATGTCAATCCTGTACTTTTGTTGAGCTACTGAATTCATGATGGTGGCATTCAAAGAGACACAATGGTGCATGTTCTCATGCACTTTGGTTGTCACTGAGAACAAAGATATCCTATTCAACTATTTTTATTTCTCATGTCTTATCGAGGTTCTCCTAAATTCCATAACATCTTTCCTTCCATATGTGAAATCAAGACACAATTCCCTCCAATCTAAATTAGGCAAAGGATGTCGAGACTAAAGAAGGAATCTATATCCAATATCCATGAAGGAATCAAAAATGGCCCTAGTTCTTTGGGTCTCATAGTGAACTTTAACCATATTTTCTCAAATATATGCCCAACAAAACACAATCCTAGGTAAGGGCACATAAAGATAGAACACCCGATGTTGGGTCATTAATTTGTCATCATTCTCACCATATCTTTCATTCATTACACCATTACTTCCAACTATCCATTATACCATCTCACTCATCTACCACCATTTTACCATAATCCTTCATAAAATAGCATAATGAATTTATATATTTATAAGTGGTAGATTAAGAAGAATTATGCATGGTTTTACTAATGATAGTTTAATAATGCAAGCTTCTACAACACAATCCAGTTTCCATAGTCATCTCTGTGTTCGAGGCATTGAAACCATTATTGAAGAAAATTCGGCACATGGAATCGGTTTCTAAAAGCTCTAGTATGATTTTTTGTTGGTCAAAACTCACCCAACTCGCACATGTGAACCTCCAACATGAGATCAAAGGGAAAACACAGTAGGTTTTACTAGTCAACTTCAAATTCAATTTTTGAGCAAATAAAAACAAATTTGGAAAAACAAAAACTTGGGTTTTCTTCAGAAAAATCCCAACTAGGCTCCGCACAAGTGGTTTCTTAAAATTCATTATGGTTTGGGATATTTTCCTAGTTATTTCGACCCCTATCTTCTAGATTTCATGGAAAAATGGTTTTATTTATTCCACAAAGGATATCCATCATATCAAGGAGTTAGAATTCAATTATAAATGGAAATTTGTTTTTCTCAGATTGCGAGCATATTAAATAGAACTAAAATACATATATGTCATTTATATTCAAGACTGTTGTTGGAAATATTGTCATTGATGGCAAAGGAGCATACAGGAGCAGTACTTGAACTATCACTAAGGAAAAGGAGCAGAGAAGAACCAACAATAAGGCAAAGGAGAAAATCAGGCAATAATGTAGTAAGAAAGCATAGAGAGGCAAAGGAGCAGTAGAAAGGCAAGGAGCATCATTAGACTATCAGCAGAGGCAACAAAGAAGCGAATGCAGCTAAGAAGCAAGGCAGACAAGGAGAAGAGGTAGTTGAGGCAGCAAAGGTAACAACGGAGCAACAAAAGCAGAGAGGCAGTGAATGCAACTAAGCAGCAAAGGCAGATTAGCAGCAAAAGAAGAGAGGCAATGAATGCAGATAAGAAATAAAGGCAGAGAAGCAACGAAAGCAGAGAGGCAGCGAATGTAGAGAGGCAAAAAATATAGTAGAGGAAAAAAATGCAGCTAAGAAGGCACCAAAGGCAACAAAGGCAGAAAAAAGAAGCAGAGGCAGCAGAGAAGCAGTTAAGGAAGAAAAGGAGCAAAGGCACAAAATAAGCTCAGGAGAGATCGACGTGTTTAAGGCATGCAGCAAGGGAAAGAATCCCAAGTTGGAGTAAATAGCGAATAGAAGAACAAGCTCAAGAGAGATCAACGGACTTAGAAATTGAATAAAGCTCAGAAGGAGTAGTGTGGAGGACTCGACGAACAGAAGCGGAAACATGAATCGATGGCTTGCTTTAACGTTTTACCAAATATGCGGAGAAGCACATTGAAGAGTTGAAAGCGGAACCATGAGTCAATGGCGAAGACGAAACAGGGAAAGTGGTTTCGAAAACCACCAGAGGGTTTTTGCACTGCTTTTGGAGGATAAGTGGTTTTAAGTGAGATGGGCGTGATACAGTTAGGAGGGCGACGTGTGGCATACTGAAACCGCCTATTTCGCATAGGTTCAAAAACAATTACCCATTGGGCTAGTTGGCACTTGATAACGCGATGAATCTGATTTAATAATTTGAGTGCATTTTGAGGTCCGGTGCTATGCATATTGTGGGGCCAATACATTTTGTTGAAGTGTTTTGTTTTAAAGCCAAAAGTATATAAAGAGAGTAGAATGATAAAAGGTGTGGGACAGGTGTCACAGAACTGGGACCCGCTTTCCTAAAGCCCAAAAGTACAGTCGTGGACCAATGTGATCAACAGATGAGAATTAAGGGAGATTGACGGCAGAGATTAAATCGCAATCGGGGCAGGAGGAATATCGCAATCAAGTGGTACTCGATCGTATATTGGACATCGCAAGCGGATGCGATGGATGCGATGCGATGCGATCGCATATCGAAATCTGGGCAGGAGAGATATCACACAAACTTAGAAGTCACAGAAAATGAGAAGTGCGATATGATGACGTGGCAGTGATGTGACAATGATGTAGGCAGTGACATGGCAAGTGACGTGGCAACTGACATGGACTTGACCACACAAATCACAAATAAATCAAGATGACATGGACCTGGCCCGCATATCGCATATCGCAATCGGCGATGCTTATGTGATAAGAATTCGCAAGTTATAGAAGTTGTGATGCAAAGTAGCGATAAAGTCAAGTGGGACCCAATCACACATCGCTCATCGCAAGCTTAGGAGATATGTCTATTGCAAATCGTTAAAACTTGCGGGCAAGCGAAATGCGATGCGCTGTGATTGGTCAATGTGGTGTGGGACCCTATAAGCCCTTGTTTCGTATATGTTAAATGTGCCACAATATAATGTTTACACTATTGATCACTTTAAACGTATGTATGATGACTAAAGCCCGGATTTGTAATCCGTCACGGGGCATAAAGGAAATAGTATGTGGGCCATACTCTATAGGTCACAAATGAATGGAATGAATGCATAACAGGAACTCGTGCAAGACAGTGGTGCGGTAGCACGAGCAGATGAAAATGGTGAACACAACACAAAAGACAAATGTAATGGAAGAAACAGGGTAGTTATCCAGTAGAGCTGGAATATAACTGCATAACAGAAAAGACAAAAGGATAGCAAGCAGAAGAGGACGAACGCTCAGCAAAGCTAAGAAACTGAAAGTGATGAGTAAATGTTTGATTGTAACTGTAAATTTATTATTGAATTTATATTGTTTGTGATGCAAAGGCAAGTCTCTGTAGGCATAAGAAAAAATCCATGAGTGTTGTAATGATCATTTCTCATGTAATAACTTGAACTGAAGAATAAGGAATCGAATGGGTGGAAAGCATAGGGTCAGGCTTGTTCACTTCATATTCCCTGTAGAATGCAATCAGTCAGGAGTTATCTGTATAAGAGATGTAATATCAGTGAAAAAAGAGAGGTTAGAGAACTACAGAATGGATGAGAGAGGAAGAATAATGTAAGAGAGCTGCAGGATTTTAGAGAGTGTAAGAAGAAGGAGGAGCAGATAGAGAAGCCATGAAGATTCAAAGATGATATAAGGCAAATATGAAGGCTGGAGGACAACAATGAAGAAGGAACATAACAAAGCTGATATCCAGGTAAATCAACATGTGTTTTCATTGTAGTGTGAGGAAGTTGGTGCTTCCATATCAAGTTGTAGCTTGATAGATGTCCAGTTGTAGCTGGCTAAGGTAGGACCCTCCTGTAGGTTGTAGCCTGCAGAAAATAGATGGGAGTTGGAACTTCCTTGCAAGTTGTAGCTTGTAGAATTGAGGTAGTAGCCTCCTATAGGTTGGAGCCTACAGAAAATCAGTGGTGAGAGGGAGTTGGAGCTTGCCTTTGTATCACAACAATAATAAGATGTGGTTTTCTCCCTTATGGGTTTCCACTTATAACTGTTGTCTATGTGCATGATGATTATGTGTTGATATTCTGTATTTAATCTGCTTAATACCTGCTGCTCAGTTATTAATATTGTTTTTCCATTATATATTAAGTTGATCATGAAATGAAGATGTAAATAAGTGTAAAAGAAAGTTTTACAAGACCATGACTGCATTAAACTGATTCACCCCCCCCCCCGTTCTCAATTTAACCAAGGGTTCAACAATTGGTATCGAAGCAGGTTCCTTCTGTATCAGTTTAACAATTGAAAGGAGATCCTAGGTCCCCAAGATGACTAGTCTAGAAGGATTCTCAACAAGTAAAGCCCCTTTGTTTACTGGTACAAATTATGCCTTCTGAAAAATAAGAATGAGGACGTACATAATGTCTATAGGAATAGAAGTTTGGGTTGCTGTGGAGTTGGGATATGCCCCAAAGGATTCTGACACAGAGAAAGAAGTTAAACAAGATTTTATAGCTAATGCCAAAGCCATGAATGCACTCTTAAGTGGCCTGTGTGAGGCAGAATTTATCAAATTAATGCACAACAATACTTCCAAATAAATATGGGATACATTAGAAAGTATCCATGAGGGAGATAAAAAGTTGAACATGGCCAAACTACAAGTTTATCGAGCTCAATTTTAAAATATAAAAATGAATGAAGAAGAAGATGTTGCCAGCTTATTCTTAAGGGTTGCAGAAATTGTGAATAACATGAAAGCTCTAGGAGAAACCATTAGAGAATGTGTAATTGTTCAAAAGATATTGAGATCTTTACCATTCATTTTTAACCCCAAGGTTTCTGCCATAGAAGAAACAACCGATTGGGAAACATTGCCCATGAACCAATTACTTGGAAAATTAACAACCTACGAGATGAAACTTCCACAGAGGAAGTAAAATGTGAGGGAGGCAACCTTTAAGGCAAAGAAGAGCAAAGAAGAAAAGGAAGATACATGCTCCTGCTCTGATGAAGAAGAAGCCAAATTTGTCAGAAGATTGGATAGAGGCTCAGGTAAGTATAAAGGTAAGCTTCCATTTAAATTCTTTGACTGTGAAAGAGTTGGGCACTATGCATCAGAGTGTCCTTGCAAGAAAACAAAGAATCAGACTCAAGAGACAGAGAAAACCAAAACAAATAACTGGCAGAAAGGGAATAGATTCAATAGAAAATCACTTTATCCTCAACAAGATAGCAGTGCATCTGAAAACTCAGATGAATCCTAAAATGAAGAAGGAACCTCTGAATTTGTGTTGATGGCCAAGGAAGAGTCTGAAGGATTCCTTCTAGAAGATGAGGAAGAAGGTGAGGTAGATCTTGAGGGGGAGCTAAGAAGTTCCCTGGAGGAAATAGACAGACTTAAACTCAAGTGTAGAAAACAGAAAGACATTCTCCTCAAATATGTAAAAGAGGTACCAAATTCAGAAGACCTCATTCAATTGAAAGTAGAACTTGAAGAAGCTAAGAAGGTGGAAGACATTCTGCTAAAGAAAATTAAAGATAAACATCAGGAGCAAGAGAAATTGGAAGAAGAAGTGGCATTCCTGAGAAAGAAACTAGAAAACACCCAAAGGGAATTGTCAATGAACACTCCTCGAATGACAAGCACTGAACAGTTGGACAAGATACTAAATGCTCAAAGATCTCCTCTCATAAAGACTGGGATAGGTTACGAAGGAGAAACTAGCAAATCCAAGGTAGAAGATAACCAGAATATCATTTTTGTAAAAGCTGTAAAGGATAATGAAGCAACTCAAAAGATTCCCACAGAAGTAGAAGCTAGCAAGAACATGACCTGCAATGAAGTAAACAGAAACAAGAAGGAACCTCAAATGACAAAGAACGAAATAAAGAAACAGTCAGTTGAAAAAGGCTCTTACACTCCTGAATATGAAAAATTTAGAAGATGTCAAAGGAGATTCTTTCCTCCTATAAGAAATATCACTTGTTTTGCCTGCCACAAACTAGGACATATTGCTGCATAATTTCAGACAAATATAATCGATTTCAACCAGCAAAGGATGCAGAAAATGAAAAGACTACCTCAAGCAAACAAATGGAGAGGACAACCCTTCACCAGGTACACTAATTGTTTCCATGGGTATTGTTTTTATTGTAAGGGGTACGGCCATAAAGCCATGGAGTGCAAAGCGAATGGAAAAAGACTGATGTATGAAAACTCAAGGAGATTGATGAACAATGGAGAACTCACTCGTGTACATAATCCATTCAGAAACATAATCAAATGCTTTGACTGCCATCAAATCGGGCACAAGTGTCACAAATGTCCTCTCAGAGAATGTGGTCCATCTTCTCAGGAAAGGTACCTAACAGAAGGATGCGTGCAATGAAAAAAGAAGTTGAATAAGTGTGACCTGGCTCTAATAGCTCAAGATCAGAAAAGACAATGGTATTTGGACAGTGGATGTTCAAAGCACATGACTGGAGATCGAAGCAAGTTTGTAACCTTTGATGAAAAGAAATCTGGGAATTTAACATTCGGCAATGATAAAGCAGGGAAAATCAAAGGAAAAGGCTCAGTTAGTCTGAATAATGGAAGAGGAAAGTCTCAAGATGTACCATTTGTGGATGGGCTAAAAGCCAATCTGCTAACCATCAGTCAAATGTGTGATAAAGGCTGTGAGGTCCTTTTTAGAGCCCAAGACTATGAAGTAAGATCGACCACCACATGAAAGACCTTGATCAAAGGTGTTCGAATAGAAAGTAATGTATATATAGTGAAATAAGAGAATGAAGCATGCCACATAAGCAAACTTGATGGATCATGGTTATGGCATAGAAGATTGGGACACCTAAACTTTGACCACATCATCAGTCTGAGCAAGAAGAACACAGTCAGAAATATGCCGGCAATAAAGAAGCCTTCAAATACCATATGTAAATCTTGCCAACTGGGCAAGCAGACCCGTATATCTTTCAAGACCAAAGAGATACTATCTACAAGTCGGCCTCTTCAGCTTGTACACATGGACCTGTGTGGACCTTCAAGAACTAAAGCACCAAGCGGAGAATATTATTTCATGCTAATAATAGACGAGTTTACCAGATTGACATGGGAAGCATTTCTCAAATACAAATCGGAAGTGCTTGAGAAATTAAAAATATTCAAGGCATTGGCAGAAAATCAAACAAGATGCAAGCTAAAGTGCATCAGATCAAATAGAGGAGGTGAATTCACAGACTATGATTTTGCAGACCTATGCAATGAACATGGGATAAAACAACAGTTTACAATTACAGGAACACCTCAACAAAATGGAGTGGCAGAAAGGCAAAACAGGTCAGTACAACAGATTTCCAGAGCTATGATGCAAGAAAGTAACATTCCCCAAACCTACTGGGCAGAAGCAGTACATACAGATGTTCACATTCTCAAAAAATCTCATCTAAGACCAAATTGTGATAAGACTCCTTACGAATTATGGCATGGTAAACCAGCATCAATCAAGCACCTTAGAGTCTTTGGAAGCAAGTGTTTCATAAAAAATAATTATGAAATACTGGGGAAGTTTGATGCAAGAGCTGATGAAGGAATATTTTTAGGATATGCATCCAAGAGTAAGGGTTACAGGTGCTACAACAAAATACTGCACAAAATTGTGGAAAGCATTGATGTAAGATTTGACGAAGATCTACCAAACAGAACAAGAAGCACAAGCTGCGCCAATCCTCTAGATGATCATGAAGCTGAGAACCAAGATAATGATGAACATCGCAAGACAACAGAAGATACTAAATTAAACTCAAAAGGTCCCTCAAGATACACTCAAAAGAACCATCCAGAAGATCAAATCATTGGGGACAAAAGTGTGGGAGTCCAGACAAGAAGACAGCTTGCTAAACAGACAGAAGAAGTATATCTAGCCATGCTATCTCAAATAGATCCAAAGAAGTTCAAAGAAGCTAGCAAAGACAAAAACTGGGTAAATTCTATGAATGAAGAACTGGACCAAATTGAGAAGAACAATACATGGGAATTAATTCCAAGACCCACTGGGAAAAATATCATTAGCACAAAATGGATATTCAAGAATAAGATGAATGAACAAGGGCAGGTAATCAGAAATAAAGCCATACTTGTATGCAATGGATATTCTCAAATTGAAGGACTAGATTATGATGAAACCTTTTCCCCTGTAGCCAGAATGGAAGCAATCAGAATGTTTTTGGCCTTTGCATGCTATCATGATTTCAAGGTATATCAAATGGATGTAAAGTCCGCCTTCCTGAATGGAAATCTAGCGGAAGAAGTCTACATGGAACAACTTGAAGGATTCTCATTAACAGATAAACATGACTATGTGTGCAAATTAAAGAAAGCCTTATATGGTCTGAAACAAGCTCCTCGTGCATGGTATTCAAGGCTGGACAAATACTTGCAAAAACAAGGGTTCAAGAAAGGAGGAGTAGACAAAAATTTGTACATAAAGGCTAATGAAAATGAACTCTTAATTGTAATAGTGTATGTATATGACATCATGTTTGGTAGCAACGAAGATGAGTTAGCAAAAGGATTTGTTGAATAAATGAAATCAGAGTTTGAGATTTCAATGATTGGAGAAATCACCTTCTATTTAGGACTTCAAATTCAATAAAAGAACATAGGAATATTCATTTCGCAAGAAAATACTTAAGAGAAATGTTGAAAAGGTTTCAAATGGAAGACTGCAAACCTGTGTCAACTCCCATGATCACTAGATGCAAACTATGTGCTAATGATGGATCAACAGATGTAGATAAAAAACTTTATAGATCCATGATAGGAAGTCTACTATACCTAACTGCTTCTAGACCAGACATTATGTTGGCAGTAGGACTTGTGGCAAGATATCAAGCAGCACCAAAACAAAATCATTTACTTGCAATCAAGAGAATATTTAGATATCTACAAGGAACTTCACATTATGGCCTATGGTATCCAAAAGGAAAAAGCTTCACATTGACAGCATACATAGATGCAGATTGGGACAACTGTGTGGATGACAGGAAAAGCACAAGTGGAGGTGCATTTTATTTAGGAAAAACTCTGGTGGCATGACTAAGCAAGAAGCAAAATTCTATCTCTCTATCTACAACAGAAGCAGAATACATAGCAGCAGCTGCATGTTGCACACAAGTAATGTGGATGAAACAAACTCTCCAAGACATGAAGGTAAGCATTGATGAACCCATTTCTATCAAATGTGACAATACAAGTGCAATAAGTATATCAAAAAATCCTGTACTTCATTCAAAAACAAAGCACATCCCAATAAAGTACCACTTCCTCAGAGAACAAGTAGCACAGAAATTAGTGAAGTTGGAATATGTACCAACTAAGGAACAAACAACAGACATATTCACAAAACCTCTTGCTAAATAACCATTCGAATATCTAAGAGACAAACTAGGGGTAGTGTCTGCAGATGTTACTCTCTAACATGATCAGAAATATAAAAAAATTAAAGGCTGCATACAAGGAATAGGACCAGTGCAGAGGACAAGTGATAGTCAATATCAGACAAGAAAGCATCATTCCAGGGGGAGAGCAGTCAATAAAAATTATCACAAAAGAGCTAGAGCAATGGAGCAGTGCATGGAACAGGTCCTCAAGATCAGATTATTATGAAAAGATAGAAACCACACTGGGAAAAGTGCAACCCTTTGCCATTGATTTCAAAGGAGGAGGAAAAGCAAGCAAAATAAGAAAGGCTCTTCTGTAAAGCAGGTAGAGGAAGAAAGACAAGATACCTCTTAGAATGAAAAGGGGAGGAAGTCCTGAAGGAAGTATGGGAGTGTTGGTGGATGTGTTGCCATCAATGCCAAAGGGGGAGACTGTTGGAAATATTGTCATTGATGGCAAAGGATCACAAAGGAGCAGTACCTGAACTATCACTAAGGCAAAGGAGCAGAGAAGAACCATCAATAAGGCAAAGGAGAAAATCAGGCAATAATGTAGTAAGAAAGCATAAAAGAGAGGCAGAGGAGCAGCATTAGACTATCAGCAGAGACAACAAAGAAGCGAATGCAGCTAAGAAGCAAGGTATACAAGGAGCAGAGGCAGCTGAGGCAGCAAAGGTAACAGCGAAGCAAAAAAAGCAGAGAGGCAGTGAATGTAGCTAAGTAGCAAAGGCAGAGGAGCAGCAAAAGAAGAGAGGCAGCGAATGCAGCTAAGCAATAAAGGCAAAGAAGCAGCGAAAGTAGAGAGGCAGCGAATGTAGAGAGGCAACAAATATAGCAGAGGAAACAAATGCATCTAAGAAGGCACCAAAGGCAAAAAAGGCAGCAAAAAGAAGTAGAGGCAGTAGAGAAGCAATTAAGGAAGAAAAGGAGCAAAGGCAGCAAAATAAGCTCAGGAGAGATCGACGCGTTTAAGGCATGCAGCAAGGGAAAGAATCCCAATTTGGAGTGAATAGCGAATAGAAGAACAAGCTCAGGAGAGATCAGCGGAATTTGAAACTGAATAAAGCTCAGAAGGAGTAGCGTGGAGGACCCGATGAACAAAAGCGGAAACATGAATCGATGGCTTGCTTGAACATTTTACCAAATATGCAGAGAAGCGCATTAAAGAGTTGAAAGCAGAACCATGAGTCAACGGCGAAGACGAAACAGGGAAAGTGGTTTCAAAAACCACCAGAGGGTTTTTGCACCACTTTTGGAGGATAAGTGGTTTTAAGTGAGATGGACGCGATACAGTTAGGAGGGCGACACGTGGCATACTGAAACCGCCTATTTCGCGTAGGTTAAAAAAAAATTACCCATCGGGCTAATTGGCATGCGATAACGCGATGAATCTAATTTAATAATTCGAGCGCCTTTTGAGGTTCGATGCTATGCATATTGTGGGGCCAATACATTTTGTTGAAGTGTTTTGTTTTAAAGCCAAAAGTATATAAAGAGAGCGGAATGATAAAAGGTGTGGGACCGGTGTCACAGAACTGGGACCAGCTTTCCTAAAGCCCAAAAGTACAGTCGTGGACCAGCGCGATCAACGGATGAGAATTAAGGGAGATTGACGGCAGAGATTAAATCGCAATCGGGGCAGGAGGAATATCGCAATCAAGTGGGACCCGATCGCATATTGGACATCGCAAGCGGATGCGATGGATGTGATGCGATGCGATCGCATATCGCAATTGGGGCAGGAGAGATATCGCACAAACTTAGAAGTCACAGAAAATGAGAAGTGCAATATGATGATGTGGCAGTGACATGAAAATGACGTAGGCAGTGACATGGCAAGTGACGTGGCAACTGACATGGACCTGACCACACAAATCGCAAATAAATCAAGATGAAATGGAGATGACATGGACCTGGCCCGCATATTTCATATCGCAATCGGCGATGCTTATGTGATAAGAATTCGCAAGTTATAGAAGTTGCGATGCGAAGTATTGATAAAGTCAAGTGGGACCCAATCGCACATCGCTCATCGCAAGCTTAGGAGATATGTCTATTGCAAATCGTTAAAACTTGCGGGCAAGCGAAATGCAATGCGCTGTGATTGGTCAATGTGGTATGGGACCCTGTAAGCCCTTGTTTCGTATATGTTAAATGCGCCATAGTATAATGTTTACACTGTTGATCATTTTAAACGTATGTATGATGACTAAAGCCCAGATTTGTAATCTGTCACTGGCATAAAGGAAATATTATGTGGGCCATACTCTACAGGTCACAAAGGAATGGAATGAACACATAACAGGAACTCGTGCAAGACAATGGTGCGGCAGCACGGGCAGATGAAAAGGGTGAACAAAACAAAAAAGACACAGGTAACGGAAGAAACACGGCAGTTATGCAGTAGAGCTAGAATATAACGGCATAACAGAAAAGACAAAAGGATAACAAGCAGAAGAGGACGGACGCTCAAAAAAGCTAAGAAACTGAAAGTGCTGAGTAAATGTTTGATTGTAACTGTAACTGTATTATTGAATTTATATTATTTGTGATGCAAAGGAAATTCTCCGTAGGCATAAGAAAAACTCCATGAGTGTTGTAATGATTAATTCTCATGTAATAACTTGAACTGAAGAATGAGGAATCGAATGGGTGGAAGGCATAGGGTCAGGCCTGTTCACTTCATATTCCCTGTAGAATGCAATCAGTCAGGAGCTATCTGTATAAGAGATGTAATATCAGTGGAAAAAGAGAGGTTAGAGAACGGCGGAATGGATGAGAGAGGAAGAAGAATTTAAGAGAGCTGCAGGAGTTTAGAGAATGTAAGAAGAAGGAGGAGCAGATATAGAAGCTATGAAGATTCAAAGATGATATAAGGCAGATATGAAGGCTGGAGGATGTTAGCCCCCCATAAATTTTTTGACAAGCAAAGTAGGGGGCTAAATTTTTTTTGAGCCTTCAAGGAATGCATCTCCCTTGAAGACACATCATCCTTGAAGTCTCCTGTGCCTTTTCCTTTGATAAATTTCCCTCTGCTGACTCCCTTTATAAGGTATCACTGATTGCAAAAGTTGTGCTCCAAAAGTCTACATTTTCCCCTTGTTCCCTGCAGAACGCCCCATTTTAACCTTTGTTTTCCCCTTGTCAAATTCCCCTCTAAATCCCCTAAATCCTCCCGAAATCCCCTTTACATCCTGCACACACCCCTTTTTGGCCTTTAATTTCATTGAAAATGGGCCGAAAACCCACTTTCCACCTTATCACACGCTTAGCCCCTCTCGGCCCAGCCCCTCAAACCACTTCTCCATATGCCCACGCCCGAGACCCAGTGTTTGAGCCCCGGGTGCTTATCGCAATCGGAGGTTTCATACGTGCCCTTTTCCTTTGTAAACTCAAAAACCTCCGATGTAATTGAAATATTGTTATAATGGCCCGCACTGTAATCTCAACCGTCGATTTGTGTAAGATCTGACGGTCAACGCTGTTTTGCAACGCGCCCATCGCTCCCCCGTTTACTCCGCCGATCGCATCTCAACCGCGCTTTCAATCCGCAGATCAACGGTCCGTATTTCATCCGCCCGGTGGTTCCCGCAACATGTGAACTGTTTATAAACTGCCAGTTTCTATCGCACCGCCTTTCAGAGGTGGGCGATATTTTTATTTTCGGAGCGATTCCACTCACCGCCCGACATGTGGCTCCGACACTGTTCAAAAACCGCTCCCCCATTGCGCGTTATCGTTCAGAAGAATACCCGGCGCGATATGCACGTCAACCGTCCGATCTGGGGCTCTCCATCCAACGGTGATCACTCCATGAAGTTGCACGGAAGTTAACCCAAGGCATCCGTACCCCTAGCCAACTGTCCATCGCCCTCCGACGTGTTTCCCACCATCGATCTCCGTCGGGAATCGGACGGCCCAGATTAAATGCACGCCCACCCATTAACCCTGTACCACCATGTCACCTCTCCACGTGTTTTTATCACAATGACCTCCGCCCTCCTTATATTTCGTTCATATTTCATTCCAAGGTCAAAGTTTAATGTTTTTCATTGGAATTGCTATTTCGACGTCGCCCAGTGCATTTCTCACTGTTACACGGTTTTCCTCCATAGTATCCTCTGCATGCATCGTCATCCACCGTGTCATGTCGCCGTTTCTGCAGTCATCCACACCACCCTCTCCATGCACGATTTTCTTAATTTTTTTTCGTGTTTTGCAGGGTTACAGGCAGGTGGAAAACCACCATGATTCATATGCGCTATTGTAAAGGCACAGTGCACAGAAGGAGCTGAATTTAGAGCCGGATTTTACAGAAAAGGTTCGGAAAGTTGTCTGCATTGTAAATTTCATCAAAGGATGGAGTTCAAACTCTTCAAACCCTCTCCGGCGCCATTAAAGCTCGGATTGCATAAACAAAGACAGTACGGAAACAAAAGAGAGTTCGAGGCAAGAAATAGAAGATTTTTGCGCTTTTTCAGGGATTTTAGAAGGCAAAGGTACCAGTTCAAAGACGTCATGGATTGCATGAAAGGTCCAGCGCACAAAAAACAATGCTATCAGGGTTTCAAATCAGCAGAATGTTTCTTCCTGAGCAAGGACACGATACACATTATCGTTTCAGTCTACATTGTGTCCAAGTGAAGTTTTCCCCTTCCCTACAGCAGTCCTATGCTATCAGAAGCATTTGTTGCACAGTATGGCAGATCTTAGCGTCATGATTCAACATTTTTTGTTTAATTCACTATAAGTACTACATAGTACTGTAGCCAAAGTACATCAGAGACATACCTGGAGTAAAATGCAGCCTGACGAAGATCACTCTTCCATCCAAAGAGCACCAGAGATAAATGCTCAGAATTTAAAACAGAACGAGGCTTCGGCTCTCCTTCTCTTCTGAGTTTTAATGTTGCATTTAGTGTTTCACCTACCTCCTCTGCTCCACTTGAGCTATAAATTCATGAAGAAACTTATTGTAAAGGTTGTTGATCGATTATCAGAGAATTGCAAGCTGTTTCCTTTGAGACATGTTCTTTGTGTAAAAGTTGTAAGATAGGCTAAAGAAGATGTATTCAGACTGAACTTTCAAGATGTTGGAAATGTTGTACTTGACTGGTGTTTCTCTTAATATGACAAGCACATTTATTTGGATCCTGATCTAAAGCAGCGGTGATGTTTTCCTATTTCTGTGTTTTAATTCATTTCATTTCGTTTCTACTGGCTTGCATCAGAATATTGGCATAGGATTTACCCTTGTTAGGTACCCTATGTTTCTTCTCTCCTTGTCGTTGATGTTTTCTACTAAATGTGTTGTCTAAGAGTTGAATTCAGTTAATTTAACTAGTGTAGTGGATGTTATTGCCTGCTAGCTGATGTATGAATTAAATTAATATGTTCTTAGATGTTCTTGTTAGGATTTAATTGAAAGAATTGGGAACAATGGGAGGTCTAGAACCCTGTTTCTATCTCACTAGGATCCTTTTCAATTGATTGAACCGTTCTAAGATCCCTCAAGCTGGAGGCCGAAGCATTGAGAGTTCAAAGTCTCTCTCTGATCTTAGGTCTTTAACTTTGTGTCCTAAATCTTTATTGTTTCCTCCTCCCTTACCATTCCATACCACACTATCATCTTTAAGATCCAATGTTTTAGATGACTAGCCCAAGCCAAGCACCATGTTGAATGGCAAGTAAACCCTTTCACGACTCCATTTCCCAATAGTTTTGAATGCTCCCTGGAATACTTCACCTACGCCTAAATCCTCTTTGCTCATCACTTTGTCTTACATTAGACCCTTCTTCCCTGATGACCAGCAACCAAACATACATTAAACAAACAAACTCCGAGCCTTATGACTAGCCTAACACCTTAACTTTGAGCTTCAAAGACATATACCTTAAACAATCATAGAGAGATTCCTCTCTGGACCCAGGAGGGCTAGATCCTAGGGTCTGAAAGTGGTTTGATGTTGTCTCATCTTTTGGTATTGCCAACCTTGCTAAAACATGGGAATCCCAACATAATGGCGACTCCGCTGGGGAATTCTGAGTATTTCTCACCTTACTACATCATAAGAGCCTCAGAAACCTACAATCTCCAGTTAGGTTGGCAGTTAAACACTCCTATTCACAGATCAACCTCTATACCATTTGTTGTGTTCTCCCACACTCTTAGACAGAGTCTGGAAAGGGCCAGGTAGCCTCCAGATCTCACACTCTTTCAGAGGTGACATATCTAGTTAAAGCCCTCCCAGTCAATCTCTGGTTAGAGTTTGCTGTGTTGTGAAGATATCCTTGAAAAGGGACATCTCATAAGCATTGTGGTGGACAGTGTACCCTCCATAAACATCCCAAACCTTCCACCTGGAGACTCCTCAGTTCCTAAATGATTTAAAGACTCCACTGGTGATCAGTAGGCCTGCTGATTATCTTGGTTCACATTAGACTCCACTGGGAGATCAGAGCCATTAAAACATCAGCCATAATAAAGGAACAAGTAGGGTTAAGCTTCTTGGTTATAAAACAACATTCTGGCTTCAAGAACCATTCACACAAGAGTCTACCCTAACCCAAACCCCCCTGAAATATTTGACAACCCTGAGAGCATCCTCAAGGGATCTCCTACACCTAAAAAATCAACTATTTCCAGCCACATCCATAGAGCTAACTATGCTCCAGAAGATTTTACAGCTCTATCAAACCAATTTTTTGACCTAGACCTACCAAACAGACTACCAAGAACTACGTCATTCAGTGTTCCAGACCAGCCAGACCTCGAGCTTCCCGGTTCACCATCTCATAGTGATAAACACATTAGGGATAAGGAGACCCCTCCATCCACACCCCCTGACATTCACTTTATTTAGAACTTGGGGCTCAGTCATCCTAAATCTGCTCAACAGACTTCTGCTGGTCCTAGTATCCCTGCCATCCATATACCAGTTGCTCAAGTTAACCCTTTACCTCATCAGAACATCATCATGGCAGCCTGGTATGCACCTTTGGTTTTACCCCAGCCTCTAGTACCTTTAACCAATGATTATCAATCAAAAATCCCACACTTCACTGCCAAAGAATCTACCACAGCACAACACCATGTAGATAGGATGGAAGATTATTTTGACTACATGGAGATAGATGATGATACAGTCAAAATGAGAATATTTGCCCAGAGTTTAGGAGGTGATGTGAAGAAATGGTTCAAAGGCCTACCTCCTAATAGTATCCAAGACCTCCCTGCTTTATATCAGACCTTCATAAACAAATGGGAAGTCAAGGCCAATCCTCACCAAATCCTAGCAGAATACATGAACCTTAAAAGAAACGTAGGAGAGAGTATCCATGATTACTCAACGAGATTTAACAACATTTATAATGCTCTCCCTCCACACATGAAACCTCCCCTAGGTATGGTCCTAGTGAGATACCCTGAAGGCCTTGATGCTGACATGGCCTACCAGCTTAGGGAGAGGGATTAAAACACATTGGAAGACATGCAAAATGGAGCAGTGAGTGTAGAGGAAAATCTGATTGAGAAAAAAGAAAGATTGAGAGCTGAGAAAAGGGTAACATATAGAGATGACAATGTAGCTTCCACGTCTGACCCAAATTATGACCGCATGTCCAAAAACATGGAAAAGATATACCAAATGATGGAAAAAATGGTTGTCACGGTTAGTGACCAAAACAAAAATCAAAACCATAACCAGAACCAAAACTTTAGAAGAAACAATGCCACTCCCAACAGACAAAGAGAATCAGATCAGCAAGTTATTCCCCCATTCCAAGAGAACTTTCTTGATGAAGATGAGGGAATCATAGAAGAGTCTGAGGGAAACATAATAAGCATGTTTGAAATGGAAGATTCAATCCATAACTGTTACACAGAAGAAGATCAGCCCTCACCCTCATATTGGGACGAGGAAAGATCAGAATCTGATGATTACAGACTTGGATTTGAAGATGCCATCATGCAGGTCAGACAGTATGAATTTAGGAGCAAAAAGAGCCGAGACAATTCCAAACCCAAGGCTTCTGAGGTCACTATCAAGAAAAGGCCTGAGAAAACTTCTAAAGTGACTGCTGAATGTAACAAATCTGTAGCTGAGAGTTCTGAGAAGAAAAAGGAAAAAGACAACCAAAACATTGATAAACAAGGTAAACCAACTAGCAGCACTAGCACTGCAGTTAGTGCTCCTGATAAAAAAATTCCAAACACTGTACATAACAAGAATTAGCACACTGATTCAGCCACCAAGGCAGTGGCCAACCAAACAGAGTCGAGCCTTCCAAAGAATCATTCCACTTTCAATCTGGAAAGTGAGATTGCAAAAATTAAAATCTCTGTACCACTCTCTGAGCTGGCCACTCAAGATGTATATAAAGGCCAAATTTTGAAAGCATTAAATTTAGGTGAGAACAGTGACACTGTAAATCTGAGTGATGATCAACCTGCCCTTCTGTTTGGTCCAAAGATAGAAGGAAAGTTTCAGGAAGGGGTAGTGCCCCCTTTTTATATTAGTCTTAATATCCATGATAAGATCCTCCACAATGCAATGCATGATTATGGGGCATCTCACAACGTGATGCCTAAAATAGTGATGGAAATATTAGGCCTAGAGATAACCCGCCCCTATAAAGACTTATATTCATTTGACTCTAGCAGAGTAAAGTGTCTTGGCCTGATCAAAGATTTATGTGTGAGCCTTACAAAGATTCCAGCCAAGTGTATGGTCATGGATGTTGTGGTGGCAGACGTGCCACCCAAGTATGGCATGTTATTGTCAAGATCATGGGGAGCCAAGATGTAAGGTACAATGCAGATGGATGGGGCCTATGCCACAATCCCAATCTTTGGCCAACTTAGAAGATTGTATAGAGAGGCACAAATGAAATTCCTGGTCAGTAGCCCCGAAAATCCTGAAAATTCACCTTTATACTCTATATTACATACAGACCTTGACTCCTTCATCCTTTGTAATGATGAATCCCTAGAGGGGTTAGAGTCCAAAAACAGAGATACAAACCAGGAAATGGAATCCATGGACTTTAACATATTGGCTACTCTAGACTCGGAGGAGAATGATGAAGAAAAATTTGAACAGTGCACTGAAACAAAAACTCAAAGTGAACCAGAAACAAAATGCAGTCAGCTAATTAGTCACCCTTCACAAACACCTATGCCACACCAAGAACAAAACAATGATAAACCTGATAATGAAACCTTATGGGAAATGAATTTCGATGGGTCATGCACCAAGAGAACTGCTGGAGCATGAGTGTGGATACATAACACAGAAAGTGACTACGCAGAGAGCCATGCCTGCAACCTGCACTTCAAATGCACGAACAATATTGCAGAGTATGAGGCTCTTATCCTAGGCTTAAACCTGTTGAGAAAATTAGGAGCCCGTAGGATAACTATGCATGGGGACTCTGAGCTGATCATTAAACAAGTGAATGGTGAATATACAGCGAAACATCCTAGACTGAGAGCATATAGGAATGACACTATGGATTTATTGAAAACCTTTGTAGAATACGAGCTGGTGTTTGTCCCTAGGAGCAAGAACGCAATTGAAAATGGATTAGCTTGCATGGCTAGCTCATATCATAAACCTCCTAGTGACCAAAAAATCATCATTCAAACCAAATTCAGACCTGCAGTGCCAGACAATGAAAAATATTGGCAGGTCTTTGAGGGTGATAAACAGATTGAAGATTTCCTGGTAGTCAGAAATGAGTTTGAATGTTCTGACTCAGACTCCAATTCTGACAGTAGCCACCTAAGTGAAGAGTCCTCAGATGAGGAAGAACCACCCTGTAACATAGAAATAAACACTTTAAATGAACAGATTGGAAATCCAAACGAAAAATGTGAAAATACAGATAGTGAAGAAGTAGAGGTGTTTCAGGCCAGAGATAAGAACATACCTCGAGGTCTGGCACCTTTAGAAGGCCTTTTTGACTTTGATGATGTAGCAAAAAATCCCACTATAGAGCATGCAAACTCTGATGTCGAGGAATGAAACATAGGCACTGAAAATAAACCCAAGATGATCAAATTGGCTAAGTCCCTGCCTGCAAACATGAAAAATAAATACATTGACCTATTCAAGGAATTCATTGATGTGTTTTCTTGGAGTTATGAGGACTTAAGGGCCTATGACACTAACATCATACAACATAAAATACCCTTGAAAGAAAATCAGAAACCCTTCAGACAAAAACTTCACAGAATAAACCCAAAAGAATTGCCTGCAGTGGAAAAAGAGATTAAAAAGATGTATGAGGCAGGTATAATTGTGCCTATGAGGTTCTCTGATTGGGTATCAAACCTAGTGGCTGTGAGAAAGAAAACAGGGGAGATCAGATTGTGCATAGATTTCAGGAATCTTAATAGAGCCTCACTCAAAGACAATTACCCTTTGCCAAAAACGGAACATATTCTTCAGAGGGTAGTAGGTTCTAAAAGGATCTCCCTGCTAGATGGTTTTTCAGGTTATAACCAAGTCTTAGTAATCCCAGAAGACCAACTCAAGACAGCCTTTACCACTCCATGGGGTACCTTTATGTATGTAAAGATGCCTTTTGGATTGATGAAAGCTGGTGCAACCTTCCAAAGAGCAATGGACATAGCTTTTTCAGATGAAATAGGACACTTCATTGTCACCTATCTGGATGACATAACAGTCTATTCCAAGACTGAGGAAGAACACCTAGAACACTTGAGAAGAGTGTTTGAAAAATGTAGAAGGTTTGGTCTGTCACTGAATCCTAAAAAGACTATATTTGGGCTGCAAGAAGGTAAGCTTCTTGGCCACATCATATCTGAGAAAGGGATTAGGATAGATCCACAAAGAGTTGAGGGAATACTACAAATCACACACCCGAGAAACATCAAGGAGTTACAGTCCTTTATTGGGAAGATCAACTTCCTCAAGAGGTTTATTCCCAACTTAGCTGAACACCTTAGAAATATGACTAACATGCTGAAGAAAGGTGTAGGAGTTAAGTGGACTGTTGAAGCTAAGAAATCTTTTGAATCAGTTAAACTTGCACTCACCCAGGCTCCTGTCCTAATTAGCCCAGATTTCTCAAAATATTTCCTGATTTTTTCATTTGCCTCCAAGCATACGATAGCTGCAGTTCTACTGCAGAAAAATCCATAGGGAATGGAACAACCCATTTCTTTCTTCAACAAAGCACTCAGAGATGCACCCTTGAAATACAACATTATGGAAAAACAAGCCTATGCTTTGTTTAAGGCCTTGAAAGACTTTAGGGTTTACATTCTGCATTCCCACACCATAGCCTACGTGCCTAGCATATTGGTTAAAGAAATTTTTTCCCAGGACCCAGATGGAAAGAGGGGAAAATGGATTGATGTGATCTTAGAATACGACCTAGAGATAAAACCCACCAAACTGATTAAAGGCCAGGGCTTAGCTCAGCTAATGGCTGAATCAAATCTACAAGCCCTTGACATTAACATGGTAGATACCTTGGATGAGCAGTAGGGATTTCCTGATCCCACTGTTGAAGAGAAGTTTCAAAGCTCTCCTTGGTATTCTGACATTCTGTATGTGCTTACACACCTCAATGCCCCTCCTGAACTATCAAAGACCAAGGCCAGATTATTAAAGCTAAAAGCCAGAAGCTATTGCATAATGAATGAAGGCTTATACTGGAAAACTCCAAATGGCCTATTGCTTAAATGTTTGCCTGAAAATGAGGCAGAGAGGATTAAACAAGAATTCCATGCAGGAGAGTGTGGAGGCCACCTGAGCTGGAAGGCCACTGCAAACAAAATACTCAGAGCTGGTTACTACTGGCCCAGGCTCTTCAATGACATCCATAAGATGATAATTTCCTGCCACAAATGCTAGATTTTTGAAGGCAAAAGAAAGCTCCTCCCCTTACCTCTACAACCCATCACTGTTGAAGGTCCCTTTATGAAATGGGGCCTAGATTTCATAGGAGAAATTCACCCAGCTTCTTCTGCACAACAAAAATGGATCTTAACAGCCACAGAATACTTCACTAAGTGGATAGAGGCCATACCTACTAGGAATGCCACATATTCTGTCATCATTAGGTTCCTAGAAGATCACATCCTCTCTCGGTTTGGTTGTCCAAGAAAAATAATCACTGATAACGCTGCTGCTTTTGGATCCAAGAAAATGGTTGATTTTTTTCATAGGTACCAAATAACACTTGGTCATTCAACTACCTATTATCCTCAAGTTAATGGCTTAGCTGAATCATCAAACAAAAGCCTGGTGACTATCATCAAGAAGCTGTTGGAAGAGAACAAAAAGTCATGGCATAACAAGTTAGTGCATGCTTTGTGGGCTCACAGACTTACAACGAATAAATCCATTGGCATGTCACCATATCAGCTTGTCTATGGAATAGAAGCAGTGTTTCCTACCAGCCTTGGGGTACCAGTGATTAAGCTGTTCCAAGAGATTCAGACAAAAGAAGATAGTATGGTGAGAAGGATAAACCAGACAATTCATCTCCAACAAACGAGGGAAGAGGTCTAAAACAGAGCTGTGAAAGTTCAGGAGAATATAAATAAGTTGTTTGACAGAAGAACTAGGGCTTTTGATTTCAAAATTGGAGATAAAGTTCTAAAGTGGGACTCAAGGAGAGAGGACAAAGGAAAGCACAACAAGTTTGACAGTTTGTGGCAAGGTCCATACATCATCCAGGCCACTGTGGGTCCAAATGCCTTTTTTCTACAAGAATTAGATGGTACTGAACTGTTTGGGGGCCTTGTCAATGGTAGGATGCTCAAACACTACTTCTGCTGATTTCCAATTTCTAGTTTCCATGTCCATTGTACATTCCATTGCAGTGTTTTGTTCTCAAGAAAAGGAAAAAATGTTTCAAAAAAAAAAAAAAAACAGAGGAAAAGGAGAGGTTCAGACATGCTCAAAACATGAACCTCTGAAGTGCAAAAGATTGGCTCTAATATGATCAAAACCTGAGCCAAAGAAAGTAAATATAGCTGGTTCAAACATGCCCAAAACCTGGACCAGCAAAGAAGAAAGAAGAATCAGCTCTAACAAGCCCAAAGCCAGAGCTGAGATGAATAAGAGAAAGTGACTCTAACAAGCTCAAAACTTGAGTCACAAAGTGAAGAAGGATGCTTCAAAATTCCGATTTCAAGCCTACAAATTTTTGTTTTCAGTTTTCTGCAAGTTTCTGTCCATGTGCAACTGTCTTTATGCCTTGGATCCACAACAAACTAGACTGTCTAATTCTAGTTTGGCTGTTTTTTTTAAATTTTTGTTGTAGAATGTAGAGAAGAAATCTGCTGGACAGTCTAATCCCAGCAGATATTAGATTAGGTAGAGAAACATATGAGACCAACAGTCTAATCTGGTCTCATGGAGTAATAAGGGTAGAGGTAGAATAGGTTTATTTTCTTGTTGGTAAAAAATAAGAATGATGTAAAGGGTCTGCCAGTTCAAATGAACCCTAAAAGAAGAAAAAATGCTAGGTTGTAGGATGGGTAGGTAGATTGATTGGGAAAGTTGTTCTGCTAAATTGATGTCTTCACAATTGTGGCAGCTGAAAATCAAAGAAGAAAGGTGGCTCAAGCAGCAGGCATCTGGCTTACACCAAAGATCATTTTCTGAATTCTTGACTCCTTCAAGAAGAATCCATCCCCATGTGGAGCCACTATTAGCCCCCCATAAATTTTTTGAAAAGAAAAGTAGGGGGCTAAATTGTTTTTGAGCCTTCAAGGAATGCATCTCCCCTGAAGACACATCATCCTTGAAGTCTCCTGTGCCTTTTCCTTTGATAAATTTCCCTCTGCTGACTCCCTTTATAAGGTCTCACTGATTGCAAAAGTTGTGCTCCAAAAGTCTACATTTTCCCCTTGTTCCCTGCAGTACGCTCCATTTTAACCTTTGTTTTCCCCTTGTCAAATTCCCCTCTAAATCCCCTAAATCCTCCCGAAATCCCCTTTACATCCTGCACACACCCCTTTTTGGCCTTTAATTTCATTGAAAATGGGCCGAAAACCCACTTTCCACCTTATCACAGGCTTAGCCCCTCTCGGCCCAGTCCCTCAAACCACTTCTCCATATGCCCACGCCCGAGACCCAGTGTTTGAGCCCCGGGCACTTATCGCAATCGGAGGTTTCATACGTGCCCTTTTCCTTTGTAAACTCAAAAACCTCCGATGCAATTGAAATATTGTTATAATGGCCCGCGCTGTAATCTCAGTCGTCGATCTGTGTAAGATCTGACGGTCAGCTTTGTTTCGCAACGCGCCCGTCGCTCCCCCGTTTACTCCGCCGATCGCATCTCAACCGCCCTTTCAGTCCGCAGATCAACGGTCCGTATTTCATCTGCCCGATGGTTCCCGTAGCATGCGCACTGTTTATAAACCGCTAGTTTCTATCGCACCGACTTTCGGAGGTGGGCGGTATTTTTATTTTCGGAGCGATTCCACTCACCGCCCGACACGTGGGTCCAAAAATGTTAAAAAACCGCTCCCCCATCGCGCGTTATCGTTCGGCAGAATACCCGGCGCGATATTCACGTCAATCGTCTGATCTGGGGCTCTCCATCCAACGGTGATCGCTCCATGAAGTTGCGCGGAAGTTAACCCAAGGCATCTGTACCCCTGGCCCACTGTCCATCGCCCTTCGACGTGTTTCCCACTGTCAATCTCCACCGGAAATCAGACGGCCCAGATTAAATGCACACCCACCCATTAACCCTGTACCGCCACGTCACCTCTCCACGTGTTTTTATCACATTGACCTCCGCCCTCCTTATATTTCGTTCATATTTCATTCCAAGGTCAAAGTTTAATGTTTTTCGTTGGAATTTCTATTTTGACGTCGCCCAGTGCATTTCTCACTGTTACACGGTTTTCCTCCATAGTATCCTCTGCATGCATCGTCATCCACCATGTCACGTCGCCGTTTCCATAGTCATCCACACCACCCTCTCCATGCACGGTTTTCTTAATTTGTTTTCGTGTTTTGCAGGGTTACAGGCAGGCGGAAAACTGCCATGATTCATATGCGCTATTGTAAAGGCACAGTGCACAGAAGGAGCTGAATTTAGAGCTGGATTTTACAGAAAAGGTCCGGAAAGGTGTCTGCATCGTAAATTTCATCAAAGGAAGGAGTTCAAACTCTGCAAACTCTCTCCGGCGCCATTAAAGCTCAAATTGCATAAACAAAGACAGTACGGGAACAATAGAGAGTTCGAGGCAAGAAATAGAAGATTTTTTCTCTTTTTCAGGGATTTTAGAAGGCAAAGGTACCAGTTCAAAGACGTCATGGATTGCATGAAAGGTCCAGCACGCAGAAAAAAATGCTATTAGGGTTTAAAATCAGCAGAATTTTTCTTCTTGAGCAAGGACATGGTACACATTATTGTTTCAGTCTACATTGTGTCCAAGTGAAGTTTTCCCCTCCCCTACAACAATCCTATGCTATCAGAAGCATTTGTTGCACAATATGGCAGATCTTAGCGTCATGATTCTATGTTTTTTGTTTAATTCACCAGAAGTACTACAGAGTACTGCAGCCAAAGTACATCAGAGACATACCTGGAGTAAAATGCAGCCTGACGAAGATCACTCTTCCATCCAAAGAGCACCAGAGATAAATGCTCAGAATTTAAAACAGAACGAGGCTTCGGCTCTCCTTCTCTTCTGAGTTTTAATGTTGCATTTAGTGTTTCACCTACCTCCTCTGCTCCACTTGAGCTATAAATTCATGAAGAAACTTATTGTAAAGGTTGTTGATCGATTATCAGAGAATTGCAAGTTGTTTCCTTTGAGACATGTTCTTTGTGTAAAAGTTGTAAGACAGGCTGAGGAAGATTTATTCAGACTGAACTTTCAAGCTGTTGGCAATGTTGTACTTGACTGGTGTTGCTCTTAATATGACAAGCACATTTCTTTGGATCTTGATCTAAAGCAGCGGTGATGTTTTCCTATTTCTGTGTTTTAATTCATTTCATTTCGTTTCTATTGGCTTGCATCAGAATATTGGCATAGGATTTACCATTGTTAGGTACCTTATGTTTCTGCTCTCCTTGCCTTTGATGTTTTCTACTAAATGTGTTATCTAAGAGTCGTTTTCAGTTAATTTAACCAGTGTAGTGGATGTTATTGCCTGCTAGCTGATGTATGAATTAAATTAATATGTTCTTAGATGTTCTTGTTAGGATTTAGCTGGAAGATTTGGGAACACTGGGGATTAGAGTTAGCCCTGTCCACTAGGAACCTTGTACGACCAGCTGGCCTTTCTAATATCCCTCAAGCTGGAGGCCGAAGCATTGAGAGTTCAAAGTCTCTCTCTGATCTTAGGTCTTTAACTTTGTGTTCTAAACCTTTATTTTTTCCTCCTCCCCTACCATTCCATCCCACACTATCATCTTTGAGATCCAATGTTTTAGATGACTAGCCCAACTTAAAGCATGCATATTGAATAGCAAGTAAACCCTTTCCTGACTCCATTTCCCAATGGTTTTGAATGCTCCCTGGAATACTTCACCTCTGCCTAAATCCTCTTTGCTCATCCTTGTCTTACATTGAACCCTTCTTCCCTGATGACCAGCAACCAAACATACATTAAACAAACAAACTCCGAGCCTTATGACTAGCCTAACACCTTAAATTTGAGCTTCAAAGACATATACCTTAAACAATCATAGAGATATTCCTCTCTGGACCCAGGAGGGCTAGATCCTAGGGTCTGAAAGTGGTTTGATGTTGTCTCATCTTTTGGTATTGCCAACCTTGCCAAAACATGGGAACCCCAACAGAGGACAGCAGTGAAGAAGGAACAAAACAGAGCTAATATCTAGGTAAATCAGCATGTGTTTTCATTGTAGTGTGAGGAAGTTGGTGCTTCCATATCAAGTTGTAGCTTGATAGATGTCCAGTTGTAGTTGGCTGAGGTAGGAGCCTCTTGTAGGTTGTAGCTTGTAGAAAATAGATGGGATTTGGAGCTTCCTTGCAAGTTGTAGCTTGCAGAATTGAGGTAGTAGCCTCCTGTAGGTTGGAGCCTACAGAAAATCAGTGGTGAGAGGGAGTTAGAGCTTGCCTTTGCATCACAACAATAATAAGATGTGGTTTTCTCCCTTATGGTTTTCCACTTATATCTGTTGTCTATGTGCATGATGATTATGTGTTGATATTATGTATTTAATCTGCTTAATACCTGCTGCTCAGTTATTAAGATTGTTGTTCCATTGTATATTAAGTTGATCACGAAATGAAGATGTAAATAAGTGTAAAAGAAAGTTTTATAAGACCATGACTGCATTAAACTGATTCACCTCCCCCCCCTCAGTTTAACCAAGGGTTCAACAGCTGCTAGCAGTCAATTTATCAAAAGTTGGTATTGTAAACCATTATAAATATGCTTCAATAGGAAGCAAAGATAGAACACATTTACATAAATGTTGAGAAATCTATAAGGGAAACACTTAGGGTGATTTCTCTTTTCTTGATAGTTTCTTGTGAAGTTATGTTGCATCCTTATTACTTTTATTGTGTTATGTTCATCAAAAAATTACCAAAACAAAAAACAATGAAGATCACAAATAGAAAATGAACACAAGATATAAGCTCTAAGCTAGGGAAAAACCCCTCCAAAGGGAAAGCCCATAAAATTATTCTCTTATTATAGAATCAGATCAAATAAGGAATCCAAGACCCAAAAAAGAATACCAATACCTTCACCAAGACCCAAGTTAGCCCTCCTCCTAAGCTCTTCTAGAAAGTCAAAGTCAACTGAAGTCAAAACCTTCAAGACAACTTCCATATTCAGAAATTCGGTCTCCAACTTCAAAATTTTGGATCCCAGATTCAGAATTTAAAACCTGCAACTTCTACCCCTAAAACATCTTTAAAATCTCGTATGTGTGATAATTTTAGGGAAAAAACTTCATTTTTTCCCCTTCTTTATTTCTCTTACTTCCCAACTTCTTCTTCTCTTGAATTTCTCTCTTCTTGTTATGGAGATCAAAATTGCTTGAGTGGTTCTTCAAATGAGGTCGAGCTCTCTCTATTTATACACATCCAGGAGGTCGAATTACCCCTTTCCAGGCCAACTTGAAGAGGCAGGGCTGACTTGGTCTTGTAGACACAAAAATTACCTTTTTGACTCAAATAAATTTATTTTTCAATTTTCTCTTCAAAGTCCAAATGGGACTTGACTCTAGGAAATTATTTTGAATTGTGACAATATTATTTTGATTCAATAAAACCATAAAAAGAAGAAGAACATACCTGACCTAGATGACCAAATAATTTGAGCATGAAACCCGTGCTTGAAAAATAATATTTATTTTTCTTCTTTTGATGTTTACATGAAATATACAATAATATAAGTACGATAGCAGTTATGAAGATCGAACCTAGTTACATTTTCTAACACTCCCTCTTAACTAGGGAGGTATTCATAATCCCATAGGTACAAGGATATACTCAAAATGAAATTTTATCATAATAAGAGTCGGATGGGTAAACCATTTTATAAGCATCAACATCATGACCAACATTTTCAAACACCAACATAATGAGGTCTTTTGACTAACAAGCTCTGAATCTCCATAATTTTAGGGCACAATGTTGGGAGATTCACATATATGGACACCGTAGCCTCTCAAGGCACATACCCCATCCATATGTTTGCAAGGTATGTCCTTCCATGACTTATTATTATCTTGGATTCTCAATCCTCAAAGAATACATGTTCTCTTTGACCACTCTTATCTTGGATACCCTATTAGATCCTCAACAATTGTTAGTCCATCGAAATACTTCCTATCTTGGATTTAAAATCCTCAAGGAGTACTAGTCCCTAAACTATTAATTGATCCTTCATTCTCAATTCTCCCTCCATGGCCTTCACTAGACGTATGATTGTTAGTCCTGGCCTAGTGCATGACACATGGAGAAGAGAATACAAATGTACAACATTAATCCTTCTCAATTAAGACGGAGCTCCTCACTCCTTATCAAATATGAAGGATATTTCTTACTCCCTTTCAATCAAGGAGACTTTATCATACTGATATGCCTCATTCTTTCTTTCATCAACTACTTTTTCTTCCATGGAGATCATAGTAGTAGCTGCAAGGGCTCCTCTCCTTTATCTTCATTTCATATGTGAGATTCAACCTTCCTCGATGTTCTAGAGCCAAACTCTTTTTCGATCTTCCTTGGTAATAGGGTTCATGTCATCAACGTTCTACATCACTTCCCATTAATCATTATCTTCATCATCAATAGTATTTTTCCAAAGTAATCAATATTTACTTAACCATTTCCCTCTTTTTCCATCATAAAGTATATATCATTGGATTCAACATGACCAATATGTTACCTTCTGACTTGATACCTTTTCTGCCATTTGTGGTGTCCATGTTTTTGGTCTTCAATATTGCTAAGCCAAAAATCGATGTTGTCTACACAATCCATGTGACTAGAATTGAGCTTAAACGAAATAGTTGCATATGTGTTGTCGCAATTGTTATTTTTCCAATCCATATTTCTCCAATATGTCCTTTCAGTATCCAAATTGAATCATTAATACGAAAATATCAAAATAGAATTACCTAGTTGTGATAACCTTCAAGATGTTATGTTCCGTTACTAGCTCCCTCTGAGATCAACATTCCTTTGTATGGTTTATATTCACACTACATTCCTTCTTCATGCTTGCTTCTTTTCAAGTATTGATCAATGTGTTTATGTAGTGAACTAATCAACAAGCTTCAAAATCATACCTCACAGAGTTTATGCAACTCCTTCTGAATTTTTCCATCTTTCTTTCTTCGACAAACCAAATCTGATGTTGATTAATATCATGTTTAAGGAGACCATATCAAATGTTTTTAGACTTCATCGTGATTTCTGCCCATCTATAATGCTTCTATATACTAGATAATCACATGGAAGAGTTTTCAAAACATATCATCATGCTCATGATTATATATATATGGAAGAGTTCGTTCTTATCCATTATGCTTCTTTGTGATGAGTAATTGAACCAAAGATTTTTGTCTAATCCAATCTTATCCAAAACATATCATGCTTGTGTTTCCAAGCATATTTTTGTCACAATCTCTTCTGACAATATTGAATACATGAATTCTACTTCTTAGTGAGAAGTTCTTAAATATATACATACATCTTCCTTTGTGCCTTCCATCTAGTATTCCTTCTTTTGAACGAGCTACATCTTTCCTTGAGGGTGATTTTTAAAATGATGTTCAAGATCAGACTCCTTTTATAAGGCTATAAGTACTCAATTATATCTTCATGCTGCAACTTGATTATCTTCATTTTTTCAAGCTTCTTTGATGCTATATTTGATAATTTTATTAGAAATATACCTTTTTCATGCTAAAAATATTCTTTCACATAGTGAGGAACCTTCACAATCACTATCAAGGATCCTTGTTATCCTTTCTAGTTAGTAAAATGCTTCTATGAAGATGTGATTTCCAAATAGTAACTCCATGAATGGTGGAGTCTTGGATGGTCCAAAATCTTCTATCTTCTTCTTGATGACTGCTACCAATGAGATACAATTGATAATGTAGACTATAGTCCTTCTAATGCTTTATGCTTCTTCTATGATGCCATGCTTAAAAAAGAAACTTCTTCTTCAAATGTAATTTTACATGCTAATCTAACTATCATCCTTTAATGAAAAGAAAAAATATTGTAAGCATGTGGAGTCCTTATATATTATATATCATTAGTGTATTCATTCTTCGACTTCAGGTTCTTCATTTTCTTCAATTTTATGTGTTCCACTTCTTTCCTTCATATTATTGTTCTTTTTGTTTTGTGGATCTTTTGGACAATCTCTCTTTAAATTTCCCTATTCATTGCATCCAAAGAATTTCACTTTAGACATATCAAAATTTCTTCTTGGTTGATCGAAGTTCCTTTGAAGAGGCTCAAAATTTCCAAACTTTCCTTTCTTCTTCTTTACTTTTGCAGCAAAATCTTGGGACCTTTTATTTGGTTCAGTGTCATATTTTTCCTTTATTATTGTTTCTTCTATCATACAAAAATACCATATCTCATCAAAGTTTAGGGTGTCCTTCCAAGTAAATTCTTGTCAAAAATGTACTCCATTCGGGAGGTAATGCATTGAGTATACAAGTTATTAATTCAGAATCAGTCGCAATTTCTCCAAGTCCTTGAAATTGATCCCTTAATTGTGAGACCTTCAAGAGATAAGATGCCAATTTTTCATCCTCTGATAACCTTATCTTGTAAATCTTTTTCCTTAGAGATATATTCATAAATGTAGTGCTTAATGGATTCAGTGAGGATCCTTGAAGTTCTCACTTCTCCTTTCATGTGCTTGTCCCATTCTTGAGACTTATCTTTCTTTAGTTCTGCAAATTTTCCTTGAACATGGTCCATGAATTTATTTTCTACAAGTATCAAATCTATTCTTTTCTTCCATGTTTGGAAAGTTGTTGACCCATCAAGCTTATTTCCATCCTTACAGAATGAAGCCATTTGATTTGAAGATTGAGCCATAGAGAATAATGTAATACTTACTTGATATAAGTGTGTATATCTTAATAAAGATATCTTCAAATACCTTGGTGTTCCCAATACATTCAAGATAATTTAAATATTACCTCGAGTGATGACTTTTGGGATGCCATAAAAAATAGTGTCTTCAAGCTTCTCCAAAGAGTGGATGATGTTCCCGGCATCCTTGATGAATCCTTGTCTTTCTTGTCCTTGTATGATGCTTCCAACAAATATTTCTTCCAACGTGCCTTCAAGATGATAGTCTTCCAAGAAATATCAATATTCTTTTTCAAGATGAAAAACCTTCACTGGATGAGTAACAACCTTCCCTCAAGATGATCATTTTGAGTCGTCTTTCTTGTAGCCTTCCTTGTATTCTTCTCTTATGTCCATCATATTCTTCTTAGAGTCTTTTCTTGTGTCCTTCCTGCAAATTATGTCCTTCCTAGTGTCTTTTACTTTTGTTGTACATTTTTCTTAGGAGGCCCATTTTAGACCTCAAAAGTTCTCTAATGGTCTCCATTGTAAATAGTATCAATTTCTTTTTGAATTTGAAATACTTTGTATATCTTATGGTTACTTATTAGGCACTCAAAAATTGAATTTGCTTCCAAAAATGTTGAAGGATAAAGCTCTTAAATGGTTCATGAGTTTAGGAACAAATTATATAAGGACATGGTATGATATGGAAAGAGTGTTTTTGGAAAAATATAAATATTATTGCATACAATGTGACTTTAGATATGAAGTATTTAAGATGAACCAAAAAGAGGATGAAAGGTTAGAATATTTAGTGCATAGGTTTACTTATAATGTAAAAAGCCTAAATTGAATGATTTAGGATTAGACACCTTAGAAAATCTCCTACTAAAATATATAAGGGATGAATAGATTGATCTTCTTAACTTGATGGGTAAAAGATGTCTCTCAATTTCCATTTCAAGAGGGAAAGAAAAGTATGGTAAATCCCCTCAAGATGCATTTATGGAAAGAGTAAGTAAGTCAACCTCAGGATTGGTAATTCAAACTGAACCTAACAATTTGTGAGACATTATTGGAAATTAAGTGAACAAATTAATATGCTAAGAATGAAAAACAAGAAAAAAGTTGAGAATGTTGCTTCGTTTACATTTTTCCCTAAATGTAGAAAGAAACATGCTGTGTGAATGTCCACTTAATAACATTGGAACTTGTTATCCGTGCATAATGACATACTACAAATGATGAAGGAAATTTACCAGGGAGAAAATCAAACACCAGGACAAGCCTGTTATGTACCTCCAAGAAGACCATGGAAACCTCATCAACATGGTATGATGTAAGATCATAATTCACAATCTTAAGGTTATGCACAACAATATAAAATTGATTGGAATGCATCCTTTCCACGAAAACCTTGGCCATCTCAATCCCAACCTCAAAACCTATCTTGGCAACAAGGTTGGCAAGGTCCTTACAGAATAAATCCACCATATCCTCAATCTTTTCCTCACTATCCTCAATACAAATCTCAATGTTATCCATAACATTCACCACCACCACAACCTCATTTTCATCCTCAGTTGACCTAATTCAACCTTTCCCATTACCACCTACACATGCACCCCAAAAACCCATTCCCACTCAACTACCAACATAACCATTTCAGATCCCCAACAATAAAATACCTCAGTCCACTTACAATGTTGATGTGAAAAATCTTCAAAAAAATCCTCTTGATCTAAATGATATTTATCTTAGATCAGGAAGAGTAATGAAAAAAAAAGTTCCCCTATCTTTGAGGAATAACGCCTAGAATACGATCTAGAGAAGACTAAAGAATTATGGACCACATCTGATGGAGATTAGCCTTTGGAACATGAGATTGAGGAATTTCTACTATGAATGTCATCATATCCTTAATGTATCCAAGAGATCTACCATCCCATAGTAGAAGATTTGAATGACATGGTGGAAGAAGACATACAAAATGATCTTGATGATTAAGTGAACCAAGGGCATCACAACTATATTAAACTTTGGTTTTAGACAATCATTGAGCTGGAGCATCACTCTCTTCTTCAATAGTTCTTAACATAATCTCAATCAAAGCAATCAATTTCTCGTATATGGGTATATATAAATGCATAACTTTAAAACATGTATATGAGTTTATCTGTCATCATGTTATGCACATGGTTCCATTGGAAGTATTCCTATACTTGAATGAGAATTTCATTTTTCAAGTAGAGTAGGATATATGTTAAAAAAAAATAGACAGAGAAAAAAAGAGTAAATAGAAAAATAAGTCCTATTGTGAAAACTAGTTTACTGATGCAATCATCCACAAGATTTAATTGAAAATATAACAACTGGAGAGAAAATTTCACAACATGTTTTGCAATTTCATGATGGTTTCAATATTTTATTATGGTTCTTCACATTTTTGGTTCTATGCTCGAGTTGGGTGATGTGGGATTCCTCAAGGCCCACCTTCTAACAAATCTTGTCCCACCAACTTCAATATCTTATCTAGGACAAATATTAGAGATTATTTTTAGGGGCTTGGAACTTGCATATATTAATTGCAAGCCTCCTCGGTGACAACAATGGGAATACAACAATGTCTCTTGATTGTCAGATCTTGCAAGTGACTCGACTTCAAAACATTCATTCGTCTCTATCAAGATGCAATTAGGTACCTTGACACTCATTTACATTATCAACAAGTTGTCATGCATTATTTAACGATTTCCATTAGTGATCAGTAATCCAATGATTTCTTTCTATGCTCGACTTCAACACATTTTTTCGCATGGTAAGAATTGTACCACGGATTTTGGTTTTCTGAAGACTATATGGTTTAATGGAATCAAAAAAAGCTTGAAGCATTTAATTTTATAGTTCTAAAAGTTTCTTGTGACAGCATGTTCACCCTTTTTTCATTCAACAACCGCATGATGAGCACTACTATAACTCTTCTTCATTCATTTCATTTTCCAAGAAAATGAATAAAATTACATCAATTTTAGCCAACATGCATTATGTTTTATGGTTTCTACTTCAACACTTAGCACAAAGTCTAAATTATCAAATTAGACTCAGAGAAAACAACTTTGAAAAGAAGAATAGAAATAGCTGCAGAAATTTACATTTTTTGCAATAGTTACAGAAAGTTGCAGTTACTGCAACTACTATTGTAGCAGCTCGTTCAAAGGCAATTTTGGCATATATATTACAAGAAAATGGAGAATAAATAAAATATTATGAAACAAGAGGTTTTCTCAAAGTATTATAATTTTAGTAAGACATGGAAAAAATTCAAAAAAAATGCAATTTTGAAGCACATTTCGATGGGTTTTTAAGGCAAAATTTCATTTTTCACCACTATGCTCAAATTAGGATAGAATTTGGTATTTATTCACAACAACCCCTTCTCTTCATAAAAAATGGATTTTGAAGGCATGTTATGGGGAGAGAGGTAAAAATACACTATTTCCCTTTAAAAGCACTCAATTTGACTTAAAATGAGTTCGTGGTATATATTTTGTGCAACATTGGATGTTGTGAAAGGTTGTTTTCAGAATCTTCAACAGCTCAGGATTCAAGAATTTATTTTCTGGTTTTAGTTCAACACCTACAACCCATAATTCAACATTTCAAGTTCTTCAAAAGGTAAACTTGAGGTAAAAACTTGTATAAGTATTTTTAGTTTATTAAAATATTAGGAAAATGTGATGAATAACCACTTAAATTACCATTCATGCACTCCATTATTATCATTCATATTTTCCATCATTGACCTAGCTCTCATACCATAGTATATGCTTTGTTCACAAGTCATTTTTTGAGAAGTATCTTGGCAAGTTTTTCCATCGGAAATTGGTCCTTTGGGAGCAAAAGATAAACTTGATCCTCAATTAATAAACCTCATGAAGATGCTTTTGCTATTGAAACATATAAGCCTATTTTGATTGGGATTAACATGTCATAAATTCCACTTGGGAAGATTAATTTCTAATACTAGTTTTTGAAGTTGTGAGATTAAATTTTGATCCTTTCATTTCAGCCCTTCTGTTGTCTTGGTCTTTTCATGAGAACAATTTATTTTGTGACACCTCCATTTAAGTTTTTTTTTTTTAATAGAAATATATGCTTGATGATCAAGGAAGATAGGCCATGCGACAATGTTATATTTCTCATCATTAATAAGAATATATTCATAGCTACTTTACCAAAGGCATTGTTGAGGAAACTTCAAGATGGAAATGACTAAGTTTGTGTTCAAGACATATTTCATTATTTCTACCTATGTAATAGTGAATATGGATATGAAATAGTAATAAAAACATATTTTGTGTATGCAATTGTCAAAGTACAACAATCCCTTGCTTCATGTGCATAAAGGAAAAGATTTAGAAAGGTAAGATGGCTATCGTTTGTGTAGAATTTGAGGGGCTATGACAAAAAGGTAAAGATATAATTGAACATGAAGAGCATTGGGATGAAGAACTTATTGAAGATCAAGCCAATGAAGAAGAAAGAAATCAAACAGTAAATCTTGAGAACCAAGTTTTGGCAAACCATGATTCAAATATTTCTTTCCGGTCATATATATATATATATATATATATATTTATATATATATATATATATATATATATATATATATATATATATATATATATATATATATAATGGATACTTGGGACATCAAATAGAGCTAGTTTTTTTTTAAAAGATTATTCATAAGTTTTACAGCCATATGTCAAGGATAAATTGGATTCAAGATTAGAAATTTTCATCCTTTCTTTCCTCTTCATATCACAGATTTAGATCAAGTCATTATTTTGAAGACATGGCATGGTTATAAGATAAATGGGTGGTTGAATACTATGCTCCATTAGATTTCTCATGCAGCTTGTATGAGGGCTATGGTTTAGATTGAACTGATATCATTGGATCATTTCATTTCATGTTGTACATAAATATGTTAGTATGATGGTGTTTACCTTTGAGGACGAGGTATTGGAATCATTTAAGGTTCTTGAAAAAATTAATTATAGCAGGTATACTCATTATTAATCCATCCCTTGATTTCCGACCAATATTTTTTGATATTATTTGGCAAATTTTTGTGGGTCGTTCAAGAAATAATTGAAGCATATCTACTTCTACAGTCGGGAATAAAATCAAACAACAATCAAGCCATTATTCCTCTGATAATAAACAATATTTCAAAGAGAGCTAATTCATTTCCAATTAAAGGGGGAGACATGCTAGACTGAATATGTTGCAAATGGATTATTTTTGAATGAGGACATTGTTGCACAACATTTTGTCATTGTCCCTGCAATCCCTCGCCCCGCATATTGGAGGATCTTTCCCGTGACCTGTGAGCAGTGTCATACTCTACAAACACCTTCTTTGCATCCTTCTGCATAAGGACATTATTTCTCCTGTTGCACATTTCCTCAAAAAGCCCACAAAAACCTATGTTTTGGCCTTGGCGTGGGTAGCGAGTTCATCCCTCGCGCCAGTTTGGAGGATTTACACTAGAGCCCGCGCCAGATGGTGCTCTGTCTCTTTGTTGTACCCGCGCCAACTATTTTGGGAATGTTTTGTAACAAAATAGAGGCGGAAGTTTCCTTTAACCACCTCAGGGATGAGTCACAGGAAGTGGTTAATCTGATGAGCCACATATCTCCCTCTTTAGGTAGTGGTTTCCTCCTCCCATGGAACACTCCTTGAAGATAGGTCTCTCTTCCATGATTATAGGGATCCTAACCTCTCCCTCTCCCTCTATATAAACAGGCCTTCTCCCTTTATGAAAGCTAGCTGAACATATAGCTAAGAAGCTGAACTTGGATAAGAGATACTATAGCTGAGTAATTGCTATTGAGAAGGTAGAACCAAGGAGAATTCTGTAGAGAGAGCCCTGTCCGAATTCCCGACGAGCCTTTGTGAGACGCGCTCCACTAGAACCCTCTTGGAGGAGACCGCAACATCGAAGCTTGGTTATACTCTTCCTTTCTTTCATTAATATACACGACTATGGTATTGGTTCCATCATTGTGTTATGTTTACTGATGCATTTGATTTAGTCTTCTTCGACTGACTGATAGTTACGAATGTGAAATAGTATGTTGTATATCGTCTTTGTTTCTTGTGTATGTGTAGGTATCCGAATGTGAAAGCGAGTGGATCGTGATCTGTCAAACCAGGAGTGAGAGGCAAACACTCTTTCCGACGACAACAACAACATAGGACCTCCAGTAAGTTATCTATCGAATCTCCATCCATTCGTTAACTAGGAATCAATATTATAGTGTTTCTTGTTTGTGGCTAGACCCACTCTAGGGCTAGTGGGATCTCCTCTATCCGCAGAGGGGATTTACCTCACCAACAAATTGGCGACTCCACTGGGGACCAGTGCGAGTTTGTCTTTCTTCCATTAGGTCTTCTTCTTGTTCTTTTCTTGCTTAGCTTGCCTCTTCTGATTATTCTTGCTGAGTCTAAGACCCCCGTTCAGCCCCAGAGGATCAGATCTGACCTCTGTTTTTCCAAAATTTTCCTTTTACTAGGGTTGGCTTGATTGGCGCGGTTTCTAGTCTGACAGTCGCGCCCACTAGCGCTTGTTGCTTGTTCAGTACCTGCGCCATCCCTTGTTTGGTGCTGATTACAGCCAGACAGTCGTGACATTTCCTGTAGGTAGTAGGGTTTGCCCTGTTTTGGAGTTTTTGGTCCGTACTTGTGTTTCTGGGTGTTTTCTTGACTTGTTTTGAGTACTTTGGGATTGTTTGTGACTGTGGACACCCTCCTTCTTTCAATTGTTTGTCCATTTCTTTTCAGCATCATGGCCTTAGGGTTTTCTAGTGCTTTGGTATGCTGAGCCTCTTGTAGGAGCTTTGGTCTTTTGTTTCACAGCCACCTTCGCTCCTTGTTTGATTGCATTTAGCTCCCTTGATCCGTTTTGAGTGATTCCATTTGGTGGGATGAGTCATTAGGGGAATTTTGAGGTCTAAAATGGGCCTCCTAAGGAAAATGTACAATAAAAATTCACTTTATGAAAACCAATCACATTTTAGAGGATGACATCATCCCTAATGGTTGAGGTGACATTGATTGAGTTAAAGGTACTTGTCACATTCTCAATGGTGGATAAAAACTCATGGTTAACCATGGTAGTGCTCTAGTACTTTTAAAGTCAAAGTAAAGTACTCATAATAAATGTCATTTCACATTTTTTGAATAAAAATATATTGTCATTTCATATTTTTTGAAAGAAACAATGCATATCCCTATATATTTATTATATTAGATTATATTATATTGTATTATTTATATATAGTATATTAATTACATGTTATTATACAATTTAAATAATATAAATTTTAATTAATAGCATATAATAATTAAGAATTTATAAATTTATATTTATATTTTATTTTAAGTTATTTAAGTACAAAGGGAAAATGCATTAGTAGTTCAATGATAATGACTTTTTCTTGAAAATCTCATTCTTATTTATAGTCACATCAATACAATTTTTTATTAATTTTATTTTGGTACAACTTTTGAATTGAATTTAACTATGGTTACATGGATCGTGGTGCAAAAAGTGAATTGAAAATTCATAAATATTATTTTATTGGTTTAGCTATTATTTTATTATTTTCTTAGGAGGCCCATTTTAGACCTCAAAATTCCCCTAATGCTTGAGTGAGTCTTGCCTCTTTCATTCATTTTTGCTTCTTGTCACTCCAAGCATAGCTCACATTGCTTGTATGGGTCTGTTCTGACATCTTTTTTTGATTTGAGAGATTGCAACATTGGTTTGAGTTTTTGTTTTGTTTGGTTTGAATTGATTGAATTGTTTTGTTTCGACTCTCGCATTAACATTCTCGAACTAGTGTGAAGATTCATTTTTCATGTCATTTAGTGCACTGTTTTCTCTATTACATTGAAAAATAAAGAAAAAAAAATTTGTGCTTGCATTCTTGTTTGCATTGTGGAATTGAAAAATCTTTCGCATAACTAGCATTGAGCATTCTAGGAAATATTTCTCGTTTTCATTAGCTTGCATCAAATTCTGTAGTGGATTCTTCTGTGTGTTCTCATTATTTGCTATCACTTGAAAACTCCTAAAATTTCTCATAGATAGCTTTTCATCGAACAAAATGGTATTTTATGGCATGTAGCTTGCATCTAGGGATTTGTGAGATCCAACATTCGGTAGGACCTTGGAATTGAAACATAAATACAAGATCAACTTAAAATTTATTCAATTAACCTAAGGAAACATTGAAACTTAACGAAACATTTAGTGGTCTAAGTTAGATACGTGTTCCAGCGTCTTTAAACCTAACAGTTGTCACTCGCCATCTAGCTTTAGACAACACTAGTACGGACTTATGCTCCCCATACCGTCGAGTATATAAAGGGAGACTCCTCTAGGTTGCAATCCTTTTATCCATAGGAAGTCGAGTCTGCCGCCTTGTAACTGTGATACATCGAACACAGCATTCGGGGAGACTACCTGCACGTACGTCAAGTCCTTGGTTGATTCGTCTTTCATTTTATAACCAAGGTGTATATGGCAGTTCACGAGAGCCTGGTACACCCTTTTACCTAGACTACCTGAGCAGTCATTTTTTATCTTTACTGACTCCATAAATTTGAAAATATCATCGAGAACTTGTCCTTTCACGCTCACTTAAAACTGAAAGAGACTAGAGTCATATTTGACTGTTTCTTGATTCTTAAACATGAAACAACAAATTTTTGGTTTCAATGTGGTAAAATAAACTACCTGCGATTACACGCCCATTAAAGTATGATTACTTTGCCTGTTTTTGTTTGCCTTGGTTTTGATCCAAGAGTCTTCATTTTAGATCTTTTTCCCTTTTCTGGTGTGCTACAGTCATAGCGGCGGAACCTTCGGTTTTGTCTAGTGGCAGTCCTTTCTCGGACAATTCATCTTAAACTTATCAGACCTCTAGGTCTGCCGAGCTTCAGTAGCCTATCATCTCGTCAGAGTACCCCTTTGGAGAACCAGTTGAGTTCCATTGGCCTCTTTTAAATGCTTGGTTTGGGTTTGGGGTAGGGGAACATTTTCCCCCTCTTACATTGGGATCACCATTTTTTGCTGCTATCCTACCTCTTAGCCCCCGTAGTCTTTTACAAGATCTCACGGTGGATTCAGACATGGACTTGTTTGGTCCTAATGGCAGTGAGGGTATTCCAGTTTCTGATGAATAATACCAACTTTTCCCGAAAGACATCCATCAAGAGCCTGCTCAATATTCACCATTGGTGTCACTTCCATCTAGATATAGGTCTTTGGGTCAGATTATAGCCGATATGACCTCCATGGAAACATCAAATCCATCAAGGGGGTCGATTCTCCCATCATTAGGGATGTCGCCGACAACGTCTGTCTCGTCGAAGCCTTTTGTTACATCTGTCCCCACTAGGCCTACTGTTTGCATGGCTGCATCGGCACCAGTTGTCACCGCTTAGTCGTCAGGATTTTCGACTTCGGTAGAGACTTCGATTGCCATGGCGATCCCTGACGACCTTTCTTTTGAGGAGTATCGGCTGGCTATTCAGTAGTAGAGCTCCCAAACTTATTAGTCCCCTCAGGATCCTTATCGGTCTTATTTTTCTCATTATGGTGCGGATGGTACCCCGATTTATTCACTTCCGTTTCAGTATGACGAGCAAGGCAACCCTATCTACTTGCCTGCTCCTGAGGTTTATCAGTTCCTTTCTGGTTTTAGACCTACCTTGCCTGCGCAACCCTCTAACCAACAAGGACAACCCTTTCAGGGACAACCTTCGGTTCAACAAGGGTATGCTTATGACCCACAAGGATAACCTTTTCAGGGACAACCTTCGGTGCAACAAGGGTATGTGTATGACCCACAAGGACAACCCTTACAGGGAAAACCTTCGGTCCAGCAAGGATTATTTTACAGCCCGCAAGGGCAGCCTTACAATCCTCAAGCTCAGCCTGTGATCCAACCAGGGCAACCTCAAGGACCAGCTAGGCAACCGGTATATCAACCCAGACCTTCATCCGGCCCTGGGGGACAGATCCATCCATCTCAACCTTTGGTGCAACCACAACAGCCATATCTTCCAATTGGTCCAAATGTTGCACAAACAGGACTACCTTATGGTCTTGCTCCAAGTCAACCTGATTATCAGGTACCGCCTGGCACACCGCCGCCATCAGGCCAACCTACTCTGCAGGGGTAGCTTGGTGGCCCTCATCAGCTGGGCCAACCTACACAGCCCATCCACCCTGCTCAGCCACCGTTCTACTCTATGCCGCAACCGAATCAACCTATGCGCCCGACTTATTCAGCTCAGCAGGGCCCCACTTCTCAATAGCCTGTTCGACCCCAAGGCGGTTATTACCCTCAAGGTCAATATCGACCGATATGCAACTCGCCTCAAGGTCCCTCTTATTACCCTCAACCGCCAGGCTATACTTATACTCTGCAGCAAAATCCTTATGCTGCTCAATCGGGACCCTCGTATACTCAGAATCAGTATCCCGGTCTTCAACCCCCGTATCTTGGTCCTCAGCCGCCATATCAACCGAATTATCCAGCTTATACCCCTTATGGTCTGAATCGTCTGGGATAGAACTAATGGGGGCAGAGTTATACTCAACTAGGATGAAGTATAGGTACAGGTCCTTATCGAGGACCTGTTATGCCTTTCAACCCTCAATTACCTTTCCTCGCCACGTTGGAGTTACCAGATGTGTCCAAATTGACAAATGATCCCATTCTTCATAATCCTTATTGGCCTTCGGTTCCAATGAAGGTTCCTGGTGATTGTCCCAAGTTTGAGGGAAAGTCTAGAGAAGACCCCCAAGCACACATCACGACATACCATTTATGGTGTTCTTCAAATTCTTGGGTGGATGACTCTGTTCGACTCCGTCTTTTCCAGCGCACTCTTACCAGAGCTGCTGCTAAGTGGTACATCGAACTGCCTCGTGGCATCTTTCAAGATTTCAACACTCTCACTATGGCATTCCTTACTCATTTCCAGTTGCCAGTTCGTTATGAAGTCAGGACGCATCTCCTAACATCCTTGAAACAGGATCGGGCTACCCATATCTTGGACCACATTCATGAATGGAGACGCCATCGTCACCTGATAAATTTCAAAATTCCTGATCAGCTTCTTACTCATTGGTTCACTACCTCTTTTTTCAATCAGATCGTGAAAGACATCGCCGTGGGGGCATGTGTAACCGAGGAACAAGCCATTTCTCGTGCCCAGTACCTTGATTTAGTGTACTCTAAATCGGGCATTTTGTATGACATCTTGATTGAGGCTCCATGACCTGGGACCTCTAAAGTGCCGGCTACCCCATCAGTCGACGACGTTATTGATTCCGTGTCTCAGAATTCACACAAGTCTTCCAATGGGAAGCAGAAATCAAATTCTTCCAATAATTCTGCTCCTCGGGCTACCTCGGATTCTGGTAAAACCTCGGAGGTCAACACCATTTAGGCCAATCCTGCAGACAAGACTTCCAAGGGGAGAAAGAAGGGAAAAGGTAAGGCCAAAGCCGATGCCCCAAAACCAGAATCGTCTAAACCTCGTGCTAATGATGGTTCACAGCAAAAGTCGAAGTAGCCATGTCTGATTTGTGATGAGGAACACTACACTAAGGATTGTCCTAGATGATCCGAGGTTAGTCAACTTCTCAAAGGTGCTAAGGGAACTCCAGAGGTCCTTAAAGAACCTTTCCCATCTCATCAAACCCAGATGGTTGAGCAACCTCCGCCATCTGCATCAGTTGGCTCTCAATTATTCATGATGAATGGTTTTGCACCTGTTTCCATCGCTACTCGGTCGAAAGATTATGCTGGATCATGCCAGGCAGCCGGGAAAGAGGTCGTTGATGGTCCTCCTCCCCCACCTACCTCTGGTCCTCTTGAAATTGAAAATCCCAGTGCTGAACTCGTTGTACGGCCACCTTCTAAAGGTGTTCTTCAGAATCTTCTTATAATCCTAATGCCCGTGCTACTCAGCATTACAATATTGTTGAGGACTTAACACAGGAACCCTCCGCGATGTCCGCGTTAGAAGTGCTTTAGAGTTGTCCATCTCAATGGAAGGCATTATTATCTGCGATCGACGGGATTGATCCTGCTGATTCTAGCCTTCTCTATTTCGACTTAGAGAATTTCGTCCCCGGACTTCCGCACCAGATTATGCTTGTCATACAAGTCGACATTAATGGTCTCAATATTCATAGAGTCGTTGTGGACGAAGATGCATCTACCTGTGTCATGTCATCTGGTTGCTGGAAGGCTATTGAATTTCCAGCCTTGACTTCGTCACCCAATGCCCTTGAGGCATTTGATGGAAGGGAATCGAAACCCTTGGGTTTTCTCGCTAGCTTTCCGATCACGTTGCAAGGAAAGACGATCAACATTGAAGTAGAAGTCGTTGATGCTAAACTCAATTACAATCTTCTACTCGGTCGCAGTTGAACTCATGCTATGCTTTGCATTCCGTCCACCCTCTTTCGACTTCTAAAGTTTCCACACGAGGGAAAAATCATTACTGTCGATCAGTTGTCATTCTTTACGTGGATTAGATTCCTTCTCCCCCTGACAGTGTAGGGCCTGGTCTTTTTAAAGATCACGCTCTCATGAGTATCTTTCCCCTTCCGCCACCAAATACCGTTCAAGTTAACATGGTCTCTCGGTCAGATGACCCATGGAACATCCCTTTACCTGAACAGGTTAATTCATTTGGGGATTCAATGTCGCTTAGTCCAATTGAAATCAATTATTGTGAGCTTACAGCTGCATCTGATTCTCCCCCTCCTGATGGTGCTCCTTTGAGTATGTCTCTCGACGTTTACTCTCAATCCCCTTGGCTAGGTGATGCGGATTCACTTGATCCTTTGAAAGAAGTGTTTCCATCCAATGAAGCTAAAATAGAAACAATGTCTCTCAAAGACCTACCGTGGAGCGATGGGCATCATTTTTCCCCGTTTATGCCTGGCCTCGGGGTAATGTCTAACTGTCTTGAGCGTTTTGAGTCTCAAGTTCCTTCTCCGCCACTTCAAATGCCTATTTTGACTCATGAAGTCTTCACTGAAGGTAACTTCGGTAACATTACTCAAATGATGCCTATCGACATTTCCGTGAAACCGAGAATTGTCGAGAACATCCATGTGGGAGTCACTTGCTCTTCCAAGGAAGTCCAAGTGTATACTAGCCTCTTTCGCGAAATTCATGATGTTTTCGCTTGGTCTTACGAAGAGATGCCTGGAATTGACCCCAGTATTGTGGTGCATGAGATTCCCACCTACACAGGTGCGAAGCCTGTTCGCCAGCGTCTTCGTCCACTGCATCCTCGGAAAGCTGCCACTATAAAAGCTGAAGTTGAAAAAATTCTCAAAGCGGGTTTCATTTATCCAATTCCTCCGACAGAGTGGGTTTCTAACATTGTTCCTATGGATAAGAAGCAGGGAGCAATTCGTGTCTGTGTTGATTATCGCGATATAAATTGGGCCTGTCCTAAGGATAACTATCCCACCCCTTTATTCGATCAGATCATTGACGATTGTGCAGGAAGTGAAATTTTTTCCCTTATGGACAATTTTTTTGGCTATAATCAGATCAACATTCTCCCGTCCGATCAACACAAGACCACTTTTATCTATCCTTGGGGAACTTTCGCATATAAGAAACTCCCTTTCGGCTTGAAGAATGCTAGGGCTATGTTCCAGCGCGCCATGTCTTATGCCTTTCACGATATTCACCATATTGTTCAACCATACCTGGATGACCTTCCGACTCATTCAGCTGCGCGAAAGGACCACTCGGACCATCTTTGCTAGATATTTCTTCGTTGTAGACGCTATAACATTCGGCTCAATCCGCATAAATGCGTCTTCTGCATCAATTCTGGTAGACTTTTAGGGTTTATCGTATCTAAAGAAGGAATTCGCCTTGACCTTCTTAAGGTTGAGGCTATTGTTAATCTCCCCTCCCCATCCTCGTTACACCAGCTTCAGAGTCTCCAAGGGAAAGCAAATTTCTTATGTCGTTTTATCCCGAACTACACCGAGGTAGCCAAAGGATTCACACGAATTTTAAAGAAGGACGTCCCTTTCTGTTGGGATGAGATTGCTCAGCAGTCTTTTGATAGGCTAAAGACGTTTCTTGTCAACGCTCCTCTATTATGTCCTCCTAATTACCATCGTGATTTCACTCTCTATCTAGCTGTCGCCTTCAGTACAATCGCCATGGTTTTGGTTCAAGATGATGATGATGGTAACAAGCATGCCATTTACTACTTGTCTCGAAACCTTCTCAACCCTGAAACACGTTACGCACATGTCGAGAAGTTAGCGCTGGCTGCGGTCTAGGCCGTCCAGTGTTTTCGTCATTATATCCTTTTACACATGGTGATCATGATTTCTGATTGTAACCCCATGACCTATATTCTGTCTCGACAGTTGCTAGGGGGAAAATACTCGAAGTGGATCGTTATCCTCCAAGATTTTTATTTGGAGTTTACTACAACCAAATCGAAGAAATCACTCGTTTTCGCTGATTTTATTTGTTCCCTCCCCGCCGAATCTGCTCCTTCTTCTTCCGAGGATCATATTCCAAATGAAACTCTTTTCTTGATTAGCACCCTCGATCCGTGGTACAGTGATATCATCGTGTATCTCCAAACTTCCAATTTTAGGTCTGGGTTAATGAAAGATGCCCGACGCCGCATTCGGCATCAGTCGCAACCGTATCGTATTGTCGGAGATACCCTCTATCATGTTGGAGTTGATTGTGTACTCCGCCACCGTATTGTATTGTCGGAGATACCCTCTATCATGTTGGAGTTGATTATGTACTCCGCCAATGTCTGACCCTCGAGGAAGCTGAGAAAGTTTTAAATGACTGCCACAATGGCGCTTGTGGTGGTCACATGTCTGGTTATGCCACCGCACAGAACATCCTTTGTGCTGGCTATTTTTGGCCACCCATTTTTAAAGACTGCATTATCGCAGTACGCAAATGTCATGCGTGCCAGATATATCAACGCAATATGCGTGCGCCACCTGTTCCTTTACACCCTGTCATTATCGTTGGTCCTTTTTCCAAATGGGACATTTATTTTATGATGTGTAACCCTCGTTCGACTGGGGAGCATGCCTATATTATCGTTGTCGTCAATTATTTTACAAAATGGGCTGAAGCAATGCCTACACTGGCTGTGAACGGTAAGACATCGGTGCAATTCATATTCAATCATGTTATTGCTCGGTTTGGTGTCCCTCAAGCCATCGTTACCGATCATGGTTCTCATTTTCTGGACTATATCATGGCGGAACTGACGTCTAAGTTGGGTTTGTGTCACGACAGCTCAACACCTTACTACCCTCAAGCTAACGACCAAGTTGAAGCCGTAGCAAAGTCCTTGATACAATGCTTCAACAAACAATTGGGATCCATAAATCAAACTGTCATCTCATGTTGTTTTCAGCTCTTTGGGCTTACAGAATGTTGATTAAGATTGCAACTGGATTTACCCCCTTTCAGTTGGTGTACTGTTTGGAAGCCACTCTTCCGATTCAATGTGAAATCCCTTCACTCAAACTAGCTGTGCAATTACTGCCTAATACTTCGCCTGAGGAAGAGTGTCTCCTCTATTTAGAGAGATTGGATGAAACTTGTCGCTTAGCTCCCTTGGTCATTGAAGCACAGAAGAAGCGAGTCAAAGCTCATTTTGACCAAATAGTTTCCCCTCATTCTTTTATTGAAGGCGATCTCGTTCTCTTGTACGACCAAGCTCGTGACAAGCCGGGGGCAGGTAAATTCCAACCCATGTGGCATGGGCCCTACATCGTCAAACGTGTGTTACAGAATGGGGCTTATGAGCTTATTGATTATGAAGGTTATCCCTTAGCGCAACCCAGAAATGGGTTGTACCTGAAAAAGTATTATGCTTGAGTCATTCATGCATGATATGTGTACATAGGTGATTTTTTTCATTTTTTTGCATGCTTTGGTTTTATGTGTTTTCTGCTTATTGGGTCTTGTTTGTTATGCTGATGTCTATTTCCCCTTATGACGGTTTCGTAGATGGTGCTTCCCGCAGTAATTTATAATCGTGTTGGTGAGTTGATTAACTTACAAGGCATTTGTCTAGGACCAACTACAAACAATGTCGCTGAATATAGTGCTATTTTGGAACTATTAACCGAGGCAGTTAACCTCAGTATACGCGCACTGCTTGTGAATTTGGATTCGCAGCTTGTTGTTCTTCAACTTAACGGTCATTATTCGATTCGAAACCCATGCATTTTGAGATTGTATTTGCGTATTCGCTTACTTGAAAGACATTTTGATTTCATTACATATCAACATATACCAAGACGAATGAATACATTAACTGATGCAATAGCTAACATTGTGCTAGATAGACATTTGCCCAATTTATAAAACATCATCATATGTAAATATACCCATGTAGAAAATAGATGTATATATATATCATTTTTTTGCAACCTGTGCATCATAAAAATCCAAAATATATATATATATATATATATATATATATATATATATATATATATATATATATATATATATATATATATATATATATATATATATATGTTTTAGTTACATCGCGAGACAACATGTCTCTCAAAAATGTGCGGAAATAAAGCCTAAGTGCCTAATCGGCGTGGTGCTCATGATAGCACGTCACCACCCGTATCAATCGCCTCAGCAAGCGGTGGATACGACTCGACACCCCTATAGTGTGCCTCTAATAGGCCCGAGGCACATCATCCACGCGAGCATAGTCTGGGACCCCACGGGCGATCCCCTCCAGGTTCTGTACTATCTCCTCGTCACTGCCCTCACCATGAGGATCGACATCACGAGGAGTTCGCCTCGCTATCGGTGACATACCTGCAAGACGCTCTAGGCTAGCATCTGCATACATATAGGAGTAACTGTCAGAACATGCATATATACCAAAAAATTATAAACTCATGAAAATAAAAAATGAGTCTCACCTAGCTCTTCGTCCCAATCCTCTCCCTCCGGGAGCGGGAGGTCTGGATCACCGGTGAAGTCTGTGCCGGCGTAGGGCCAATCATCCACGACAATCAGTTGTCGTCAGAGCCAATAAAAAAAATCTAGCCTCCAGGATATTTGTTGGCCACCCCCTACTCTAGGCATCAGTGCGGCCCATCGGGCCATCCGTGGCTCTCTGGGTGGTGGCATCAGGACAATAACCTCCTGACAGTGGAATATGGGTAGTCGTTCCAAGAAGAACGATACCAGAATCGATCCATACCCAAACTGCTTTAGTTTGGTCTTCTTGCACTTAGTGATTTTCCGTTTGATGTCGATAGTCACAGCCTCAACCCAGTTGAAGAGAGTCAGTTTCATACACTCTGAGGCAAGAAGAAGTTGTGTCTAATTTGTGGCCTCATGTGGCGCTTGCGATCTTGCAGCCCATGTGATAGTGTGCAGCACTACTCTTAGTTCCAGATCAGGGATGGTTTGGATGTCCACTTTGCCACTCCTTGTTCCTTTTCGTGCCCCTCAGCACACCCTATCAATTACCATTGCCATGCCTTCCTCGGAAGGACGAGTACCAATCAAGATAGGGACTGCACCTCTATGCGACAATCCATTGATAAAATACACATCAGAGACTTCGAGTTCAATCTCTTGATCCCGAAGCACAAACTTTTGTTGATCTTCGTCCCAAATGCTTATCAAATATTGAAGCAATTCGGGTTGATCCCGGAGACACGGTGTCAAGAAGAATTTCTTCAGCCCACAGTTTCTGAGGGCATTCATGCATTGTTCATTCTCCATGGCCTGTTCATCCTCACTATTTTCTCTCTCTTTCCACTCAATTACCATCTTATCTGCTTGGTACCTACACACATTGTTCATATGAGCATTGTAAGTCTCCTTAGGCATCAAAATTTGTAATAAAATGGTTGCATTTTCTTTAAAATTGAGGAGGATTTTGGGTTTCACGGTTGGCGTGACTGTTTTGCTAACAGTCGCGCCAATGGGCACGACACCTGTTTAAAAAAGGGTCGATTGGCGCGGGTCCGTGCCCGAAACCCGCGCTAACCGTGATGCCCTAGTTTTAACAAATCCTCCCCTAAGGGATTCAAAATGACAATTAAAGGTAATAAAATTAGCTGAAAAGATGGCAAATGGTGTTGGCTCTTACCTGAAACTGACGAAATCTGGATTGTTTCACTGGATCGCTCGCAATCGTCGCCACAACATCGCAAGGAAAACAGGTCACTGTTGCTCTGCAAAGAGGTAAAAGTGAAAAGTAAATAATTTTTACCACTTATGGTCTTGTATAACTTTTCAAAATATTAAATTAGGTTTTAAAACAAAGTTATCGATTATTTTATCATATTATTTTCGAGGAATACGTTTTACACGCTTATTTTTGTGCAACAACAGGTTTTCACATGGTTATGACGAAGAAACGTGTTGTATTTTATACTTTTTCGGACTCGGTAAAAACACGAAAAAGTCACCATTGGAGTCACCTTTCAGCTCTTTTCTGACTCTCTAAAGCTGAAAATATTTTCGAGTCGCTTGTCGTTTTGAACTCATTAAATTGGCTGCGAAACGATATCTACCTAGTATATGTTTACCCCTTTTTCGTGCTGGGATAGATTATTTACGAAAAAGGACTACCTTAGCCGATCGCGACTAAGAGGTTCTCTCAGACACAGTTTTCTACCTTTTCGGATCTGCGAGACTACCTATGAAAAGGGACTGTTGGAGTTTTATTTTCCACCTTCTTTTCAAACTCTCTAAACATGAAAAGATGTCGAGTTCTCCCTTTGTCAGACTTGTTAAAACTGATGACATCGGACTCCGTCGTCATGACATTACTCGAGTTCCTCCTTCCTAGGGCTCGTAAAATGTACTAGGTTGGATTTGTCTGAAGGAAAAACTTACATCGCAAGCATATTCTATCCCCTTCAAGCTTGTTTTTCAAAAATAATTGGGGTACTCAACAGAAATGGTGGGGGAAAATGAAACCACATTATAGTCGTGTTGGCAGTATGTCGCTCTTGAACATGGCACTTGTCTGCATTCGTGTTGGGTTGGGGAAATCTCATCTCGTTATTTGTTTGCCTCCATGGGTTTGGGTAATATCTTTTGACTGCTCATCTGCTCTTTGCCACATCACCATGACCTCAAATCCCTTGATGTCAAATACTGCCAGATCTAGTGTTATGCCGCCGATATGTTCAAGAGAAGTTTGCCTCTGAATTTTTCAACCTCCCTCTGATTCTCTGTTGGTATTGATTCACAAACATCATATTCCTCTGTCTCGTATTAATGATGTGGGAAACATTATGGCCCACCTTTGGTCAGGTCACTTCCTGTCGACTCCAGCTCATTATCCAGGAAGTTGATCTAGAGACTCCCTTCAGGTACCTTGGAGCCTGCAAGCCTCAATGGTAGGTTCTTCGCATTCGACGTAAGGTCCACATCATTGGCCTTCTATCGACTGACTTTGCGGGTGTTCGACGTCAGATCACTGTTCACATTCCGTGGATTGTACCTTTTGTACCTTGAGAGCCATTGTCATTATTGGTGGTTTCTCTCGCATATGTTAATAGCTTTCATCATTGGCTAGTAATCAGACGATTTTCTTGCATGTTCGACTTTAGTTCAATATTCGCATGCTCGAAGTTGTACTTTTTTTGGGTCGAGATGGAGCGCAAGACCCTGGGTTTTGTTTGCTGAAATCCAGGTTGCGGGTTCTTTGTGGATTACTATATATGACTCTTCTGATTGGATGGCTGCAACCATACCTGAGACTGTTTGTTGATCCCTACTGCTGGATGGCTATGTCCATACCTCGGATCTCATTATTTATGTACTCTATTATGGATGGCTGTGCCCATGACACATGTCATGTATTAGATGTATCAGTTGTATTCGTACTTGCAGGTTTTCTGACATCAGTGTTTGGGTCAAACGCATTCTCATAAAGCATTTCACCCCTCCCTCTCTCTCGGACCTCATGCTTTAGGGGGCATCTGTTACACAACATTTTGTCACCGTCCCTGCAATCCCTCGCCCCGCATATTGGAGGGTCTTTCCTGTGACCTGTGAGCAGTGTCATACTCTGCAAACACCTTCTTTGCATCCTTCTGCATAAGGACATTATTTCTCCTATTGCACATTTCCACAAAAATCCCACAAAAACCTATGTTTTGGCCTTGGCGCGGGTAGTAATTTCATCCCTCACGCCAGTGTGGAGGATTTACACTAGAACCCACGCCAGCTAGCGCTCTGTCTCTTTTTTGTGCCTGCGCCAGATTTTTTGGGAATGTTTTGTAACAAAATAGAGTCGGAAGTTTCCTTTAACCACCTCAGGGATGAGTCACAGGAAGTGGTTAATTTGATGAGCCACGGATTGCCCTCTTTAGGTAGTGGTTTCCTCCTCCCATGGAACACTCCTTGAAGATAGGTCTCCCTTCCATGATTATAGGGATCCTACCCTCTCCCTCTCCCTCTATATAAACAGGCCTTCTCCCTTTATGAAAGCTAGTTGAACATATAGCTAAGAAGTTGAACTTGGAGAAGAGATACAATAACTGAGTAATTGCTATTAAGAAGGTAGAACCAAGGATAATTTCGTAGAGAGAGCCCCGTCCGAATTCCCGACGAGTCTTTGTGAGACGGGCTCCGCTGGAACCCTATTGGAGGAGACCGCAACGTCGAAGCTTGGTTTTACTCTTCCTTTCTTTCATTAATATACTCGACTATGGTATTGCTTCCATCATTGTGTTATGTTTACTGATGCAATTGATTTAGTCTTCTTCGATTGACTGATAGTTACGAATGTGAAATAGTATGTTGTATATAATCTTTGTTTCTTGTGTATATGCAGGTATCCAAACGTGAAAGCGAGCAGATCATGATCTGTCAAACCAGGAGCGAGAGGCAACCACTCTTTCCGATGACAACAACAGCGTAGGACCTCCGACAAGTTATCTATCGAATCTTCGTCCATTCGTTAACTAGGAATCGATATTATAGCGTGTCTTGTTTGTGGCTAGACCCACTCTAGGGCTAGTGGGATCACCTTTGTCCATAGAGGGGATTTACCTCACCAACAGACATGCAAAAATCTCAGTGTGGAAAAGATTTTGAGTCACTGATTTTTCATCATTCTCACTGTCTTTTTCATTCATTAAACCATTACTTCGAACTACGCATTACACCATCTCACTCATCTGCCACCATTTTACCATAATTCTTTACTAAATATCATAATGAGTTTCTATATGTCGAAGTGGTTAATTAACATCATTTTCCTCTATTCTTAGTAGATTAAGAATAATTATGCATGGTTTTAATAATGATATTTTGACAATGCAAGTATCTACAACTCAATCCAGTTTTTGTAGCCATCTTTTTGTTCAGGGTATTAGGACCATTGTTGACAAAAATATGGCACATGGAATTGGTTTCTAAAAACTCTAGTATGGATTTGTGTTGGTCAAGGCTCACCCAATGCGTATATGTGAACCTCCATCATGAGATCAAAGGAAAAACGTAACAGTTTCAAACAATCAACTTCGGATGCAATTTTTGAGCAAATTAAAATGAATTTGGAAAAAAATAAAAGGTTTTCTTCAGAGTAAAAATAGAGGAAATTTAAGAAAATATAGGCCTCAATGATAACAAGGCTTATGAGTATCAGTTCACAGCTTTTTTTCAGGGTATCTTCTTTCAGTTTTAGTTTGGAGGTCTCTCTATTCTCTCACACTCTTACACACATAGATAATTCTTGGAGCACTCTAGCATTGGAGAAGGGAAAGAAAATAAAGGACAAGGAAGAATTGGAAAGCAAGGGAGAAGCAAGGAAAATTTGGATCAACCAACTTTAACAAGAATACTTGCAAGTAAAATGTTGCATGGGTGATTTCCTAGCTGGTTTTTTAATGCATGGTACATGCATGTGTGCATTTTGTTCTCTTGCTATATTGGCATGGGTTTTCCCAAGTGTGACAGTGGTTTCAACCTTGCCTTGCCATTTCCGGATAGCCATGGTGTGATGGGGTTCTTTCATTCAATTGAGATTTGGATTTCCATATGGTTTTAGAACCAGGTGAGGTGATCTCAGGAAAATTCCCAAGGGCCTAGAATCCCTTGTTCGGTTTTAGCGGGATTGTTGTGAATCCTAAGGGTGGAGACGAAAAAATTCCTCAAGGTATTGGTGAATAAATTATGAGGCATCCAATCTTGTTTTGGGCCTAGTAATCCTTTGACTTGTTTTGGCAGGATTTTGGTAAAGCCCGTGGGTGGAGGTGGTTTAATATTCGGATAGCCCTGGTTGTTTATGTTCTTGTTTTGGGCCTAGTGATCCCTTGACTGGTTTTTGTGGGATTGAAGTAAATCCTGAGGGTGGAGGTGGTTTAATCTTTGGGATGCCCTGATTTTTTTGTCTTGAGTCCCATATTCATGCTTGGAATATGGCATGAGGGTTATTGGATGAAATAAATATTTGGTTCAACCTAATCTATGGTCAGGCGATACATGGAAGTACCTTACTTGGTAGGATTTCTCATATGTTACTAAGAGCTATTTTCCTCTTGTATTTCATGATCATTTGTAATTGATATTATGTGGATTTGATGGTTGTTCTACCATGGTTATTATTCTATTTATATGTTGGTTATAAGCATGGTTCCATAACAGGTTCTAGCTATGGCTCTTGATGTGTTTGATTTTTTGATGAATGGTTAGTGAATGACGTAACAAATCTTATTGAAACAATTATGAGAGGGAATTAGTCCTTCTTGATGATTATCAGATAAGTATTAGACCCCTATGTTTATATATGCATTCATGACCTATAGATTACATTTTATCAATATGTTTGATGAAATGAATGTCATGGTTAGGCATGGTTAGGTCAAGTCTCTGACTCAAGTTTGAATGTTTAAACTTTTTATTATGTCATTTAAGCATCTGAGAAGTTACAAGAAGTTCTAGGAAGTGGTCTGGAGGTTGATCCAGAATTTAGGCTCAAAATCAGGGACTATATGCTCCTAACTGTAAATTTTGTGTTGCAACCGCATGGATGAAATTTTGTGCATGCAGTTGGAGGCTTCCAACCGCATGTAGGCCTTGTTGTGGGTGTGATTGAGGGCCCAAGATAGAGAAGGAGGGTTTGAGCCCAGGGTTTGGCCACCTAGGATGGTTTCTCAGCCCTTGAGTGTCTTGTGGTACTTGTAGGATGTTTTGAAAGGCTAGTTTGTTGTCAGTAATCAGCCCCACTTCCTTAATGGGACCTAGGTGTTCGGGTCATGTCATCATATCCATCAACTCATGTTTACCCCAAAACACAATTTAAGGAGGGTAAATGTGGGAGGCAGTGTTATAGGTTGGTATCAGAGCATGGTTTAATACTTGGACTAAATGGAGAAAATGTGTTTGTCATGCATACATTTCAATGTATATATGGTTGTTATGCATGCATTGTCATGGTTATGGTTGTCGTGCATAAGTTCAATGTAAGTAGTTATTATTATCATGGATGATTTTGGTATATTGATATGATTATGTGTACATGTATCATGCTAATATGGATTGATTTTGAAGATGAGATAGCTTCCCCTTAACTTCACTAAGGTGTGCTTGATAATGTTTGTATTTGGTTTATCTGACATGGTATGTTTGCAGAAAGAATAGGATCAAATATGAATAGAAAAATGGAAGATTACGGTTCATGAGACTCTCCTTACGGATCAGAGGAGTAGCACAGAGATAAAGACAAAAATTTGAAGTTGCAAGGAAGATAATGACAAAATAATTCAGTCACAGGAAAGACTTGCCAGGGCGCACGAGAAAAAAATAGAGGTCAATGTAGTTGTCCTTCAAAGTTTGTCAGAAATGCAGAGATAGGGACATCCACATATCAGTTATGGACATGAGGAAATAAATAATGGGGCATATGGTAGCAGGTCTCATGGTGGGCATAGGTCAGACAAACATTACACATTCAAAGATGATAGATTCTTGGATACACATGATAGGAGAGGCAGTGGATATGGGTTCTACTCTAGTTTTGGTTTAGACATGTATCATGGTCATCATCACTATCATCCTTGTAGGAGTGAGAGGGGATATTTTTCGAATGAGTTCAATAAGTCCAAGCCACCTACATTCGATGGAAAGTTGAAGAAGCCAGAAGATGCAAAGGCATGGTTTCTTGGAATGAAGAATTTCCTTGAGTTGCATGATTACACAGAGAACAATAAGGACATGATAAATATTTTCAGTCTCAAAGGGAAAGCAAATATTTGGTGGTAAGATGTGAAGCTTTTCAAATACATCAGGATACAGGAGTTGAGTTGGCATGAATTCAAGAGACTTTTCAGGAAGAAGTATTTGTTAGAAATGTATTATGATGGCAAGGCCAAGGAGTTCTACAATTTGAATATGGGATCGATGAAATATGAGGACTACATGACTAAGTTCTTGGAGTTATTTAGGTATGTGTTTTATCTTAAGGACGAGAAGGAAAAATTTCAAATATTTATTAGTGGAATACCATTAGAATTTAAGGATCAAATTGAGTATGATGATCCTCGATTGTTGGAAGAAGTCATTAGGAAGTTGAAGCACTTTTATAAGAAATCAAAGTGTAATACAAACTATAAGAAAGGTTGGAAAGGGAATGACAAGACTAAAAGTAAATGGCCACCGAATCGAGGAAGACCTTATGATGCAAGTGAGAAGAGAATGTTACTCCTTACAATAATATTAATACATTAGAGAAGGGACATGGAACTCAACCTGGAGAAAAAAAAAATAGAGGTGATGGAAAGAGACAGCTGTAGTGTTAGATATGTGGTAGCGATCATCTCAAGAAGGATTTTCCTCCTATAAGGGTGGTGGGCCTCAGATCTACAGTGCTCAAGAGGTGCAGAAAGTTGGGGATGTTGGAAAAAATATTCCTCAGATCTATGCAACATTTGATAATAGGAAGGTGAATAATCAGGCATCTATTATTGAGATGGAAGTGCATGCAGAGTCTTGGTCAGTGCAGTAGGCTACATGAACTAAGAAAAGAGTTCATCGTTCGATAAGATCTTGTGCATTTGAGTTGAATGGTATGCCTAAATCAACACATATTAATGTTCTTCCATTGGCATCATACAATATGTTGTTGGATATGGTTTGGTTGTATCTTCATAGTACTAAGGTGGATTGTTATGAGAAGGCTATTGAGTGCTTGGATGATGATGGAGAGAATAGAATATTGTAGGTAAGAAGAAGGTTACATCGATGAGAATGGTTACAACTATGCAGGAAAAGCGCAGTTGCAAGAAAGGGTGTGTATTGTTTGCAGTGCATGTTTCCAGTGATAAAGGAAAGGATGTTGAGGATGCAGAAGTATTGAAGAGGTATTTGGATTTGTAGTAGTTTTAGGATGTACTCCCAAAAAATATTTCAGAGTTTTCGCCTCATAGGGAAGTGGACTTTTCTATTAAGTTGGTACTAGGAGCAACACCAACATAAAAGACACCTTACAGGATGAGCACTCCAGAGCTAGTGTAATTGAAGTTTCAGTTGAAGGAAATGCTTGACAAGAGATACATTAGTCCAAGTGTGTTGCCCTTGGGTGCACCAGTGTTGCTTTTGGAGAAGAAGGATGGTACTCTCAGGTTGTGCATTGAATAAAAGTAGTTGAACAAGGTGAAGATCAAGAACAAGTATATGGTGTCAAGGATTGATGACTTGTTTAATAAGTTGAAGGGAACAAAAATGTTCTCGAAGATTGATTTGAGATCAGGATATCTTTAGGCACACATCAAAGAAGAGGACATCTACAAGGTTGTTTTCTAGACTAGGTATGGTAATTATGAGATTGTTGTAGTTCCTTTTGGTTTGACTAATGCACTAGTTACTTTCATGTGCTTGATGAATAGTGTATTGCGTCCTTATATGGACAAGTTTGTGACTGTATTCGTTGATGATATATTGATATATTCTAATAAAGAGGAAGAGAGTGTTGAACACTTAGCATAAATATTAAGATTGCTAAGAGAGCATCAGTTGTATGTCAAGCTTAGTAAATGCATTTTATGTTAGAAAAAGGTACATTACTTGGGATATGTGGTTTCCAAGGAAATCATAGCAATGTATCCAAAAAATATCAGAGCTATCATAGAATGGGAAACTCCTAGGAATGTGGATGAGGTCAGATCTTTCATGGGGTTATTAGGTTACTACAAGAGATTCATCAAAAACTTCTCACGAATTACTTATCCTATTACATCATTGCAACAAAAAGGGAATAAATTTGAATGGATAGAGGAATGTGCAACTAGTTTTGGGCAGTTGAAGTAGTTGATTACAAATGCTCCAGTTCTAAAGATTACAGATCCAGATAAAGAGTTTGTGGAATGTACCGATGCTTGCAAGAGAGTACTCGGTGGAGCTCTGATGCATGAGGGATAGGTTGTTTGTTACGAGTCGAGGAAAATGAATGAGCACAAGTAGAATTATGTGATGCATGATCTTGATTTGGCAACTATCATTCATGCATTGAAGATGTGGAGGTATTATCTTCTTGTAAGGAGGTTTGTGTTGATGAATACTCACAGTGGGTTGAGATATTTGTTTAACTAGCATAATATGAATGCTAAGAAATCTAAATTGTTGGCTACGCTCAGTGAGTTTGAATTTGATATCAAGTACATCAAGGGTAAGGAGAAAAAGGTTACAGATGTTGTTAGCAGAAGAGTGCAGGTGAATCAAATAGAATTTATGAGTTCATATGGAACAAATTTAGAGGATCAGATCTTACAGGCATGACAACAAGATGGAAGGTAGAAGGATCTTAGGTACATGTTACAACAACAGAGCACAAGTGATCAAGACGTGGATTATCATCTCATAATAGATGGTTTGGTGATATTTAGGGATAGGATCTATGTGTCACAAAAAACCAAGCTCAATAATATTACCTTGAGGGAATTTCATGTTAAGCCATATTTAGGTCATCCGGGATATCAAAAGACTCTAACAACTATGAAGAAACTATACTATTTTCCGAATATGAAGAAAGAGGTAGTTGAGTTTGTTGCGAGATGTTAGGATTTTCAACAGGTAAAAGCAGAGTGCAAGCATACAGGTGGTATATTGCAGTCGATTCCAATTCTAGAATAGAAATGGGAGCTCAATTTATATGGATTTCATCATAGGTTTTTTTAGGACAACTAGACAATATGAGTCCACCATGGTTGTGGTTGGTAGTTTGACCAAGGTAGCTCACTTCATTTCAGTGAAGTCTACTTATTCAGCTAGTGAGGTAGCTCAGGTCTTCATCAGGTAGATAGTAATATTACATGGTATTAGTAAGAAGATTGTGTCAAATATAGATGCCACTTTCACTTCCACATTTTGGAAGGAGTTATTTATAGGTTTGGGTACAAATTTTTCCTTCAGTAAAACTTATCATCCATAGATATAGGGACAAAGAGAGAGGGTCAACCATATTCTGGAGCACATGTTGAGGATTTATGTTATGCTTCAGCAGAGGAGGTGGGAGGAGTTTCTTCCACTGGTTGAGTTTTCTTATAACAATGGGTATCAAGAGTCACTAAGGATGAGTATGTTTGAGGCACTTTATGGAAAGAGTACTAATACTCCCATCAATTGGAGTGATCTAGTGAACAAGGAAATAATAGGATCATACATGTTGGTAGAGATAGAACAAGATATGTTGGTTATCAAGAATAATCTAAAGGCAACACAGGATAGACAAAAAATTTATGCATATTAGCATAGGGAATTTACGTAGTTTCAAGTTGGGTAACACATGTACTTTCACATATAGCCCAAGAGGAGCTCCTTAAGGATTCGATCATGTGCTAATTTGGCACCATGGTATTGCGTGCCTTTCGAGATCCTTGAGAGGATTGGACCAATGGCCTACAGACTTGCACTACCTCCGACAGTGAAAATCCATGATGTTTTCCATGTTTCATTTCTTAAAATATATGTGAAAGATGTTGATCATGTGATTGATTGGTCTGTATTGCAAGTGGAGGAGAATTATATCTAGAACCTTAGTGGATATTGTAGTGGAAACAACTCATGCTCCGAAACCGAGAAATTGAGAAAGGTAATGTGCAGTGGTAGCACTTTCGGCCCGATGAAGCTACAAGGGAGATGGTTGATTAGATTCAGGCTATGTATCCTTTATTTTTACCGGTTGAGGAAAAGGAGTTTGGTATATGTACATATATATGTATGGTTGTTATTGTAAATACCAAAATGATATGTGTTATAAAGCTCCAATAAGTGATATGGTTGTCATGTTGGTTTTGCTTTTCAGTAGGTTGTTGTTGTAAATACTACATCGAGCTAAGTTATAAAGCTCCATGGGCAGTATGTTTTTCTTTTCATGGGTCTTGTTGTTCATAGGTGTCATTGAACACCGAGGATGGTGTTCCCTTAAGGGGGGAGGGTCTGCAACAACCTCAGGTTAAAATTTCATGTAATAAAGTTAATCAAGGCAAAAGAATAAGACAAAGTTCATGGGATACATATTCCAAGCTTAATATTGGGAAAATCATCTTAGTGGGTGTTAATTTTGGTTTATTATGGCTAAGGAAATTGGAAAATACATTGGAAAAGGCTTGTGAAAGTTAAAGAGGCATTAATTGGTATTTTATTTATGAAAATAAAGGAAATAGGAGAAAGTGAATATGAAAGGTAGAAGGTTTGCATGAGAGGGAAATTTAAGGAAAAATAGAGGAAATTGAAGAAAATAGAGACCTCAATGATAAAAAGGCTTCTTAGGACTAGTTCATAGTTTTTTTCATTTTTTTTAATTAATTAATTAATTTTATTTTATTATTATTATATATATATATATATATATATATATATATATATATATATATATATATATATATATATATATATATATATATATATATATATATATATATATATATATATATATATATATATATATATATATATATATATATATATATATATATATATATATATATATATATATATATATATATTCAGTCTTAGCTTGGATCCCTCTCTATTCTATCATACTCTTGCAAAGTTAGAGCATGCTTGGAGCACTCAAGCATTGAATAAAGGAAAGCAAAGGATGGAACATGATGCAAAGGAAAGCAAGGGAGAGGGATGGAAAATTTGGATCAAGCAGCTTCAGCAGGAATACTTGCCCCTAACAAGTTGCATATGTGATTTCCTAACTAGTTTGTCAATGCATGGTATATGCATGTGCTTATTTGGTTTGCTTTCTATCATTGGCATGGGTTTTTCCAAGTGTAGCAGTGGCTTTAGCCTTGCCTTACAATTTCTGGATAGCCATGGCATGATGGGTTCTTTCATTCAGTTCAAATTTAGATTGTCGGATGATTTTCAAATTGGGTGAGGTGGTCTCAGGAAAATTCTCAAGGGCCTAGGAATCCCTTGATTGGTTTTAGCGGGATTGCGGTAAATCCTAAGGGTGGAGATGAAAAAATTCCTCAAGTTATTGGTGAAGAAATTCTAAAGCATCCAAGATTTTTTTGGTCCTATTAATCCCTTAATCGGTTTTTGCAGGATTGAGGTAAAGACTGAGGGTGGAGGTGGTTTAATCTCTGGATAGCCCTAGTTTTTTGTGTTCTTGTTTTGGGCCTAGTGATCCCTTGACCAATTTTGGCGGGATTGTGGTAAAGCCTGAGGGTGGAGGTGGTTTAATCTCTGGGAAGCCCTGGTTGTTTTATCTTGAGCCCCACATTCATGCTTGGAATATGGCATGGGGGTGATTAGCTGAAAGAAAGATTTGGTTCAGCCCAATCTATGGTCAGGTGGTACGTGGAAGTACTTGACTTGGTTGGATTTTTCATATGTTAATAAGAGTTATTTTCCTCTTGTATTTCATGAGTATTTTTACTTGTTATTATGTGGATTTGATGGATGTTATACTATGGTTATTATTCTGGTTATATTTTGGTTATAGGCATGGTTCTATAACATGTTCTAGCTATGGATCTTGATGTGTTTGATTTGTTGATGAATCGTTAATGAATGCATGGCCTAAAAAATGTTATTGCAACTATTATGAGAGGGAAATAGACCTTCTTATGATTCTCAGATAAGTATCAAACCCCTATGTTTTGATATGCATTCATGACCTGTAGATTACATGTTATCAATATGTTTGACGAAATTGCTGTCATGGTTAGGCATGGTTAGGTCAAGTATTTGACTTAATTTTGAATGTTTATCCTTGTTGTTATGTCATTTATGCATCTGAGGAGTTACAGGAAGTTATAGGAAGTGGTCTGGAGGTTGACCTGGAATTTAGGCTCAAAATCTAGGACCACGTGCTCCTAACTAAAAATATTGGGTTGCAACTTCATGGACGCAAGCTTGTGCATGCAGTTGGAAGCTTCCAACCACATGAAAGTCTTGATGTGGGTGCGGTTGAGGACCCAAGGCAGAGAAGGAGGAGTCAAACTCAAGGTTTGGCCACCTGGGATGGTTTCTCAGCCCATGAGTGTCATGTGATCCCATAGGATGTTGTGAAAGGTTAGTTTGTTGTGAGTAGTAGACCTCACTTCCTTAATGGGACCTAGGAGTTTGGGTCATGTCATAGTAGCCCTCAGCTCATGTTTACCCTGATGGGCCAGTTAAGGAGGGTAAATGTGGGAGGTGGTGTTACAATTGCTAACAATCACTTTCTCAAAAGTTCTTATTATAAACCATTATAAATATGCTTCAATAGGAAGTAAATATAGAACACAATTACGTAGATACTCTTTGGTTATATGTTGGCTCTTTGAATGTAAGCTTAAAAAATATTTCCCTATTGTTATGATTCTACTTTAATGGAAAGATTTCTTTTTTGATTACTGAGTCCTCTATTTAGTTCAGTCTCATGCTCCAATAGGAGGGCCCCCTTTTGTGCGCGAGTGTAATTTAATTTCTTTCATGTTCAGTTATTTTTTAATACTTTGATTTATATTTAGTTTTAATATTTAGTTATCAGTGTAGGAATTCTATCATTAATTTCATTTGATTCTTACATACATTCAAGGCTTGAATAAACACTCTAAAACCAAAATATATTTACAAATTCTTTTTTCTATCAGTCTCTCAGATATTGCAATCATTTGTAGTCTCAAATTCATACATACAATAGGAATTTTTTCATAACATTTGTAGCACATGAATGAGACTCTGAATTGTGTACACACACTAGTAGTTTCTCATAATCAATTTAATTTTGAAACCAACTATTTTGATGCCCTGATCTTCATAAAATTAGCTTTGTTCTTCAATTACCTTTCGTAAAATAACATTGCTTTGATTTCTGATAGATTAAAGTTATCCTTTGTCTTTCATAGATTAAAAATTTAATTGCAAATAGTTAAGCTTAGATTTACTAGACTTTGTTTCTTTTCTAAAATATATGCTTTATGCTTTAAAATAATATAATAGGTGTTTTTTCCCCCAAATAATACGCATTCCTTTCTTTGCTTTGACATATTTCATACAAAAGTGTGTGTGCGCTTTCACTAGATTTCATTTCATAGATTTTCTTTTCATTTGCAATCTTTATAATTCAATTTATTTTTAGATTAACATTTCATTTTCACTCCATCATATTCTATTTTATTCAGTCACATAGGTTTACCATTCATTTACTTCCATTGATAAGATCAAATCTTATTTTAAAATTAAAATTGAAAGCTAATTTCCTAACATATATTGTGCAAGTGTTATTCACAAATGTATGAACCTGGATTGGAATTTTAGAAAGTAAATTAACCCACAATTAAATTACCCAACACTCAATAAAATTAGAGATAAAAATTGAAATTCATATACAAATTCCTCGTAAATGGTTTTAAAACACCTTCACCAAAAGCTAGACTAAATCCCTTAAACATATTCCTTTGAGATCCTCTCAAACTTGGAATATAATATATGGAACCTATAAGCAACCTAAATATATAGAAACCACTTATTGAGAGGTGTGTCACCTTATGGTCGAAACTGCAAATTTGACCAATTCCAAACCCCAAGCATTCAATTATCCCATAGAGTTGATGGAGAATCGTATGAAGGTATTTAATAAGAGAATTGGTGATAATGGATAAAGTGTTGGAGGTATGAGGGTTGTCCTTTTTAATCACATTTTGATGCAAAAAAATTGGTGTGTTTGATGTTGAATCATCTTGGGAGTTAATATTGATTGTCATTCCTGATCAATACAAAAAATTCAGTGGATTTTGCAGCAAGATTGCCTCATTTTTTTCCCATATTCTCTTAAGCTTAATTCAATGGATTTCTTGGCCCTTAGGTCAAACTACGAGTTCAATTCTAATTCACATGATGAAATGAGGTTTTGAGAAATATACTTCCTTTCTTTTTAGCTCGAGTTATGATCACTACTAGCTTGTATTCCAAGAGAGTTGTTTTTCCTATCTTTACTTTAATGAACACCGAGGAATCATTGATAACAATCAACAGTCTAATATATTTCCAATTATTTTCATTTTTTTGAGTGAAGAAGAACTAGGCGTTGGTTTGTGAAAACATGTATACTCCCATTTCTCTCCATGATATTCTACAATGCACAATCTTGCCTTCCTAAGGATTTTGCACAACAATAAAGTGCAATGTTTGTTTAATCATAAGATCTCTTCAACTATCCTTTAGGATCTAACAATTGTCTCAATGATAACCACCTTAGTTCAATATCATATTCTTTCCCTTGAAACACATTAGGTATTATCTTCAAGAGCCAAAGTAAATGGTTTTACTAAATAATATACTTTGTCTTAGCACATAAACAAATCATCTAATTTCAAAAAAGTCAGTGGAAATTGTTCCAAAAGTCGTAACACAATCATTTATGGAAGTAATATATGTAAAGGAGGATACATATAGTAAAATTACAAATGCTCCAATACCATGTAGATAAATGGGAGATTAGACATTGATTTCATGCATACAAAATTATGTTTACACACTCTATTAACATCAAATAAAGTTACATATAAATACATCAAACTTTGGCTTAAGAAAGACACAACATATTAGCAAACTAATTATTGAGAGAATATCTCAACCACACACCAAAGTAGGAGTGAACCAGCGAGATAGAATCTCTCATGTCCAACTATATCTAACAATCTCCTTGTTATCAGCAAAATCATACCTGATTGGTTGCTGATCAGACAACTTCAGTGTAACTCTTTCAAACCAATATTTTGATTGAGGCTTAGCCTCCTCAACCTGAGAGGGCTCTCTTAAAGGTTAATGATATTGTGTAAAGATGTAGATAGATGGCTAACTCTATGTGTTTTGATTTTGTATGTTTACAGGTTGAAAAGATGGAGGCTTGCTACCATTGGGCTATGGAGTCAGTGACAGGGATAAAGATAACAATAGCTCTTCTAGTGGAAGCTGAGGCTTGTATATATTTCAATGAAAGAGTAACACATTCAGGAAAATCCTAATAACTTGAAATTTCAAAGGAAGTCAGAGCATGTAATACATGAATTCTGAGTAATGAGACATCAAGGCTATGGAAGAGAAACATTTCAAAGATAGGGCATAAAACTCATTGAAAATACACTAAGAATATCAGGTGAAGAAAAGTTGTATGTTACTGTATATATCAGTCAATCCAAAGCTTTACAAAGTGGTCTGCTTAGATAACATTTTCCAATATTTAGGTTGAAACAAACATTAGCATGTATACATTGGGCTTATGGAGTCAAAGCAATCTCAGAAAATTAGTGAAACTAATTGACATGGAAGTTGAGGCATATCATGGTTTTTAGTCATGAGACATACACTTGAAACATGTAAAAACATAGTTAGTCCATTTATAAAGGAAGTCAGAGCATCTAAATATGAGTTCTGAGTAATATAGATGAACACCACTACAAATAAGATATATAATAAACACTGATAGAACATGAAAACGCTAAAAACCCCTTCTGAATCTCAAGTTGGTCAAGTAGAAGCTCTCTACATTAGCTGAAACAATCTTTTTACAATATGCACCAGTTTTGCCAAAAAGTCTCCAACCCTTTTGCTAATTCGACCTCTTGGCCTTTAATAGACATCTTAAAACATCATATAATCTCCTCTTAGGCTAGATACATCGAATTTCTAACTATTGACACCTTGCACAACCATAAAACATGAAATTTATTACAAACAGACACCTATCCTACTTGACAGTCCTATTTTAACTAGGACTCAAACTCCTTATTACTATCTTTAATAACCTTATCCTAACAAAATTATCTACTTGAAATTACATCATTAAAAATTAAGTCATCACATGGTCGAATTTGGATGATGGGCTTGAGTTCTTCATGACCACTTTGCTGACCTCCTCAAAAGCAGGAAACCAAACCCTGTTTTTTAGGCATATGGTCTTTTGCATTCATTGAACATTCTGACCATCATGTACTCTTAATTTCGTGGTCCTTTGCTATTGGAAGTTGAATTAACACATGAAAAAACACCTCCCTAGACTCCAACTGTCCAAAACCATCATCGAACTGTTCAAATGAGTTGAAAATAGACTGTGCTACGAAAACAATACAGTTTCGTAGCGCTTTTCGTAGCGCTGCCCTTTAACACTTTTTTCTTCAAAATCTTGACTTATTTCCTTCAAAATCATCTTCATTACCTTTAGATATATCCTCCTTAGCAATTTCAAACCTTAATTCATATTTTTACCCCCCAAAATGTGATGAAAAAGGGCAAGAAAAGCTGCTACAGCAGTTTCGTAGCGCTTTTCTCCCTTTTTACACTATTTGCGCTACGAAACTGCTGAGTGAGCAATTTTGTCAAAAATTTTCCAAAATGAAAATTGTAAATGTGCTAAAAACTCAAAATCAATTTGATTTCATCATATCATTTGAAAAATAGAGTCATTCCAGCCTTCTTGAGGTCCCTTCTTCATTTGTAATAGGTTGGCCTATCGATTTTTCCTGTTTTTTCCTGAAAAATAGGTCTTGGGACAGAGCCTATATATCCTACTCCATGATGTATTTTGAGAAATTGAAGGAGGTTTTTGTAGGCCATGACATCTTGAATAAAAAAATCTCTTGTTTTTTTGAAACGCATTTCCTGTTGTCCAAAACCTGCCTTTGAAAAACATGTGTAAAACAGGAAAACTTTGTTTCTGAAAATAGGGCTTCAAAGAAAGCCTTGTATCTCCCAACTGATAACACTTGTGAGAAACGTGAGAGAGGTTATTGTAACTGGGGCTGTGATGAAGACAAACCACTTTCAAAATTCCAAAATAATTTTGCATTTTTCCAGAAACTGAACTTGAAGTTGACTGTTAAACAGTCATGTACATGACAGTTTTGTAACAACAGTTTCGTAGTGCGTTTTAATTTATCAATTTCTCCCACCTCCTAATGAATTGGAAGAAACTGAGAGAGGTTTTTGTAGTTAGGTCTGTTAGTAAGAAAATGTATTTCAATTTTCCTAACTTCGTTTTTAGTTGCTCAGAAACCTTCTTGGAAGTTGACTGCTCAAAACTAGAAAACAGAGTTTTTTATTCATGACTTTCAGCAGTTTTGTAGCGCAAATCAACTTTTTTTAACTAGTGGCGCTACGAAAGTAAGGTTTCTTGGCTAATTGGCTAGTTTTTATGAAAAAAATTAGGGAAATGAAATGAATGATGAAGTGATGAATGAATTGACATGAAAAACCTTTAAAATGGATTTGTTTAACACTAAGGAAGGTTCAAACCTAAAAATCTAATACTCCCTTTTGGTCAAATTCAAGAAAAGATTCCTAAGACCCTATTTTGACCCATGATCAAAAAAAAACTTGACACAATGATGTTTTGAAATTTTTTTGGGTGATAACACTCCTAAAACATAGAAATAAACCCCTTATATAGAGACAAACTCTACCTCACAATGACTGATAATATTAAAAACCGCAATTATAATCACTCATATAAATAATTACATATAAATACATCAAACTTTGGCTTAAGAAAGACACAACATGTTAGCAAACTAATTATTGATAGAATATCTTAACCACACACCAAAGTAGGAGTGAACCAATGAGATAGAATCTCTCATGTCCAACTAGATCTAACGATCTCCTAAAACATAGAAATAAACCCCTTATATAGAGACAAAATCTACCTCACAATGACTGATAATAGTAACAACTACAATAATAATCACTCATAATACAAGTAGGAGCTAATAATTCCAACACCCTACATATAGTAGGAAATTCATATTCTAGACAAAATTCTTAATTCAATTATATATATATATATATATATTTATTTATTTATTTATTTATATATATATATATATATATATATATATATATATATATATATATATATATATATATATATATATATATATATATATATATATATATATATATATATATATATATATATATATATATATATATTTATTTATTTATTTATTTATTTCCTCAAAAAATGTACATTTTATTTAAGTTGAAGAAAAAATACATTACGCATATGCTCTATGCATTGAGAGAGATGGTATCTAAATTTTTCCATCTTAAAAAACAAGGCAAAAATGCATGTCCCATAAACCAATGGCTCTATCTTATATAGATTCCTTCATTGATATTTTTCTAAAATACCACAAATACACAATCACTAATCACAATTCAAGAAAGATAAATTCATTGTATCATTTTACAAAAAAAAAAAAAAAAAACAAGTGGCAACACAAGAGACTATCTCTAGAAGATTGATTCTTAATTACAAGCTCATAATCGTAAAAAATATTAGCCCCATTATTTATCAAATGATTGGATAATAGAAGGATCCTCATGAAGTTGGTGAAGTAGTTATATGTAATGTTCATTTTCTGGGGTGTTGGGAACATAGAGCATCTTAGTAGCTTAGAATACAAAGTAAAATTAATTGTGGGCTAGGAGGGAATTAATTAATTAATTAAAAGTGACTAAGAAAAGAGAATATTATACAGTCACTTTACTAAAAGATAAGGTGACCCATGGTATTAACCATGGTATTTTGATAAGCCATTGTAATAAAAAGAGAAGCGAAATCTCATTCATGGATATCTATGGATTGTTTGGTTAATTAATTGTATGGGCTCATTAAGCTTTGTATGGGGATTGGCAACCCCGGTGTAGATCTTCTTCGGGGATGAGACTATCCTCCCTAGTTATATTATAGTAAAACTAGTTTCGGTGGTGAAACACACCCACCCTAACTAGTCAAGAAGGAGAACAAATTTAGGTTCTTAAATGTTGTTTAATGAGGAAGGGGGATTGAGAATTATTAGAATCAGAGATTTTGGAGATTGATGTATTTGCAGTAGACTGAGATCGTTTTGGAAAATGTAATTGCATTAGAGAGGATGGGTTATTTGGGGCAGCAAAATATCTTTAAGAAGGCCAAGTCATTTTAGTATTTCCAGAGACCGAATTTTGGAGCTAGCCATTACAACTATCACTAGGATTAAGCATGGGGGATTCTTGCTAGGTTATCAAATATGCATTTATGTAAATATTTTCTTGGTTTATTTTAAAAAATTGGATGAAATTTTCGGTCTGCTATTTATTTAGAAATTTATGGTTACTAGCTCTCCAAAATTTTGATTGGAATTTATTTAAATTTACGAAAAAAAATTCAGTGGAATTTTTTTTAAGAAATATGAAGAGAAAAAATATTGAAATTTATAAAATAATTAAAAGGGGATATTACATGATCTTGAAGCATAACACCATCTTTGTTTTCTTTCTAAAGCATTGCACCCAAAACCTTTTATATCCCTTCCTAGATAAGAAAATTGTTTCAGTATTTAATTGTTTGTAGACATGTTCAAAGTGAATTTAATTAAACATAGATAAAGATGTTTAAAATTCAACATAGATTGGACTTGAAACCATATTTTCCATTCATCCAATTCATTACAATCATTGAGTCACAAAACTCGTAAAAAAATTATATTTTGTGTCGAGAAGACAGTCTTAAGGGGAGTTTTAAAGCAATAAGTTCAACATAATTATTGGTTCATTACCTTAGTCCAACCTTGAAATGGATTTGTGGGAATCATTAAAAAGATAAAATATCTAACTCCAGTAGTTTTTGGTGGGTTGCCTTGACCAACTCCATCAAAGTAACACCGCTCCAAGCCCATTAGTTAGAGCATAGGTCAATTATCTTTGCATTGGAGGTTTTAGATCAAATTTGAAACTAGACAAAATATATCTTGCTTGAGTGGCACTTTGGATGAAAATAATATACACGTCCTCAAACAATATTGAATTCCTGGCTAGCTAGATGCCCCATGAAACAATTAGAAGGGGAATTTTGAATTATTTAAGCTATGGATTTTGCATCCATTTTTAAATTCACTCCACAACTGAAACTCCTTGCAATTATCCTTCATCTTGGCAAACATCCTTTGTATCATGACAAAATATAAGTAAATGATCTATGTTTGCTTCCTCTCCTTGATAAAGGATGCATTTTCTTGACTTGATAACCCAATTTCATAATATGATTAAAGACACTCTAATAATATTTAATAAAAATATAAAAATAAATTAATATTGAAAATAATAATTGAGTTTTATTAATTTCTATTTTCAACATTTATTATATTTTACAATTGTATTCCATTAAAAGGTAATTACATTTCAAATTAACAAATATATATTTACTCACTCTCATAAGTATCTTTCAACACGCTATCACTAAGTTATTACAGCAATGTATTATAATAAAAAAGATTTAAAAAAAATATTATATATTGATTAGAGCAATTTCTTCTTCTTCTTTTTATTTATTTTATTTTATTATTTTATTTATTTCCTTTATTCTTTTTTTTTTAATTCTTTTTTTATTAAAGAAATCAGTCTCTCTCTCACCCAAAGGCAAGAATGAGGTTTTTGGCATACGGGATTTGAACCTAAATGAGAAGGGTAATAATCATTTCAACTAACCAGCTAAGATAACCCCAATAACATCATTTTAGAGCAATAATAATAATAATAATAATAATAATGTTGTATTAATTTAGTAAAGAACTATATAATTATAGCTATTTTTAAAAAGTATGTTTAATTTATTGGATAAATGGACTAGTAATAAAATAAATATGGAAAAAATCCTTATAATTGTTTTCTTTTTGGAAAACAAAATACACATTGTTTTATTATTTTGGCTCAAAAAGAAAGATTCATAATTTGGCTATCGCCTCTCTAGAAAGGACTTATTACAATATTCCCTTAAGAATGATCTTAAAAGTTAGATTATCACCTAACATCTATAATTGAATTGCCCTTTTAACCGATTTCAACATTTCCTTAATCTATTAATCACATGAGACAATAACTTTATTTAGAAAATAAGAGAAGGGTTTTTGTGACTTTTAAGACAACAACTCTATCCTCAAACTCTTATTCTATGAGGATCCCTTCTCACACAAATAAAACATCTTGTGAGCACTACTATGTCTTTGCATTGAATTGCCTGTAATTATGAGAGAAATTAATTGTTTTAATTTTTTTTTTTACCTCTACAATTTTACTTATTATCATATTCATAACCATATTTGAAAGTATTGAGGCTATTGACACAATCCATCAAGAGTTTATAGACTCCTAATACTTGCAAATTTCTAACTACTTTATCATATGTCGCTTTTAATAGGATCCACACTACATAAACCTTTTCTCTATTATTGTTGCCTTGCCTTGCTTTAATTTTGAAAGTGAAATAATTATAACCATTTAAAACACAAATAGCTTGAGACCCCTGGTGTGCACCATCAAAGTAATGTTGGGCTATATCAAGGTCAATGTAGGTTCTAATAGTAACCTTGGTTATTAAAGAAATCTCCAGATTTTCCACAGCGTTATAAAACAATGATCGACATTTCGAATCCCGATGGGGATCCATCTTCAGGACGAGAGTTGAAGTCAACTCTCGTCCTGAAGATGGATCCCCATTGGGATTCGAAACTTCGACCATTGTTTTATAACATTGAGGAAAATCCGGAGATTTCTTCAATAAGCAATAACCACATAATCTTGAAAACCATTAGTAACCTTGGTGCTTTTTACAATTCAGGCTTCAAATACCCCACACGGTTGTGATGAGCCACCAACCCTATGGAACATATGTTACCTTAGAAAAAATATTTTTTTATAGCAAGCAACAATCCTCACAAAATAAAACATGCCATTTCTTTTATGCTAGAAACAAATTTATCTTGACATTGGGGTTCAAAACAATTTCCTAGTGAATCGTTATCCTTGTGACTCTTATTTGTTTTTTTAACTTAAACATGAAATAATATATTATATTAAAAGGTTAGAGCCACGCTAATAAGATTATATAAAAGCATAGTTTCATAGTTTCATCAAACAAAATAAGCAACTTTGTAATGCTACACACGAGAATTTATAATAGACCATAAAATAAATGTTCCAAGTTTTTTTAAATAACATATTTGACAAAGACACCCAAAATCCTAATGAAATTGAAAAACATAACAACTAATGGAATACATGGTTCACTATTCACTTCCTCTTTACCAACATATAAAAGAAGAGAGTTTTCTTGCTCAATATTTGTCAATTCCTTTAGTTGGTTGACCATCTCATATTCCCTCAATTTAGCTTGTGTAGATTTAAATAATACCTTATTATTTGACATCAAGGATAGAGAGTCCTTATGAAGGCTAAGATCCAAGTTCCATACCATATTTCATTCTACTTCCTAGATGCAAATCCTTTTTTTTGAACTAGTGAATTCACGATAGTGGCAGACTGAGAGACACGATGGTGCTTGTTCTCATGCACTTTGGCTATCACCGAGAACAAATAGCTCTTGTTAGACTATTTTTATTTCTCATGTCGTATTGAGGTTCTCCTAAATTGTGTAACATATTATCTCTCCATATGTGAGTTCAAGACGTAAATCCCTACAATCTAAATGAGGCAAAGGATGTTGAGGCCAGAGAAAAAATCTATACCCAATATTACTGTAAATGAATTGACAATGGCCCTACTTCTTTGGGTCTCATAGTGACCTTTAACCATATTTTATCTAGGAAATGCTAAAAAAACACAATCCTGGGGAAAGGAACATAAAGATAGAACACCCGATAGAATTGGAGATAAAAACTGAAATTCATATACATATTCCCAGTAAAGGATTTTTAAACACCTTCACCAAAATCTAGACTAAATCCCTTAACCACACTCCTTTGACATCCTATGAAACTTGGAATATAATAGCTATAACATATAAGCAACCCAAATATAGAGAAACCACTTATCAAAAGGCGTGTCACCTTATGGTCCAAACCGCAAATGTGACTAATTCCAAACCTCAAACATTCCATTATCCCATAGAGTTAATGGATAATAATACGAAGGCATTCAATAAGAATATTTGTGACAAGGCTCACATGTTGAAGAGATTAAGGGTTGTTCTTGTTAATCACATTTCAATGTAACGAAATTGGTGTGTTTGATGTTGAATCATTTGGGGAGTTAAGATTGATTTTCATGCCTTATACATAGAAAAACCTCAGTGGATGTTGCAACAAGATTGCCTCCATTTTTACACATATTATCCTAAGCTTAATTCAAAGGATTTCCTGGCCATTAGGTCAAAATACGAGTTCAATTCTACTTCACATGATGCAATGAGGCTTTAAGAAGTACACTTTCTTGCTTTTTAGCTCAAGTGATGATCACTACTAGCTTGTAGCCCAAGGGAGTTGTTTTCCCTATCTTTATGTTAATGACCGCCGAGGAATCATTGATAACAATCAACACTCTAACCTTGGCTTCCTTAGCCAAAAGCAAATCACACAAGAGTGCATATGTTTTTTCTTGGTTATTTGAAGCTTGTACAAGACACATTCATAAGTAGCTACTATTTATCCTTTGAGATTATAGACAATCCCACCCCACCCATGTCATTTTTAGGTTTTTCAACAACATAGGTCTATTCAAAGAGGGACAAAACCCTTGGGCCAATAGTGTCAACTATGATTCATGTTAAATATTTCATTAGATTCTCATAAAAGTTTTCATTAAAGAAGCAAGCAATTATTTTTCCAATACTAAGACGGAGTAACTGGGATAACTAGACTCAAAGTGTATAATTTCTACTAACGTATATTTAAATATGATAAAGTAATAAAGTCAAAGTTATAATCAATCCAAGGAGTTTTAGGTTTTTAAATGATTTGGCTTATTCGTAGAAGGCGAAGCCCATGAGGACACATCTCCACCATGTATATAACCCATACTTGGTGGAAGTATTATTCATGTCTTGGATTCTCATCAAAGTTTTCATTGGGGTGGGGGTGGGGGTGGGGTCATTAGAGTTCCTGTATCCTTATGGAAACATATAATGTTCATGGGATAAACTGCACTCAAAATCTCTCATTTTGAGTTATCTATACTAAAATACAACGTAAAACTAAAGTAAAAAAATCTAATCAATATGGTGAATTTTAGGGAGTGAAAACCCATGATATTTCCATCATGGGCATACCTTTCACAATGGTGAAACTATGATTCATCCTTAAATTTTGATTATATTCTCGTCATAATTTTTAATAGAAGTGGAGTGATTTGAGTAACCATTGTCCCATGCCAATACAAAATGGTGTGGGATAACTAGCACTCAAAATGTCTCATTTTCATTCATCTACATTGAAATCCAATGAAGTGCTACAAAAAAAGTTATGTTTGATCCAACCATTTTATCTTTTTTAATAATTTAAGTTGATTCAAAGTAGGATAAAATCATTGGGACTATAATTTCACCATGGACATAATTCTCATTATAGTGGAATTATGATTTATTTTAAAATTTTGATCAGATTCTCATCAAAATTCCCATCAAAGAGTAGGGCGATTTTAATACCCCCTATCCCATGCCAACACATAGTGGCGTGAGTTAATTAGTACTTAAAATATTTGGTTCAAATGATTTATATTTAAATGCAAGTAAATATTAAAGTCAAAATTAAATCAATTTGATGACTTTTACGTTTTTTTAATGATTTAGGTCAATTTAAAGATGGTCAAAACCCTTAGGGTCACCATAGATAAAACTCCAACTATGATGAAACTATATTGGATTCAAAGTGCTCACCAAATAGGTGGGGGGATTTGAGTGAATCCTATCCATACCATTATAAAGTGGCATAAAAGAAAAATCACTTAACATATTACATTTATAATAATTTATTTCAAAATTAACTAAAGTATTAAATTCAAATTCTCCTCAATCTTTTTTTTGTAGGTAAAAAATTTCTATTAATTCTTCAAAGGATTACATCATGATGAGATGACATGCAAAATACCCTTGGCCGCATTCCTATTGTACTTGTTATCTAGTAGATAAAAGAAAAAACAAAAATATAACATTAAGAAAAAGTTAATTCATGCATACTACCCACATTAGCCAAAAGAGTCCCAAAAACAACTGATCACCATCTAAAATAAACAACATTACTCGGACCAAGGGCGTCCCTCTCAATCTGAGGTGGTTGAGGTTAACAGATGGCCTCATGTACAGGTGCTTCCATATGTGCCAATCTTCCTTCCAGCCTATCTTGTTTGTCCTAGATCAACTTCTGCCTATCTCGGAGAGAGAGCATCCTATCCATCATGTGTCCCTGGTTGTGTTGTAAATCATTCATAAAGGCTATAAGCTTGTTACAGCCATCGTGCCAATCCTGAGCTAATTTATCCACCATCAAATTTACCCGGGGAAACTGAGCTTCAAGCAATTCAAATGGAGGGGGGAGGTCGAATCTGCCTAGAGAATGAGCTAGGTGTTGGTCAACATCCTCCCCAAAGTCCCTCTGGTTCGCTGGAGGCCTTGCTCCCCCCCCACACCCCCACTGAGGGCCAAAAAACCTACGCATACAACCCCTTTGACATAGCATTTTACCCTTATCTCCTCACCCACCACAAACTAACAAGGACTCACACCATGCTAGCCCTCAAATAAGAGCTTCCATGTGTGGCCAACACCAAGACTAGAAGCATTAAATATCTTTTTGGTAGTGAAACCACGCCATCCCCAAGCATGACCCCTTCACACCATCCTTACACTCTGAGAATTTACGAGACCCAACAACTCGTAACCCCCACTCTGCGTAACTTTCCCGGCCACAACACCAAATACGCAAGGGTGAACTCACTTCATGCTACCAACCTAGCTCTAGAAGATGCTTTTTTCAAGTCGTAACGAATGCCAAGCCCACGACATAGAGAAATGTCAACCAGAAATTAAGTCACTCCAGCCCCAAGCACGACCTTAGTGCATCTGCCTTACAAATTGAGAATTGACGAGACCCAACTACCTGTAGCCCCTACCCTGGGTTTCCTATTCAACCATTGCACAAAGGCCTCCAGGAAAAACTCCCCTAAAGTTGCCAACCTAACACTACAAAACACTTGCCGTAGGTTGTAACGAACACCACGCTGACAACAGAGGCTCCAGAGGGTCCAAAACCAAAAAAGGCATATCAATCACTAAAACCATCAATAGATTGACCAAACAAAATTACCTGCTCAAAAGAAAGGGGTGTTGGCCCGAGACCTAGGCAGAGGACAAACCCTACTGCAAAAGCCAATGCATAACAAACTTGTGCTAAATTATCCCTGGCCACAACAACACAATGCATCTCATGGTCCCAAATGGCACTTTGAATCACCAACACAGTCCCCCACACATAGCACACATTAGCCATCTTCAGGTCAGGAGCGGGGAATGGATTAACTAGTAAGCCACCCTTCACACTTGGAGAATTTACTCCCCTTGCAATCCTATCCATCATCGCTCAAAAACTGCAAATGAGCTTTGCGACCAAGCCAAGACCAGTTATACTCAAGAAACTCTCCAAAACCTTTACCTGTTGAACGTGAAACAAAGCGCTCCCAACACATTTTAATATCATTAATGACGCATGGTGTGTGAATTAAAGCCCATGTCATAGGCCTTTGATCAACCACTTGCCACCCCATTAGGGAAAATTCTCCTTAATCTTATAATCGTAGGGTTTTTTTAATAATTTACATTCACTTTGAGAAAAATAATACCATGTATTCCATAATTCCACCATGAATAAAACACCTACTATGATAAAATAAAATATAATTGACATCATAATTTTGACAAAACTCTTATAAAAAAAATATGATTTAACTTTCCTTTTATATAATTATAATTCACATAAAATTGTAAAAAAACAAAATAGTTTATATACCTTTTATTTCACAAACTTATGATTCATACAAGACCAGGATTCGTTTTAAAATTTGACCCTATATATATATATATATATATATATATATAGTAAAAAAAAGGATCATTTAAATATTCTTACTCTACAAATTATTCTCAATCCTTTTTTCCTTTTTTCATAAATAAAAAACATATACATTTATGAGGAAAAAAAAAAAAAAAATATATATATATATATATATATATATTTCTGTACTACCTATACCAATCTTAAAAAACTTCAGTTTCTTCATCATGATTGTGTTTTCTAAACATATTATAGAGCCTCAAGATTGATTCATTTTGACACTCTCTTTTACCTATTTTTCCTCTTTTTAACCATCAACATCAGCTAAAATAAGCATCAAACTGCAGGTTTTTGACATGGTAAGGTACTTAAATGTCTTTTCTTTCATATTTAATAATGTTCCTTACTATTAAGTTAATATTTGTATTAGCTATGGAATTTACATGATTTAACAGCTAATCTGCTTTTTTGCAGCTAATCTAATTTTTTGTAGCCAACTCCATGGTTTGTCAAAATCTGAGGTGCCAGCTAAGTGAAGAAGTACATGGACAAGTGGAGATTGATATCTTCAAGGATTTCCTCCTATTCATATGAGCCAGATTATGAAAGAAACTGTTCGATTATGTGGTCAAAGGAGCGGGTCAATACGTCGCTGAACAGGTGAGTGAGAGTCCGAGATCTTCACAATTCATGATTTTCTTTTCCAAATAGAAAATCATGAATAGGTGATATTATAATTTCTATAGAAGTCAAATTAAATTTTTGTTAGCTTAAGTAGGCATGAAAGCCTCAAACAGTTATGAGCACATGCTTTTATAATTACCATGCAAAAAAAACCTGAACAGTGTGTGTAATTTTTTATGCGACTGTGATATTTTAAAACGCTATTTTTTTCATCCTTTTTAATGAAGAAGTGCTTTGAAGATTTTGATGTGTAGCTGACTATTGGAGTAAATATTTGAGACCGCGTGTTTGTGGAGGGCCCCTGCAAACAGTGAAGGTTCTGCATTTTATGTTTTTGATGTAGCTATTTTTATGTTTTCATTTTGTCATTTGTTGTAGTTGTTTCCATAATTCCATTTTATCATTTGATGTAGATATTTTCATAAGTGATCTTTTGTCATTTGATATAGATGGTTGTTTCCAGAATTCAATTTTATCATTTGATGTAATTATTTTCATAAGTTATCTTTTGTCATTTGATGTAGATAGTTGTTTCCAGAATTCCATTTTATCATTTGATGTAGTTATTTTCATAACTTATCTTTTGTCATTTGATGTAGATAGTTGTTTCCATAATTCCATTTTTATCATTTGATGTAGTTATTTTCATAATTTCATTTTTTCATTTGGTGTAGATTCATTAGTCTTCCGTTTAGAATTGTCAAATTGCAGAGTAATTCTTTTTCACATATTTATTAATAGTTTTATTTCAAAGGTAGTTGTGATTTATCTTAGAATAGTTTTACAAGTTCACGAGTGATTTCCTTTCAGCATATGAGTGAGTTCTTCTCAAAGAAATAGTGATTTCTTTACAAGTTTATGAGTGATTTATTTTCAAGAGCAGTAGTAATTTCTTTACAAGTTTTCATTTCCAGTGGATGAGAAGGTGTATGGTTTCCATTCCTAGAATTTTATTTTGTCTTTATGCACATGTATGTTAGAACAATAGTTTAAGTAAGTTTTTTTAGAGACTAACAATAGATTGGTTAAGTTTTCTTTAGTTCTATTTTGCAGAGTAAAAATCATATTGATTTTAGGAACTTAAATTGTGATTTGAAAGCATAAATTTCATTAAGAACATAAGAATAAAAAGCATCCTTAGAAGTAATTCCTACAAACTCAGTCATCCCCTCAATAAACTAAATTTAAAAAGGCTTCTAGCATATATAGTGCACTTTGACTTCACAAGTTTACCAACTCTGGTCGATAATTTATGTAAGCAATTTAAGACCATTAAATTGACAAACACATATACACCCACAAACTTAATTGACTCGCAAAGCCTTCTCTGAAGGAAGGATCATACTACAATCTCAAAAATGTGACTATAATTCTTAATAGGAGAGGTTTTTCCCCATGGACTCAACCTCCTTCCCATCCATAAAACCATGATAATTCACATACCCAACAAGAAGCTCAAGAGCTTCTTTTGAAAAAGAGCCATCTTTAGAATTCAATTCACGGAGAATGTGAGAGAAAGAGATGAGGTAAAAGGAGTTAGTAGCTTCATGGATATCACAGAGTAGAGACTCCATGCCAAGAATTCTCAACTCAACCTTTCGATTTGTCAAATTTATCACTAGCTTTGAGTCTCCCATCACCTGAAGGCACGAGACCCCTTTTTCCTTGACCAACTCTAGCAATATCCACAAGGCTACAAATTATACTTTGTTTTTCAATCCTCTTCCTGGTGCATATATATGACAGATTGAATGAGATTGATTGAGACAGAGGACCACCCCTACCCTACAGTGAGGTTGTGTCCTTGAACCATGGGTAACCAAAGTATATCATTGGCATAATTATATTCCATGACCGAGGTTGTTTTGGATCTGATTTGTATTCTTTTGTCGTTGTCACTATCTTTGTTGCACATAATTCTGAAGGAATGATTTTCAAGTAGAATAAGCTTTGATTGCAAGCCCACCATACATGCAATATTAACAGAAAATGAAAGCCTGAGAAGGCCACTACCACTTTTCTCTACCACGATATTCTACATACATCTGATAGTGAAGGACTAATGCATCTACATTTCAGCTTCAATTAAGCCCATAATTCTCTACAAATATGCTTGATGGAAATACAATGCATAAAAAAGTGTTCACGTGACTTCTCCTAAATCTTAGATAAAGGGCATCAACTTTGCCATCATCGTCCCCTTTTTTGCAACTTACCCCAAGTGAAGAGTAAATTATCTTCAATCTTATTTCAATTAACTAAACGAAAAAAAAGAGATCAATTTAAAATTACTATTATAGATGGATTCAAAAAAATCTAATGTGGACCACTTGATGAACCATCTCAGTGCTTTACCTCGAAGAGTGGTCTAAAATTCGATAAGCTTCATGGAATCTAGAGTTTGGAGAGCCCTCCAAATGGCCTCACATAGGTACCAATGTTTGTCAACATTCTCATTCCCTTACCCAGAGAATTCAAGATATTGAGTAAAGGATCCTGCCATGATACTAGCCATACACGGTTGAAATGGCGAACCAAGTATGAATCCTTTGGGACCCGAATGTGATGATCATTGGAGACACGCACTGCAATTACTATTTATACCACTAGAGGTACCAACCTTTTTGGTATTATGTATTCGGTGGACCTTTATAACTTTAACTAGCTTAGATAAAAATCGACTAGGGTTATGAGAAAGTACCAAGGGAAGGTTGGGGGAGGTACTACCTGAACTATTGAGCAATGAATAGCTACTCACATGAGACACATCATTATCGGAAAACAATCTTCTCATAGTGCAATGCATGTCATCAGTCGAGCCCTCCTCGATGCCTATAGCGCTCGATCCATCTGGTGTCCCCATCTCTCGCGGAGTGAAATATATATTGCTTCTATAAACCTCTGTCATTGTGGCAGTCCCAGTCTCTCCTAATGGACCAGGTTTCATTCTATCTTCATTCCCATCTCTTCACGACTTCAACAAACTTATTTCTCCTTATCGTACTGTCAAACTGCTTAACATCACTCCTTCTAGGTTAAGCTCCCTTTTTTGTCTATGAATCTCCTGAAAATATTTCTCCCACCATTCTTCAATTATCTGCACCCTCCTTTGTGCTCTCAGATCTATAGCTTTCTGAAATTCATCCACATCAATCTATCCAACATTTTGATAGCTCCCATCTAATTAGCATTCCTCCCCTTAGGTCCTTCCCTCGGTACTGGGGCATTGAGTTTCAATGGGTGGGCTTTGGAACACCAACAAGTTCTCTTCTACCAGTAAAAATTTAATCCACAAAAGGATCTCCTTTAGCAGTTTTCCTCATAGCCCTGACTTGAACAAGGCCTCATCCATGGAAAAGGACTGATGTCCCTCCACAAAAAACTTGATAATATACCCCTCTAGAGTGGTCTGCACCTAGAAGTCGACAACTCGAGTTAGGGTCGTATCGAGCTTGTGTAATTCAACAAAATCAATATGGGTTCAGGTACAAGGAGATCAACTCTGAATACCAATATTTTATATTGTTCGCAGCCTCTGAAACCAATTGTATAGGTCCTCTGGGAACTTGCACCAAAATATCTCGTACTAATCACTCATGGGCTCTGCATACAAAATTTCCTCCTTTAGCCTCTTCACACATTGGTGATGAAGTTGCACTTGTTGGGAGGTAAACCACTCTTCTTGTTCATGCCACCAGTATCACATATCCTTCTTAAAAATTCTTGACACCATGTTCCAAATCCCTTTGAGAAATTTAAGGTCTCGACAACATAACCATTTTTTGGCGAAAAATGATGGACGGGTAGAGACCCCGGGTTCAGGAACTAGGGCCAACAAACAGTCTGTTGTAGTCTAGCATAACCCCGAAAATTTCACCCTACTCAAGAAGAATAAGGCATCTCATTTGAGGCGTGTCGTGACCTTACTTAGTTAAAGGGTTGGAACTAGACATCAGAAGGAATCCCACAAAAGCTAACAATTCTATTTAACTCATAAACACTACATCATATGTATAACCATTGTGAAAGACAACAAGTAGAGAATTCAAAGGAACATATAGTGTGCACATGCATTGATAATCAAATTTTTAAAGGGTCACATAAAACTAACTCATATGAATCCACAACTATCCCCACAAATCCCTTTCATTAGTTTCTACCATTAGTACATCATTACATTCATGCTCTAATGTCTTCCCAACAGAACATCAACTAGGAACATAAACTAATGTGTGACCAGGTGATCACAGAATCATGCGAAGCTTGATAGGCTCCGCAACAACTTTTCAGTACACACACTTTTTCTCTCTTTGTTTTGGCTTACCCTTTGGCTTTTATGCACTCCACTCGCCTGGACTGTTGGTTTCTTTATCGAATGCACCTCCCTTTCCTTCTCAACTGCTTTTGTTGCTCGGTTGTGAATGTAGTTTCCTCTATTGTTGACGGTCGTTTCAGCTCGGTTATGACTCCATGTGCCCTTATTTCCCTAGCCGAACTTTCGCGGCTGCTAGAACTTAGCAGATTCCTTCTCCTTCCTCGGCTGCTTTCTCCGCAACTCTCCATCAGTCAGATTTTGTCAAAACAAGTCAAAAATTTGTCCCCAAAACGAAGGACCCAACACCAACACATAGTGGCGTGAGATAATTAGTACTTAAAATATTTAATTCCAATGATTTATATTGAAATGAAAGTAAATATTAAAGTCAAAATTAGGTCAATTTGATGACTTTTAGGTTTTTTTAATGATTTACGTCAATTTAAAGAGGGTCGAAACCCTTAGGACCACCATAGATAAAAGTCCAACTATGATGAAACTATGTTGGAATCAAAGTGATCACCAAAGAGGTGAGGGTGTTTGAGTGCATCCTATCCATACCATTATAAAGTGGCATAAAAGAACAATCTCTTAACATATTAGATTTATAATAATTTATTTCAAAAATAACGAAAGTATTAAATTCAAGTTCTCCTCAGTCTTTTTTTTTTTGTAGGTCAAAACTTTCTATTAATTCTTCAAAGGATTACATCGTGATGATCTAACAAGAAAAATTTCCTTGGTCACATTCCTACCAGAATTTTTTGCAGGGAGATAAAAGCAAAAACAGGAAGATCACATTAAGAGAAAGCTAACAAATTTCATGCATATTTACCACATTCGTCAAAAGAGTCCCAAAACCCAAAAATAATTAATCACCATATCTAATCAAAAACATTACCAAGACCAAGGGCATCCCTCTCATTTCCAGATGGCTAAGGCTAACGAAAAGCCTCATGTACATGTGCTTCCATATGCGCCAACCTTCCTTCTAGCGTATCTTGTTTTTTTCTAGATCTGCTTCTTCCCATGTCGGAGAGAGACCAACCTATCCATCATGTGCCACTAGTTATGTTGTGAATAATTCATAAAGGATATAAGCTCGTTGCGGTCATTGCGACAATCCCGAGCTAATTTCTCCACCATCAAACTGACTTGGTGCAACTGAGCTTCAAGCAAGTCAAATGGAGGGGGAAGGTCGAATCTGACTGGAAAATGAGCTAGGTTTTGGTTTTTAAGCTCTTGTGGTTATCAGTTATTGAATATATTTCCGGATTACCAACAATATTATGGAACATTTGTCAACGTTTCGAATCCCAACGGGGATTCATGTTCATGGCTTTTGAATGAAGTATTGAAAGAAGGGATTTAGGTCATTAATAGTGAAGAAAAACATAAAGAGCCGACCTAAATTATTATTTTTTATTTTATTTTATTTTATTTTAGGTGTTGGTCAACCTCCTCCCCAAATTCATTTTAGTCTGATGGAAGCCTCGCTCCCTCACCCCGAGGGCCAACACCCTTGCAGACACAACCCCTTGGACATAGCATTACAACCCTATCTCCCTTCTCGCCACGAACTAGCAAGGACTCACACCATGCCAACCCCCAACTGAGAGCTTCCCTGTGTGGCCAACTGCAAGACTGAAAACACTGAATAACTTACCAACAACAAAACCAATCCAACCCCAAGAGAAACCCCTGCACACCCTCCTTACACTCTGAGAATTTAGAAGACCCAACAACTAGTAACCCACACTATATGTATTTACGAAGAAAAACTCGGCTCTGCTCGTGAGATCGCGCTGCTGGCCTGCGCAGCCCAAGCTTGGGCGCTGCCCCCACGGCCCCCTCTTCTGCTGATTCGGCCCTCTCGGCCTCTGGGGCCCCCGGTCCTGGTTGGATCTGATTGGATCTGATCGGATCCACCTCTCAGATCTCGTTTCTGGCCACTCCAGAACTGCGCCCTCTGCACTGATCTGCTGCCCAGATCCTGTGCTGCTTCTCAGATCTGACTCGATTCTCTTTCTATTGCTCGATCTTGGCGATGTCTGGAGCAGGTCGAGTGTGTTGCTGATCCTTTCTGCTGACCATGGAGACACAAGGATCGCCTCTAGGGCCCTCTCAGTCTCCTCCTCCGGATGCCTCTGCCGCCTTCTCAAGCTTGATCGCCTCGCTACCCAAGAAGAAGAAATCTGATGCCTCTAAGTTCGTTAAGAAGATCGATGATGTTCCGGAGGTAACCCTACCTCCTGAGGGACCGATCCAGGTTGCCTTGTCTCTAACAGATCGCGCCCTGGTGGGTCAATTCACGGGTCTCTGGCCCTCACCTAAATCAACGGAAAACTGGGTTGTTAAGAATTGGATTCCGCTGATCAAGAATAAATTCACCTCATATTTTCTTGGAAGAGGCTACTTCCTGTTTGAATTCAACACTAAGGAGGATAAAGACCTGATCTTCAGGAATGGGCCCTATTTCATGGGACCACAAGGTCTCTACCTCAATAAATGGACTCCCGACTTTGATCTGGCTATGGATGTGCCATCAGCTGTCCCTTTTTGGGTTCGGATTCCTAACCTATCGGTTCACTGTTGGAACTAGGATTCCCTTAAACATATTGGCAACACATTGGGCAAGTTCATAGACAGAGCCAACAACAACGACCAATATGATTGCGCCCGGATCTGTGTCGAGGTAGATTTAGAGGTAGGTCTTCCCGAGGCCATCAAACTAAAGGTTGGCAGCTGAACGCATGTTCAAGTGCTGGATTACGAGCATCTCCCTTTCAAATGTCGCAAATGCCACATCTACGGCCATTTTTCTAGAGGATGCCCGAACAAAGGTGAAACAGAAAAAGGGAAGGATGAAGGATGGAACCAAGTTAAGAGATCAAAGATAAATCATAAGAAATCCGGGGCACAAGGATCTCTTCCTGCCGCTGCCCAAAATGTATCCTCGTCAAGAAGTCAAGAAAATAAGTTCGAGACCCTAAGCTCTGCGGAAGAAACTCCCAGGGAAGAGGAGAGGCCTGTCAATCCAGCAGAAAAATCGAACTCAACAGGAATAAGACCCGAAGAGAGTAACATGGCAAGGGACAAGGAAAAGAAAATAGAAGCCTCCGAGGAGGAACATGACTCAGAGGAGTCCGAGGAAGATGGAGAAATCGGAGAAACGCAGACGTCGGTTAGAAGATCTGTAAGGGGCCGAAAATCTGCAAGAGAAAAGAGAGATCAGGAAACCTACAAAGACAAGCTTCAGGGTAGTCAGCCTACGCTGGAAAAACTCCTTGGAAAGAATCCGAAGGCAGCTAAAAATCAAGCTCATGGCTCCAGGGGAGCCCCACACCAAAGAAACAAATGATGAAGACCATCTCCTGGAACTGCAGAGGAATGGGGAGTAAAGTAAAAGAAGAAGCAGTGAGAAGTCTTATTAGAAGAGAAACCCCGGACATTCTTCTGATCCAGGAGACCAAAATGGAGGAAAATGAATTTCTCCAAATCAGCAAAAAGCTCTGGAAGGGAAGTAGTGGACTAGCAGTGCCATCAAGGGGAGCCTTTGGGGGACTGGGCTCTCTCTGGAACCCTCTCAAGTACAGACTGGTCATGGAGGCACACAATAGCCATTGGCTGTTCTTGAAATTACATTCAGTAGAAACAAGGGAGACTATCTGCCTGTTCAATGTTTATGTTCCTAATAACATAGGGGAGAAAAGGGAGTGCTGGGACTCCATAAGACAGCTGGCAGAGACCGAGAATCTGGAAAACATCATTATTGCAGGGGACCTAAATCTCACTCTACGCTCGGATGAAAAGCGAGGAGGCACAATCGTAAGGGACCCAGCAAGGGAGTGGGTGGAAGACCTCATGCAGGACTGGGATCTGCTTGATACCCCTCTAGATAACGGTAAGTACACCTGGACCAATAAGAGAATAGGCCCTGGTCATATTGCTGCTAGACTAGATAGATGTTTCGTGCAGAGTTCCTTTCTTTTGCTAGGTTTAGAATCTAGATTGCACATCCTCCCATGCAGTGTCTCAGATCATAAGCCCATATTGTTAGAGTTGTCAGGCCATAAGGATCTCGGTCCCATCCCATTCAGGTTCAATGCTCTTTGGGTTAAGGAGCCTAAATTATTGAATGTGGTCCAGGTCAGCTGGAAATTGCCAGTGAAGGGTTCTCCCTTCTTCATATGGGAAGAAAAACTTAGAAGATTGAAAGCTGTCCTCAAAACATGGGCCAAAGGCCTTCCCACTCCTGCAAAAGAAAGAAAGCAGGCCCAAGATAACCTTTCTTAGCATCAAGCCCAAAGTGAGGATGTAGAAATCACCACAGAAGTTTTAAACAAGGAGGCGGAGCTTCAACAAATCTACCACAAAGCCTGCCTATCAGAGGAAGAGCATTGGAGACAAAAATCTAGGAGTCTATGGCTTAAAGCGGGAGATAGAAATTCTGCCTTCTTTCATAAACAAGCTCAAGCAAGAAAAATCTTTAATTCCATAGCAGAAATTAAAGATGGCAATTTGATCCACAAAGACTTTGAGAGTATAAAGAAATCAGCCTACAATCACTTCAAAAACTTGTATAAAGAAGAGGGTGAGACTGATCCAAATTCCAAATTTCTGGAGGTGATGCCTACAAGGATCTCCCCTCTTATTAACAAGCAGCTCGAAGAGAAGATTTCCACCCAAGAAATAAAAGATGCTCTAGCCAGTATGGAGCCTGACAAAGCCCCAGGCCCGGATGGCTTCACGGCCAGATTCCTTCAAACATGCTGGCAGATCGTGGAGAAAGATCTCTTCAAGATGATCCTGAAATCACAAAAGTGTCAAAAAATTGGGGGCAGCACCAACTCTGCCTTTCTCGCCCTTATCCCCAAGGAAAAGGGTGCAAAAGATTTCAACCGGTTCCGCCCAATCTCTCTTTGCAACATTGGATACAAATTAATCACAAAGGTAATAGCAAATAGGCTAAAAGGTATCCTTCCAGCGATCATACCTGAGAACCAAGGTGGATTTGTTCAGGGGAGATAGATTGTCGACAATTACATCCTGGTACAAGAGGCGATCCATTCGAGTCAACTTCGCGAAGAGAAGGGTATGGTGATTAAATTAGACCTGGCAAATGCCTTCGATCGTGTCAGGCAAATTTTCCTTTGGGAAGTTCTGAAAAAGTTTGGCTTTGGGTTGGGGTTTGTAAATTGGATCCGAGCAAGTATTTCTGACCCATGGATCGCCCCCTTGGTGAATGGAAGAGCAGCTGGCTTCTTCAAAGCCTCAAGAGGGCTCAGGCAAGGCTGCCCCCTCTCTCCGCTGCTCTTCGTTCTCCAAGTCTATGCCTTAAGTTTCTTCCTTGATCAGAAATTGGCAGAACAGGAGATCATGGGGCTTAATATAGCCAGAGGGGTGAAAAATGTAAACCACACTCTTTTTGCAGACGACACTCTTCTGTTGGGAGCTGCCTCAGCTAGATCTGCCTTAAGGTTTAAGGAGGTCTTAGATGATTTCAGTGAAGCATCAGGAAGTAGTTTAAACAAAGGGAAATGTAAAGCTTTCTACTGGAATATTTCTGCTCTCACTCTTTCTGCCATCTCCAGAACTCTGGGGTGAACTGCTGCCATAAGCTGGTCCTCCTTCATTTACCTGGGTCTTCCCATCTTTCACAATCTGGCTTATAGCAGAGATTGGGCCCCTCTTTTGGATAAATTCAAGGCAAAATTCCAGGCCTGGGGCTTCTCTTGGTTGAACCTCGCAAGCAAGCTTGTTCTAATCAATTCAGTCCTCAACAGTCTTCCCATATTCCAATTTTCTGTGCTTCTAGCACCCGCTGGCATTATTAAAAAATTGGAAGGCTTCATCCGAAAGTTTTTTTGGAAAGGAGGCAGCCTCAATGACAGAAAAATTCTTTGATTAGGTTAGGAAAATTTGCCTTGAAACTCTGATGGGAAGGAGGCCCTTAATTTAAAGATTTTAGCTTTCAAAACATCATGATGGGGGCCAAAGATGTTACGCGAGTCATTATGCTTCATCAGGCCCAGGCGCAGCGAGCTATCTGGAGAAATACCTCACGAGGGAACAAGAAAGAGCCACTGGACAATTTTTCTTCCCAATGAGGATTGCCCACTTGGTCAAACTGGCTGTCCATAAAAAGCAATTTCTGTGTGGCGGGCGTTCAGTGCGGGCAATGGAAAATGCATCAAGATCTGGGATGATTGTATTATGCTGCAACCTCCATTAGCGTCGAACAGATCTTTGCATGCGCTGAGACACTGGTTGGATAGCGCAGGGTATGTCACTCTGTGGGATATATCACAGTGGTCCGATAGCGTCTGGCATCAATGGTGCCTTCCTCCAATGCCACCAGAACTAACGCAGGCCAAACATCTGCTGCTCGAACTATTAAATGGAAAAGCGCCTTTACGCATAGGTAAGAGAGATGTTTGGGGATGGGGATCCGCTCCAGGTAAATACACAGTTGTGCAGGGGTACAAGTGCCTCCAAGAACGACCCTATGTCGCCCCCGACCCTGCTGTATGGAAGGGGCTGTGGAAATATAAGTCTATGCCAAAGGTCGACATATTATGTTGGCTGCTTTGCCACAGAGGAATACTAACAGATGACAAGCTGAAGAAAAAAGGTTTTCAAGGTCCATCAAGATGCCATATTTGCTGCGAAAACGAAGAGAGTGCCTAGCACATCATGTTGGACTGTAATTTCTCAAGAAGAATCTGGCAGACCCTTATGAATTACTGGAAGACAGAGTTCACTCTTCCTATGTATATATCTGACTTATTTGCTAATTGGCACACTTGTTATCCAGGAACTCTTCCAAAAAATGAAAGATTTAAAGCAGCATCGTTCTCCTTACCAAAATTCACATGCTGGAAAATCTGGCTCGAGCGTAACAGAAGAGTCTTTAGGGATGAAAAATTAAATCCTCAGCTCATCACCAGCAAAGTCAAAAGCCTCTGGAAAGAAACTTTGGGTGAACAGCTATCGGAAGTCAACTTAAATCCAAATGATTTAGATTGGGGTGCCTCGTTGGGCCTTCAGTTCTCGGGCGAAACAAGGCAGCCCAAGAGCATGAAAGAGTGGCAATTCAGAGGAAATGAGCAAGAGCTGTCAGACTTGCTCACCAGACAAGCCAGATCCTGTTTATTCTTTGATGGGGCTGCGAAAGGCAACCCCGGTTGGGCTGGGGAAGGAGGAATTATAAAGAATAAGGAGGGCATAACAGTGACCAAATATGCTTGGGGTCTTGGGCATTCCACCAACATCCAAGCTGAAGCCTTGGCACTTCTGCAGGGTCGTAAGCAAGCAAAGGCAATCGGTACTTCAGATTTAAGTGTTATAGGAGATTCTCAGTCCATCATTAAAGTCTTAGTGGAGGACTCCAATCCGGTAGATCTTAGATTGGCTAGAGTGATCCTAAGAATAAGAAACATGTTGAAATCTTTCCGAACTGCAAGCTTCCTCCATGTATTGAGAGTAAACAATAAAGATGCAGATTTGGAAGCCAACAGGGCGGTGTCCCTTTCAGAAGGCTCCCTCCTGGTAGACGAAACTGAGGAGTGGGACTCTATCCCATAACGCTGCAATGTTTATCCGCATCATTTTACAACAGTTTGTGTGTCTTTATAAGATAGGAAAAATAACAAAGATAGATTCTCTAGCCTCGTGTAAAAATTGTGGATTTCCAAACTTTGGGGTCTACGATCAGACCGAGGAAGAAAGACTAAGGGCTAGCCCCGACAATTTGTAACCGATGAAGGCTTTGGACACTCTCTAATATAAACTCATACCCGTTCTTGTAAAAAAAAAAAAAAAAAAAACCCACACTATAGGTCACTTGCCCGAACACAACACCAAATCCCAAAGGGCGAACTCACTTCATTCTGCCAACCTAACTCTATAGGACACTTGTCGCAGGCCGCAACAAAGACCAAACCCACAACAACGAGAAATTTTAGCTGGCAACAAAGTCACTCCATCCCCAAGCACAACCCCAATGCACCCGCTTTACGAACTGAGAATTGACGAGACCCAACTACCTGTATCCCCTACCCTAGATCGCTTGTTCGACCACTAAACAAAGGCCTCCAGGAAAATCTCCCTCAAGTTGTCAACCTAACACTACAAAACACTTGCCACGGTTTGTAACAAACATCTCATCGACAATAGAGCCTCTAGAGGGGCCATAACCAAACAAAGCATACTAATCACTAAAACCATATAATATATTGACTAAAAAAAATTACCTGCTCAGAAGCGAGGGGTGTTGGCCCGATACCCATGTAGAGTAAGAACCCTACTGCAAAAGCCACTACATACCAAACTTACACTGAATTATCCTTGGATGATCAGGTGATCATGTCCAAATGGAAAAAATGCTAAAAAATGGAAATGCTCAAAATTGGTTGCAATCTGAACGAACAGAAAGGCCTCATCACTGCGATTTTGGCACCGCGAACAGGACTCAAATCTGACGTCATATGTGAAAGTGATGAAGGTTTGAAGTCTCCAATAAACTCCATTTTTCAGTTAACCAAGTTTGACTTATGAATTTGGAAATATTAAAAAAATAATATTCCAAGCGAGCGAATCGGATTTGGACAAGTGGCAATCGTTGGTTGGTTGTTTGGTTGACTGCGTAAATTTTTGGTCAATCACGGGCTGCCACGTGGCAGGGCCGGAGACCGCCACGTGGCCCCAGGCCGGTGGCAATTTCGTATTATAAAATTATTGTAACTTATGAGGTTTGAACCACGAACCTCGTCCCATAAGTCGCACGCAATACCATTGTGCCACGCATATAGGTCTTAACCATGGTGGTGGAGAATTTGTATTTAAAGTTTAAACGTATTTTGGGTGGATGAAAAAAGGGGCCAGCCCTGAAGGGCTAGCCCCGACCACCACATGGCCTACGGCCCATGACCGTGACCCAAGGGCATAGGCCCTAACCATCATACTTATCCACGCAGAAAAGTCCGTGACATGTGCCCAGTCTTAACCACCAAATTAAATGCGGAGGTTGGATAAACCGTTAGGTAGTGGTTATGCAAGCGGTCAGGGCGGCGGTCACATGTGACCTCGCCCCTCCAACAATAAATGCCACATTTACGGTTCCGAAAGAATTGGGAGTAGCGCACCATTTTGGGCAGACTTAGCCAACTTTTTCGACACTATCTGCAGTTTCTCCACATTTGATGGAGTTTGTTTAGGAAATATTGGGCAAAATTGGTTTTGGCCATAACTTTCTCAATATTGAACCTGGATGAAATTTTAGTCAATTTGGGTTTCTTGAGCATTCTGGAGTGTTTGGGGATAGGTTGCAGAGCGAACAGAGGTGTTCTTCAGCCATTTTTGCTTCAGGGAAGAGGAAAGAGCCACGAGGGCCATTAGGAAGCTGGAGCTATAATGGGTTGTACTTCACTGTTTGAGGTAAAAAAAAACCATTTTTAGCTTATTTCTGTCTTATGAAGTCAAATTCACAGCTGGTTTTGCCTATTTAGGCATATTTTTCACTATATAACCATTTTGAGCAACTTAATCGAGCAAAGACATGCCCATTTGGAGCCTTGGACCCAGCAGATGTAGCCCAGGAGGGGTGAACTGCCTCATCAGTTTGTTGTGTTATGCTATGGTGAATTTCTCTTGTGGTGTATTTCTGATATAATATGTTAAACAATAAACTTAATTAACATTTCCTCACACAAAAACTCAGAAACAATTACCAAAAATATTTTGTTTAACCTACAAGACATGGAGAATACTTTGCACATTAATTTTAATGGAAATTGATACTTTGCATAGCATTACAAATAGTTCCATTTTCAGATCAGTTGGTATCGGAGCTCAGGATTTGAGTATTAAGAGCTAGAGTTTTACTCTGCATTTGTTCTTTTGTAAAGATATAGTTGATTGTTTGCAAGTTTTGATGCTTACTAGGCTTAAACTCAAGAGAGGTGAAGGACACTTTGTTAGAGAACAAAGTAATCCTCAACCAAGAAGGGCTAGAGAGCCACCTCCAAGAGCCATTGAAGAAGCCTCAAGCATGACTTCAAGAGAAGGAGAAGCTCCTGAAGATATTGATCCCAAAGAAGAGGAACGGGTGTTCCGAAAGGCTTTCCTAGACATGACGGAGATGGTGAGGATACTCTACCAAGAAAGGAATGATAGGCTTGTTGGAGAAGGGTCTAAACACCAGAAATAAGGAGAGGGTTTTTCAGGAGGAAATAAAAGTGATGACAAGTCAAAGAAAGGACACGGAGGAAATGGTGATCCACCATCCCCATCTTCATCCTCTTCCTCTACATCGTCATCCTCTACTTCAGTGAATCAATCTCACAAGTCTAAAACCACTGGTAAAAGTCCATTTTTAAAGCTTGATGTTACATTTGAGTTGCCTATGTTTAATGGTGAGGTCAACGCAGAGAAAATTGATAATTGGATAAGGCAGTTGGAAGTTTATTTGAGGATACAAAACCTTCATGAAGACAACACCAAGATTCAATTAGCCTCTTTAAGAATGGAAGGAGCAGCGTTGGTATGGAGGGAGGCCAAGACCAAGAATGAAATTAAAAAACATGGTAAGATCACTTTATCATGGGCTGAATTTATTTCCGCAATTAAGCAACAATTTTATCCATTAGCTCATTTACAAAAGGCTATCATGAATTGGAAAAGTTTTAGACAACTTAAGGGACAAAGTGTTCAAGATTACACTCAAGAGTTTAGACGAAGGGCTTTATTACTTGGAATTGATTTGCATAACCAAGAGACTTTGCTGAAATATATAGGTGGTTTACACAATTATCTTATACATACTATCCTTATGTTCAATCCTACTAGTCTAGACGAGGTTTGTGTCCAAGCCATGCATTTAGAGGCTAGAGGTAAACAATCTTTTGATGGGAATGTGGATAGTGAATTTAAAGGCAAAGGGAGGAAAAGAAATGCAAACTCTAGGAAAGAAAAATGAAAATTCTTTTGTAAAAACTGTTCCAAAACAAGCCATGATGAAGACCATTACTGGAAACTTCATCCGGAATTTAAACCAGAAAAATTTAAAACTAAAGATAAGGCCAAAGAAAAGAGCAAAACGGTTGCAATAACTGAACAAGACTTAGGGTCTGAATCAGGAGATGAAACTAAAATCATAGCTTTGGCACTAAAGAACATAAAGGGAAAAGAGATTGTAAATGAAACAAATCCTAGTTCTAGCACTTTAAATTGTCACATAGAAGCTCCAAATAAAGGGAGGAGGATAGAGTTGTTTCATGTGAGGATAATTTCAAAACACACAAAGATAGACACACTATTTGACAGTGGGTCACAAGCGAATCTCATCTCATAAGACTTAGTCAAGAAGTTGAAACTTGAGACCATTCCACATCCAAAGCCATATCCACTTGGTTGGATTTGCAAGGACGCTAATTTACAAGTCTCAAGGAAGTGCATGTTGCGCTTTGCCATAACAACTCATTATGTTGAGATGGTTGAACTAGATGCGGTACCGCTTGACATTACAGGTGTGGTGTTGGGTAGTCCGTATTTATATGATAGAAAAGCGATCTTCCATCGCCATGAGTACAAGTATCACCTATTCAAGGATGGTTAGGAGTTTATTGTGAGAGCACATCGGAAGAAGCTAGAATCTTCTTTAGTGAATGCAAGGCATTTGAAACGGCTTGTCAATGCAAGCCAAAATCTGACTTTGTTGATGATTATACAAAAATATTTTGTACATAATCCTTTTCATATTATTTCTGATGTAAATGATGATATGTTTTAGTCTGAAAGCAGGTCGTCTTTGGAAGAAGAAGGCAAGATGTTGCACAAGGTGTCTTTGGTGTCGATCGGTGCATGGTGGTGCAAAAATCCAAGAGAGGGTAAAGCATGCAAGCAAAGAGGGAACAAATTTCAACAAGGGTCATTGCTAGTTTCAGAATGGCAGGTTGGTATGGCGAGAAAACTTGGTCAGGAATTGACACAAGTACATGGCTCATTCGGCAAAAATTCGTCATGAGGATAGTTGGCAAAGTGAATCTCAATTTCAGTTTCCTTTGAAGGTAGACCATTGTAGGAACATAATGATTTCTGCAAATTTTAGTTGTTGTTCTGCAAATTCCAAAAAATTGCATTATGACTCAGTCAAGGTTAGCAACAGTCGGTCAGCAAATTCAAGGAAGAATTTATCTTTTTATGAGAAGCTCAATTTGATGAAGTCAGGAAGATTTCAGTGGTTCAAGGTTGGAAGAGTGGAGAATCAATCTCCTCATCTTCATTTTCTTTAATTCAAAGATATTTTGGGGTCCAAAAGCTTCCCATTGGGGAGGTGTGATCAGGTGATCATGTCCAAATGGAAAAAATGCTCAAAAATGTAAATGCTTAGAATTGGTTGCAGTCTGGAAAACTGGAAAGGCCTCATCACTGCGATTCTGGCATCGTAAACGGGACTCAAATCCGACGTCGTATGTGAAAGTTATGAAGGTTTGAAGTCTCCAGTAAACTCTATTTTTCAGTTGACCAAGTTTGACTTATGAATTTGGAAATATTAAAAAAAGAATATTCTAAGGAATATTCTGGGAATATTACTCGAAATATTCCTTGGAATATTCCAAGCTGGCGAATCGGATTTTGACAAGTGGCAATCGTTGGTTGGTTGTTTGGTTGACTGTGTAAATTTTTGGCCAATCACGGGCTGCCACGTGGCAGACCCGAAGGCCGCCACGTGGCCCCAGACCGGTGGAAATTTCATATTATAAAATTATTGTAACTTATGAGGTTTGAACCATGGACCTTGTCCCACAAGCCACACGCAATACCATTGTGCCACGCATATAAGTCTTAACCATGGTGGCAGAGAATTTGTATTTAAAGTTTAAACGTATTTTTGACGGAAGAAAAAAGGGGCCAGCCCCAACCACCACATGGCCAACGGCCCATGACCATGACCCAAGGGCATAGACCCTAACCATCATACTTATCCGCGCAGAAAATTCTGTGACATGTGCCTAGTCTTAACCACAAAATTAAATGCGGAGGTTGGATAAACAGTTAGGTAGCGGTTATGCAGGCGGTCAGGGCGGCGGTCACATGTGACCCCGCCCCTCCATTAATAAATGCCATGTTTATGGTTCTGAAAGAATTGGGAGGAGCATGCCATTTTGGGCGGACTTAGCCAACTTTGTCAACACTATTTGCAGTTTCTCCACATTTGGTGGAGTTTGTTTAGGGAATATTGGGAAATTTTGGTTTTGCCCATAACTTTCTCAATATTGAACCAATTTGGACTAAATTTTAGTCAATTTTGGGTTTCTTAAGAATTCTGGAGTGTTTGGGGACATGTTTCAGAGCGAACAAAGGTGTTCTTCAGCCATTTTTGCTTCAAGGAAGAGGAAAAAGCCACCAAGTCCATCCAAGTCCATCAGGAAGATGGAGCTGTATTGGGTTGTACTTCACTGTTTGAGGTGAAACAAAAGCCATTTTTAGCTTATTTTTGTCTTCTGAAGTCAAATTCACAGCTGGTTTTTCCTGTTTAAGCATATTTTCACTGTATAACCATTTCGAGCAACTTAATAGAGCAATAACATGCCCATTAGGAGCCTTGGACCTAGCAGATGTAGCCCAGGAGGGGTGAACTGCCTCATCAGTTTGTTGTGTTATGCTATGGTGAATTTCTCTTGCTGTGTATTTGTGATATAATATGTTAAATAGTAAACTTAATTAACATTTCCTCACACAAAAACTCAGAAACAGTTACCAAAAATATTTTGTTTAACCTGCAAGTCATGGAGAATACTTTGCGCATTAATTTTAATGGAAATGGATACTTTTCATAGCATTACAAATAGTTCCATTTTCAGATCACTGGACACAACAACACAATGCATATCAGGGTCCCTAATGGCTCTCTGAGTCACCTACGAAGTTGAATCGACACCATACTTCCCCCACACATAACACACATTAGTCATCTTCAAGCCAAAAGCGGGGAATGGCTTGATTGGTAAGCCACCCTTCACATTTGAAGAATTTACTCCCCCTACAATCCTATCCCTCATCGCCCAAAACATGCAAATGAGCTTCGCGATCCAGCCAAGACCAATTACACTCAAGAAACTCTCCAAAAACTTCACCTATTGAGCGTCTGAGGAAGCGTTCCCAACATGTTTTAATATCATTGATGACGCATGTTGTGTGAATTAAAGCCCATGTCCTAGGCCTCCAATCGACCACTTAGCACCACCATCGGGAAAAATTGTCCTCAATATTATAATCTTAGGGTTTTTTTTAATAATTTACATTCACTGAGAGAAAATTAATACCATATATTCCATAATTCTACCATGAATAAAACACCCGCTATGATAAAATAAAATATAATTGAAATCATAATTTTGACAAAACTCTTATAAAAAAAGGAAAATGATTTAACTTTCCTTTTATATAATTATAATTCGCATAAAATTTTAAAAAAGGAAAATCGTTATATACTTTTTATTTCACAAAGTTATGATTTATACGAGACTATGATTCGTTTTAAAATTTGACCATATTATTATAAAAAAAATTATTAAAAAAATAATATAAATATCCTTACTCTACAAATTATTATCAATCTTTTTTTCTTTTATTCAAAGATAAAACTGATATACATTTATGAGGGAAAAATATATACATCGATTTTATGTACTGCCTATACCAATCTTAAAAAACTTCAGTTTCTTCATCATGACTGTGTTTTCTAGACATATACCAATCTTAAAAAACTTCAGTTTCTTCATCATGATTGTGTTTTCTAGACATATACACCCATAAACTTAATTTACTCGCAAAGCCTTCTATGAAGGAAGGATCATACTACAATCTCAAAAATGTGACTATAATTAGGAGAGGTTTGTCCCCATGGACTCAACCTCCTCCCCATCCATAAAAACATGATAATTCACAAACCTGACAAGAAGCTCAAGAGCTTCTTTTGACAAAGAGTCAACTTTAGAATTCAGTTCACAGGGAATATGACAGAAAGAGATGAGGTCAAAGGAGTTATCAACTTCATGGATACTAGAGAGTAGAGACTCCATGCCAAGAATTCTCACCTCAACCTTTCGATTTGTCCAATTTATCACCAACTTTGAGTCTCCCATCACCAGAAGGCACAAGACCCCTTTTTCCTTTGCCAACTCTAGCAATATCAACAAGGCTACAAATTCAACTTTGTTGTTCAATCCTCTTCCTGGTGCATATCTATAGTGGATTGAATGAGATTGATTGAGATAGAGGACCACCCCTACCCTACAACAAGGCAGGTGTCCTTGACTAGCTCTATTAAAAAAACCCATGGGTAATCGAAGTTTATCATTGGAATAATCTGATTCCAGGACCGAGGTTGTTTGGGATCTGATTTGTGTTCCTGTGCCATTTTTGTTATCTTTGTTGCACATAATTCCGAATAAATGAATTTCTCCTAGAATAAGCTTTGATTGCATGCCCACCATACATGCGATAATAACAGACAATGAAATATTGAGAAGGCCTTGACAGATTTGTTTCAAAGAAGCAATGACCACAGAAAATTGGCACTCAAGGACAAGCTCAAAAAAAACAAAATGGAGAAGGGCGACACAATCCAGAAATACTTGACCAAGTTTACTCAATGTCGAGATGAGCTTGGAACTATTGGGATTATTGTAGATGATGATGACTTGGTGAGCCTAGCACTTCTAGGTCTTCCCAAGAGCTGGAATAGTTACCAGGACTCTATGAATGGGAGGAATAATTTACCATATTGGGAACGACTATGGTCAGAGTTGGTACAAGAAGAGTTTAGGCAGAATACCAGGGATGGATCCTCATCCAAGACTAATGGTGAGTAAAATTGTGCCTTGGCTAGTAAGGCAAAGAAGGGGAAGGGGAAGAAGTCCTATTCCAAATCTGAGATCGAAAAAGAAGGCAAGAAGCGTGACATGTCAAAGGTGAAATTATTTCACTATCATGATCATGGACACTATGCCACAAAAGAATAAGAACTACAAGAAGGCTCTGGGAGTTGTAGCTGGTGAAGCTTTGGCCTCACATTTTGAGTTGGAATTCTCTCTCATCACATGCATGGCATCAACTGTGATGGAATATATGTGGTACTTGGATAGTGGAGCATATTTCCACATGATGGGAAACAAAGAACTATTTAGTAGCTTGGAGGATAAGGATCTTCAGATGCACATCGAGATGGGTGATGACGGGAGGTATAGCAATACCGGGATTGGTACAGTTACTTTCCAGAGACAGTTAGGTAAACCTTTCATATTAAAAGATGTCATGCATGTACCAATCTTGAAAAATAATTTAGTTTTAGTTTCTATGTTGGAGGATCTTGGATATGATGTGGTTTTCAGTGAAGGAAAGGCATTCCTTCGTCCCAAATCCATAGGACAGGTAAAGAAGAATAGGGTTTGTGCGAAGAACCTCCAGAAACTTGATGTAGATGGCTGCGTACCATTGAGAAGTAAACCATGGAAGGTGGTGAGCTGGGATATAGGTGAGTTATGGCACAGGAGATTGGGCCATCACACCACAGTGCTTTGAGGATCATGTAGTAGATTTCTACAGGTCCTCCAAAGGGTAATCATGTGCAGATAGACACATGCAAGGGATGTACCATGGTGAAGTATATTAAAGCCACTTTTCATGAGAAGGAGAACCGAGAAACAGAAATCCTTGAGAGAGTTCACTCATACGTGTGTGGACCATTCTGTACACCTTCCACAACAAAGCATAGGTATTATGTGATTTTTGTTGATGATTTTTCTTGAAAGTGTTGGATCTTCTTTCTGCAGAAGAAAGATTAGACATTCTCCAAATTTTGTGAGATCAAAGAACTGGTAGATAAAGATACATGGAAGAAGGTGAAGGCTCTAAGGAGCGACAATGGTGGTGAGTATATCTCTAATGAATTCAATAAATTATGCACCAAAGAAGGAATTCAGAGAGAATTCATTGCACCTCATAACCCACAATAGAATGGGGTCGTAGAAAGAAAGAACAGAACAATTATGGGAGAAGCACGAGATATGTTACATGATCAGGGCCTATCATTGCATATGTGGGAAGAGGCATGCAACACAACATTGTTTGTGCATAACTATAGTCCTCATCAGATACTTGGCATGAGTACACAAGAGGACGTTTTTTTAGGTAAGAAACTAGATGTTTCATATTTTAAAATTTTTGGCTCATCTGTATATTTCCATGTGACCAAGAATGCCAGGAAGAAGCTAGAACCAATATCAGAGGTTGGGATATTTGTGGGGTACATTGATACTCCCCACAACTATCGGTTGTATTTGTCGGCTAACAAGATGACAGTTGTCAGGAGATATGTTAAATTTGATGAGGAGAAAGCCATGTGATTGTCCCTTGAGAGGGAGCTTGACTTGCATGTAGATGAGGAACTCTTAGTTCCAAAGGATGAACCTTGGGATGTGGAGTAGCCACAAGCAGAGGATCATGGAGTGGTATAAACCACTCATACATAGCCATCCACCAGAAATAGTAGGAAGCGCACCAGAGAGCCTGATAGATTGATGCTAGATGCGACAGAGCATGTAGGTGCACCTACATCACAACGCAGGCAGAGAAGGCCCCCAAATATGTATACTGGATACATGGGTCTTATGAGCGACTGTATTGTGATAGAACCATCCTCTTTTGAGGAAGAAGTGTAATAGCCAACATGGGTTGATGCCATGGTTGAGGAGTATGACTCCATTATCAGAAACAATGCATGGGAAGTGGTACCAAGACCAGTGGGGAAGTCAGTGGTTGGATCCAGGTGGATCGACAAGGTGAAGTAAGCAGTATATGGGAGTGTGGAGAAATACAAGGTTATATTTGTGGCCCGAGGATTATCACAGTTCACAGGATTGACTATGAGGAGACTTTTGCACCGGTTGCAAGGTACTCATCGATTAGATCTATCCTTGCACTCTCAGCGCAGATGAGGTGGCAGATATATCAGATAGATGTAAAGACAACCTTTCTTAATGTAGTTATTGAGGAAGAAGTGTACACTGAGCAGCCAGAAGGTTTTGAGACCTTTGACAGGGAGTCACATGTGTGCAGACTCAAGAGAGCATTGTATGGGCTGAAGCAAGCACCTTGTGCTTAGTACACCAGGATCGACAACTATTTCACCGGGTTGGAATTCACAAAGAGTGAAGCGGATGTGAACCTATATCATATTATGGGTGATGAAAATATTTTGATTATTGTACTTTAAGTTTATGATCTTATACTGACAAGTGATGAGCAGCTCATAACTTCTTTCAACGAGGATCTTGCAAGAGAGTTTGAGATGAAGGACATGGGGCTCTTTCACTATTTCCTTGGCTTGGAAATATGGCAAAGATATGGGGAACTATTTTTATCTCAAGGAAATTATACCAAGGAGATTCTGAGGAAGTTCCACATGGAGGGAAACAAACCCATGGAGACTCCTCTTGTAGAAAATTGGAGGAAGGAGGATGCTACTTCAGGTGAGGTAGTGGATGCTACTATTTACAGGCAGCTTGTGGGTTCACTTATGTATTTGGTGAACACATGACCAAACATATGCTACGTAGTTAACCAACTTAGTCAAGCTATGGTTAAGCCTACAAAGCTCTTTTGGAAGACGGGAAATCATGTGTTGAGATATCTCAGTGGCACTACAGAGTATGGATTATGGTACAGACGGACAGAGTCAAGGCTTCACCGATGCAAATTGGGCAGGTAATCCATCAGACAGGAAGAGCACATCAGGGGGCATCTTTAGCATAGGACTAGCAGCAATTTCTTGGTACAATAGGAAGCAGAGATTAGTTGCACTCAGTTCATGCGAGGCAGAGTACATGGTAGCTAGTCAGGCTGCATGTGAGGGCATCTGGATGAGGAAGATACTTGTTGGTTTTTTTGGTCATCAGATGGATCCGATGGTGATACATTATGATAACCAGAGTTGCATAAAACTCTTGGTTAATCCAGTATTCCATGACAGGTCCAAGCATATTGACATCTGGTACCACCATCTCAGAGATTGTGTTCATAGGTGCATTATTTTTTTGCATTACATTCCCACGGAGGATCAGGATGAAAATATATTGATGAAGGCGCTTGCGAAGAGAAAATTCAAATACCATAGAGGCAGGATCAGGGTAGCAGATAATCCCTTTCTTGTTGAGAGGGAGTGTTGAAATTCAATAAGAAAATGCACCACATACTAGTGTGGGATTCCAGGTCACACATGAGAGAGGAATTCTGGTGACACATTAGTGAGAATCTAGGAAACTAATTTTTAAATAAATTTTAATCTTATTTCATAAAAACTTGTAATAGTTAACTAAGTGTGATAGAGTTAGTTAGCTCAATAATTTAGAGATGAGGGTCAAAGGATAGGCATGTAGAGTGATTCTATTATTTACAGGGTCCATTTGCAGTTGTAGCACTAGTGTGGTGTGAGTGCAATCAGTTAACTCAAATTAATTGAGTTAAAATCAATTTAACTAGTTCTAACTGATTGATGAGCTAGTGGAAGATCAAGTGAATTAAAATAGATTTAATTCACAAGTAGTGATCTACCAAGTAATTGATGATTCACTATTAATAGCTGCATGCATGTCAATTCTGATGGAGACCCAATTGAGACAAAGGTTATGTTAGAATATTAGATCTACTAAACTAGCGATCTATCTAAGAAACCAACAACATATCAACATATAAATAAGAATAGAAAGAGAATAAGAAAAAAGAATATAATAGATATACGTGGTTCACCCAATTGGGATACGTCTACAGGAAGGTTGTCTTCTATTATCTCCAGAAATATCCTGCAATCTTACAAAGAGAGCAACTACAAATAATCCAATAAAAATAACAGCATGAGCACAAGATGAGATGTGATGATTTACAAAAAATCTCCCTTGACCCTATTATATACCCAAAGATGTGGAGGAATTACTCTCACATATTGAATGTGGGATAATATAATTCTCCAAAATAAAACCTATTTATATAATAAATGGGTACAAGAGTATATTATGCCATACTGAATATGGGATATAATGTGTTACTCTTTTACATAAGATTGTATTCAACTTTCAACATAATACAAAGACATTATTACCTTCCAATGAATATAATATATTCCAACACTCCCCCTTAATAATGGTTGGGAGAAGGGCCCATCCTAACACTACCTAACACTGAGGAAGGAAGGAGACATTAATACTCCTCCTTGATGGCTACTTCCCTCATCCCAAGAAAAGAATGAAGATACACATACTTCACTTCAGTCAAGGATTTGGTGAAGATATCGACTGCCTACTGCTCGGTAGGACAATAATCCAGAGAAATAATACCATCGACAAAAAGACCTCGAATATAATGAGCATCAAGGTCGAGATGATTTGTTTTGGAGTGATATACCAGATTGTAAGCAAGATGAATTACACCCTGATTGTTACATTTCAAAATGGTGGACGATTTCGAAACCAGACCAAGCTCGGTAAGAACATGCCGTAACCAAACGGTTTCTTTAGTTGCTTCTTTGGTTGCTCTATACTCTGCTTCACATGAAGATAAAGAAAGAGTCTTCAACTTCTTGTTAGACCAAGAGATCGAACCTGAACCAAGTTGAAATATGTAACCAACAATTGACCGTCAATCAGAACTGTCACCTGCCCAATCAGAATCTGTATAACCAGAGAGTAAAATTGTATCATTGCTCGAATAAAATACACCATAACGTAATTTCCCTTGTAAATATCGCAGAATTCTCTTGGCTGCCTACCAATGAATTTCAAGAGGTTGTTGCATGAGAGATCTGGTCTACTGTGAGTTAAATGTATTAAACTTCCAACGAGCTGACGATAAAGAGTAGCATCAACCAGTGGAGTGGTACACTCAATAGTTAACTTTACACCGGATTGAAATGGTGTAGGAGCAGGTTTACAATTACTCATATGGAAATGAGCCAATAGATATGTCGCATATTTAGGCTGAGAGAGAAAAATACCATCGGCCATATGCCAGATCTGAAGACCCTATAAATAGTGCAACATACCGAGATCTGTCATCTCAAACTGCTTCTGAAGAGTAATTTTCATATCTTGAATTAATACAAGTTGGTTTCCAGTGATAATTAGATCATCCACATATAAAACAATAATGAGGACATTATCACCAAAGTTCTTAACATACAGATTTGGATCAAATATACAACACTTAAAACCATTATTCAAGAAATACGCATCAATTTATCATACCAAGCCCTAGAGGCTTGTTTGAGACCATATAAGGATTTGTGTAATTTGCATACTAAACTTGAGGATTCAGCAGAAATAAAACCAATAGATTGTTTCATATATATTTCTTTAGTAAGATCACCATTTAAAAATGCACTTTTAACATCCATTTGATGAATTTCCCACTTAAAAGATGCAGCAAGTGATAAAATGGTTCTTATTGTGTTCATTTTAGCAACAGGAGAAAATTTTTCATTATAATCAATACCTTCAAGTTGATTAAATCCTTTGGCAACTAATCTAGCTTTATACTTTTCGATTTGTCCTTCTGCAATGAACTTAATTTTATAAACCCATTTACAACCAACTAAACTCTTTCCCAAAGGAAGATGAACAAGAGACCAAGTCTTGTTTCTTAAAAGAGATTCATATTCAGCAGACATAGCTTGTTCCCAATGAGGATTATCCTTAGCTTGAGCATAAGTAGCAGGATCATCTGTGGCCAAAACTTTGGTCATAAGAGCAAAGTTAGATCTACTTCAACGAGTGTCAGAAGGATTTTCGACCTTACTACTTGCAGATTCAAGGGTTTTCTGAGCCGAAACATGAATAATAGAAGGAACATGAGTCACTTCAGGAGCTTCATGAGTTTTAGGTGGAATACTTGAGGGAGAGGAAGAATCAAGATCAATAAGAGGCACAGAACTGCAAGAAGGAGTAACAGGAATAGGAGTAACAGGTGGTATTGGTAAATTCAAGGTAACATGAGTTTCTACAGACCCAGGTGGGGAAGAGACTTCATGAAATTGAACATCCCTTCGATTATGAAACTTTGATTAGAACAATCAAACAACCTGTAAGCCTTGGAATTCTCATCCTGAGCCCAAACATGAAGAATAGAAGGAACATGAGTCACTTCAGGAGCTTCATGAGTTTCAGGTGGAATACTTGAGGGAGAGGAAGAACCAAGATCCATAAGAGGCACAAAACTGCAAGAAGGAGTAACAGGAATAGGAGTAACATACGGTATTGGTAAATTCAAGGTAACATGAGTTTCTACAGACCCAGGTGACGAAGAGACTTCATGAAATTGAACATCCCTTCTAATTATGAAACTTTGATTAGAAAGATCAAACAACCTGTAAGCCTTGGAATTCTCATCATAACCAATGAAGATACACTTGTGAGATTTGGGTTATAACTTTTTTCGTTTTTCATTAGGAATATGAGCTCAACATTCACAACCAAACACCTTAAAATTACTAATATCTGGTTTACATCCATTCCATTTTTCATCAGGGGTAACATGCTTAACATATTTATTAGGAACTCTATTTAAAATAAAATTAGCACAACATATGGCTTCAACCCAAAATTTCTTATGCAGTCCTGTAGAATAAAGCATACATCTAGCTATTTCAACTAAAGTTCTGTTTTTCCTTTCAGCAATACCATTTTCTTGAGGTGTGTAAGTAAAAGTCTTTTGATGTTGAATACCATGTTTAGATAAATATGTATCAAATTATTTCTTAACAAATTTCCCCCCATTATCAGATCACAAAGTTTTAATCACAAAGTTTTAATACTCTTACCAGATGCATTTTCAACCATGGATTTAAATTCTTGAAATTTTACAAATGTTTCACTTTTATTTTCAAAAAATAAACCCAAGATTTTCTACTAAAGTCATCAATAAAGGTAAGAAAAGAAACTGCATGGGATATTGAAGGAACTTCAAGAGGACCACAGATATCACTATGAATTAATTGCAAAGGTTCTTTAGCACACCAGGATTCACCCTTGTCAAACATTTCTCTGTGATGTTTACCAAGAACACATCCTTCAAAAACACCAGTAGTAGAAGAAATATTAGGCAAACCATGAACCATTTTAGTTAGTATTTGCATTTTACCATAATTCAAGTGACCCAATCTTTCATGCCATAATTTACTTAGTTCATGAGCATAAGCAACATAGGAATATAAGGGTTGTCTCTTAGTTGAATTAAAACCTGCAAATTAATATAAACCAATTGTATGATCAACAGGGCTAGAAGAAACTACTTTGTAATTTTGGTTGATATCTTTAAGAACATATTTATTGGGCCAAGCTTCAAATTTAAAACCTTTCTAACATGCACGATAAATAGAAAATAAGTTGATGGCATGTTTTGAACATGAAAAAAATCTTCCAATTGACCATTAGCAACATTAATATTACCAGAACCAATTACGGAAAGTTGTTTACCATCACCAATAGAAACTTTCTGAGATGAGTGCTTATTAGTGTCATAAGATGTAAACAAAGAAGCATTACTAGTCATATGTTTAGAAGCACCAGAATCCATTATCCATTCCGCATTAGAAGAAGAATTATTAGATGAAACAATAGATGCACATAAAGCTACGTGAGATTCATTAGAATTTTTTTTGTTTGCTTTAGTCATTAAACGTTTCACTTTAAAGAAATTCTTTTCAGGATGGTTCGTTTTACCACAATGCTTACAAGGATCATACACTTTTTTCTTCTTACTAGTTTCATGATGTGCATGAGAAGCATGATCACTATTATTAGTATGATTAGAAGTGTGTGGACAAGAACCTTTGGCATTATTAAAACTTTTCTTAGGATTGTTATTATGTGCCATAAGAGATTTATTAGGTGAGACTTGTCCTGAGCAATCAAAATTTCTTGCTCATTTATCAACCCTTTACAAAAAACATCAAAAGTAGGCTTCATGGTACTTTGAGACAATTCAAGAGCCCTATTCCTAGTTTGGATGAACTTTCTGAGATGAGTGCTTATTAGTGTCATAAGATGTAAACAAAGAAGCATTACTAGTCATATGTTTAGAAGCACTAGAATCCATTATCCATTCCGCATTAGAAGAAGAATTATTAGATGAAACAATAGATGCACATAAAGCTACTTGAGATTCATTAGAATTTTTCTTGTTTGCTTTAGTCATTAAACGTTTCACTTTAAAGAAATTCTTTTCAGGATGGTTAGTTTTACCACAATGCTTACAAGGATCATACACTTTTTTCTTCTTACTAGTTTCATGATGTGCATGAGAAGCATGACCACTATTATTAGTATGATTAGAAGTGTGTGGACAAGAACCTTTGGCATTATTAAAACTTTAATTAGGATTTTTATTATGTGCCATAAGAGATTTATTAGGTGAGACTTGTCCTGAGCAATCAACATTTCTTGCTCATTTATCAACCCTTTACAAAAAACATCAAAAGTAGGCTTCGTGGTACTTTGAGACAATTCAAGAGCCCTATTCCTAGTTTGGATGAACTTTCTGAGATGAGTGATTATTAGTGTCATAAGATGTAAATAAAGAAGCATTACCAATCATAATTATTAGATGAAACAATAGATGCACATAAAGCTACTTGAGATTCATTAGAATTTTTCTTGTTTGCTTTAGTCATTAAACGTTTCACTTTAAAGAAATTATTTTCAGGATGGTTAGTTTTACCACAATGCTTACAAGGATCAGACACTTTTTTCTTCTTACTAGTTTCATGATGTGCATGAGAAGCATGACCACTATTATTAGTATGATTAGAAGTGTGTGAACAAGAACCTTTGGCATTATTAAAACTTTTCTAAGGATTTTTATTATGTGCCATAAGAGATTTATTAGGTGAGACTTGTCCTGATCAGCAATCAACATTTCTTACTCATTTATCAACGCTTTACAAAAAACATCAAAAGTAGGTTTCATGGTACTTTGAGACAATTCAAGAGCCCTATTCCTATTTTGGATGAACATGTCAAAACAAGATGGAAATTTTTGTTCCACAAGAATGATAAGAGCTCTGTCTTCTTGTAATCTTTACCACAATAATTTAACTTTTCATTTAAGGTTTTCAATTTAGCAAGATATAATTCTACTCTATCAAAATTAGTAGGATCTAGCTCATGAATCTTCTTTTCAAAGTAATAAGCATAAACATCATCAAATTTATCAAATAAAGAAGCAAGAATTTCCCATACCTCAATACTTATCTGAAGACTATCTGAAATAGTTTGACCAATGAGCCCTCTTGCTTGATCAAACTTTTCTTCCCATTTAATCAGGGCATGAGAATCTGTAGGTTTCTTGTGTTCACCATTAACCAACCTCCATAGATTCTTACTCCTGAGAACATCAATCATTTTCCTTTTCCATGCAAGATAATTAGAGCTGATAAGTTCAGGAACAGAAGCCACTTCTGAACTCATAATGATAGAAATTTTGACAATAAATATAAACCCAAATGCAAGAAACCAACAATATTAGATCTACTAAACTAGTTATCTATCTAAGAAACCAACAACATATCAACATATAAATAAGAACAGAAAGAGAACAAGGAAAAAGAATACAACAGATATACGTGGTTCACCCAATTGGTCTACGTCCACGAGAAGGTTGTCTTCTATTATCTCCAGAAATTTCCTACAAAGAGAGCAACTACAAATAACCTGATACAAATAACAGTATGAGCACAAGATGAGATGTGATGATTTACAAAAAAGCTCCCTTGACCCTATTATATACCCAGAGATGTGTAGAAATTACTCTCACATATTGAATGTGGGATAATATAATTCTCCAAAATAACACATCTTTATATAATAAATGGGTACAAGAGTATACTATGCCATAATGAATATGGGATATAATACGTTACTCTTTTACATAAAATTGTATTCAATTTCCGACATAATACAAAGACATTATTACCTTCCAAGGAATATAATATATTCCAACAGGTTAAAGGCAAGTAAACTATCAGTTGTATTTTTAGCGAACTTCCCAGCTGTAGTTATAAAGCCACGAGAAGCCCATGATGGATTGCGCAGTCAAGGAAGGTTGGAATTCCTATTTAATAGGAATTATTTTGCCTAGGGATTGTGTGAGAAAGGCAAACTGAGGGTAGGCGGGAAATTGGCTATGTATTTGTCCAATTTTTCCTAGATCAGTGTGAAGCAATTGGTAGTGTATGAGGTTCTTATGAGAACACATGCATTATATTGTTTCATGATTCCTTGGTTGATTATACAATAAATTTGGAGGGGTTTTGAACAGTTTCTTTCCCCAGGAAAATATTGTGTTGTGTGATTGATTTACTTCTTTATCTTACTTGCATGTGATTGAGCGATCGTGATTTATATTCCAAAAATATTGCATGATCGGATTGAATCCATTGGTGTAATTTCTACAAACCTTAGTGGATGTTGCAACAAGATTGCCTCCATTTTTTCCCATATTCTCCTAAGCTTAATTCAATGGATTTCTTGGCCCTTGGGTAAATTTACGAGTTCAATTTTACTTCACACGATGAAATGAGGTTTTAATAAATACACTTGCTTGCTTTTTAGCTCAAGTGATGATCACTACTAGCTTGTAGTCCAAGGGATTTGTTTTCCCTATCTTTACTTTAATGACCACTGAGGAATCGTTGATAACAATCAACACTCTAACCTTGGCTTCCTTAGCCAAAAGCAAATCACACAAGAGTACATATGCTTTTGCTTGGTTATTTGAAGCTTGTACAAGACACATTCATAAGTAGCTACTATTTATCCTTTGAGATTCTAGACAATCCCACCTCGCGCCTGTCATTTTTAGATTTTTCAACAACATAGGTCTATTCAAAGAGGGACAAAACCCTTGGGCCAATAGTGTCAACTATGATTCATGTTAAATATTTCATTGGATTCTCATCAAAATTTTCATTAAAGAAGCGAGAAATTTGAAAGCTCTTTTTCCAATACTAAGACAGAGTAACATGGGATAGCTAGACTCAAAGTGTTTAATTTCTACTAACATTTACTGAAATATGATAAAGTAATAAATTCAAAGTTCTAATCAATCCAATGATTTTTAGGTTTTTTAAATGATTTGGTTGTTTCATAGAAGGCCAAAGCCCACGAGGACACATATCCACCATGTATATAACTCCTACTTGGTGGAAGTATTATTCATGTCTTGGATTCTCATCAAAGTTTTCATTGGGGTGGGGGTGGTGTCATTAGAGTTAACGTATCCTTATGGAAACATATAATGGTCATGGGATAAACTGCTCAAAATCTCTCATTTTGAGTTATCTATACTAAAATACAACATAAACTATAGTAAAAAATTCTAATCAATATGGTGAATTTTAGGGAATGAAAACCCATGAGATCATATTTCCATCATGGGCATACCTTTCACAATGGTGAAACTATGATTCATCCTGAAATTTTGATTAGATTCTCATCATAATTTTTATTAGAAGTGGAGCGATTTGAGTAACCATTGTCCCATGCCAACACAAAATTGTGTGGCATAACTAGAACTCAAAATGTCTCATTTTCATTCATCTACATTGAAATCCAATGAAGTGCTACAAAAAAGTTCTATTTTATCCAAAAAATTTATCTTTTTTAATAATTTAAGTCGATTCAAAGTAGGATAAAATCATTGGGACTATAATGCTACCATGGACATAATTTTCATTGTAGTGGAATTATGATTTATTTGAAAATTTTGATCAGATTCTCATCAAAATTCCCATCAAAGAGTAGGGCAATTTTAATGCCCCTTATCCCATGCCAACACATAGTGGCGTGAGATAATTAGTACTTTAAATATTTGGTTCCAATGATTTATATTGAAATGTAAGTAGATATTAAAGTAAAAATTAAATCAAGTTGATAAATTTTACGTTTTTTTAATGATTTAGGTCAATTTAAAGAGGGCCAAAACCCTTAGGATCACCATAGATAAAACTCCAACTATGATGAAACTATGTTGGATTCAAAGTGCTCACCAAAGAGGTGGGGGGATTTGAGTGCATCCTATCCATACCATTATAAAGTGGCATAAAAAACAATCACTTAACATATTACATTTATAATAATTTATTTCAAAATTATCTAAAGTATTAAATTCAATATCTCCTCAATATTTTTTTGTAGGTCAAAAATTTCTATTAATTCTTCATTAAAGGATTAAATCGTGATGAGATGACAAGCAAAATACCCCTGGCCGCATTCCTATTGGACTTGTTAGCCAAGAGATAAAGGAAAAAACAGAAAGATAGCATTAAGATAAAGTTAATAGATTTCATGCATATTTCCCACATTAGCCAAAAGAGTCCCAAAACCCAAAAACAACCGATCACCATCTCTAATCAACAACATTACCTGGACCAAGGGCGTCCCTCTTATTCCCGAGTGGTTGAGGCTAATGAAAGGCCTCATCTACAAGTGCTTCCATATGCGCCAACCTTCCTTCCAACCTATCTTGTTTGTCCTAGATCATCTTCTGCCTACGTCGGAGAGAGACCAGCCTATCCATCATGTGTCACTAGTTATGTTTTAAATCATTCATAAAGGTTATAAGCTCATTACTTTCATCATGAAGATCTTGAGTTAATTTCTCCACCATCAAAGTGACCCGACACAACTGAGTTTCAAGCGAGTCAAATGGAGGGGGAAGGTTGACTCTACTTAGAGAATGAGCTAGGTGTTGGTCAACATCATCCCCAAAGACCCTTTGGTCCGTTGGAGGCCTCGTTCCCTCCCCCCGAGGGCCAACACCCCTACACACGTGACCCCTTTGACATAGCATTGCACCCCTATCTCCCCGCTCACCATGAACTAGCAAGGACCCACACCATGCTAGCCCTCAACTTAGAGCTTCCCTGTGTGGTTGACACCAAGACTGGAAACATTGAATAGCTTGTTGGCAGCGAAACCACGCCATCCCCAAGCACGACCCCTTCACACCATCCTTACACTGAGAATTTACGAGATCCAACAACTCGTAACCCCCACTCTGGGTCACTTTCTCGGCCACAACACCAAATACCCAAGGGCAAACTCACTTCATGCTGCCAACCTAGCTCTACAGGATGCTTGTCGCAAGTCATAACGAACACCAAGCCCACAACATAGAGAAATTTCAACTGGAAACGAAGTCACTCCAGTCCCAAACACGACCTCATTGCATTCGCCTTACAAACTGAGAATTGATGAGACCCAACTATCCGTAGCCCCCACCCTGGGTTTCCCTTTCAACCATTGCACATAGGCCTCCAGGAAAAACTCCCCTCAAGTTGTCAGCCCAACACTACAAAACGCTTGCCACAAGTTGTAATGAACACAATGCTGACAACAAAGCCTCTAGAGGGGCCAGAACCAAACAAAGCATAGCAATTACTAAAACCATCAATAGATTGACCAAACAAAATTACCTGCTCAAAAGCGAGGGGTGTTGGCCCGAGACCCAAGTAGAGGACGAACCCTACTACATAAGCCACTGCATAACAAACTTGTGTTAAATTATCCTTGGCCATAACAACACAACGTGTCTTAGGGTCCCAAATGGCACTTTGGGCCACCAACGGAGTCGATGCTACATCGTACTTCCCCCACATATAGCACACATTAGTCGTCTTCAGGCTAGGAGTGGGGAATGGATTGACTCGTAAGCCACCCTTCGCACTTGGAGAATTTACTCCCCCTGCAATCATATCCCTCATCGCTCAAAACCTGCAAATGAGCTTTGCGACCAAGCCAAGATGAGTTATACTCAAGAAACTCTCTAGAACCTTTACCTATTGAGTGCCAAACAAAGTGTTCCCAACACGTTTAATATCATTAATGACACATGGTGTGTGAATTAAAGCCCATGTTCTAGGCCTCTGATCGACCACTTGCCACCCCATTAGGGAAAAATCTCCTTAAACTTATAATCTTAGGGGTTTTTTTTAATAATTTACATTCATTAAGAGAAAACTAATACCAAGTATTCCGTAATTCCACCATGAATAAAACACCCACTATGATAAAATAAAATATAATTAACGTCATCATTTTAACAAAGCTCTTATGAAAAAAATGATTAACTTTCCTTTTATATAATTATAATTCACATAAAATTGTAAGAAAATAAAATAGTTTATATACCTTTTATTTCACAAAGTTATGATTCATACAAGACCAAGATTCATTTTAAAATTTGACCATATTATTACAAAAAAAAAATATTAAAAAAGATTTAAATATTCTTACTCTACAAATTATTCTCAGTCTTTTTTTCCTTTTTTCATAAATAAAAATCATATCCATTAAAAGGAATATATATAGTGCCTATACCAATCTTAAAAAACTTCAGTTTCTTCATCATGATTTTGTTTTCTAGACATATACACCCACAAACTTAATTTACTCTCAAAGCCTTCTTTGAAGGAAGGATCATACTACAATCTCAAAAATGTGACTGTAATTCTTAATAGGAGAGGTTTGTCCCCATGGACTCAACCTCCTCCCCATCCATAAAAACATGATAATTCACATATTCGATAGGAAGCTCAAGAGCTTCTTTTGACAAAGATTTAGCTTTAGAATTCAGTTCACGGAGAATATGACAGAAAGAGATGAGGTCAAAGAAGTTAGCAGCTTCATGGATATCAGAGAGTAGAGACTCCATGCCAAGAATTCTCACCTCAACCTTTCAATTTGCCCAATTTATCACTAACTTCGAGTCTCCCATCACCTGAAGGCATGAGACCCCTTTTTCCTTGGCCAACTCTAGCAATATCATAAGGCTACAAATTATACTTTTTAGTTCAATCCTCTTCCCGGCGCATATCTATGGTGGATTGAATGAGATTGATTGAGATAGAGGACCACCCCTACACTACAAGGAAGCAGGTGTCCTTGACTAGCTCTGTTAAAAAAACCCCGTGGGTAACCGAAGTTGATCATTGGCATAATTTGATTACAGGACCGATGTTGTTTTGGATCTGATTTGTATTCTTGTGCCATTGTTATCTTTGTTGCACATAAATCCGAATAAATGAATTTCTCCTAGAATAAGCTTTGATTGCAAGCCCACCATACATGCAATAATAACAGATAATGAAAGCTTGAGAAAGCCACTACCGCTTTTCCCTGCCACCATATTCTACATACATCTTGTAGTGAAGGATTGATCCATCTGTGGTCGGCTTCAATTAAGCCCATAATTCTCTACAAATTTGCTTGATGTAACTACAATGCATAAAATGGTGTTCATGTGACTTCTCATAGGTCTTAGATAAAGATAAAAGGCATCAACTTGGCCAACACCATCCCTTTTTTTGCAACTTATCCCAAATGAGGAGTGAATTATCTTCCATATTATTTCAATTAACTACACCTAAAAAAAGAAAACAATTTAAATAAATAAATTACTATATATAAATGGATTCAAAAACACAAAACCCATTAAACACCACCACCATCCTAAATAAAGGAGTTGTCTATCTAGCTAGAGGAATTGTCTGAAATCCGGGTAATTTTTTTTTAAGAAATCTTGCAATAAGAGTGTTTGAATCATGTTTTTGATAGTGGAAATGGATTCAGCACAATCAAAAACCTCTAGAGCACCTAAAATATTGAAGTTTGATAGCTATAAACTAGATTTAGAAAAATCCCTACCAAATTTTCTTAAAATCTTACCTGAATTTCAATAATTTTCAGAGCAAAAAGACAGTCTAGTTAGACCACTGCCTAAATAAAACCCTCGCTATTGATTTATGTCGATTTAAACAATTTATTTTCAAAATCTTACTTAACCGCTTCAATGCTACTTATGCCGCCCTATTTAAGTGAGGAGACCTTTACTAATTGTAAATATTATCTTTTCAGGAGAATTTACGAATTTGTAAACACCATCTCTTCCGCAATGGATGCGGAGTTTGACGCCCACATCTATGGCCCTCGCGCGAAATTTGAGGGTTACGATGCTTTCATTCCCACAGAGAACGAAGAAAAAGAACAGCATCCCCAATCTCACTCTCACCGCAGAGATTTGGTGCAAAAAATGTCGTCATACACAGCGCCCAAGCATCTCATCTCAGAATTACAGGCCGTCCATAGAAAAGAAGACGAAGAAAACGACAACAACGGCCAGATTAATAAAGCTTTTGGAAAACGCGAGCGTATAATTGACAGAGAAAACGATTACAGAAGACGCAGGCTTAACAGGAAACTATCCCCTCCAAGGCACGACCCTTTTGCTGCGGGCGACCGATCTCCCTGCGCCGACGTTTCGACTTATGCCGACGTGATGCGTGAACAGGCATTCATCAGACACGAACACGAAACCCTGCGGCTTATTTCCCAGAAGCGAAAGCAAGAGGGTTTTGATTTTAGGGAAAAACAATCCGAGACCAAATTTAAGAGCCACGAGAATAAATCAGGCGATGTAAAGGAAATTAAATACAGTGAAGAGAAGAGGAGCACGCACTCGTCCAGAAGAAGGCAGGGTTTTGATTTTAGGGAAAAAAATCCGAGACCAAATTTAAGAGCCACGAGGATAAATCAGGCGATGTGAAGGAAATTAAATACAGTCAAAAGAAGACGAGCACACACTCTTCCAGAAGCAGGCATAAACTCTCCCGTTCATCTAAAGACAAGTGCTCTTGAAGAGATTTTGTATTGCATTTGACGAATACCCTTCTGGGTAATTCCATTTCCTGTTCTATCCAATGTTGAAATATGTATTTCCAATGTAATCCATGATGTCTTTTCGGGTTTGAAAGTAGAATATATATATATATATATTTTTTTTCAAACACGTAATCAAGGGTTTTATGGAAGTACTACAAGAGAGTTGTCATTATTGTGATAATTGTGTTTTGTGCACAGGGTCTATATCTATACCTGTAATAATTTATTTTGTATCGTAGGTTGCTATTGCACAATAGTTTGGTGCACAATAGTTTGGTTTGGTTCAGTATGCAGTTTCTATAATTGTAATTTTAGGTTTAGGTCGATAAAAAAGGGCTTCACAACCGGATTTATACAAAGGAGATGACATTCAACACCACCAAAAAGTAGATGCAAGCAATGCCAATAACTAACATATTCCAGATTGGCCTCTGTGGCGCTCAATTACACTAAGTTCTTTGTGTACAAAACATCCTGTTTTTTTTGTTTCTTTCGCACTGCTCTTTGTAAGCAGAACACGACTTCTCCACCACAGCCCTACTCTTCCCAGAAGTAGAATGTTCTGTAGCTTTTTCGATTTTAGCCTTTTACTGGCAAGCATTTCAGAAACAAATCACAGTATTCTCCTTATTTGGTTCTTTACATACAAGAGCCTTTTTTGTTTAGCCAGATTTCTTCAAATCTTGCTTTCATAGAAGTAGCAATGTCTTTTCTGAAGTACAACGGAAGTCTCTTCCAAACAGTTTTCAGCTGCTTTTCACAGAGAAAATTCGTACAGAAAGAAAAAAAAAAAAAAACAAACAAAACAAAACAAAAAAAAAAACTAACTAACTGCTGCACCACATCATCGAAACTTCTTTCGAACAACAATAGTAAAACATTTACAGCTACTCCACAGTAAACAGAAATCTATCATACCTTTTTCGTTTCAGGTGTGTGATCACAGGCACAGCTCGCATTTACCTCCCACGGATTTTGCTTTTGCTTGGGCCATAAAATAGTCCTCCAAACAAACATTACAGCTGTAAAGTACTCGTAACAATGCTTTGGTCATGATTGGGTCAATTTGGCTAGTTGGAAACCCATTGTACACCGTGGAATGTAAATGTGTGCCATGGTATGCAGCTTTCCATGCAGATAAAAAATGTGGGCGCTTGACACATGTTTGCTGAAGTGGTTAGATTGGTTCGGTTCAAATGGTAATCCAGAAAAGTGTGTTGCCAATCAACCCTTCCCTACAATGGAGAAAGCCCTAAAAGCCCTAAAAATGAGGAGAAAGCCACACCATGCCATGTTGTGTAAAAAACCAACGATGAATTGATAAATAGGGTGCGCTACATTAGCAGAACATTAATTTGCAAAAAGAATCCCTCAAATTCACAGGTAAAAATAGAAAAAAAGGGAAGGTAAAAATGCCCAGAAAGAATTGATAAATAGGGTGTGCTACATTAGTAGAACATTAATTTGCAAAAAGAATCCCTCAAGTTCACAGGTAAAAACAGAAAAAAAAGGGGTAAAAAAGCCCAAAAAAATGTTGTTTTGAAAGAGAGCGGAAACCCATTGTTTCAAACCTAAAATAGCCGTAACAATTGCAATATTAAATGAAGAGGCATTGCCCTGAAAAGTGTTAAAACTTGTAAAAGTTCCTCTTCAATCCATTGAAAAGGATGAAAAATTGTCAATGAAGAAGGATAAGGATACTGATGGAGGGGATTAAAAACCTCTGGAAATATGTTGATGTCCTAAAAGGAGTGCTAAAACCCCCTAGTTTGTGATCTACAGGCTACAAGAACCCTAAAATAATGTTGGATTGTGAATGAAGAGTTCACACTAGCTTTGATACCATGTTGGGATTATTAAAAAAGAACGTTGATATATAGTGAACACTTTGGCAAACTCTTATTCAACATAAACCTTAACTAGCAATTGAACCAGATGTTGCAAAGGAAACGCCATAAGGTGGTGGTAGCATAGAAACGCATAGAAGAACTCTGTAGAGAGATGGGAGATTGGGGCACCCTACCTACCTAAGTAAACTAGCAAGAAATGTTTCATTAATGTAGGTAATAGTGTCCCAATTAATAAAAGATGAACCAATTTAAACAATAGCAACATCACCCTAATGTAAAAAATAAATATTTGGAATACAAGGAAACTTCTGAAACTTATATCTTAGCCTGGATGAGAATGTAAAACAATCAATATTTTATGCAAATAAGCCTAAACCACAATTACATCATTTGATAAGATGAAGAAGCAAAAGAATGTATACTAAACAGTTGTTGCATTTTATATTAGCTAAAGGTGGATTAACTAATCAAAACTCAATCGGCAAGGGATTCACATTTGGCCTCAAAAAATAAAGAAAGCAAAATATGTTTCCAACAACTTTTGAGAGTTTAACTGTGAGTTTTATAAAAGTGGTGCAACTATAAATTTATTTAGTTGCCATATGTTAAACTCTTCTATTCTAAAATACTTAATTATTTCTGGGATTCTTTTCTTTGATCACCTAGAAAACATAAATGTGTTGAAATATTACACTCGAGATCATTATAAAGACAAAATGATTGTCACCACTTTTACAATGGCCAAATGGAAGAATAAAACCAGTATGATTCCAGCAGGAATGCAAAAATCACATGCTCCATTGGGAAACACAAAAAATGTTGTGTCCATATTCAATAAGAAAGTTACTAATCATTTCTAAAGAGTGATTCGAATAGATGGATTTTATATTTTTCATGATGTAGTTCCTACAATATGTTAAACACCAACCTATTGAATTAAAACGAGATATTTTCTGGATACTAATACAGAAATACATAAATTTCATTTGACACATTAAAATTTCAAAAACACCTCAAAACTCTCAAAATTAATATTCTATTTTTCTCTTTCATGCAATCCATACAAACTAAAAACAATCCACAATATAAGTGCCTCGCCAAACTTCCCTCTCACCATATTCCAGAAACTCAAAATGTATGGATATTGAAGCATGTTCCTCGAAGAAGGCAAATTTGCGACATTTGTCATCTGAATTCCATCAATTTAAGTTATTTGAACTCACAAGACACCGAAAATACCATTAACACTCTGGCATTTATCATCCATTGTCATCTCAAATATGTTCCTTTCCCTCCTATTTATATCATCCAACTTCTCAAAAATCTTTTGACCTTTGCTTGAAAATCAATAAAATTTTGCTTAATTATGTTTTCCCCTCAGCAGAAATGTAAATCATACAAAAAAAAAAAAAAAAACTAGAATAACCTTTCACTGTTTGTGTCAATAGGTGTAAATCTGTCGATTTGTGGTAAGTAGCCTACTTAGTTGTTCTAGATTGGAACCTTTTTCTGATGGCTTTCACTTGTGGCATTGACTTCAAAAGAATGTGTATGCTAAACAGCAGTTGCATTTTGTATTAGCTAAAGGTGGATGAGCTCATCAAAACTCAATCTACAAGGGATTCACATTTGGCCTCAAAAAATAAATAAAGCAAAATATGTTTCCAACCACTTTCGAGAGTTTAACTGTGAATTTTAGAAAAGTTGTGCAACTATAAATTTTATTGGTTGTCATATGTTAAACTCTTCTCTTCTAAAATACTTAATTATTTATGGGATTCTTTTCTTCAACCAACTAGAAAGCATAAATGTGTTGAAATATTACACTCGAGATAATTATAAAGACAAAATGATTGTCACCACTTTTACAATGGCCAAATGGAAGAATAAAACCAGTATGATTCTAGCACGAATGCAAAAACCGCATGCTCCATTGGAAAACATGAAAAAAGAAGCATCATTGTGTCCATATTCAATGAGAAAGTTACTAATCATCTCTAAAGAGTGATTTGAATAGATGGATTTTATATCTTTCATGATGTAGTTCCTACAATAAGTTAAACACCAACCTACTGAATTAAAACAAAATATTTTCTAGATACTAATACAGAAATACATAAATTTCATTTGACACATTAAAATTTCAAAACGCCTCAAATTCCTCAAAATTAATATTCTATTTTTCTCTTTCATGCAATCCATACAAACTAAAAACAACCCACAATATAAGTGCCTCACCAAACTTCCCTCTCACCATATCCCAGATACTCAAAATGTATGGATATTGAAGCACGTTCTTCGAAGAAGGCAAATCCACGACATTGTCATCTGAATTCCATCAATTTAAGTTATTTGAACTCACAAGACACCGAAAATGCCATTAACACTATGGAATTTATCATCCATTGTCATCTCAAATATGTTCCTTTCCCTCATATTTATATCATCCAACATAACATTAACACTATGGAATTTATCATCCATTGTCATCTCAAATATGTTCCTTTACCTCATCTTTATATCATCCAACTTCTCAAAAATCTTTTGACCTGTGCTCAATAAAATTTTGCTTAATTTTGTTTTCCCCTCAATAGAAATGTAAATCATATAAAAAAAACTATAATAACCTTTCACTGTTTGTGTCAATAGGCGAAAATCTGTTGATTTGGGGTAAGTAACCTACTTAGTTGTTCTCGATTGGAACTTTTTTCTGATGGCTTTCGCTTGTGGCATTGACTTCTTTTGTTCTTAGAATTGGTTCTCTTTAGAGAACCAATGGAATTATGTGTGGCTATTTCCTACAAGAAGGAAAAAGTAATATACCATATTACGGAAAATAAACATATAGTTTCTTTCTACAAAAAATTCCTTCGATTGCAAATGTGAAAGGAATGATTCAGTGGACAATATACAAGCTTGAAGTAATAAATAACTCTTTTCGAGGCTTCCTAGAATAGCATAATAAACAAGCAACAAATAACTGTCTCCAAGGCTCTTTATGTCATGAGATTTTAAAGGTGCACAAATTCCCATTGTGGATATGTTTCACTTTCTTTTAATTGATTGCAAAAAAGCATGCATCAAACCTAACACTGAGCATAGGTGCAATGATTCGTACAACAAAGAGAAAACAATGGAGCACAACAAATGGGAAAACCATCTCCAAGAATGTTCTTAAGAGTCAAGACATTGAGATAGGTAGAGAATTGGGTGGTGTAGACTCTGCAAACCTTCGTGAAAACATGGGTGGCTAACAGAAGTGGTAGAGATATTTTTAAAATTTAAAAGCTAAGTTTTTCCCAGCTCCCAAAAAAGAGACACACGTAGGCAAGAGTTCAAATCTTGTGAGGACTCATATTCAGGATAATGAGTTACCTGGTTAGCATACTAAATTTAAATTCCATACCCAACAACAAAGACCATTCAAAGTTTCTGCATGTCAAAAAGTTCAATAAATATGTATAACTTCCAAGAGTTTCTTCTTCGCCATCGTGAACCTTAGTGGGTATTTTTGCTTGTAGATGTTGTAATGCTTGATATTTGTGTTATATTGTTAATTTTGTGAAACTAAGACATTTTTATTTTGAGTTGCATAACAATCAATTTCTTGAAAAGTTTAACTTGTCAAGGGATTGGTCTAGCTACAATTATTTGTGAGGCCAAAGAGGAAGAATTGACTCGTGCTCGAGAAAAACTTGGGAATTTTAAGAAAATTAGAAAATAAAAACACTAAATTTTTTAAAAAGACAAAATATTTTGAATACGAAAGTTTATAATGTCCACATTATGCATATTTTCCATAATTTTTTTAAAGGACATAAATGATACTACCTGCTACAAAATGCCATGGATTACAACTGACAATTATGCTCAGTCCACTGCGAATTTAGGTCAGAAAAATAAGCAAATTGAGTGCTTTTTGTTATCTTTTTTCTGTGTCTCTACATAGATAGACGATCAAGTCTTATTGGTTGAATCAATATGATTCGTTTGACTTGCAAGTCCAGTAATTGGAGGCTCCGACTCCACTCAATTTCTTCAGAGCAAAGTCAAACTCAAGAGTCCACTTGGACTTGGAAGTTGATGAGTCTTGTAATATCAAGACTCCATTTGTGACTTCCATGGGAATTGAAAAGATACAATGAAATTTAACAGAACTTTTGGATTTTTTTGTTTAATGCATATAAGTGAGTATTTATTTGAATACAAACAATGTTTTTCTAATTTTTCTTTTCAGATAAAAGGCCCCAACATTATGGAAGGAAAACATAGAAATAAAATTGAATTACATTGGCTTGCTCTTATGTACCTAATTTTATAGTAAGAACTGTAGCTGAAAATTATGGTATGAATCGAATTTCAATTGGGATTATATTGCCATTGTTATCAGAGTCAGTGAAACCTGCTAAACAACCGAAGTCATAGACCCAAGTGATCGTAAACTCGATCCAATGCACCAGATATGGCGTTGCGAAGATCCTTAAGCTTTTTCTCCTGGTCCTCTCCAATCCCTTGTCATACAAAAACAATTATTGGGGCACTTGAAGAGCCAGAGGAGATCTATTTATGAAAATAAAAGGAATTTTTAAGGAATTTAAGCTCTAAACCCTCAGATATGTTTCGAGTAATCGCTCCAGTGATTTTTTTGGGACATATTCTTCTATAGTGGCGTATTTTTTTTAGTGACAATCATGATATTGTGTGAGGTGTACACCAGTGGATTGAGCAGGGCTTGGTCTTCGCAAGAAGAAACACACCCTCGCCAAACGTTCGAAGAGAAAACCCTGCATCTGTCCGTGATGTGTACGCCAGTGGATTGAGCGGGGCTTGGTCTTCCGCAAGAAGAAACACACCCTCGCCAAACGTTCGAAGAGAAAAGCCTGCTTTTGTTCGTGCTCTTGCAACACATTTGATTCGTTTTAACCCTTGGACCACCAATTTGGTTAACGACAAGCGGTTTGAGAGGTTATGACAACACACTCTGGGAGCATCGGTGATGAGAAATTGGTTCTTACTCTCAGTTATTTGGATTATCTGAGCTTGTGCCTTCTTTTCATGACGAATTCTTCCATGCGATCGGCGGTCGATGATGATAATGCTTGCAAACCCCTCTATATCACAAGGTAGGCCAACGACAATAATGCCTTGCAAACCCCTCTTTGTTGATCCCGGAGAGAGAAACTGTCTCAAAAACCCTAGCAGAAGAATTTTCGTCTTCAAAATGAAAACGCAAATGCAAAGTGAAGCCGTGAAGGGTTATATTATGTCTTTTCATTCAGTTAAAATTGTATTAATTGTAAGACACTATTCTCTGGCATAAAGTGGAAACTTGAGGAGTTATTCTAGCACACGATTCTCCAATCGTCTAACATTTGATCTGACGGTGGAGACTGGTGTAGAGTGACAACTTGGGGAGTTATTCTAGAAGGAACATTTGATCTGATGATAGAGACTGGTGTAGAGTAGCAACTTGAGGAGTTATTCTAGAAGGGGAACGTCCACTAATTACTTTTGGTTTTTAATTGAAATTAATATTTATAAGTTATAAATATTTAATATTTTTATTTATTTCTTTCTAGTTTATATGATATAATTGTATAAATTATATGTCAAAATAATTAATTATTATTATTACTTTTTATATTTTAAATAAACAAATAATTTATTTAATATTTAAAATCGTTTTTAATAAATTAATAGTTTTCATTTTAACTAAATAAAGATCACAACTTTTAACTATTAGTTTAGATTGTTTTTAAATATTAAAAAAGAAACTTTTATACTAAAATTGTTTATAAAATGTTAAAACTAAAAGAACATGAGTTTCGGATCATGGATGGAATATGTCCACTCGAAATGTTCTACTTTTGATACAGTTTTATTCCAAATATACAATAAACAATAATAAAAAACCGAACACTAAACCGTTATTTTCAATTAAAAAAAAGGAGGATGTTGCCGAGGGGCAGCTTGATAAAGACACCAAGAGTGCAGTTCCTTAAAAAACCATAATTCCAAAACAACTATAATATATATATATATATATATATATATATATATATATATATATATTATTATTATTATTATTATTATTATTATTTTATTTTTTTAATTTAGCTTTCATCCATTTTGTTTGCCTTTAAATCCCTAACATAACTATTTTCCCAGTGCTTCCTCCAGGTCTCACACATCTTCATAGCCATAGAAAATATTCTTTGGATAATCATCTAGTGCCTTCTTAATTAGGAAGAAAACTGTGGATAGTAGAGTGTTCACATAAGGCACTTTTGTTTAGGTGGTCACGTGATTTATGTGTCTTCCTAACGCTTGAATCATCTGACCACATACTCCACCACCAGTCTTCATAGCCTTAGAAAATATTCTTTGGATAATCATCTAGTGCCTTCTTAATTAGGAACAAAACTATGGATAGTAGAGTGTTCACATAAGGCACTTTTGTTTAGGTGGTCACGTGATTTATGTGTCTTCCTAATGCTTGACTCATCTGACCACATATTCCACCAGCAAACTTCTGAACTCACACGAAAAGTAAAAGAGAATGCTAATACAAGGCCAATTTTCCTTCAACCAAACACCACAATGAGTGTCCTAGCCAACATGTTCCTACTCCTTTGATCCTCCCACTTTCGAAGATACTATCAAGGGGTAGCTGAGAGCATTCTTTCCATCAATTAAATTTAAGTTCAAGGACACCTCATGTAAGCTCTTTAATTAAGTATGAAGGTTTGAGGTAACCAAAGGGTGTAATGGCACTTTAGGTGGACAACAAAAGAAATAATCACTCCTAAAACCTTTTGACTGACCACTAAAACATTGTAACCTTATTATTCTTAAACCAAATCACTCTTGAAACTTTTTGACTGGCCACTAAAACACTGTAATCTTAATATTCTTAAACCAATAACCGTGAAACACTGTAATCTTATTAATTCTCAAATTCTTTAGAACTCTCTCATTATCATAATACCAAGGTTTTTTGTTGTTGTTGTTGTTGTTGTTTTTTATTGTTTTATATACAATTGTCAAACGAGTAGTGTGGACAGTCATTTATTTAAGGAAAACCACTTTATTTAGGCTTTCACTCCTCTCAAATGTCTCTAAGTCTTAGGTAGTTAACCTGTTTCATTAAGTTTAAAAAAAAAAAAACTAACTCTTAACCTAACAAAAGCAGTTATAAAGATGTCTAACTTCTTCCCAATCAAATAAAAATATGTATTTTCATAATAAAATATAAAAATATTTATTTGAATAGTAAGATGACTTTAGCAACACAGAACGAATAAAAATGGTGATTTTTATGGATTCAAAATCTACCTAGTTAATAAAAAAAATAACCACCGTCTCCTTTTTTATAAAAGGGTGATGAGATAATACCGCTGGTTGATTCTGTTAGGGTCCTATAATAATAGGATTCATAAAATTTTGAATTGACTTTGATAAGTCTTGTAAATATGTACATACCTTGCATTCTGTAAGTTGTTTTCCCATATTTTGAAAAAAATGAAAAATAATAAAAACGAAAAAAGAGGGTAAAAAGTCCTAAAAAAATGATCAAAGGACTTGGAAAAAGATATACCCCAAAATAAAAGAAATAAAACCTAAAAGTGAGCAAATCCAAATGCCACTACTTTTACTTTTTACTACAAAGAATAAATGATTATGTGCAGAGTGTCAATAAATGCCATAATCCATGATCAGTTAAACAGCTTAATCTTAACTTTTCATGTTTTCAATTTCATGTTTTAGATAGTGAATAAAGATTTGTCAAACAATTTTAACTTGACAAATCAGTAGATAGGTAGAGAATAATGAGGAGCTCAACAATTTAATCTGAGCCCTCGGATGAGATAAGTTAAATTTAGATTATTTTTATGCTTTGAAAGAAAATGTTTTAAGGTTGCAAGCCTAAATGCACCTGCAAAATGAAGAAAAAATGTTAGAAATGGAAGTTGGGTAGGTAGAAAGCAGTGGATCAATTATGTAAATAATACATCATCAGGCAAAATCACTAATTTCCCCTTCCCCATAAGTGTTCAGTATTCTAAGCTGTCAATCAAACAGGCTCAGAGCATTTCTCTGACTTTTGTTGGGACCGGACCCAAGGCTTTATGACTGGTTAGTTGAAAATATTGAGTTCTTATGTTAAATCCTCATTTATCATCATTTACCCTTCATTCATGTACTAAAACCCCTTTTTCCTAAGTAAAAACACACTCTTACTTAGTAAAATTGTAATCCCCACATAATTAACTCTATCCCTTCATAAGCATTCATAAAAACCCACAAAATCACATGTATCCTAAGTATTATTCAAAGAAATACAAAGATGAGCAAATGCTTGACTATTTTATACTAGATATAATGTGTATTTTGTTTTGCACTCCCCTATCATATTAACTTCTAACATATTCTATTAAATCCCTAAGAGATACCCTTTCCTATCTTATTAATTCCATTATATCTAATAAACCCCCAAAACCCACTATTATAAGCTTTTGACGAAGGTATATTATCCCATGTGCTTAAATAAAAAACCCAAAATAAAAATCCCTTTGGTCTAAAAGATTACCCATATGCAAATATCCCGCCCTATAGTTGTTTAACTATTCAAAAAAGTTAAAAAAAACTATATAAAATAACGTATTATTATGCACATTTTGAAAACATTTTTTATAAAATGTTGCATCAAAAAACCCCGCCCACTTATGTTTTATTAAAAGCATTTTAACAAATGTTTTAATAAAAACATTAAGCCCGCCACCTTGTATATAAATTAAAACATTATTGCAATGTTTTAAACCATAAATAAACCCCTGATGCTAATGAGATTATGGTTTAAACGTGGTTTAAACTATTTTATTTCATAAAAATTAACCCTTCCGCCTATGTAATAGCCTAGTCCCACCTTTTTACCATGACGCAACTCCCAAGCGATCTCCATCGTTCGCTTCAACAATTTTGATCCAATGGTCAACAAACGATATCGTGTGAAAAAAGTGCACGACCACTCCAACTCAATATCCACGCGAAATGGTTGGTTTTGCATTAAACCCTCCCCTCCACGTGGCTATTTCTAATTGGATCACGTGGGTTTTGTTCAAAACAACCTACCGCTCGATATCCACGTGATAACCGCCCATTTTCAAAAACCTTTGCAATCCAAAACCACCTCCCGCCATGATTAGACTTGCATTTAATGCAAATTCATATTGTTTAATAAAAACTTTGTACAGGAATTTTTCACCTATCTTTCGCATTTAAGCTAGTGTTTGCCCTCCCGACTCTGTATAAACCTACAAAAAAGCCCCCTGATAGCCATTTCCTGCTGTTTTTACACCCCGAACTTCCCAAATTCACCAAAGAAACCTGCAAGAATTGCCGAGGAGCTTCATTTGCTCCAGTTCAACCTCTGAAGAAACTAATTCAACCAGAAGATTGCATAAAAACCCGGTTAAAACCAATACCTGCATCAAAACTAGGTATTTTTCTAAAGATTTAACCTGCAAATCAAATTCAAAAACCTGTTAAAGGAAAAAGAAGCAGTAAAGATTAAGGAAATTAATTAAATTCAAGTGCCCTAAAGTCCCAGAAACAGGCAAAACCTTGGAAAAAAAATTTCAGGAATCCTAGAACCCGCTGCACACCATTTTTCAAAGAAAATTATTATTTTCCACAGTTTTAGGGTCAATTTGTTAATCCAAGTTGTCATTATGAATACTCTTGATGAAGAAGCTCTCCTTGTGATGATCATGCTGCATATGGTTAATGACATATCGCTGCACTATCTTGATGACATGGTGACATTGATGGCACACATGATAACATATATGATAACATGGACAATGAAGGAATTGGAGATCACTTGATGATGAAAGACATAACAAGTGGAGACCTCACTTAAAAACACTTGGTAACATATGACAATGAAGAAGTCCTTTTTGTCCATCACCTTCTGCACTAATTAATAATCAATCACGTTTAAAAAAAAAAAAAAATTTAAAAAAAAAAAAATTTAAAAAAAAAAAAATCACTACCTTAGAGGCAGCCTCTCAATATTATTCCTATACCATATTTTAGAGCATAATTTTGCCTTTCCAATGAGCCCTTATTTGCCCCAAAACTCCTAGTAGTTTGTAAGATATTGAATTTTCAAGTTGAAAAATATATTTTTGACATTGAGCCAACCTATGCTCAAGAACACAAGTTGGCCCCTTTTCCCAACAGTCACGTCCTTTCAAAAATGAAAAACCACTATAAATATAAAGTTAAAATCATTCGGTTTAGTCAAGAAATTTTGGTGAAAAACACAGAATTTGGTAATCTAATACAGTGAAGAGGATAATAGTTCACATCTCGTGAACTTTTTGGAAGAATAACATAAGAACAGGAAGCGAAATAACTCAGTCTATAGCTCGGATTGGTGGACTGTCTCTCGTCATTCATTACAGGGTTATTACAGTGACAAAGCAGGGTCTGTACCGGATTTGTGGCTCTATATCTCGAACTTGTGGGCCTATACATCAGTTCTTAACTCAGGTCTACCCCTTATATTCCTGGACTGAGTTTACAACTTCGGACTAAAGTTTTTATTCCTATTTTCGTTGGTCTATGGGAACCTATTCTTGCTGACTATGGAGAATCTCGGACTGTGTATAAACCCTTGGCTCAGAACTCTTTGCTGGATGGTCCAAACTTCGTATTTTTCTGAAGCTTTCAGTGCATAAGATAGCAAGACACTCTCTTTGTATTTCAAACTTTAATACAAATTTATTACAGCAAGTCAGGGTGCTATCTATGTTTAACTAAGGGTGCTGACTGTGGTGGATCTGTGACACTAATATTTTGGACTGTTGATTATGCTGGACAATTTGTGTAATCAACTATATTTTGCTAGTGTACTTATGGTGAAAGACAACAGTGATATTTCCTTCTTGAACAATGAAGTAATATTGTCAACACAGTGAAGCAAGGTGATCTTGGAATTGAAATAAACACGTACAGCAAGGTGATTGAGCAGTGAAGTCAACATAAGCAGTTTTGGAGCTAATTGTACAGTGAAGAATATGTCAAGGACATTCAAGTAAGTATTATTCTCATTCTCTATCAAAAGAAGATAAAAGGGATTGGTGTCCTTGGCGTAGGAGCCCCTAAACACAAGGTTGGTGCCTTGAAGAAGATAGGGTCGAAGCCCTAGAGGTCGGAGCCTCATTAAGTCCAAGTTCGTGCTTGGAAATCATTGTACTCATTCATTTAAAAAGGATCATTATCCTTCCTTCTATAATAAAATTATTCACTTCTCTGATTTTTGTGTAGAATCTAACTAGTTATAATAACAATTGAAAAGAAATATTGATTCACCCCCCTCTCAGTATTTCCAGCAATTGGTATCAGAGCCATCTTCTTCAACATCAGCCTAATAGCTGGAAGAAGGATTCTTAGGCACAATGAAGAACATGGAAGCAACAGGAAAACTACCTATCTTTTATGGAACGAATTTTGGTTTTTGGAAAAAGAGGATGTCTTACTATCTAATGTCTCTTGGTCCTAAAGTATGGCACTCTGTTCTGGATGGGTACAAAGCTCCCGCCAATCTTCCAACTGATCAAGATGAAAGAAGAGCCTACATTGCTAATGCCAAAGCTTTAAATTCCATCACTAGTGGAATTACCGATTCCGAATTTACGAAAGTCATGAACTATGACTTAGCCAAAGAAGTATGGGATAAGTTGGTTTCTCTATATGATGGTGACTCCAAAGTCAAGAAGGCAAAGCTTCAAACCTAGAGAAGACAATTTGAGAGTCTGAAAATGGATGAAGAAGAAGATATTGCATCATATTTCCTCCGAGTAGCTAAAGTGGTTAACTTTCTTCGAGGACTAGGAGAAAATATTGAAGAAAGCACCATAGTTCAAAAAATCATGAGATCGCTTCCTGACAGATTTGACTCCAAAGTAAGTGCCATAGAAGAAATGAAAGATCTAGATACTCTCAAGATGGATGAACTCCATGGAATTCTCATTGCCTATGAGATGAGGAAAGGGAGTCCAAATTTCAAAGAAGCAGCCTTCAAAGCCTCAAGATCTACAAAAGAAGGAAAAGGATGGAATTACAACAACGATGAATCTGATACTGAAAATGAATTAGCTCAATTTGTACGAAGACTAAAAAGGGGATCCAAGCTAAAAGGTAAGTACCCTCTTATTTGTTTCAATTGTGGAAGAATAGGTCATTACGCTGCAAAATGTTCCTATAAACATGATAGTGATGATGAAAATGACTCTAAAAGGATGATGTACAAAAAGAAAGCGTTTAATAAGAAGAACTTCTTCTCCAAACAAGATGAGTCTGATGAAGATGAATTTGTAGTCATAAAAAATAAATCAACCAGAAATATGTGTCATCACAAAGAAAGAGATGATGAATCAGATGAGGAAAGTGATTATGTTGGAAGCAAAGAAACATTATTCATGGCATTTACAAATGATGATGACTCGGAACTGGAAGATGAAAGAAACATGGATAGTTTGCTGATGAATGCCATTGAAGAAAATGATAATCTACAAAAGAAGATAATTTCTCTAAAAATAGAAAGAGAGGAAGAAAAAAGAAGGGAAGACTTCTTGAACATTAAGCTAAAAGAGAAGGATGATATCTGTGAAAAACGTGAAGCTGAAATAGTATCTCTAAGAAAGGAATTAGAGCAAGTCAAAAGGAGTTGGCAAAGCTCTCTAGCTCTAGACAACATTCTTAATACTCAAAAACCTCAACACGACAAGTCTGGAATTGGTTTAAAAGGAGAATCATCAAGTACAAAGAATAATGCCAGAAGTTATGCTGATGTACTCTCTCGCCATCCTAAAGAAGAAAAGTCATCTCGTCAGGAACAAAGTCCCATCTCAAAACCAAGAATTGAAGAAAGAGCAACTCCAAGGAAGAATGTTTGTTCAAGCTATGGACACTACAACAGGTATCAAACTATTTTTCTTGGGCATTGTTACAATTGTAAAAACTTTGGGCATCAAGCTAAACATTGCAAGGCTCATAAGAATGAAGCACCAAGATTGAAAAATCAAACAAACCAACTACACGGTCCTAAAGAGCAAGGAAAAATCAAAACTTACAATTCTTTTGATCCCTTGGCTAAGTTTGATCTGTCTTGCTCATTATGTGATAATTATGATCATAATGAACAAAATTATCCTCTCAGAAGGGAGAAAGCTAAAAACATAAATCTCAAAACTGATAAATGTGGCCTAGCTCTATGTGCTCATAGTGAAGAAAATCATTGGTTCGTGGATAGTGGATGCTCAAGACATATGATAGGTGACCAAAAGAATTTTATCTCATTGAACAAGAAAAATGGAAATGTATCTTTTGAAAGTGGATCCGCTAAAATCACTGGAAAAGGAACTGCTACCCTTGTCAATGGACTAGGAAAGGCTCAAAATACCTTGCTAGTAGAAGGGCTCAAACACAATCTCTTAAGTGTTAGCCAAATTTGTGACCAAGGACATAATGTTGTCTTTAGTACAAAAAACTGTGAAATAAGAGACTCATCCTCGGGAGAACTTGTGGCAAAAGGAGTAAGAACACCAAATAATGTTTACATACTCAGTAGAATCTAAGAAGATAAATGTTACTTAAGTCAAACAGATGAAAGTTGGTTATGGCACAAGCGATTGGGGCATACAAGTTTTGATAACCTAGTCAACATCAACAAAATTAATGCAGTAAGGGATATTCCAAAAATGTGCAAACCAAATCAAGTTGTATGTGGCCCATGCCAACATGGAAAGCAAACCAAAACTAGCCACAAAACTAAGGAGTTCTAAACAACAAAACCTTTGGAAATCATTCATGCAGATTTGTGTGGGCCAGCTAGAACTCCACCTCTTCAGGGTGAAAGGTACTTTGCTCTATTTGTTGATGACTATACTAGAAGGATGTGGATATATTTCATAAAATATAAATCTGAAGCATTTGAATGTTTTAAAAATCTTAAGGCTCTCATTAAGAATGAGAAAGATTCTAAGATTAAATGTCTTAGAACGGATAAAGGAGGAGAATTCACCTCAAAAGAATTTGATGAATTCTGTAAAGAGCATGGAATCGAAAGAGAACTCTCTACTGCTAGGACACCCCAGCAAAATGGAGTAGTTGAAAGAAGGAACCGAACCATTCAAGAAATGGCAAGGACAATGCTACTAGCAGCCGATTTGCAACCAAAATTTTGGAGAGAAGCAGTTGGCACCGTAGTTTATACCTTAAATCGAACTCAACTAAGACCAAATAATGAAAAGACTCCTTATGAATTATGGAAAGGAAGACCTGTTTCAATAAAATATTTCAGGGTTTTTGGAAGCAAATGTTTCATAAAAATAAATGATGACTCGCAAGGTAAATTTGATTCTAGAGTTGACAAAGGAATATTTCTTGGATACTCCACTAGGAGCAAAGATTACAAATGTTACAAATTTCGTCTACGAAGAATAGTGGAAAGCATTGATGTAAATATTGATGAAGGCCTTCCAGAAAAAGGAATTGAAAATCATGAAGTTGAGCCTTCTTTGAACAAAGTGAAGAAGAAGAACCTGAAAAAGAAGAGGAGAATGAAGAACCTCAAAGTGAACCTCAAAATGAATCTTCACAAACTCCCTCCAAGATCAAGTTTGTTCAAAGATATCATCCAGAAGAACAGGTCATCGGAAATATAGATGAAGGAATCCAAACTCGAAGAAGGATGATAAGCACCCCTAGAAAAGATGATGTGGCTCTATTATCTTTAATAGAACCTGAAATTTTTTCTCAAGCAAGCAAAGATCCTCATTGGATAAAGGCCATGGAAGAAGAAATGTCTCAAGTCGAAAAAAATGAGACTTGGGAACTGGTACCTCACCCAAAAGACAAAAATATAATTGGAACAAAATGGGTATACAAAAACAAGATGAATGAAGATGGACAAATCATCAGAAATAAAGCCAGACTTGTCTGCAAAGGATACTCGCAAATCGAAGGAATTGACTTTGAAGAAAACTTTGCACCAGTAGCTCGAATGGAAGCCATAAGAATGTTTTTAGCATTTACTTGCTCAAAAGGATTCAAGGTTTATCAAATGGATGTAAAATCATCATTCCTGAATGGAGATATCAAGGAGGAAGTTTACATGGAGCAACCAGAACAATTTGATCTCGCTAAAGGAAAAGACCTTGTATGCAAACTAAAAAAGGCCTTGTATGGATTAAAACAAGCCCCTAGAGCATGGTATGCAAATTTGGATCACTATCTGCAACAAGAAGGTTTCAAAAAGAGAGTGGCAGGTAGTAATCTGTACATGAATATGGACAAGGAAAAACTTCTGATCACTCTTGTTTACGTCGATGATCTAATCTTTGCTAGCATTGATGAAGAAATGAGCCATGAATTTGCTCTAAATATGTCCAAAAAATTCGAGATGTCAATGATTGGTGAGTTGTCTTACTTTCTTGGGCTACAAATATCTCAAACCTCTGCAGGCATGTTTATATCTCAAGCAAAATATCTTAAAGACATGCTTAAAAGATATGGGATGGAAGATTATGCACCTATGAGCACACCAATGACCATAGATTGTAAATTAAGCAAAGACGATGATACCCCCCAAATAGATGCAACTCTTTACATGTAAATAATTGGAGCTCTCCTATATTTAACTGCTACAAGACCAGATATTATGCAAGCAGTAGGAATGGTAACAAGATTTCAGTCAAGTCCTAAACAATCCCATCTAACAGCTGTGAAAAGAATTCTCAGATATCTGAAAGGAATGACTGATTTCGGTCTTTGGTATCCTAAGAGTTCAACTCTTATTGTGACAACTTATTCTAATGTTGTTTGGGCCGAAAGCGTGGATGATCGAAAAAGCACCAGTGGAAATACATTCTTTATGGGAGATTGTCTTGTATCTTGGCTCAGCAAAAAGCAATCATCTATATCCCTTTCTACAGCTGAAGCCGAATATATAGCTGCTGCTAATTGTTGTACACAAATTCTATGGATGAAGGAATCCTTGAAGGATGTCAACATAGAAACTAAGCAACCAATTACTATTTTTTGTGACAATACTAGCGCCATCAGTGTTTCAAAGTATCCGGTGATGCACTCAAGAACCAAACATATTCCAATCAAATAGCACTTTCTCCGTGAACAAGTTGCTAAACACAATATCAGGTTGGAATACGTCAATACAAAAGAGAAAATTGTGGATATCTTTACAAAACCCCTTCCACGAGAAGCATTTGAGTATATTCGCGAAAAGATGGGGGTCATTGCTTTTACATCACATTAAATCAAGCAGCGTGTCAGGGGTACAATATGTTAGGGGGAGCAGCATGACAGGGGGAGCACTTTGGCACCCCATTGCCATCGATGTCAAAGGGGGAGAGAAGAAAATATTTCCATCCAATGACAAAGGGGGAGATTGTTAATCCAAGTTGTCATCGATGGCAACAGGTTGAATGAATGAATACTCTTTATGAAGAAGCTCTCCTTGTGATTATCATGTTGCATATGGTTAATGACATATTGTTGCACTATCTTGATGACATGGTGACATTGATGACACACATGATAACATATATGATAACATGGAAAATGAATGAATTGGATATCACTTGATGATGAAAGACATAACAAGTGGAGACCTCACTTTAAAACACTTGGTAATGTATGACAATGAAGAAGCCCTTGTTGTCTATCACCTTCTGCACTAATTAATAATCAATCACATTAAAAAATGTTTTTTCACTACCTTAGAGGCAGCCTCTCAATATGATTCCTATACCATCTTTTAGAGCATAATTTTGCCTTTCCAATGAGCCCTTATTTTCCCTAAAACTCCTAGTAGTTTGTAAGATATTGAATTTTCAAGTTGAAAAATATATGTTTGACATTGAGCCGACCTATGCTCAAGAACACAAGTCAGCCCCTTTTCCCAATGGTCACGTCCTTTTAAAACTGAAAAACCACTATAAATATAAAGTTAAACTCATTTGGTTCAGTTAAGAAATTTCGGTGAAAAACACAGAATTCGGTCATCTAATACAGTGAAGAGGATAACAGTTCACATCTCGTGAACTTTCAAGAAGAATAACATAAGAATAGGAAGCGAAATAACTCAGTCTATAGCTCGAATTGGTGGACTGTCTCTCATCATTCATTACAGGGTTATTACAGTGACAAGGCAGGGTCTGTACTTTGGATTTGTGGCTCTATATCTCAGACTCATGGGCCTATATATCAGTTCTTAACTCAGGTCTACCCCCTATATTCCTGGACTGAGTTTATAACTTCGGACTGAAGTTGTTATTCCTATTTTCGTTGGTCTATGGGAGCCTATTCTTGCTGACTGTAGAGAATTTTGGACTGTGTATAAGCCCTTGGCTCAGAACTCTTTGTTGGACAGTCCCAACTTCGTATTTTTCTGAAGCTTTTAGTGGATAAGATAGCAAGACACTCTCTTTGTATTTCAGACTTCACTATAGATTTATTACAGCGAGTCAGGGTGTTATCTATTTTAAAATAAGGTTGATGACTGTGGTGGATCTGTGGCACTAATATTTCGGAGTGTTGATTACGCTGGACAATTTGTGTAATCAACTATATTTTGCTAGTGTACTTATGGTGAAAGACAACAGTGATATTTCCTTCTTGAACAGTGAAGAACTCTCTCTTCAATAGTGAAGTAATATTGTCAACACAGTGAAGCAAGGTGATCTTGGAATTGAAGTCAACACGTACATCAAGGTGATTGAGCAGTGAAGTCAACATAAGCAGTTTTGGAGCTGATTGTACAGTGAAGAATATGTCAAGGACATTCAAGTAAGTACTATTCTCATTCTCTATCAAAAGAAGATAAAAGGGATTGGTGTCCTTGGGGTAGGAGCCCCTAAACACAAGGTTGGTGCCTTGAAGAAGATAGGGTCGAAGCCCTAGAGGTCGGAGCCTCATTAAGTCCAAGTTGGTGCTTATAAATCATTGTACTCATTCATTTAAAAAGGATCATTATCCTTCCTTCTATAATAAAGTTATTCACTTCTCTGATTTTTGTGTAGAATCTAACTGGTTATAATAACAATTGAAAATAAATATTGATTCACCCCCCTCTCAGTATTTCCAACACAATTTCAAGCTCTAAAGGCCAGAAATACTCTACAGGTGCCCTATATTTTCTGAAAAGCCTTTTTTATAAAAATTTGAGCCCAATCTGCAGCCAAGAGACTCTGAAAACCCCTGTTTTCTGTGTTTGACCAATTTTAGCCTCTAAACTTCATTGGAGAAACCTAATTGAGCATCAAATCCAAAGAGACTTTCTATTTTTCTGAAATTTCCTAACCAATCCTCTGTTATAGTAAAATTGCCTCTGCAAACAGTTTAAGCTTGCAGAAGCTAGTAAAGATGCCTAAAAAACAGAGTGGAAACAAATCTGAAAGTTCAAAGACTCTCAAAGCTACTCCAGCCATGAATCCAAATACTGCCATTGTAGTTAATCCATTACAGTCTCCAGTTGTTGATATTGAGCATATTCCTCTAGCAGACATTGACTACAAAATAGATGATCCTGTAGTTGAGTTCAATTTGTTAGATATACATAACTGGTGTTTTGAAAAATCTCTAGATGATCAAGAAGATGTTCATATTTCGGAATCCAATTTGCCCAAATAAGTAGTCCCCCTGACACACCCTTGTTAGGAATTTATCAGACTGTGTCACCAGTACTACATCCCTGAATAGAGAGCCATTGTCAATGCAAAAAAAATATCATATTTACCATTACAGCAGAGTCTATAAACCAAATGTTGCAGCTTCAATCAGACCCACAAGCAGTACCATTATCCATTGAAGCCCTCACTAAGTTATACATTAATTTAGACTTTCCTAAAAGGTTTATGATCTTCCAGACTTTCATGCCTCTACATATTGAAATCCCAAAATTAAAGCCTCCGTATTCAACTTCCAAGCTCCCTGAAGGTTCAAGGCATGTTATCTCCATGCTTTCCTTTATACTTGGGTATTTCACCGATGAACATACTGATGAGTCAATATTGGGATTTTTGTCTACATTTTCTCTAGGACAGTCACCCTCAGTCATATTTGACTATGCTGGTTTTATAGCTGATAGCATTCACTATCAATTATCTAATTTGCAGTTGGAAGGGGTATTCAGATATACCTCTTATCTTTTACACTTGTTTCTATTCTTTCAATCAGAGAACTTTCCTATTTCACTTCAGAAATTGGACATAGAAGGGAAACCTCTATCAATTGTCTTCTGGACATCTATACTCAGGAAAGAAGGGACAGAATTCAGTTATTCAGAGTTTGTTGAGTTGTTTGTACATCCATTGACCACCATCTTGACAAAATCAGAACAACCTAGAATCAGTGAGGAAATGAAGAGAATTTTGCAGCTATCAGAGAAAAGCAAAGTAGGAGATTGGTATTTATATAAGGAATCCACTGAAATCATAGTTTTTGGTTCTAACTTGTTGCCCTACAAGTTACCTAAGCATCCATCTATGAGGATCTTTGCCTTAGAGTACATTAGGTAGATCCTGAATTCAGATTCAATTAATTTTATGGCAACCAAGAAAAAGACTGAGTTTAAACTCAAAAATCAAATTGGGCCTTTTATATGTAATCAAAGAGAAGCATAAAAGGAAGCAGCAAGTCAATTACAGGAATACAAATTAGAAGAAAGATTCCCATGGAATTATGATCCACAAGGGATCTTAAGTAAACTAAGGGTAAAATTTAAATTGACACCCTTTATCCATGACTCAAAGCCAGATATAGAGAAATTTGCTAATCAGATTGAGTGGGTTGAGAATACTTTAACAAAGGCAGTAAACCAAAGGAATATTAGTCACCCTTTGGAAGTTTCCAAACAGCCAGAGCCATCCACTTAAAGAATCGGAGAAGAAGGAGCTTATACTGCAGAAACTACCACAGAGACAAAGTTCAAAATCATTTACAATAAGAGGCCTAAACTAGATACATCAGCTAAAGGAAAGGTAACCATTGATGTTAAGGAAACACAGCCTTTGAACACCAACACTGCACAAACATAAACCAATGTAGCCACTGTAATCATCAGTGAGCCAAATTAGAATCAGGAACAGTTGAATAATGAAGATGCACAAATAATGGAGAGGCAACAAAATATGGAGGCTTCCTCCCCACACTCAACTGAGGAGAAGGATTTAGATATCAAGGAAAAATACAAGCAAATCAAAATAAAGAATGAGGAAATCAAAACTGAAATATATTCTCAGTTTTTGAAATAGAAGCCAGGTAACCAAAATATATTCTTATCAGCCTTTGATTATTCAACTCAAAAATTGATTATGTCAGTTTTACAGCCCACTGTACCAGTGCCAAAGACAGTGGTTGATTACAAATAGTTTGATATGGAAGTAGCCATAGATAAAATCCATGAGTTGTATCAGATTGAATTCCACAGACAAACATCAGAGATGCTCTATTCCACAGTGACCACAAAAGCTATGAGTGCTCACAGACTTCAAAATACAATCTCTAATATGCAGGACCAAATGAAAATGGATAAAGCCTCACTGTATGCAAAATATCTAAGGATAAAGGCCTTAGAAGAGTTAGTATTGCAGGTAGAATATGATCCTACAAACATAAAAGCAGCTGAAGCATTAGTCAAAAAGAAAAATGAGGACATTTCTGACTTGAGGAAACAACTCAAGCTTCCTCAAGGAAATCATCCTCAAACAAAGGAATTTTTACAGGATCAGAAGGAGAAAGATGAAATGATGAGCTTGATACTTCAACTCACAGCTCAAATCAAAGAAATGGAAGTGCAAATGGACCAAGTTGTCCAAGAAAAAGAGACAATTAAGGAACTAGTCATTCCCACTGTTATCCCAGTCATTACAGCAGCATTACCATCTACTTTAGGAGAGAAATTGGCACCTAAAGAGCCACTGGCCACTGCAGTGCCAGTAACATCTACAACAACTTTAGTAACTGAGTCTTCTACAACAGTGTTTCCACCCACAAATGGAAGCAATCAACTAGTAAATGCAATGGAGGAAATGTCCTTGAAAACCAATGAAATCAATAGGTTGACCAAGATAACTGAAAATCTGGAGAAGACAAGAAAAATAGCTCAAATAGATGCCAAAATACATGAACAGAATGCACACAGATTGAGTGAAGACATAAAAAATCTCCAGAAATAATTAACTCTTAAGGATTAAGTATCATAAATTAAAAATTACTTATGGAATAAAGTAATTGAAGCCATTCATGATGTTTGGCCATCAATTCAAGTAATTTTTTAGCAGAGAGTTACTATTGGCAGCTCAGGCAGAGATCCAAAAGACACAAGAAGAACTGGCAGATAAACCAGAATACGTTGTTAGGTTAATCAATTTCCTAAACAGCAAGAATAGACAGCAGCTTGAAGAGTTACAGATCAATGACAGGATAGCTACAATCCTAGAAATTAGGAAAGTAACTACCAAAAGAAATCTAATGAGGCATCTTGAGGAGAAATGTGAAGGAATGGACACTGCTGTCACTAGATTCATGGTTAAATTCACCAATTTGAGGCAAACGGGACTTCCAGATATTATGGTGATTAATGACAAGTTAATGCCTCATAATGATTATGACAAAAAGATCAGAGAACATGCCAAAGAGCAGGTGAACAAGCCAACAGGCCAAGGAATTACCATAGGGAAAGTATTACTAAAAAGTTTTGAAGATCTATTTTATTTGCAGTATGAAATCAAACATTTGTTTGTCATAAAACCCACATTTTCCCATTACACTGAGGCTGATGAAAAATTTAGGAAACTCAAGAATATTAGAATTCCTAAAAATGAGGACTGGCAAGCATTGACTGATTTTCTATGAAGAAGGCAAACACATGAAGAACAAAAAGTCTGTTTGTTGATTTCATAGTAAACACAGATTTTTACACAAGAAGACAGTTTTACTGAAGGTAAAAAGTATCAGAATTGAAAGAGGATTAGTAATAAAGAGTATCAACGTGAAAGAGTATCAGTGAAGGAAACTAGATTTTGAAAAATATCTAAAAATCCAGCAGGGAAGACACATAAGCAGTCAGCTACTTCTTATCTACAAACTGTTTCTATTTATTTTGAATAAAATAGGACAACTTGCTAGTTTGTTGAGAAAGCTGTCACTATTATTGTTGTAAAATTTTTAATTTTCCTAATTTTATTCCTAGAAGTCATCTAGGATATTTTGTAAAACATTTTATATAAATACTTCACTCTTGGAAGTATTTTAGTGTGGAATAAAATTGTTGGAGATTACTATATATATTTTCATTGACTTGGAGGCTTTGGATTTCGATTTTGAGCAGCAAACTGGATCACATTTTTGGCATCATACTTCAGGATCCCTGTGATAAGCTATCTATAGTGAAATAGTCTCTTTAAAATTGTCATTTTTATCTTCTTTTGTTTCATGCATACATCTATGTTTTAATTCTAAATCTGAATGTATAACTAGGAGTATTACTACAGGACATGTTAATAGCACCCTGTTTTTAACTATTTATCATTTATTTGTTTTCTTCTGATTTCCAGTGCAGGTAATTCTTAATTGCTCCCTCTCCCATTTTACCTCTACCTTCTACTTCCCTTTTCCAGATCAAAGGATCCTTAAGTGCCCTTTATCTCGATCATACCATCTCAAAAACCATTTTTCCCAAGATCTCCAAGGGTTATCTACCTTGCCCTACAGACAGTTGACCTTTCCCTCTATGGACAAGTAGATTTCCCTCTATTTACCCTCCAATTGAAATTTTCCCACCAAATCCAACAAAACAAAACCAAATCTGCATTTAATAACTAGCCTAATATCCAAAACTAAAACAAAGTTAAATCTTAAAGAGAGAGCCCTCTCTGAACCCTAGGAAGGCTAGATCCTGGAGTTTGAAATAGGTTTGTGGTTACCTCTAGTATTCTTTGACTTAAAAACCAAAATCCCACAACTTAAGAATTTACAGGAGTGATAACAGATTCCATCCTCCACATAAAACAAAACTAAAATAAAACAAAAGCATATATTTCACTTTATATATTGCAAAAGATACCCAATGTAAAAGGCCTGTGATTGGGAATGAAATTGAGGTAAGGGCCATTGATTGCACTTTATATATATATATATATAATGCAAACCGCAAAAGATACACAACGTAAAAGGCCTGTGATTGGGAATTATATTGAGGTAAGGGATGTATATTGCAAATTATATATTTAGAAAATACAGACCATAGAGTACATGGGATGCCAATTAAGATTTCATCATCCATACGATGAGGAAAATATTTTCCATCATCTTATTGGAATCATACACGGTAGGATTACACTATACGCAATGTAAATAGATTAGATCGGATGGAAGGGCATTCTGTATACACTTTACACTCATCCCAGAAGATGCCTAGGGCCTTCGAAGAATGGTCATAATAAGGAGGCTCAGAATTTCTCTCCTTCAATTTCTCTTCTAGTCTCATGCATCATCGCCGACATGTGTATGGGATGGGCTCAAAGCTCTAGAGCCAAGTTCAGGATCTTCACAGTTGTTTTCTACGAAGTCCCCAATCTCAACTTCACTTTCAAGCTACGCAAATTGGACATGTCAGTGGCTCGATTTCTTCAACAACATGGCTCCTCACAGAAAATAAGTTCGTCCACCCATTAATCTAACATTATATATATACACTTACAATGCAACAAACAGTAGGAATCAGCTAAGTAATTTTGACATACATTTATTCAAGAATAACTAAAAATTATTATACCTCAACTCTGAAGTGGAAGACCACACCGTGAGATGAGATTCTAGTTCCCCCTGCAATTACACCTGAGAGGTCATATCTTATTTCATAGAGGTGAAATAGACATTAATAGGGCTTGGTGAGTTGGTTAGGTAGTTAGAAGAGCGTAAATGAAGGAGGGAGTGGATATAATGGCTTAAAACATTTCAATCGTCTAACAGTTGATCCAATGGCGCAAACATGGACACAGTGGCGGCTGGGAGATTTGTTTTCAAAGAAGAATGCCTTACGACGTAAAAATAAGTATCACATACAAAGAAGTGATGTCCTAAAAAGAGTACTAAAACCCCCTAGTTTGTGACCTACAAGAACCCTAAAATAATGTTGGATTGTGAATAAAGAGTTCACACTAGCTTTGATACCATGTTGGGATGATTAAAAGAGAACATGGATCTACAGTGAAAACTTTGGCAAACTCTTATTCAACATAAACCTTGAACATAATATCACATAAAGAGAAGTGAACAAGAGATATTGTGCCCTTATGTGAAATAGAATCACTAATAAATCCAATATTATGTTACAAATGACTAATGAGGTGTACATAAATGCCTAGGTCAACGTGACCCACTTAAAATAATATAAAATAATGTTGATTAGATTTACTATTAAACCATAACCTAGTAACACAATAATGAAGGCACTCATGGTTTTTTAACCATAATTTTCACCACATGGAAAGGCAGCCATTATTGCAACAAGGAGAGTTCTAAAACACTTTCAAAATCCTTGCAAAATTTTTTTTATAAACAACATATCATTTAATAACCTAGTAATACAATAATGAAGGCACTCATGGTATTTAACCATAATGTTCACCACATGGAAAGACAGTCATTATTGCAACAAGGAGAGTTCTAAAACACTTTCAAAATCCTTGCAAAATTTGTTTTATAAACAATATATCATGTTTTGTGACTCAACACCATTACGGTTTTACCATGTTTGTTTTTATCTTTGAAAATATTGTTGTGAATGAGTAATATATATATATATATATATATATATCTGAACAAAAGAGTTCAAAGAGACATTAGGTGTCGAGAATTGGAAACAAGGCATAAACCATGTTTAATGTTATGATATAAACTAGCCTAGATCTATCTTAAATCTACTAAGCACTAGAGGGTTCAAATTTGTTTTCACTCTAAAAGAGGTTTACACCTCAGATTTGATCTCTCTCGGCACTTAGTTAGATATGGAGTTAAGATTAGATCAGGAGTTCAGATGAATCTAGGCTGGTTTAATTATTAGTTATAATTATTTATTTATTGAGTTAAGATGGATCTAGGATACAATTATATTTATTTCTTTAGTAATTTACTTTTATTTTTATTTTTATGTAATTTAATCACATCCAAATTTTTTAATCAATAATTGTAAAACTAGACCCGGATGCGGGTGATCTACACGTTTGATGGGGGACTTGGACGGTTGGCGGGCGCGTGGAGTCCATTCGCCGTCATTCTTCTTGGCACCCTCTGCACCATCAATTGCATTAACTTCGACTGGTCCGGACCATTTAAGTGGCACATTACTCCAGCTTCACGCTCCATCTATTTCAACATGGCTTCTTCGGGACACTTCCAATCTGGTTTGTATTCTCCTGGCTTTCGATGTGATACGAACACCCCTGTGCATAATTCCTTTGGCTTTCATCTCGTTGGCTTCCTCCCTGTCTTTCTCCCTGCGGAGATTGACACCCGCCATCTCTCTATTCTCGGCCTGAGTTTCTCCTTTTCGCTCAGTTTCAAGCCCTTGCATTTGTTTTCAATGCCTCGTCTGAGACACAGGATGAGAAGCAGGAGGGGCCTCTGTCGCGGGGGTCCTTCTCGCCGACATTCTCCATCCTCGCCCAGCTCATCCTCGCCGCCTTCTGATGCCTCGAGAGGTCGTTATCCCAATACTCGTAGCGGTAGGAGCTCTCTGATGGGGCGTAGGAATGATTTGTTGGCCAGAAATCTCTCCAGTTTACTTCCGGGTCAGCAACACACAGCCCATTTTCGTTTCCCCTGCCTGTTCAACATGCCCACTGTTAGGGCCTCTATCACTATCGAATTCCATGAAGAACCGCCTGCTTCGACTGCCAAGTTGGCTGATTCTCCTCTGGTGCATCTAACCTCTGATAAGGCCGGTTCTCCTCCTCACTCTGGTCCGAAGCAGAAGTCGGTTGCGGGTGGTTCCTTACAGGACCTATTCGTAGATTCAAACGTTGACGCTCTCAAGGGAGGCGGTTCCACTTCTCTGGGCGACAATGGTAGGATGCACACTTCCAATCAAGCTGCTTCGAATGTCAATGCTGCTATGCAGGACGAGGATGATCCAGACGCTCTGGCATGCCCGGTGGTTGAGTCGCCTCACTCCTCTTTTGGTAATTAATGGCCTCTCCTTTCTCTGTTCGGTTTTGGTCTGCTCTTTATACCAGACTCGGTTCTGGCTCGCGCATGGTGGCTCGGTTCAGTTGGTTCTACCCTTGTTGCTGTTTTGAATGCCGGTTTTCCCCTAGTGGGCGGCAGATCATTTTGTATAACTATGTTTACAGCTCAATAGCTGATTGTTGTAGGTTAATACTCTTTTTGGACTCTCAGGCCGGTTTTCCCTACCAAGGCGGCTTCTCTATGCTTAGAAGTCTTTATGTCCATCATAGTTGTTTCAGTCTACAGGCACTATGTGTTGTTACACTGTCAAACTTTCATGGCTGTGCTCGAATGCCCATCTCTTGGGCCAGAATTTCTGAGGCTTCGGCCTCCATGTAATCTTTTTGTATATTAATAGTTTAAATCTTACTCAGAAAAAAAAAAAAAAAAAAAAAAAAAAAAAAAAAAAAAAAAAAAAAAAAAAAAAAAAAAAAAAAAAAAAAAAAAAAAAAAAAAAAAAAAAATTGTAAAACTAGCAATTGCACCATATGTTGCAAAGGAAACGATGTAAAGTAGTAACAAAGGAAATAGTAGTATAGAGTAAGTTGAGTTTTAAGGTGGTGAAGGAGTTGGAGCTTAATAATATGCATCATTTTGGGAAGGCTTTGGTAGCTAAATGCATATGGAGGCTCATATCAAATAAGGGTCTATGAAGCTAAGTTATCCTCTAAAAGTACAATGAAACTAATTCATTAGAAGACCTTCCAAGAATAGTCATAATATAATTTGTTGATATGTTGGAAGGCCATTGTCCAAGCCTTGATGAAGAAGTTGAGTTTTAAGGTGGTGAACTAATTGGAGCTTATAGTTATATAAAAATAGATTTGTTAAGGTCAAAAACCTATTAACATAACCAAATTCAAATGCATCTAGCACCATCATGAACTAGTGTGGAAGAATCTCAAGAAACTTTCCAAATTCAAAACCCAATCCACCAAACCCAATATGCATACAAGAAATGACCAACATATTTGAGAATTTATTGTTGTTTAAATGATTAGTACACCAAACTTACCCTATGACATAATGATAAGAAAAAGTAATAAAACATTGCACTTGTAATGACATTTGCCATACCACCTTCATCCCTCCCTCCCTGCATCCTTGATTACTCCATGTAAAATAAAATATTATTTTCAATATCAAAAGCCTTTAAAACTTTTCAATGTCAAACCATTAATATATTAGATTAAAAACAAATATCCATAAAATCAAAAATTATTATATAAATGAATTAGGGTGTAACTGATGCCCGGGCTACGTCAGTTTTCCAACATTGTTCATTTCTATGCATATAGCAATAATACACTTCACTATTTTGCCCCAATAAATTTAAATCTGGGCACTCTATAAACTATGCGGAAGTTTGATGATTTCTCATACATCTATGGTGATGCAACCATAATATAATCCTCCCTCCTTAATATTCCATTCAATAATGCGTAAGCTTCATTTAAAAGCGGTTATAACTTATATTTCAAACCCTTCACATAAATATTGGATCAACATTCATTTTTGGCAAGATCACTTATATATATACATAATGGTCATGTTATATGCCCGCCTTTCGCTATTCGACAAACAATTAAATACATTTGGCCCCACAATTACATACCTTTGATTTGGCATTCCATACAACCTTGACTTTAATTAAAACGCCAAGGCAAACATATATTAAACTTCGACAGACCCCATAGATGGTGGCACTCTCATTTATACATATGGTCCAATGTCAATATATGTATACGCTTGTTATGTCCGCTAATTAGCTTTGATTTCGAACACAGTTCTTAATACCATAATGCTCGACCATAACAACATTACCCACCATTGGTTTAGGCCTCAGGGTTATACAACCGTCGCATCAAAAGACATCAGGGCCCACCATAAGCCTTCAACTCCCGCTTGGTTTAAATGTCGAATGGATCCGACGGCCCCGTCTATGTCACACTCCAATCTCAAATCAAATGGGCATAAACGCATATCGCGTTTTTTTGTCGCCCGAGCATTAACGCTCAGAAGTTACACGATGTGAGTTCTTTTTGAAAACCACCTTTCTCCACGTGTCAAGCGTCGGGATAGATCACGTTTTTTTCACCTAATTTCAATTACCACTTTGCACTTGCGCGATACCACCGATATTGAATCTTCAACCCACCTTTACTGTTGCTCCAGGTTTCAGTCATACATGGTTCCATCTCTTGTTAACTCCTCCCTTTCCTTCGCGCCTTGATTATCTATTCATCATCAATTTATAACTCTATGCAGCCGAATCTCCAATCGACCATCCGCCCTTTATACTTTCAATCCATACAAACCACTGTGTTCAGTAATATACATCAGCGTCGTATAATCGACGGATATTGACACAGTCATTCCACTATGATTTCATTTCCTTTCCACGGTATCCTACGCCTTCAAACTTAACTTCGTTCTAACTCTCACCACAGCGGTCCTCGCTTCGTCACGAGAGATCTCACCTGTCTACGCAGGACTTACATTCATTGGAACATCCACACATGGCTATTCAGATTAAATGCTATTCAATCAAACTTAATCCAAGATTGACTCACGCATTCCCACTCAGACTCAAAGTACTCTACACGCAGGTTTAAATTAGATGACACCCATATAAAATCATTTCTCTTAGAACGCATCCTATCTTGATACCTTTGAATTGCGACATGTAATTAACTACCTTGTTGGAATCGATCCTTCCAGTGATCGATTCACCTCATTTGTAAGTCAAATTCAACTACAATATCGATTAACAATATCCTTCTATCATATGCAAGGCATCAGTTGGGCTTACAATCCCAGGGTTTCATCGCACTGGTTTTTACGTGATTGCAATATATTCGAATTTGTAAGGTTAAAAGAAGTATTTTATAATACATTTTGTCAACTACTTTTCATCTCTTAAAAAGAAAAATTATAATAGCTAATTAATAATTAATATATTAAAAATATAATTTCCATAACGATCCATTAAATTAAACAATTATCTCAATGAAGAAAGTTCACATGTTGTATTTCAAAAGTTGCAGAAGCACAGTCCTGGAAATCCAACGTCCTTCCTTCCTGAGGACATTTCTTGTTCATTCGAATAACATAGTCTGATAACATTGCCCCTCCGTCATCGGTCACGAGATCCGGGACACATTTTAATAAATATGGGGCTTACCAATTAAACTTTAAAAAATTGCCTTCAGTATAGGCCGGTTCCTCAGAAGCGACTTTAAAACACATGTGGTTGAACGGAGGGCTAGAATGCCTGTTTTCTAAAGGAACTAAAATCTTTGGAAAGCCGCAATCTTTCATCAAGTTTTCAACGTTTGTCTTTCTATGTAGTAAAAAGCAAAGCTCGCTTCGACGAAGACAGGGACACCACAACAATAATGCTGACGCAAATGCCAACAATATGCATAAACAAAGCTAACGGAAGCAACGACACTGTTAAAATTCGCTAAGCTTTTGAAAAAAATCCAAAATATAATTAAAGATCTAAAACAGAAAGATGCAGTCTGCAAACATAATGTACAACAATGCACATGAATACCTGAAGCCACCTGTAGATAGAAATCAGGGATTGTTCTGCTCTCTTCCCCTCCTATGAGAAGAAGCCTCTGTTTTCTGTAAATCTGTCAAAAATTATCTATATTCTGAGCTTCTGGGAACCCGTAAACAGTTTGAAAGTAATCGGAGACGCCTCCCATCCCTAGCAAATGCCCGCCCAAGAAGTTTAAATTCATTTTCATAACTGAATAATAACAGTAATTAATCAAAGGTTGAAATCATTTGAATCGTCTAACACGAAAATCAACGGTACATAATGGTACAAGTGGCACTTTAGGTAGGTTGTTTTCAAATAAGAACGCTTTACAGCGTAATTATTACTTTTATTATTTCATTTTTTTTTAAATTTTATTTCTTTTTTTTTATGTAAGTTGATTGAGTCAAAATGTTTACAAAACAAGACAAGACATCAACTTCTCTTCCATACTAGGTTGGAGAGGGCCTCTAGGCGCAATCAATTTCAATATCAGAGTGTGGTTTAAAAACATTATGGCATGGAAACATTACAATACGGAACAAATAATTGAACTTGACACTTGAACCAAAATTTGTGGGAGAGAAGAATATATAGAACTTATATTGCCATAATCCTAAAACCCAAGAAAAAATAAATAAATTGTTTACATTGCAAGAAGGTATGTTATATCATGGTAAAGAAAATTTTAGGTTTTGCATTCCAAGAAGACAATAACTGGATTACTATATTTCTATGTGATAAATCAATAAAACTAGTAGTAAAAGTTATTAAAAAATTGGTTGGACATTGTTCATTCGATTAACAAAATAAGCTACAATTACTTGAGATGTAAATATATCCAAAGAAAATATAGTTTCTATAATCTGTACATTACTATTAAAATCAAGTGATAGATAATTGTTAAAAACTTGGTAATAATTTGATGTATGAAACTTCACAAAGGTTAGCTTAAAACCATGATACCATCATACATAGATGAGAGAATAAGGTTCTTGGAAAAAGCAAGTCCTCATGAATATTGTGCTATAAATGGACTTGTTCTTTAAAAATTAATTCAAATTACTAATGGATAAAATTGTGAGGCAATAAATGGATTTGTTTTAATAGTTATGTTTTATTTCAAATGCAAATAAATTGAAATTGTTATAAAATATACACAAAATTTTATAAATGTCTAAATTAATATTAAGAAAATGATAGTTCTTCGAGGTGTAGCTCACTTTGTAAAGCATATAAATGTGTTAGGTAAAATATTATGGGATCCTTAGTTTGATCCTCATATTTAACCCATGTCCATGTTAGGGGTAGGCATGGTGCATCTAGTGGTTAAGGAGGTAGCAAATAGAATTGATCCTATGTCACACAAGTATGAGACCATCCCATATGCCTATCTCACATAAGTATGAGACCATCCCATATGCGAGAGGGAGAGAAAGAGAAGAGCACCAAGTATAATAAATAATGCTTAAATACATAAAGATAGGAGGAAGTATAGTTTTAAAGTTATGGGTCATATATTGCATACTTTAGAAAGGTATAAGGGGAATCTTACCACCAAGATACACATTCCAGGTATAGAAGAGAAAGTGTGATTATGATTTAGCATACCTTATAATGACAAAGGACACATTTATTTATAGTAAGAAGGTCTTAAGTCTAGCAATAATGGACTAACACATTAACATTGTCTAACAATATGGTCAGGCACATAAATAACTTTGTTACATTAAGACCCCATGGAAGGGCTAACTTATATTTTATACATGTAATATGTTGTTCTAGTGGTGTAACATTCTCTATATTCTTAAGAGCTTCACGCTTGAAGTAGTAAATTATACCAAGTAACAAGCCTTCATGATATATGATCTCAATGGGTTCCATGCTCGTTTATCCATCCATCTATATTTAACTCTTACTAATGTTGATTTTAGATACTGGAATGTTGCTCATTTTTTTTTACTTATATATTTACATAACTTTACCAATTTGTTGTAGTTTATGGTTTTTTATAATATCTTATTATGTAATTATCCTCAACTTTTGATTCTAGCAACGTCATTAGATATGTCATCTACTTTTACAAAATTGGAGATGTTGATGAGTACTTTCCTTTCTTGCAGACTTAGCTAATAATGAGGATGTTGATGCAATTTCATTTTTGATGGTTTTTCTTCATTGTCCATATTATACTTATCATATTTTTTTCATTTTTGGTGTACAATGACATGGTTGATCTATTGTGCTTAGTCTTTGATTATGCTAGCTTTTCAGGAATACTATCAAGTATCTTATGGATTTCAAATTTGACATTTATGTCCTCATCTTGGAAGTTAATTTATTCAACTATTTTCAAATGACATTGTTTTATCTTATCTTCTCCTTTGAAGCAAAATTGTGATGTTATCCATCAATTTCTTTTGTCTTAATTCAATTCTTATTTTTGTTTCCATTTTGACTTCATTTTTATTTAAGGTTACTTTGTCATTTTTCATATTTCCTTTCAATATTCGCATCGTCTCTTCTACTAGAAAATATAATGTTGCCTCATGTAGACATTACCTTTCTAACTTAACTTCATTAAGAAGGGTTTAATTATGGTCACTCAACTATTATGTTTCATAATTTGTCTTTGCAAGTGTTTCCTTCTTTAATGTTGTCCCTTTTCAATATTTTTGCATTCCCTTCTCTTGAATTTTTATCCTCCTTTAGAAGCTTGATCAAGTGCTTGCAACTTAAAATATTTCTTTGTAAGTTTAACTCATCTTCATATTTCTACAATTAAGATACTCTAGCATTTCTCTTCTCAATTCCCATATGTAATTTAATTTGTTCTTGTTTAATTCACTTCAAATATCTTACGATACTTTGTTATCTTAATTTTTGTTTTGTCTTTCGCTATAATTATACACCAAATTAACACAATAAAGTTAAACCTAACATATCTTTCACTAAGTGCAACTCTAACAAATTGCTACAAATCACTCAAGTGCATGTCCCAAAACTAACCACAAGGTGTGCCATTTTTTAGACCATCATTGGAATAAACTTTCTTTCACACAACTCCTTTCCTCGTGAATTTATTTAATATATAACTCCATTTGAGATTGAACCTATTTACTTAGTATTTGTTGGCCCCATAACAAATAAAATATCCTATTATCTGGAGAAGCTTTGTTGGAATATACTCTAAGGTGTACCACTTGATTATTGTGGAATAACATTTATTAGGCTTAAAAGGAACGTTGAAATCAAACATTGTATTTCTACAACATTTTCTATCGTGGAAGTATCCTTTCTCCTACTTTGTTTCGAGTACATCTCTTATGACAAGGTGGCCTAAAGAGTCCAAGTAGAACGGCAAAATTCATACTTCAAATTATAGCTGTTATTCATGCCACATTTAAAGATCCAAATTTATGTTTCAAAATTAGTTGATAGTTGATCTCTAAAAACGACTAAGTAGTTAAGGTTTTCCTTGGATTTCGGAATCCCCAAGGATTGGAAATATACTCTATAAATGTAATCATGTAAGCCTATGGGTTCTTTATTCTTAATAAATTAATATTACTATTACTTAATTCTTAGAAATTTTGTATTTACTTTTATTTTTCTTGATTTTAGAAATGTTCTTAAGAACCCAAGTGAGGGCCCACTCTGGAAGGGAAAAATATATCCTTCTATTCCTTAGCTTATAAGTATTTTGGTTAACGTCAATGTGTTGTTGAACATCTTTCATCATTTTATGTAAATTTTAGTATGTGGAGTGTTATGTTATGCATATTCTTTTGCATACATAATATTACTTATAACTTTATGTTTTAATGGTGTATTGTTACACTTTCTTGTTATTCTTTTTTGAATTTTGCACAGTATTTATTTTTTACTAATTATGTCAACAATTTATTAGCACTTCTTTTTTATATATAATTGATGTTGTAAGTTGAATGGACGTGGTTTGTTTTTACTTCACGTTTCTCATTTTTGTAGAATTTCAAATAATATGTATTAATATTTTCAAATTACTATAATTGATAGTTGTGAAATATGGGTAGAAGAATATGTGATTAGTTAAATTAATATAAATAGACTTAGTCATTAGATGGATAAAATATCTTTCTCATTCAATAAAAGGTTGATACAACATATACGACATATGGTATTTTCAAAAGCTTATGCACCCAGAGTAGAATAAAGTGTGATATTCATATTTTGTAGTTTTGAGTAGCACTAATCTATTAGAATATACGACATATGATATTTTCAAAATTTTATGCACCCAGAGTAGAATAAAGTGTGCTATTTATATTTTGTAGTTTTGAGTAGCGCTAATCTATTAGAATAGACAATGACTATCAAATTCTATGCCAACTTCAACAAAAACCTTTCAGGATCAAGTAAAATATATTATTCCTCATCCCTCTTCAAAATCGATGGCTTGTAGTTTTCTAGGATGTGTGCATTAAAGTCCAAACGACTGCCCATGCACACTAGTCATAAGCGATTTGAATGTGTTCTACTTGATTTGCTTAATGATTGCATAAGACCATATCTCAGCAATGTAATGTTTTTATTTTTTTTTACGTAAAGTACACTATTAGCGTATATGTAGAATATAACAATTCTTCCTCTTGCCCATTTAAGCTAGACCCAATTAGAAAAGATGTTTTAACTTTATGTTAATGTGTATTTATTTATTTGATTGATGTATTAAATAATACTCATTGAAAACAATTAGTAAAGTGATATACACTTTGACACTAATTATGATGAAAATCCAATACATTTTAGAGGATATACACTTTGAGACTAATTATGATGAAAATCAAATACATTTTAGAGGACAAAGCGATAACAAGCAATAATATATAAAGTGGACCTATCAAAAGTGTTTATTGGGCTAAACTAGCTATATCTAAGACTATTATTCCTCCATTTGGGCTTCTATCATTCCTTTGTCTCCTCGATTCTTAGCTACATTTTCTCCTCCTCTCTAGCCTTAGTGGTAAATGGGGTTGCCTTTGATTTGACTTTATGAATGGAACAAATTAAATAAAAATTTAAAACTAAAACATAGAGATACACTGAAACTGGAATTCAATTAATAAATAGAAAATGTTGAAATTGTATACATGCATAATGAAAGCAAACTAGCTCGACCAATGGTAGCTTATCTCTAAGAAAAGAAGTGATGGCTATGTGTCTTCCTGAACTATGATACAAAAAGGCTTGCATGCCTTTTTATTATGAATAAGCAATGAAAAACCCTAAACATCCAAAAATCTAAGCCTAGGAGATGAACTGTCAAAGACTTATGGGCCCTGATAGGGTGAGTTGGAACTCAACTTCCTACAGTAGAACTTTGGCTTACAATATTTTTTTGGCATGCATGATATTCTGTTGGAAAATTCTATCCGAGCAGTACATTTTTTTATTATAAACCAAGTCTATAGTTTTTGTCATCCCATTTCCCGAAAAAAAAAATTTGTTTAGGTCCTCAAAACAGCTCCAGAAGTTTAGGACCTGAAAAATGCCAAAAATAGAAAATCACCAAAAGAGGAAAATTGTGTTTTGAGCGAGTGGAATAGGTGGGCGGCCACCAATATCCACCTGGATCATCCTCTCCCTTTTTCAACCCTTAAAGTGGGCTTCGATAAGGCTCCCCTTTGTCCACCCTTCTCTTCCTACTTGTGGCAGAAGGCCTTAGTAGAATTATCACTGATGCAAAGAATAGGAACCCATTCAAAGGAATTTTAATCATCTAGCATTATGTTATATCACACACCTTATTTACAGATGATATTATTATATTTTTCGATGTTAATCCTGCTCATATGCATTCTTAAAAGGATATATTGGAAACCTTCTACTTAGCCACCAGTATGGTTATAAACAACAACAAAACTTCTCTTTATGAAAGTGGTCTGATAAAAACTGAGGTGTCAAGCATAAAAGACACCCTTACTACCCACTCTCAAAATCTTAGTAGTGAATTAAAATTTTTGATTTTCTTTCTCAAACCAAACAACTACCTCAAATTTGATTGACATTGTATTTTGGCAAAGATTGAAAAAAAAATTGTCCTAGTGCTTGAGCACAAAGATTATTTTTTGAAAATCAGTCATAGAAGCCATTCTGGTATTTTGGGCCTCCCTCTCATGGATCCCAAAAGGCATATTGTATAAAAGAATACAAATATTTGTGTGCTCCTTGTGGTCTAGTAAGAGTAAAAAGAGACATTTGCATTGATGGCATGGAATTTAATTGCATCTCCAAAACTTTTAGGAGGATGGGGGCTAAATAAACTACATTTGTTCTCAAAAGCCTTATTTGCCAAAAAAAATTGGCGCCTCATTCAAGGATTTGGGCTATGAGAATAGGTGATGCATCAAAAATCTATTCATCCAACATCCCTTTTGTACTAGATCAAATCCTCGATTAAATCCTGAAAGAATAGATGTATCGTTCAGAAGGAAATCACTCAAGATTTTCCTCTTATACAAAGTGGCCTTTAATGGAAAGTGGGGAATAGCACAAATGTTCTCATAGGAAAATATTTGTGGATACGAAGTGAGCAATGACATATCCTATCAGATCCATAGGTCTAACTTCTAAATGGAAATGGTTTCCATACTTTAAATCAAATTTCAACCATAGATTTTGTTCGTGGCCAGTAAAATTATCTCTCCCCAATGGACTTAATTCTTGATGGTGAGTATGTAATAGAATGGGATAATTACACTAGAGCATTAAAAAAATATATGGCTTCCCTCACTCATATTAAGGATCTATTCATTTTGTCTCTCATCCCAAATGGATCATATTCTCCAAAATTTGACTACTTTATATTGGCCTAGCAATCTAGGCCTCAAGAGCCTACCTAGTGGGGTAAAAAACTATGGAAATTATACTGCCCACCAAAATCAAACTTCTAATCTGGTTTCTTATCCAAACAACACCTGAGGTATTCTTCAAAAAATATGTTTCTTCTGCCCTAATCGTTTCTCACTATGTCTTTTTGATTACGAATCAATTTCCCATTTATTCATAACTTCCCTTTTACCCAGATGATATGGAAAGTGATTAAAAATTCAGAAGGCTCCTCCTATCAAAGGCAAGGTCAATGAAGATTTTCTGAAGTCATGATTATTTACAGCTTACAAACTACACCATAAATCCATCGCCTGGGTGTTTCCTGAGGCATTTGGATTAATAAAAATCAACAAATTTTTGACAATCAAGGTCCTTATTTCTTAAAAAATTCAATGCATAGCTTGGTTATATTAAACTCTCTAGGCTATAGACCGAAAATTTTACTAGTTGTATCGTAGTATTAAGTGGAAATACAAAAAAAAAACAATCTCCTTGGGAATTTTTTGATGGTGCCTCTTAATTGATCCTCCCAAGGGAGGTATGGGTGGTATAATTCTTTAGATAGCTCACTGATCTAATTTTAAAACTTGAAGGTTATTGAAAATTTGCAAGTAAATTTATGTCTTATGGGAAATGGATCAAGTTGCAAAAGCACATAAATTTTAGTGTTTGAAACTCAGTATGAAGAACATAAACATAGACAAATGAACCATACATAGAAACATAGTACAACAATTGATAATGGAGTTCACCCCTCTTGGGCTACGTCTTCGGGTCCAGCTTCCAATGTTGAACCTCTTTAATTATGTGCTAAAATATGTAATTACATAGGTTTATAGTGTTCAGAACGCAAAAATAATGCTACCAATGGATTTAAAAGGCCCAAAAACCCTTATCTGGGCTCTTCTTGGGATCAAAAAGGCCAAAAACTCATCAAGTTATGGCTCTCCAAAGTTTTTGTGCTAATTGTTCTATAAATTGTCAAAACTAGCTATTTGTTCTACACTTTCTGCCTTTATGTTTCCCATCGAGCGAAAATTTACCTTGACGTTGGAGGGATTCATGTTGAAAATGGTTCATTTTGTCGAACGGTTAATTTGGCCATTAACTCCTGCGCATGAAATTTGGGCCCTTCCTTCGATTGTATGGTCCATGTGACCACTCCGCACCTGTCGTCGTCAGTTGCGGTCACATGCCACCATAGGGTCGGCGGTCGGGGCTAACAGCCTGCCCTTGTTGTTGTATCCCTCTTCCATCTCCGCCAGTGGTTATATGACTGCCACGGGACAAGGGTCAAGGACCAATGCTCTGCCCCGCCTATTTAACACCTGTCGCAGTTGTTAGTGTGAATTCTAATCGCAAGCGTACGAAAAAAAAACTCACTTTAGCTATGCATAAAAAATAGTCGTAACATAAAATATGGCTGTCAATTTCCTTAGATCTGTAGTTAGTGATCTTAATAAATGCTACAGAATTGCAAATCTATGCAGTTAAATACATTAAACAACAGATAATAAGCAAGAGTTGCTCCATGCATCCAATGAACAAGACAAGAATTTTAAAGAATATTTTGTATTATGACACCTGGGAAGGGAACATAGAAAGATGTTACCAATCCCCCTCAATGGGATGGGTTTAGATCTAATGTCTCTCTCTCTTGATGGTGTAGAAAACCCAGACAAAAATGGAACTCAAGGGGAGTTCACAAGCAAAAAGTAAAAAATATGACAATGATGGAGGATCAATGTCAGACCAAAAGTATAGATCCAGAGCGATCTTTAGGCAACTAAAGGTAGTGAATGAATGGAAAAAACCTTCTATTTATAACAAAATATTGAGTTGGTCTAGATATTGGTGTATAATTAAAATATTATTAACCAAATCTAGATCGAACTTTTATGGAATATTTTATTATTTTTGTTGGAGCGAAAAAAGAATTTGAATTTGGTTAAATCCCTTTATTTGTAAATAATAAATAAATAAATAATTTATTTATTATTTTAAGAATATGGTTGAGTAATAATTAAATAAATAATGATATATTCACTTATTTATAAATTATTTAGTCAAATTTAACAGGGAATATTATTTAAATAATGTTTTAAATCATTATTCCTAGAAAATAATAAGATAAATAATAATTTATCTAATTTATTTTCCTATTTTGGGTTAAATATGACCAGGAATATTAATTAAACTGTGGTTTAATTAATTTTCCCTTGAGTAAAATCAAACAAATAAGGATTTATTCAATTATTCCTCATGGGGTTTCCTGTTTAGACCATAAACAACTTAATAAATTATGGATTACTAAGTTATTTTTCATAGTGAAAGAAATTTTACTAGGGTAAAATTGGTATTACATGGTGTACTTTAGTCCATCTAATACTAACAAGTTAGATGACCAAAAATTGGTGTAACATATTTCCCCCCAGTGTGCAAGCGTTGCGAACTAATCGTATGAACGAAGTACGTTGTCAGAACTCAATCACTAGACACCGAAGGGGGAGTCAGAGAGAGAGAAATATAAGGTAGACTAAAGCGCGAGTGGACAATACCCTGAGGACGCGAGACTTACAGGTGTCTCAAGTATTTTTTATGAGTGAGTACATGTTTTACATGAGGCGGGGGAGGCATACCTATGCCCGCTGAGATAACAAAGTACAAATAATAATGATGTGTCCAGAAAATAAGGGACTGAACTATATAGTACATTCTAGTATAAACATGGGCCAGATAAAAACATGATGATGGATCCACATACATATTGTGCCTGTGACAACAGCCAGGACTTATACAATAATATATGAGTACATGAGATATAAGTACAACCAAAGAGGCCTTGTAAAACAGGAAAGGGCTCTGAAAATCTGAATGATACATGCAAACTAAAAGGCATTGCAAGCGGCTAAGGTCGGAACCATAAAATATATGGAGCTACATCCAAGGCTGTAGTAGAGAGGTCATCCAGGCATGTGGGGAGCTACTTGAAGGGCCACCCCCTCATGAGGTCTGAAACATCTCACACACACCCAAGAATCACTGGTATAATTTGTTGCATCATTGAACCATCAAGTATACGGATCTCAATCATGCGATAAGGAGTTGGAGCTGAGAAACAATCAAGTAAAAGGGAAATAAAGAGTCCCTTTGCCTGATCCGAGACACCGAACAAGAGTGGAAGCTGGAACCAAGGTACACCGCCCTCTAGACCTGTCTTTTGGAATGAGTAAGCTGATGTCGACAAAAGGAGGTCCACCATAGGTGAGGCAATAAGGGATCCTCAACTAAGGCACGAGGGATAATAGTAGAGCGATGGATAGACTGAAACCAAGGATAATGGTGGAATGGGGGGGTATTGAGTAGCGGGATGACGACTTCTCTTGTTAGAGCATAAAAATCATGGATGACCTGGCAGCTACTGACTCGACATTAGAGGGGATAGGGGATAGTATGACTGAAGGAAAAAATGTGTGACACGAGAGAGGAACAAAGCAATGAAGGATGGAGGACTATGGCGAGAGACAAAAGGGACTCGGGATAGACTCCATGGATGCGATGATGACTCAACTCAGATGCTCTAAACAAGGGCGACTTGATGATGCTTCCACACAGAATAGGCCCAGTGGGGACCATAAAAGCATGAGTACAAGATGGTTACGCATGATGAAAATTGACACAAGCATGGACAAGTATGAAGGCAAGATGTTGCCACAAGTACAAGTGTTACAAGTGAAGAAATTCGATTTTGAGGAGTGGTGAAGTGACCCTTCTTGGAAAAAATGTGTCCAGGTGAAGTATCAAATCACAAAAAATGAAAGGATACCCATTTGAGAACTTGGTGAAAGCTTTCCAACGGTGCTCATGGTTTGTCAAACCGAGCTACGGTTTGGTCTCAGTTGGCGAAAGAAAAATCTGGGGTTTCTCTTTTAATAAGGCATTTTCCCTCCAATTTGATTCATTTGCAAGTGTAGTTGTTGTGAATGTAGAGAGGAGAAAAGGCCCTAAATCTTGTGGCGATCGTAGTGGACAAAATGAGCGTTGGAATCGAGATTTGTCAGTTGCAGGTAAGAGGCCTAACCCCTTTCAATTCAGTGGATTAAATGTTCAGTTTAGGCACCCATAGATCAGGAACAGACCCCTGCTCTTCTTCACGACCGGGTCGCACTTTTTGGGGCATTATCTGCAACCTGGGTAGCAGGTTTTGGGCAGAAAACTGCGACCTGTCCCAGGAATGACCTAAAAAGTGTGACCTATCAGAGAGAGGGATTTTGGTGTTGTTTTTTAGTTGAGAGCTGGTATTCTATGGTTATGATGCAGTCTTTCCTTTATGTACACTGACAAACATGATGGTTTTGTGCAGATATGGCAGAGTTGAGGATCAACTGGAGAGAGAGAGACCTGGACACATTACGGTCTGAGATCCGGGAGGATCATGGTGTCTGCACTGCATTGGCCAGGTTTGGGGTCCTGAAATTTGTGGAGAACCCTTTGATGAGATCTGGAGAGCCATTTTTGACCCGGATTGTCAACTATTGGGATCCGGATCATGAGATATTTATAGTGCAGGGGCACCAGATTGAGCTGACTGTCCAAGATATATATTTCTTGACTGGTCTCCCACCACTTGGGATGGTAGGAAACATACAGCCAGTGTTACCGCGAGGGTGTAAAATTATGGAGTTTGTAGAGCGCCACCGTCGACCGGGTCTCCATGTGAAAGGGACGTGAATACCGATCAAAGATCTAGAGTGGCTAGAGACTCGTGTTATGACCGTTGCGGTGCTGCGGATCTTGGGAAACCAGGCGCTCCACCACATCACTGGGGGTCAGATGATGCTTTTTTAGAGTGTATTGAGTGGGACCTACTATGGGTGGGCCCAAATGATGATGTCGTCATTGAAATGACAGTTTTTGCTATGTAAGTGGCAGGTGAACCACGACTGTGCATATGGCACAGTGCTTTGCTCGCTCTTCTTTGAGAAGATCCTGACACTTCGGCCTCGCATACAGATCCAGGATGGGGGCCCGCGAGAGCCCAGGATACGTTGCTGGGGGCAGCTACTGTGCAGAGGAGGAGGTGGGGTAGTCGGGCGGGTGTTCTGACCCAAGTTTTTCACTCATTGGGATCAGATGCCACTGTATATAGACGACTATCCCTATAGTGGGATGAGTTATCATGGGGACCCGGACTTGCCATTGCCTCCAGGTCAAGCATGGGGGCCTGATGGTAAGTGAAAAATTGATAATATTTTATGTGCTTTTTAAAGTTTCAAAATATTGTATATGGTATTGATTCATTGGCTTTTGGTATGCAGATACAGCACCGGTGAAACCAGTCGGGTATATGGGGCGACCTATAGTATCAGGAGCTGCAACACCTAGTGGGTTGAGGGGTTCGCAAAATGAGGATGTAGTTGCCCTCCTGGGGGAAATCTGTCGTAGATGTGAGAGGCTAATGACCAATGTTTAAAAGCATGGCTAGCAAGATCTTGACGACCATTACATAGAGCCATGTATTGGTCTACCCTAGGAATGGAGAGGGGCATGCGGCACATGGCGATGGCCGGATAGGGGATGTGCAATCTACGAGTTGTCGGAGCCAAGCCATTGGCTTGGGATCCTCCATATAGTAATTAGATGTAGGGGCATGAGGTGCCCCCAGTTTTGATTTTTGTGACATGCTATGGGCATGTCATATGTATCAGAGTTGATGGACTCTAAAATATTTTGAACGACACATATAATGGATATGCATCATTTAATGGTTTATTGTCATTGTCTTGTGTGAAATTCGTGTGATAAGTGTCAATCTAGAATATTGTTTTCAATGCTATCTACATAGTGATTTTTTTCTCTAGGTACATGATTGAATGTAATGATTTCAAATTCACGCATCAAAATATTCACTCGTAAATATCTTCTAAAGAGGATAGGATTATGCATACGATAAACACCATTCAATTGCATGAAAAGCAGCAAGGAATCTAAACAAACATGAAGGTGAAGGATGCGACAAGAAATGGCATCGACTAATAAACCTCTCACTGCATCATATTCAGCCTGGTTGTTGGTGGCAGTACCAATGCATACGCCGTTAGAGAGGACAAGTGAATGCAAGGGGGTAAAAATGGCCCAGGCTGCTGAGACTAGATTTTGGGAGTAGAGACTTGCACCATCGGCATAACCAATATATGGTGTGGACAGGGGGTCCATCTGAAATGTGTCACAAGACAACAAATGAGAGGATGATGAAAAATGTTGGCAACCCGAATGCAAGGTAAAAAAAAAAAACATTCCTAGAGAGAGTGCTCTGGGTAGGATTTCTACCACCCACACACCGAAAGGTGGATGGTGTGGGGGAGCTGCCTTGGGGGCAGCTTGTGCTCAGGTCGCGAAAGTCACCATAGACATGGATGGTGTAATTCCTCTTATGGGTGGGAAAGATGAAGTCAGGGGTGGAAAAGGCTTCCATGATGTCGTCATCACAGTAGAATATGGGGTGGCTAGTGGAAGGGTAACCACATGACACGGAAAATCTACCTGACTCATCATTATGAGAAGAAAGGTTCACATGCACATCATCACGGTGGGTGATGAAAGAATAATCAGATAAGGGATCCACTCATGTTGAACCCAGGGTGATCGTTGAAGGGAGGTCAAGCGAAATAGAAGGGGAAGTCCCAGAGGGGTCTTCCACCGTGGATCTCATAAATGATGAAAGGTAGAGGATAGTGGCCGAAGACTCCATCATCTCGACATCGGAAGGGGGAATGTCAATGGGAGCAGGTATATCCTCTGGTTGGACTGAAGCATATTGTGCAATAAATGGAGAGGCGGACTCGTTTTGTTTGGTTTCATATTCTCGAACTACTTCCAAAGAGGCGCGGTAGTGCTTAAGGCGAGGAAAAAGGTGAGTATAATGGACATGGAGATCACACAAAGCACAGGGGTGGTTGGTTTGAATAGTCTTGGAGTTCTTAGTTACAGTCGGTAAAGTAACAGGGGCTTCAGGGACTTGATACGAAACGTGACATTTACCACGGGCTTGATACGAGGCAATTCAGGACATTTATGGGTGGCATGACCGACAAAATCACACAAATCACATGGGGGGGGGTACGCTTTGGAGGCTGAGGAGGAGCAAGGGTTGATTGGGCTGCCTTGTCCTTAGGTGCCTTCTTGCAAGCTTTTCCCTCCTCACCTAAGGCTTTCGCAACAGGAGTAGGTTCCTGTTGAGGTGGCTGAGGCATAGAAGTAAAGGGAGGTGTCATGGCGACCGGTTGGACCAAGGTCAAAGTAGTATAAGGTTTAGGCTGACCAGGTGGGATAGTGGCTGGGGGATCAATGTACGATACTGGGATCCCCAGGGTCATGTTAGGAAGATACAAGGTAGCCATAACAGGTACCGAAAATACTCCAGAAGGGGGAGCTAGAAACGGTATTTTCCCAGAGGGGTAATGGACAGGTGGGACGACTCCGAGATGGTTAGGGCCAGGGGGGACCGTTCCAGGAGGGTAGATAGGCTCATGGAAACCAGATACTTATGAGGGGCCTTGAGGAGGGGGTCCTGAAGGTTGATTCGAGGTGCTAGGAGCAGGTTGCAGAGGGAGAAGCTGCTGACTAGTTGAACCGGTCTGTTTGAGGTCGAACTGAGACGATTGCATCATGCAAACATTCAACGAGCTAGGGTCAGAGATAGGAGGAGGGAGACTAGGGAATGAACCAAGAAAAGAGGAATCTTTATAGACTTCAGGTGAGACACTGGTCAGAGATTCGACTATTTTTTTATCGGCCACCGAAGAGATAATGGACTCAAGGGAGGTCTGAGACTTCACTTCGCAATATGTCAACTGGTCGATGGTGACGATATTTCCATTGTGAGGAAATCACATCTTACGGTGAACCACAGATGGGACAGCAAACATCACATAAATGTAGCGACGACCCAATAGAATGTTTTAGTCTAAGGGGGCATCAATGACTTCTACATCAACACAAACAGTCTTGCCCGCAAGAGTAATAGGACAATTGTGGAACATGCCAAGGGGTTGGGAAGAGTGGCCATCCCACGCTCGGAGAGTGATAGTGGAAGTGGCTAACTCAAGAAATTCGAGTTGCTTCCAAATCGAAGAAAACATCACACAGGTGGATGCCCCCTCGTCAATGATACAACGGGAGATGTTGGCATTCTGGATCTTGACAAGGATTTGGAAGGTGACGGAAGCAGGAAGGGGAGGATGTTCTAACTGGTCAACATCGAAGACAATCAAACAATCATCTTAAGGATCCACAGTGCCCATGTTAGTTAGTAGACATTTTCGTTTTGAAGGGCACGACTGGAGGACTTCCAGCATTGACATGGCAGCAGGGGATTGCCCCAAGTCATCTACTATACTATAGGAGTGGGAAGCTTTACCAAAAGTAGTGTTTCGGTGTAATGGTCCCTTGGGGATCTTGGTATGAACCTCTTCCTTAGGTTGAGGGATTAGTAAAGGACCATTGGGTGTTGAAAGAGGCTCTATGGGACCTGAATAACAGGGCTCGGTAGCAGACGTAGCAGGGGGCTTCTTGTACTGACAGGACCGAATCTGAAGGTTGAGGTCAATAGTAATGGCTTGGTCAGAGTTCATCATGAGGATCTGGTAATCATAGGTACCAGATCAAGGAGGTTGAGTGGTTGCCTGACTTTCAGGGGGTTGGGCACTCACATATTTTTGCTAAGGGAAAGGATTGATAAACACAGCCGGTTGGATAAGGGAAACATTGGGAGAACCGAAGGGGAGGCTTGCTATCCTCTGGATGTTGCTTGAGCTTCCCACATTTGACGCATCTGAGGTAAAAGAGGAAAATCATGGGTGTAGTGACCATAGACACCGCAACAAGAACAAGGTTTATTCATGTGAATGGGACTGTCCTGCTTGGGCTGAGTGCCTTGTTGCTGGGTTACAGTGTTAGGTGTATTCCCTTGGGGATTTTTTCCTGGATTACCTAGGGCAGATTGGTTTTGGTTTCCTTTCCTCTTCATTCTGGAATTAGGAGGATTAGTCACACCCTGTTGTGCATACACCTGGCCCTGAGGGGATGGTGACTGCTTTGAGAAGGCAAGGGAGGTTGAGGTGTTAATGCTGGAATATCTAGAACACCAGGATGCATATACGGATAATAAGGAGGTTGGGAAACATTGGGGTAAACAGGTTGGGGAAAAGGAGGAGGCATGTCATATCCTGGATACATGTTAATGGGAGGGGGGAAAGTGCTGGAGGAGCTGGCCCTTCCCTGAGGGAAACCATAACCCATGGGAGGATGAGTGTACGGATTAAAAAGGGCTTCAAAAATACCGTCGGTAGCATGGGATGCCCCCGGTGCATTGGCACCACTGGGTCTAGGGAGATCAGGTAAGATGGTATAAACATAACCAGATTGTGTGTATATCAGGTCATACTTCAATGCAATCTGGAGGGAAGCTTCCTCGATCTAAGGGAAGTGAGCTGTGACATCTTTGACAATGGCAGGAAAAATGGATCTGAGAAACCAGTCAATGTAGACACAGTATTCAAAGGTAGGGGCTCGACATAGGCTCTTTCTTCTCTGCCATTCTTGGACATGATCAGATAGGCGGGTCGCAGATGATTGAGAGAAATAGGTAAAGAATTCGGTACCAATGTCATAGCAAAGGGGAAGTTGGAAGTAAGACATAAAATCCCTGGCAAGAGTCGCAAAAGTAGTATGAGAGGCGAAGGCCTAGTCGACATACCACTTGGAAGCTTCTCCAGTAAGCGTACGCTTGAACAACCGAAGACGGATGGAGTCATTGGTGATGGAGTTAGACGAACACCACATGTGGAAAGAACGAACATGGTTGGTAGGATCCTCTCCATAAATTCCTTCAAACTTAGGGATGTCTAAAGGGAGCTTGGTTGGCACAACAGGCCAACTGAGGCTTATGGTGTATGGGGTCATTAATCAACTGGCTAAAATCGGGAGGACTGAGGCCTGCCATATAAAGGAGCAAGGGAGCAGCCGGGATAGTTCCTATTGCGGCACTACTAGTAGCATTCCTAGAATTAGGGTTGGGTTTGCCACCAGCAGTAGGTTCTAAACTAGACATGGTGAAGGTGAAAGGTGGAGGAGAGCCGGGAATAGAACCAGAAGGGAAACCCGATGAACCAGAAGTAGAATTGGAATGGGGACTCGGTAGAGGACGAACTCAAACCCTACGTGGAGGAGTAATTCTTCCTAATGGAAACTGAGGATGAAGGCCTAGGAGTCTCCGGGATAAATGCCTTGGGGGCGCAATGATGGAAACAGACACGAATCACAGAAGGAAGAGAGACCAACAAGATTATGGAGGTGCAGGATCAAATGATTACAATGTCGAAACAAGGGCAGGGAGGTGCAGGATCAATTGATTACAATGATTTAGTCTTGGCCTGGCAGTGTAAACCAGGTGCTCTTCACTTAGGGTGTGCGTGTATGTGATAAGTGTGTTAATTTTAATTAAGCCCGGACGTGTGTAGAGAAAAAAAAATATGAACTATATAACTGTAAATAAATCTGAAAATGACAGTAAAGTAAACTGAATACGACAGAAAATAAACAGCTAGAGATGCATCAATTTAAACCCAAGGAGGAGGGCTTCCAAACAACTAGTCTACGGGTGGGTGAAACCTAGTCAAAACAGACAAAATGGCCAATGGATCTAAAGTTGGGAGGGACAGGGATTTAAAGGTCAGATCTGCTTGAAATAGGTGCAGAAAACAACAAAAAAACAGAGGGAAAAGTACTACAAAAAAGGCGACGAAAGGCTACAACCTGAAGGAAAATGGAGGGGACCCTAAAGCAGGACCAAAAAAACTGAAAAGAAGTGTTTTCGATGGATTAATAACCAATCTGAAATGGATTTGAAAGTACAGGTTCAGATCTGAAAAATGGTTGAACACACTGAAATCTCAGAAGACCTGCTTCAGCTAAACTCCTCCTAAAAAGGTGGAAGCGTACTAAAGCCCTAAGGGGCTTGGTTCCTAATTTGATGAGTAAAACTAAGCAAGTACAGGTCCAATATGGGTGGAGAGGGAGGTCATAAAACCCTGAACAGTAGCCCAAACAAACCCAAAAAAGTCACAGAAAAATTCCCTCAAAAAGTATAGGTCGCAGGTTCTGACCTATTTTCAGCTGAGGTCACAGGTTTGAGGCTATTTTCTGTGTCCTAAAGGTTGAGGTCGTAGGTTTTGGCACAAAAAGTGTGACCTGCACTTCCGGTTGTATTGGGAGCAGGTTTCAGAAAAAGTTGTCGTCTTTGTTGCGGCTGATACCTGTTACCTGTGGAATAGGCCCAGAAACACACTGAAGTAAGAATTTTTATTGTTTTAGGGTTTTAAAGGTTAAAAACAACATCAAGAAATGAAAAATAAGAAGCCAAATAAAAACCCTAGGGATTAAAGCAGCTGATCATGCAGGATTTGAAATATGACAGAGGTCATAATTATGATTCCCCAGTGGAGTTGCCAGTTGTTAGTGTTAATTCTAATCGCAAGCGTATGAAAAAAACTCACTTTAGATGTGCATAAAAAATAGCTGTAACATCAAATATGGCTGTAAATTTCCATAGATCTGCATTTAGTGATCAGAATAAATGCTATAGAAAATCTAGATCTATGCAGTTAAAGACATTAAACAACAAAAAATAAGCAAGAGTTGCTCCATGCATCCAATGAACAAGACAAGAATTTTAAAGAATTTTTTGTATTATGACACCTGGGAAGGAAACATAGAAAGATGTTACCAGTCCCCCTCAATGGGATGGGTTCTTGTATGTCCTCAGCACTTCAGATCTAAGATCTTTCTCTCTCTTGATGGTGTAGAAAACCCAGACAAAAATGGGACTCAAGGGGAGTTCACAAGAAAAAATTAGAAAAATATGACAATGATGGAGGATCAAAGTCAGACCAAAAGTATAGATCCAGAGCGATCTTTAGGCAACAAAAGGTAGTGAATGAATGGAAAAACCCTTCTATTTATAACAAAATATTGAGTTAGTCTAGATATTAGTGCATAATTAAAATATTATTAACCAAATCTAGATCCAACTTTTATGGAATATTTTATTATTTTTGTTGGAAGGAAAAATAATTTGAATTTGCTCAAATCCCTTTATTTGTAAATAATAAATAAATAAATGATTTATTTATTATTATAAGAATATGGTTGAGTAATAATTAATCAAATAATGATTAATTCAATTATTTATAAATTATTTAGTCAAATTTAACAAGGAATATTATTTAAATAATGTTTTAAATAATTATTCCTAGAAAATAATAAGATAAATAATTATTTATCTAATTAATTTTCCTGTTTTGGGTTAAATATGACCAGGAATATTAATTAAACTGTGTTTTAATTAATTATCCCTTGATAAAAATCAAACAAATATGGATTTATTCAATTATTCCTCATGGGGTTTCCTGTTTAGGCCATAAACAACTTAATAAATTATGGATCACTAAGTTATTTTTCATAGTGAAAGCAATTTTACTAGGATAAAATTTTTCTTACATGGTGTACTTTGGTCCATCTAATAGTAACAGGTTAGATGGCCAAAAATTGGTGTAACAGCAGTCAATTGCATTGATATGACTTGGGGCCAGGGCCTAAAGCCCTGCCCCCCTCCGTCAACTCTCGGATGCTCAAACACTCGGCCTTATGCCTTGTCACATGAACATAGGCCAGGGTTGATCCCTGATCCATCCACATCGCACTTCTACCATAGTCCTATGGGATTCCAACAACCAGGGGCTAGCGCTTAGTCTCGACCCCTCTCCCCCAATGCACATTTGAACAAACTTTAACGATAAGTCGGTTGCATAGTATGTTAAGAAACATATGCATGGCGTAGTGGTAGAGCTTGAAGGTGTTATTTGGCATATCATAATTTCGATCCCATGGGGGCCTACGGTCTAAACCATAATAATTTTAACCAACCTCGAGGTGCCACGTGGCATCCTCTAATTGGCCCTTCAAACTGACATCACCCAATCAGATGCGACCAAGTGGAATAATAGTCGAGTGACACTTGTCAAGGCCACATTGGTATTTCTCCCAATCATATGCCCAGTCAACATGCTGACATCAGTAGTACGAACTTCCCAGTCATCACACCTGCAAATTTTTTTCGTTGTTGAGCCAAACGATCAGAACATCATAACTTGAGCATATGATATCGATTTTAAGTCATTCAAGTGGCATTGGATTCAGAACGGTGAGAACTACGATATGGCACTATTTTCAGACATTTTTTAGCACTTTTCGAACCCCCTAGATCACTCCTCCCCAGTGGAAGATTTTGGACTACCAAAAGATTATTTTTAGTCAAAAAACAGGTGAGGGTACAACTCCCTCACCCTTCCAATCTCAATCCATTTTTTCTTACTTGGAATAGTTCCCTTGAGCTCCACGCGAAGGTACTCCACATTACGTCTTCGTGAAGTTCTTTTTTTTGTCAAGAATGGTATCTTGCTGCAATTCTTCAAGATATTCAAGAGAGAAATTTTCTATTGTTGGAATCTGAACATTTTCTCCTTTATCTTCAATCAAAGGAGGCCCATATAATATCAAGTTCTCCACATTAACAACTACATAAACTTGCATATATGGAGGCAAATCTAGTTGGAAAGCATTATTACCAATCTTTTCCAAGATAATAAAGGGACCATATCTAATTGGTTTGAGTTTTTACCTTCTCCTTGAATCTTTTCCTTGCTAATGTAAAGCCAAACTTCATCTCCCACTTGAAATTTGTGGTCAACACGATGCTTATCATGTCTATCTTGTACTTGGCTTGACTCTTTTCGAATTGTTCTTGTACCATTTCACTACAAGGAAAAGGCCCTCTAGCAAATGGTATAAAGGATGTTTTTAGTTTTATAAAATTGGCCAAAATTGTCAAAAAAAAAAAATCTACAACATCTGTTTTCGGTAACGGAGGTTTTGGCGGAGCTTCTAACGGAATTTCAACTAAAACTAAAAAAATTGGGTAGCCGAAGGTTATTACGAATGTTTTTTTCATCGGTGCGCTACTCAGGTGTCAATGCACCGGTGCATGTCATCTAGACGGTCGGCTCGGGGCGATCGAAGGTGCATGCACTGGGCCGTAAAGGTCTAAAACCGCATCGGGTGCACTGTATGTGATACAACGCACCGGGTCGTTCTAATTGGTATTTGGATTTGTGCGGTGCCCATAGGTCATATCAGCGCACCGGTTCGTAGTATTATAAAAACACATTGGTGCGCAGTACCACACAAACGCACCAATTGTTCTAATTCGTATTGGTATTTGTGTGGTGCCCATAGGTCGTACAAACGCACCGGTGAGTAGTCTCACATAAACGCATCGATGCGCAATATTGCACAAACGCACCGAGATTTATAATTGGTATTGGTATTTTTGTAGTGCCCATAGGTCGTAGAAATGCACCGGTGTGTTTTATCATACAAACGCACCGATGTATAGTAACTGACATGCACTGATGTTCATTTTGTATTTTTTAGAAACATCGACCTGTGACAGTCCAATTATTGTGATTTTTTTTAATTCATTATTCATCAAAATTCGACACATATCTTATAACAGTATTCATATTAATTAAATTTTTTATTAATGCATTTGAATGTGATGTTTGGATTAATTTTTTATATCATGTCATAATTATTGTGATTTTTTAAAATTCATTATTCATCAAAAGACGACACATATTTTATAACAGTATTCATATCAATTAAATTTTTATTAGTGCATTTGAATGTGATGTTTGGATTAATTTGTTATATCATATCATCAGATTTCACATCTCTTGATTATAATATTTAGTCATTCATAAATTTAATCAATAGTGTTACATTTCACAGCGACAATGGAGAACACAAAAGAATAAATTAAAACATATTTTATTATATATATATATATATATGAATAAGACAGTCTTTGTCATACAAAATGGGAAAGTTATTGGTATCCCTTTGTCTTTCAATTGGAACACTATGTCCATTACATCAAACAAAATGTCTGATTTCACAGACAAATATTTCAAAAAATATAATGCCTTGCATTGATATCCAAACATAATGATCATCATTCTTCGCTTGAACTTTTGTCACTGCTCGAGCTACTTCCATGACTTGGGTTATTTTGAGGAATGTTTTGTTCATGGTGTTGATTGTTTTCTTATTCTTCACCTTCCATCTACAAACACAAAAATAAACTGTAATGAGTGTATATATATTGGTGAGAATAATGAAAATTGCAATATTAAATAATATACATCAATGAAAATCGAAAATAAATGACGTACCATAGCAACAATTGACTTATGAACTATACACATTCTTTCAAAACTTAATTTCATGCCATCTTTCAAGATTTCATCTGTTGGCACAGTTCCATACTTTGTTTCCTGCAAGTTGTATACCCCATAACAAATCATATATTTAATATAAACGATTTTTTTGTTATATTAATTATAGACGGATCTAAGTAAAACAAGATCGATATATGCTTACAAATACCAAAATTAATTTCTGATATGCCAACATATACTCACAACCCATAGTTAACCCAATGTTAATCAATTTGTGTGATGGTTCTTCTTTGTATGTTAGCACCTGTTTGAATACATTCAATGATAATTGTTGTAAAACAACTTAAAATATACAAAAATTAAATATAGTTAAGTTGTTATAAGGAAGTAACAATTACTGAAAAACTTAGATATCAACCCTTTTCTTCCTTGTCCTCTTGTTTTATGTGCTGAATGGGATCTATTTTCTTTTCTTTTCTGCAAGAAAATACTTGAAAATTAATATTTAATGCTAAGTTGTTTATTTATTTTACCTAATGATCGAAAATTTAATGATTGCATATTACATTTGAAGCACGTTGTTGTTGAGATGGCTCCTTATGCGATGCAATTTTGTCCATTTCATTGACCATCTCCTTGTACACCTTTTTGGACATTCCTACTGGCATATTTCTGATATCAGCTCGTTCATCTTTTAAGATTTTCATAATCTTCCTAAAAATGTAACATGACAATAAACTATTTAATTTTTATATTGATATATGAAAATTAAATATAATAAAAGTGATATTTATAAATAATTCTAGAAAAACATTTAAAGGAATATTACTTTTTCATTCCTTCTTCATTTTTTGTATGTTTTTTTCTATTAAAAGTCTGACATGTCTCATTGACCAATTCTCTGGAAACTTTTCCTGTAGTTCAGATAAAATTTGGTTCTTGGAATCATTGGATTGTTTTTTGTAATGTAAGTGGAAAGAACGTCTATACATTTGTTCCACTAGATCCCTCAAACTTTTGTAAAAGTTTTTCCCCCTTTCGTTAACCTCCAGCACCACTCTAGATGAGATAAGGAGCTCATTTTCATTTGCATGTTCTATTTTTTTTCTTTTATTAGAAAAACATTCATTTTCTGAGTTGTTGGTCCCTGTAGAACATTAAACATATGTGAATTAATAGATTTTTTGAAACATGTTATCTAATAATTTTAAGTATATTATTAATGAAAATTAAAAAAAGAAACTCATATTGGATCGATAGTATTTTTCATTTACCTAATCATCTTTTTGCAGTTTTTCCATCAAGATTTTACGCTCTTCTGGTCCTATATCAGAAATAATCTTATCGAGCTTCGTCATTTTGTGGCTCTGTATGATACACAGTAAACAAAACATATTAGTTAAACTTACATATAGTTCAAAAATAATATTTTTTGTGAATAATTTACAAAGAACTTGCCTTTTTTTTCTTTTCTTGATGTGCTATCATTATTTTTGTTACTTGATATCTTGTCAGCCATTTCTTTATCAATATGAAATATGTGCCATATCATTCATTAATATATTTTATAAATAAATCATTAACTTTTCAGGTAAAAAAAAATATCAATAAACTCGTGCGCTTTTAAATTCTGTACACACCAACGTCGGTGCGTCCTGTTCTTATAAACACCCCGCAAAAATAGTATAAAACACCGTACGATGCTCTATATCAACAAGGATAACCGGTGTGTTATATGTTAACCACCACACCGATTAACACAGACAGAATAATAAAAATCGTCTAGTGTTAGTTTTTGTAGCATATGGTGTCATGTAGGGGGGCAGTGCGGCCTGTTCTTATAAACGCCCCATGCAAACAAGGGACCACCGTATGGTGTTCTCTGTCAACAAGGAGACCTAGTGTGTTATATGTTACATGGTGCACCAATTAAAAAATAAATAAAAAAATAAATAAAAAATAAAATTGCCAAACAGTATGTGCGCGGTGCGCTATAATGAAATAGCACACAGGTGCCCTATTTTACATATAGCGCACGAATTAATATATATATATGTGTGTGTGTGTGTGTGGGTGTGTGTGTGTGTGTTTTTAAAAAAATTTATCAAACAGTATGTGTGCGGTGCGTTGTGATAACTCAACGCACCTGTGCCTATGTTACGCAGGGCGCACCAATTAAAAAAATCAGTTTTTTTAAAAATTCACGCAAGAGTCGACATGCATTGGGATCTGAATATGCAATTCGTCTCATGGGTTAGATGTCATAGGCCTATTTATATCGCAATACAAACCCTATAAATCTAAAATGAAAAGCCCTAATTCTGAAATCACATAAACAGGAAGAAGTTAGGGAAGAAACAAAAAGAATGAAGGGTTTAGAGTAAAATGGATTATGTCTCGTGCAAATCTCTGGGTGAATTTTTTTGCAAAAATAGTGAAATAATGAAAAGTGTTTAGTATTTAAATAATTGTTTTATGAAATTATATTTTTGAAAATATTTTTCCGACCATTTTTCAATGTACCACTTTTTTCACTTTAAAAAAATATAGTTGCAATTTTTTTATTTGCGCCTTTCGTCACCGTTGCGTCAATTAATAACACTGCACCGATGCGTCAGTTAATAACACGACACCACTGCACAGTAACTAAAACACACCGGTGTGGTTATCTGTACATAAACACCAATAACAATAAGTCCATTTTTAAGGCACCGAAATTACTTTTAGGTGTGTGCACTAAAATTTATTGTTGATTTTTCTCAAAGTCGGGAAGAAAATATCATAATTATATCGAATGGATAATTCTTCAAAATCCAGCTCATTCCATAATATTTCTCAAAGTCCATCGCGGAGTTCTCCCTATCCATCTCGAGACGTAATATTTAATTCAATTTTTTTTTTTATATTTTCATTATCTAATTGAATTTATGTTTTTTATCCATGTCAATCAGCTTTATAAAATTTATAATATATACAAATTTGTAGGTTCATTCAGATTTAGAATCGAGTTCAGATGCACAAAATATTCAAACAGCTCCAAAACGTCGGGAGCTCTTATCAGGAGCAGCATACCGCAAGGCGTATTTGGTAGATGAAAATGGACAGCCTCTTCACCCTGCCAGTTGTAACAATATTGCATCTTCTAGCCCCAATCCCGGGACAATGATGGTAATAATAATTGTTTGGTATATTAATGTAATTATTTCAACATCAAAAAAATTAATCATGCATTGTCAACGTTCTTACTAATTGATATCATAGATTTTGTACTAATCATGTTCAAATATATATTTTTGAAATTATTAGGATTCTAGTGATGATGAGTGACCTACCTACCATCTTCCGTTGCACCCCACGACAATGTCAAATCAAGAGAAGGTTGAATTAAGAGAAAAAATCGGAGAGGAACGATACCAATAATGGTTGAATCAACCACTAATTCAATTCCCACTATGTCTAGATTCACCAATTAGGAATGACTACAACAATATTATTTCTTCACAAGCTGGCAATGGAGGCAATCAAATAGAGGTTGGTATGGATGATTACTCAAGGGATACGACTGCCATAGAGACAATGTTGTTAGATGCATTCCAAAATGATGATCAGCTAGGGGATGATGCTCATATCGCTGACACCTTTTTCGAAAGCCTTAAATTTGCTTCCACCACCCCTCTCTTTGGACCTAGCGGTCAGTCAAAGTCTACCCAATTGGGGAAAATGATGTTACAGTACAACTTGAAAGCAAATTTTGGCTTGTTGAATGCATGTTTCTCGTAAATTTTGAGGAAAGTTACCATAAAGTCCTCCCTTGTATAAATTTGAGAAATATAATCACACAATGAACATTACAAATGGTAAATTTTATGAAAGCTAATAATTATATCGGCATTAATGTACATTTAATATTTTCCATGATCACCAATTATATGTTATTCAAAGATAAGGTTCTTTCGAGTGATAATGTCTTGCCCGGTAGCTACGAAGAGGCAAAGAAATTGTTGAAAATTTTGGGTGTTGAGTACATATCATATCATGCATGTCCAAATGATTGTATTATATATAGAGGAGAATATGAAGACAAAGAGATATGTCTGAAATGTGGCATGACAGGTATGATAAATAAAAAAAGAAGGGTAAATCACGTGGTCCTCCTTTTAATATATTGAGGCACATGCCTATAATCCCAAGGATTCAAAGGCTCTTTCGTTGCAAATAATTAGCTATGTTGCAGGGATGACATGCCTCACACAGAAGTGAGTTGGGAGCTATGTGAATCCAAACTTATTCAATAGCCATGAAGCATATAGAGGACACATGGCCCAAAAAATTCAAGAATGAAGTACGAATTCTACGACTCAGCATAGCCATGGATGGTGTCAACCCATATTCCCTCCAGAACACCAACTATTATGTTTCGCCTGTAGTAGAGATCAATAACTATATCCCCCCCTGGTTGTCCGTGAAGAATGAACATCTTATGTTGGCTCTCATAGTCCCTGGTAGAAGACCAGTGAAGAATATGGATGTCTACTTCTAACCACTGGTAGATGAATTGAAGGAATTATGGGATGGGATAAATGTATATGATGTATCAAGATGCATCGCAGCAGAGAGGAGTTTTACATTGTTTGTCATATGTGCTTACACGCCACATGATTATCCAGGCTTAGGATTTTGCTCTGGTAAATTACATGTTTATTGATTTGTTTATATATGTAACAATATTCTTTTGCATATTAGTTATTTAATTCGTTGTAATTGTTCTGATCTTCATGATATTATTTAACGTGCCATGCATATATATTTTATACAATAATCTCGTAGGTCTTATAACAAAAGGGTATTTTGGATGTAAATGTTGTGGACCTTTTCTGAAATCCAATGTATGACTGCTCCAGGGTATTCCTCCCAGAAGAACACCCTTACAGAAGAGCAGCATCTGCTTTCAATGGTAAATGAGAGAGAACCCAAAGACCTCCACAACGACACCAGCTGAATGGATTAGAGAATATGAGAGAGAGAAGGACAAGGAGTTTGTAGAAGTGTTCGATTCAAATGGGGAGTCTATGTTCGATGATCCAGAATTCTTCGACACTTATGTTGAGAAATTTCCCATTGGGATGAAAAGGAAAACTATCTTTTATAACCTCCCATATTGGGAACATCTTAAGATTACCCATTTATTAGATCCCATGCATATATTTAAAAATGTTCCATCTTCTTTATGGAGGCACATATCGTCAAAAAAAAGTGACACATTAGTTGTTAGAAAAGATCTTATTACTTCAAAAACTAAAAAGAAACATTGGCCAAGATTATTAGAAAGTACAAGATCATAGACAGGTGTTGGTCCCTCTAATTCATGGTATTTCAAAAAAGGTGATGCCCCATGGATTTTTAAAAAAAATGATCTTTCTTTGGCAAAGGAATTTATAATGGGTGTGAGGGTGCCATCTTCAGACGGGTCTTCACTACGGTGTTTCTTCACCATGGATGACCATTTGTCGGGGTTGAAATCGCATGACCATTTGAATATTCTAAGAGTACATATAATGTCAAAAGCATGATTTTATAAGTATTTTTTATATTAATAAAATTTATCCCATGTAGGGATCATAAAACATAACTAATATTGCATATAATTGCACGTGTTTATAACTTTGCAGTGTCATTATCCTTTGTTCGCGCGTGGGTGTGTGAAACATGAATTCCCACAAGACCTTGGACGTGCCATATATAAATTATCTACATTTTTACATTGGATCACGTCAAAGGATATTCATGTGGCTAGCATTCCATGGTGGCCTCAAGAGATAGTTGAGAGAAGGAACTGCCAATGAGTTTCATGGACTTGCATGTTCATCTTCTAATCCACCTAGTAGATGAGGTTGAATTAGTTGGGGTGGTTTATTGTCGTTGGATGTTCTTCTTAGAGATGTACATGAATAAATTGAAAGGTTTTGTTTGACAAAGGGAAAAACCCGAGCGGTATGTGGCAAAGGGGTACATATCGTATGAGACTTTCTATTATGCCAATGATTACATCAAGTAGATCAACAACATACCAGGTGCGGTGATTTGGGACGATGAAAGGGATGAAGACAAAAGAGAAGGGGAGATGCTCCAAACGAATGGAAAAAAGCATTTTATAAAGATTAAGCGACTTATAATTTTTCAAATTTACACAAAGTAAATATTCATGTTGAAATTTGATATAATGTATATTTTGATCTCTATGTATTATATAATATCGGTTTAATTTCATCAGCGAATACAGAAATTGAAGCAATCGATAAATTCGTTCTTTACAATTCCGAAGCAACACAACCATGGGTTGCATTGTACGAACAAAAGAGGATGAAATGGGATAGTGACAGGAAATAATTCAGACAATTGAATGGTAGAAGTGTGCCTTATGCTGATCATTTAAAAGAAATTATGCCAAAAATATGCCCCAACAATTGGGTTGCTGACCAAGTCAAAGAGAAATACGGTGCAACCGGTCGTTACCCATGTGTTGAAGAGGATGCGCTAAACGTATGGATTGGGTGCACTAACTCGGTAATAGTCTATTTAATTTATATGTACATTCGAAACTTAATAATGCACCTTTCAAATGTAATTACATCTATATTTCATTTTTTAACAGTTGGGTTATTATAATACACATGACACTATAATTTTTTAACTTTTTTATAGGTGCATTTGTTCCCATCTATGTGGGCATATGGACACCATTTTCGCCCAGAAAATGACGATGATGGTCACATGACACAATACTGTGGAGTGGAATTCGAGTTCGATCAATCTAGTTGACCTAGCCACCGTGATCAAAACCTAGTACGAGGGACGTTAGGTTACGTTGGAAAGATACAAGAGATCATTGAAGTTGATTTCTCTTCTTTCCAATGTGTTATTTTTAGGTGCAAGTGGTGGGACACCTTTGATCGGAATAATGTAAAGGAAGATCGTGATAGTAGGCTGATATGTATCAACTCTAGAAAGATGTGGGATGAAGCTAAGGAACCCTATGTTTTCCCCAAACACTACAACCAAGTGTTTTTTTACGCAGATGTGTTGGATAGGGATTGGTGTTTCATATTGAGACATGACCCTAGATCAAAACATATTTCTGAGAACAATAGTGTTATCATGTCAAGAGAACTAGAAGATAATTATGAGGGTGATCATGAGAACCGAGAGTGATGTGGTACATGTGTTCTTTCATCAATATTTATACTTTTTAAGATGGGTTTTTATAAAAAAGAGAACTTAATTACCTTATAAATTATAAGACTCTTTTTTTGAAACATTATAATATGCATTTTGAATTAATTGGTAATTTGCATTGTGTTAATGTTAAAATCAATATTTCACTTGATAATTTTCAATTATGTTGATCTCAAAAACAATGGCGTACTATATAAATATTTTTTTTTTTTGTATGTAAGATCATAATAAAATAATGATAATTATAATTTCACATACAATTACAATTGCAATTACAATTTTAAAATTTTACATACAATTACAACTACAATTTTAGAATTTTACATAAAATTTACAATTACAATTACAATTACAATTTTACAATTTCACATACAATTAGAATTATAATTTTAGAATTTTACATACAATTACAATCATTTCACGTTAATACAATTAAAATTTTACAAATATTTTACATATAATTACAATTACAATTACAATTTTACAATTTCACATACAATTAGAATTAGAATTAAAATTTTAGAATTTTACATATAATTAGAATTACAGTTACAATTTTACAATTACAATTAAAATTTCAATTACAATCACGACATAATATTTAATAAATATCATGATTTAATATTAAATTAAATAAACATCACGATCATGATAACCATCGTACAAACATCATATTCGACTAAAAAACACATTCAAATTCGCTAACATCATCTAATCATCGTGATCATGATCATCTAACAAAACATAATTAGCATTGTATAACATCATCATAACACAAACATCAAATATACATCTCAGGTCAAATAACTGATATCACATACACATCTATCTGCAAACTGCACATTAAATGAGCATATCTAACATGACCTAACAATATACACATAATGATGACCACAAACATGTAAATTAAGTACAACTGCAACATGAACATAAAATACATGGACCATATATGTGTGTGTGTGTGTGTGTAATGTCAAAAATATAAAACTGTAATATAAATGTCAAATATCAGCCGGCGGTACATCATCAATAGTAGTACTAGTTGAGGGCTGCTCAGTCAATGGTGTAGCCTCGACAAGCTTAGATAGATGTTGATCATCACATGCCTGTTGATCTGGTGGTGCCTCATATTGATCAGGATCAATTGGCGGCTGCTCGTGATGACTCGACATGGATGGTCCAGCCTGCTCATGATCATGAGTACTGTTGGATGCTCTAGGCTGTTGATCATGACGACTTGACGTGGATGGTCCAACCTGATCATGATCATGAATGTTGGATGTTGCAGGCTGAGAAGGTTGACTCAACGTGGATGGTCCAGCCTGCTCATGATCATGACTACTGGTCTATTCTGCACGTTGCTCATCTGCGGCGCCAGGTGAACGATGATCACTCCCTGATCGTGATCATCACATGATGTGTTGTTGCTCGACTGTTGACGTACTAGGTCTCGACCATGCCTATGTCAAAGGGCCCTCCTCAACCACGTCACTAAGCTGGTAGCTCCTACAACATGCCGCATCAAGGTGAACATGTCACATGGAATGCCTCTCCACATATGTACCAGCCTAGCATCAGCTTGTATCTCTCTCATAGTGGCGGGCCTAACTCCCCCCTCCACAAGCAGTGCACAGAGTTGGTCGCCCAAATCCATCCTAAATATAATGTCAGACCTACGCCTGGAAAAATCCGGTATCGGCACAACATGAGGACCAGGTATGTCTGCACCGGCCTGATCCTCGACATTTGCAATCTCCTGATCGTCATCGGGATCTACACCTAGATCATTTGGTGGCGGTGGAATCTCATCGCCATCAAATGACTCAATGTCTGCAAAATATATATAAGTACACAACAATAATTAGATAATTTCATTAAACAGTTTAATAGAAACAAGTTAAAGAACATGTTAGAATAAATTTAAATAAAACAGTAATATTACCTCTATCATCCGGTGACTCATCATCTGTGAAGAGGATGTTGGCACACCCTCGCCAATCGAAACCAGTATACGGACAAGGGACCAGAACAAAGGGATGCTCATCAACACTGGCTAGAAACTCCAGTGAATCATGTGATATCCTCGCAGAAAACTCTGACTCGCCCCTCTTGATCATCATCTATCCCCACATCTCCATCCGTACATGCAGCATCAGCCTATGAGACTGCCGAACAAAATTAAGCCTCATATTTGGAAACCTCTCAAAAAATAAACAAAATAGCTCTGAAGCAAAAGGGAATTTCACCCTCCCTTGTGCCTGAGCATGACATCTATCTAAAGCTGTAGAGAACTGTCGCAAAAAAATTGCAGACCACCTCACAAGTCGTGACGCCTGTAATAAAGAATCAACGTAAAATAGAAGCGGGCAACTAATGCGTTGCCCATTGTTGGTATGGTGTGAAATGGTCGAAATCAATAGTGAGATTCACCTCACCTTCTCTCCACCAAATGAAGCAATATGTAACTGACCTCCGGAGACCTGAAAATCTGCAGGAGATAGTATATTTGCGCTAATGTATCTCTGGGAGTACACCAACTGACTCCCTACTGCATAGCCAACGGGGACCTCTGGGAACGAGGGAAATTCCACCCCTCTCCTCGATAGGCCAGTAATGAAATATATTTCCTCCTCAGTGGGTGTGTACCACTGGTTAGGACCAACCCGAAAAGCCTGTAGGTGGGCATTCCACTTACTAATAAGTTGTCACAAAAACCCACCATGGAACTTTAGGGATGTAGCCTCCTCATAGAACTTGAAAAGGCCTATCTCCCTTAGGAGGCCATGGGTGGCTACTGTATTAGGGTGAGGGTACGTATCTCTCTCCCTCTCTCATGCCTCCCACAGGCAAACCATGTTATACTGGTCTGCATGTTGTTGTTGTTGTTCCCTCTCTTCTATCCTTTGACATCGTTGAATGATTGACATATTAAATAATTTTTTTTATTAAATGATACATGTATTTATGAATATACATATATAATTTTTTTTGAAAAAACAAAAAAAAAACAATTGGTGCGCCACAAAAAACAAGCATGCACTGGTAACGGTGCATCTTTTTTTTTTCGCGCACCGAAGGTCGGTGCGTCTTTTTTTGTCGCCCACCGGAGGTAGTGCACCTAGAAATTTTCAGCCCACCACCCTCCGGGCATTGTTACAAGGTCAATGTTGCAGTGGTATAACAGACCGCACCGTTGACTATGTACCAATGTCAAGATGGTGGTGTGCTAACCAAACTATATGCCCTGGGGCGTATAGTTTAGGAAGCGGACGGCCCTCCCGACATTGATGCATAGTCAACGGTGCGGTGGTTTACATGACCGCACCATTGACTATGTCTAGTTCGAGAGGGTGGTGCACTGAAAAAAATACCCACCCCAAGGCGGATATTTTCGTCAATGCACCGCATTCCTGCAATTCGACATGGTCAACGGTGTGGTTGGGTAACCAACCGTATCATAATTTTTTTAATTTTAAAAAAGCACAGTGCGTCGTTTCGGTACCACCCTGGAACCGGTGCGGATACCCTTAGCACCAGTAGCGGTGTGGCCTATAAATTTACAGGCAGCACCGCGAACCGGTGCTAGCCGAACAGCTCGAGCGCACCGCGCAAGAAAAAAAAAAAAAAAAAAAAAAAAGGTGAATTTTAAGTTATTTTAGAAAACTAATCCGCTAAAAGGTTTAATTATGGAAAAACAGGTAAAATAGTTATACATTTGGCCATCGAGGAGGCACATTGGTTGTAGAATTTTCAAAACTAAATTTTCCCACCGTTTTGTAAAATTCGAAATGGAGATGGTGGGCAATGGATAGTAGCAGTGCGTGCAATGGGAGCATCACTGGCAGGGCGCCTCACACAAGGTAAATTTTCCCCGGTGCTTGAGAGCTCTGGAGCACTGAAAAGTGAAAAATGCGGATTTTTGGCCGTAATTTTTATTTATTTATTTAACCTTGTTCTGGTGCGCAGGTTTTATAGGCGCACCGGGCGGTTTCTTAAAACTACACCAGGTTGTTTCAGTTTTGGCGTGGGTTTTATAGGCGCACCGGGCAGTTTCTTAAAACTGCACCGGGTTGTTTCAGTTTTGGCGCAGGGTTTTAGGATGCACCAGTGCAGAATATTTGTAGAGCAATGGTGCGCTACATTAATGAGACGCATTAGGTAGTTTGGACCGAGTGCACGGTGTCCCGGTGTGCCAATATTTTGTGTGCACCAGTGGTTTCTCTAGTGGAACACATTGGTGCGGTTTAGGATGATAATCACACATCCTAAACTACACCAGAGAAAAAAAATCTGCAAAAACCTCCACCTGGAAACCTCCTCTAGTAACCTCTGCTACAAACAGATGTTCGGGCAATTTTTATAAGGGGTTCCTCAAAGAAATCCGCTAGAGGGTCTTTTACTTGTAGTGTTTGATGCACCAATTGAACTTGTTCAATGAAGTGCTTGGCCTTATCTATGTCACCATGTCCTTCAATTGCAACATCTTTCCCAAATATAAAATCTAAGGTATATTTTGGTAAATATCCCAAACATGCTTCAAATGGAGATGTTTGTGTAGAAGAATGATTGGCCATGTTGTAAGCAATTTGGATGTAGTGCAAATGTTCATCCCAAAGTTAAGGATGTTTTTTGTGGTAACCAAAAAGGATATGTACTACTATTTTTTTCACCACTTCTTTTTGCCCATCGGTTTTTGGATGAAATGTCGTGATATTCTTCAAATTGGTGTCCATGAGTCCTCATAAACTTGCCCAAAATTTATTGACAAATCGAGAATCTCGATCAGAAATAATAGAAGTGGGTAACCCAAAATGCACCCATACATTTTGAAATAACATTTTTTCGGTATTTTTAGGTATAGCCTACTTCTTACAAGGCATCAAAATACACATTCTGCTGAAACATTCCACAACAACATTGATATAGTGGATCAATAAAGTGCTAAAAATTCAAAAGTGTGCAAAATTACTCAAAACCAGTTCCAAAACGTATATCTCATCTCCCTGAATCCAACGCAACTTGAATCACTCAAAACCGATATCATATGCTCATGATATTGCGTTATTATATTTTTCCTAAACAACTAAAAACATTTGCAGGTTGGATGCTGGTACGCTGATTGGGAAATCTTTGCGCTGACTAGGCATGGTGACTGTTTAGGTTGACTGTGTTTCTCAGGCATATGGCTAGCTACCAAGTAGCCTCACCAGATTGATTCGAATTTGTTGTGTTTTAATTGGTCATGGTTGGTTGAGTTGGCCCTATGAATGGGGGCCACGTGGGCCAATGGAAGGTAGCCACGTGGCCTCCCAAAAGTCAAGAAAAATTTGGTTAAGGCTGAACTACCATCGAGGAGGAACGAACATGAGACCTCAAGCTCAACAGTGCAGCGCTCTACCGCAACGCCAACATTGTTACTTAACAACATATGATGTCAGGTTCTATTTAAACTTATTATGTTTCATGTATTGGGGACAGGGTCACGGCTAAGCCTTGGTCCCCGGTCACCTCACCACCCACGAGGTAGAGCAACAAAACTTCTCTAGAGCATAAATTCTTCATTTTTTGACCAAATTGAGACCAAATTGGGGTTTTTGAATGTTTTGGAACCATTGGAGACAATATTTTTTCATTTTGAGAACTTTAAATCCATGTAATCACAAATTTGACCACGTAATGATAGAGGCCCTACATTGGAAGTTGGACCAGGAGCTGTAGCCCAGGAGTGGTGAACTCCTTCATCATTTTGATGTCTTGTGTTTTTGTATATGGTATTATTGTCTGTGTTTTTATGCTACAAACTGAGTTAAAAGCCATTAATTTATGTGCTTTTGAAAATTGATTAATTGCTTAAAAGACATAAAAATTTATTTGCACATTTCATCAAACCTTCAATTTTAAAAACACAGATCAGTTTTGTATCATATTTTTGGTTGTTTTGAAGATTTAATTTTTGTTACAAGTAAGTTTATGATGCTTACAAGGTTGAAGCTCAAAAGAGGAGAAGGAAATCTCGTGGGAACAAGTCCTCAAGCTAGTTCAAGGAGAGCATATTCACCTCAAGTTTCACCTCAAATGTCACCCAAACCCTCACCAGTCATGGAACATAAAGGAGGCTCTGACACTATGTCTGATGATAAGAAAATTTTCAGAAAAGAATTCTTTGAAATGACTAAAATTGTGAAAGTTATTTATGAGGAAAGGAACTCAAGGTTGCAAGGAGATAGCTCAAATCCTCCAAGATGAAATGGAGGAAATGAAGATAAAACTCCAAAAGGGAATGGAGGCAATGGTGACAAATCATCAGCTCTACCTCCACCTTTCTCTTCACCTTCATCTTCACCCTCATCCTCTTCTACCTCAACCCCTTCACAAACACCTCCACATTCTCCAAAGGGACATGGTAAAACTCCTTTGTTAAAATTTGACATAAAGTTTGAATTGCCTATGTATAATGGAGAGGTAAATGCTGATAAATTGGATAATTGGGTTCATCAACTTGAATTGTATTGCAGGATACAAAGAATCAAATATGATGAGACCAAGATTCAACTTGCTTCTCTAAGGTTTGAAAGTGAAACACTCATTTGGCGGGAGGCCAAAACTCAAGAAAATCTCAAGAAAAGAGGTAATATTATAACTTCTTGGAATGATTTTGTAGTTGCATTAAGTAGACAACTTTATCCATTAGCATACATGCAAAAAGATATAATGGATTGGAAAAAATTTAAACGAGCCAAGGGCCAGAGTGTGCAAAGTTATACGCAAGAGTTTATAAGAAAAGGTTTGATTTTGGGTGTATATTTATCCTCTCAAGACACTCTACTCAAAGACATTGAAGGTTTACATAGTTACTTGAGACATACAATTCCCATGTTTAACCCCACAAATCTAGATGAATTTTGTGTACATCCAACTCATTTAGAAGAAAGAGGGAAGAATGTTCCCCAAGAGAATAGAAAGAAGTCATTCAAGAGTGGATACAAATGAAAGGGGAAATTCAACATCAAGGTGAAAAAGAATGCTTCCATCAAGAAAGAGGGAGAAAAGCTCACATGAAAACATGATTCAAAAGACGGCCATAATGAATACCATTGTTGGAAACTTCATCCTGAGATGAGACCCAAAAATTTTAACAACAAAGGAAAGAAAAATATTGTTGCAACCACACAACATGATTTAGGATCTTATTTCGATTATGAAACAAAGATGACAGCCATGAGATTGAAAGGTAAGGATTCTGTTGCAAGTACTAGTTCTTCTAGTAAACTCAATGAAACTCAAAATGAAAAATAAAGAATAGAGCTTTTCCATATTAGAGTCATCTCAAACCATAACAAAATAGACACTTTGTTTTATAGTGGATCACAAGACAACCTTAATTCAGAAAACATTGTCAAGAAACTAAATTTGGAAACCATTCCTTATCCTAAACCTTATCCTTTGGGTTGGGTATGTGGCAATGCAAAATTGAAAGTGACAAGAAAATGAAAACTGAAATTTGTCATCACTGAACTTTATTGATGAGGTAGAACTTGATGTAGTTCCACTTGAAATATGTGGTATTGTTTTCGGAAGCCCATATCTTTATGATAGAAAATCCATCTTTCATCGCCATGAGAACAAGTATCATTTGTTTAAATATGAGATTAAGTATATTGTTAGAGAACATCACAAGAAATTAAATCTAACTCTTGTGAATGTCGGACAAATGAAGAGGCTTGTTAATGCTAGCAAAAATTTTGTACTTTATATGATAAAATCCAAAAACGATGTTGAGAATGAAGACTTCTAAGGATGTGATGCAAGATTAAAATATGATTTGATTGAGGTTCTTAACACCTATTATGAGATGTTTCAGGAACCTAAAGGACTGCCTCCTAAAAGAGGAATCCAACATGAGATCTAATTTCATCAAGATTTTCCTCTTCCGAACATTGGCATGTATGGGATGTCAGACATAGAGAATGTAGAAATCAAGAAAAAAATCCAACGGTTGCTTGATAAAGGGGTCATCATACCAATCACATTGCCATGTTGGTCACCTAATGCTTTAGTGTCGAAGAAGGATGGAACATGGCACATGTGTGTGGACTTTAGAGCCTTGAAAAAAAATCACGGTAGAGAATCGTTTCCCTCCTCCTCGAATTGATGATTTACTTGATCAACTGAAAGATGTTGTTTATTTCACTAAGTTGGACACGAGGAGTGGCTATCGTCCGATTAGGATTGTTGAAGGAGACATTTGGAAGACAACCTTCAAGACAAAGCAAAGGTTTGTTTGAGTGGTTGGTTATGCCATTTGGGCTTTGTAATGCTCCTGCTACATTCATGAGGTTTATGAATGATGTTTTAAGTCTCTTTCTTGATGATTTTTTGATAGTCTACTTTGACATACTGATTTTTCGCAAGACTCGTGAAAAGCATGTCAAACATGTTAGGAAAGTACCAGATGTCTTAAAGAAACAAAATTTGTTTTTAAATATGTCTAAATGTGAATTTGGGAAAACTTCTTTATACTTGGGTCATATTGTTGGAAGGGGTGAGTTGAATATGGATCCCTCAAAGGTCGAAGTCATTTTGAATTGGCCAAAACCCAAGACTTTAACAGTGGTTACAAGCTTCTTGGGATCATCCCAATATTGGAGAAAGTTCATTTCTAACTTTTCTTCCATTGCAGCTCCATTACATGCATTGAAAAGTGTGAGACAAGTTTTTCAGTGGGGAAGAAAACAACATAAAGCCTTCAATGCATTGAAAGAGAGAATCAGTACAGCACCAGTGCTTGCACTTCTAGGTTTGAAACAATAATTTGAGATACAAACTTATGCAAGTGACTATGTCATGGGAGCGGTTTTGATGCAACATGGTAAGTCCATATGATATCATTCTAAAACTTTTAATGGTGCAATGATTAACTATCCTACATATGACAAAGAATTGTATGCTTTGGTGCAAATTGCAAAAAATGGAAACATTACTTGATGGGTAAGGAACCTATCATACACATTGACCATCAACCGTTGAAATACTTGCAATCATAAACCAATATACAATAAGCGAGGAACTTCAGATGGATGGGTTTCTTACAACAATTCCACCTGGTGATAAGGTATAAGAAAGGTATATATAACAAAGTTGTTGATATTCTATCTAGGCCAATTGTTAGTGCATCCATTATTCTTAAGCATAATTCTATGATGCATGAGAGCTATATTGGGAAATATGCTTTAGATGAGGATTTTAAGGATATATATGCAACTTTGTGTCAAGGTAACCAAGTAGAGGAATTATATTATCATGTGCATGATAAATTATTGTATCATCTAGGCAAGCTATATATTCCACGGGGAGAAAGAGTCAACATCATAAGGGAAGCGCACACTTATCTTATTCTTGTCCATTTTGGTGTAGGAAAGACAGTGGCACAATTACATAGGTATTTTTACTGGCCTCGTATGATTCAAAGTGTGTCACAATATGTAAGAGGATGTTATTTATGTGTTATAAGTAAGCCTAGAAATTTAAAGTTGGTATTGTATACTCCACTTCATGTTCCTTCTTGTCCTTGGGAAAGTGTTTCTATGGATTTTGTGGGAGGTATACCTATGTCTAGGAAAGGTCATTATTATATTTATGTAGTTGTGGATCATTTCAGCAAAATGTGTACTTTGTTGCCTTGTAAGAAGTAGGTTACAGCTAAACAGACTGCACAGTTTTTCTTTCAAAATGTATGGGCACATTTTGGGTTTTCCGCATCCATTATTTCTGATCAAGATTCTCGATTTGTCGGGAAATTTTGGTCAATATTATGGGGACTCATGGACACTAAATTGAAAAAAATCACAACATTCCATTCGCAAACCGATGGCCAAACATAAGTGGTGAACATAATGGTAATACATCTTCTTCGTGGTTATTTCAGCAAGCATCCTAAATTATGGGATGAACATTTGCACTATATTCAACATGCTTGCAACCAGGACAAGCATTCATCGACTCAAACATCTTCATTTGAGGCATGCTTGGGATACTTACCAAAATCTCCTCTAGATTTTATCTTTGGGAAAGATGTTGCTATTAATGGACATAGTGACATAGATAAGGCCAAGCGATTCATTGAACAAGTTCAATTGGTGCATCAGATGGTTCAAGAACAGTTGGAAAAGAGTCAACCCAAGTACAAGACAAGACATGATAATCATCGTGTGGGTCACAATTTTCAAGTGGGAGATGAAGTTTGACTTCACATTAGCAAGGAAAGACTCTAAGGAGAAGGTAAAAAACTTAAACCAATCAGATATGGTCCATTCAAGATTTTATAAAAGATTGGTAATAATGCCTTCTAGTTAGATTTTCCTCCTAATAATGACTTCGACCTTTGAGGGATCAATCTTCTACTCACCCCCTCCAAAAATATGACCCAAATAAACTAAGAAGGTTTTCCCAAATTCACACTTAGACATCTCCAAATGCAATCTTTCTTTCTTTAAGACATCTAAAACTTGCATGACATGTTTGACATGCTCTTCACAAGTCTTACTGAAAATCAAAATATAATCTAAGAAAAATATAACAAAATCATCAAGAAATTGTCTCAACACATCATTCATAACTCCCATGAATGTTGCAGGAGAATTACAAAGCCCGAATGGCATAAACAACCTTTCAAACAAACCTTTTTTTGTTGTGAAAGAAGTATTCCAAATATCACCTTCAACAATCATGATTTTGTGATAACCACTTCTCAAGTTCAACTTAGTGAAATAAATAACATCCTTCAATTGATCTAGAAATCATCAATAAGTGGAAGAGGATAGCAGTTCTTTATCGTGATTTTGTTCAAATATCTAAAGTCCACACACATGCGCCATGTACCATCCTTCTTTGGAACCAAAAAAATAGGAGACCCACAAGGAGTTTTTCTTGGTCTGATTACCCCTCTGTAAAGCAACTCTTGGATTCGCTTCTTAATTTTTGTATTTTCCAAAACTGAAATTCTATACATACCAATATTTGGAAGAGGTGCATCCTACTACAATTGAATCTCATGTTGGATTCCTCTTTTGGGAGGCAATCCTTAAGGTTCCTAAAACATCTTATCATATCTATTAACAACTTCAATCAAATCAGATTTGAGTTTTGCATCACATCCTTTGAACGCTTCATATTCAACATTATCTTTGGGTTCGATCATAAACAATACAAAATTCTTACTAGCATTTACAAGCCTCTTCATTGATCTAGCACTTACAAGTGACAAATTCATTTTCTTGCGATGTACTCTAACAATATACTCAATTCCATATTTTAAAAAATTATATATTTTTTTCATGGCGATAAAATATGGCTTTCTTGTCATATAAGTATGGACTCCCCAAAACAATATCGCATATGTCAAGTGGGACAACATCAAGCTCTTCCTCATCAATAAAGTTTGCAGTGATGGCGAATTTAAGTTTGTATTTTTTTGTCACTTGCAATTTGGCATTGTCACATACCCAACCCAAAGGATAAGGTTTAGGATTAGGAATAGTTTCCAAATTTAGTTTCTTGACAATGGCTTCTGAAATAAGGTTTCCTTGGGATCCACTACCAAACAAAGTATCTACTTTGTTAGGTTTTGGGATTACTCTAATATAGAAAAGCTCAATTCTCTCTTTATCATTTTGAGTTTCAATGAGTTTACTAGAAGAACTATTACTTGTAATAGAATCCTTACATTTCAATCCCATGGTTGTGATTTTGGTCCCATCACCGAAATCAGATCCTAGATCTTGTTGAGTTGTTGTAGCATTATTTTTTTGGTCTTAACTCTAGACGTAATTTACAACAATGGTCTTCACCATGGCCTTCTTTTGAGCAGTGTTTGCATGTGATTTTTTCTCCCTCTTTCTTAACCGAAGCATTATTTTTCCCCTTTCCTTTTTCTATAGACTTAAATGGCTTCTTGTTATTCTCTTAAGGAACATTTTTCCCTCTTACTTCTAAATGAGTTTCTTAAACACATACTTCATCTAGATCGGCAGCCTTAAACATGAGAATTGTATGTCTCAAATAGCTCTATAATCCACCTATGAATTTAAGGAGAGTGTCTTGTGAACATAAATCCATACCTAAGATTAAAGCTCTTCTTCTAAATTCCTTTGTATAACTTTGAACACTCTGACCTGTAGCTTGTCTAAAAATTTTCCTATCTAAATTTTCCTTTTTAAGTAGAAGAGGGTGAAGGTGAAGATGGAGGTGAAGGAGCAGGAAAAGGTGGAAGTAGAGGTGGTGGTTTAATTCCATTTCCTCCATTACCTTTTTGTGGATTTAAATTCTCCCCTTGTAACCTTGTTTTCCTTTCTTCATACAAAAATTTCACCATTTCATACATTTCAAAGAAATCCTTTTTGAAAGTTCTCTCACCTTCAGGCATCATCTCATGTACTTCTTCATGTTCCATGACTGATGAATTTTAAGGTGTTTGTGATTTCCTTGAACCAACTTGAGGATTTGGCTCTTCAAGCACTTATTTTCCTCTTTCAAGCTTTAACCTTGTAAGCATCAAAAAACACTTGAAAACAAAATCAAACATTCAAAAAAACTAGGGCTCTCATACCAAACTGGTCTGATTTTAAAAACTTGAAGGTTTAATGAAAATTTGCAAGTAAATTTATGTCTTATGGGAAATGGATCAAGTTGAAAAAAAACATAAATTTTAGTGTTTAAAACTCAGTTTCTAGAAAATAAACAGAGACAAATAAGCCATACACAGCAACACAGAACAACAATTGATAACGAAGTTCACCCCTCCTGGGCTACATCTCTGGGTCTAGCTTCCAATGTTGGGCCTCTTCAAATATGTGCTAAAATATGTAATTGTGTAGATTTAAAATGCTAATAATGCAAAAATAATGTTTCCAATTGCTTCATAAGGCCCAAAAACCTCTAGTTGGGCTCTTGTTGGGCTAAAAAATGTCAAAAGCTCATCAAGTTATGTTTATCCAAAGTTTTTCTACTAACTGTTCTACAAACTGTCAAAACTGTCTATTTTCTCTACACTTTCTGCCCTTTTTTTCCCGTCGAGCGACAACTTTGCCTACCGCTAGCAGGATTCGCACAAAAAATGGTGCATTTTATTGAATGGTTAATTTGGCCATTAACTCTCGCGGCCATAATTTTTGCCCTGCCTTTGGTCATATGGTCCATGTGGCCGAGAGCTGGGCTAATCACCCGCACCTGCCACTCTGAACCTATTGATGTCATTTGCAGTCACATGCCACTAAAGGGTCAAGGCTAATAGCCTATCCCCTCCGTTGTATCCCTTGTCCACCTTCACCGGTGGTTATAAGACTATCACGGGACCGGGGCCAGGGCTCAATGCTCTGCCTCGCCCGTTTAACACGCACCATGGTCACCTACATTGATATGCCTTGGGGCTTTGGCCCAGAGCCCCGCTCCCCTCTGCTAGCTCCCGGATGTTTAAACACCTGATCTTATGGCTTATCACATGACCATAGGCCGGGTTTGATCCCAGAGCCATCCTCGTTGCACCTCCACAACGATCCTGTGGGATGCCAATGACCAGGGGCCAGAGCTTAGTCCCAACCCCACTCCCCCAACCCGCATTCAAAAAAACTTTAACAAAAATTTGGTTGCATAGTATGTTAAGAAACATATGCATGGCGTAGTGGTAGAGCTTGAAGATGTTGTTTGGCAGGTTACAGGTTTGATCCCGTCAGGGCTTCCAAGTTGAACCATATTAATTTTAACCAACCTTGAGGTGCCACGTCGTGACCTCTGGTTGGGCCACGTGGCATCCTCCAATTGGGCCTTCAAACTGACATCACCCAGTTAGATGCGACCAAGTGAAATAATAGATGAGTCATTATTGTCGAGGCCACATTTCTCTTTCTCTTGATCGTATCCCCAGTAAACATGCTGACATTAGCAATACAGACTGCCCGGTCAGCAGTCCAGTCAACACACCTACAAAAAAAATTTAGTTATTGAGCCAAACGATCAGAAAATTGTAACTTGATAATACGATATCAATTTTCAGTGATTCAAGTGATTTTGGATTCAGAACGGGGAGCACTACGATCTGGAACTATTTTTGACATTTTTTAGCACTTTTCTGACCCCTTGGATAACTCACACATTTTTTCCTTATCTTAAAATATTGGCCTAGTCTCCAATAATTTTTTTGAACTCTTTTCCCTCAAAATTGTCATTCAACTTGTTATGCATCATAATATTACCTCTCTACACATTTATTGGTACTCTCTCGTGGTTAAAGGGATGCAAGGCACAATTAGATTGGAGATTTCTTCTGCTAATATATCAAAAAATATTACAAAGAAATCCATTGTTTACACAACTCACTTTTGATCATATTTATAGGTCAAGAAACACACAAATAGTTTCACTCTCAAAAGTTGGTTTGGAGTTGGACAAAGTAACATGGAAAATCATTGAAGATAAGGAATGGCAAAAAACCAAATTTCTTCTTAACCTTTAGATATAATTAGTTTTCTTCTTTCTTTTTTCATTTCTATCATTTGTCATATTTAGATAGATTTCTGTAATATTATACTACCCATAACATATTACTTCATTCACTAGATATGGGCTCTACGATGTAGGGATTTTTTAGGTCTAAGGCATAAGTATTTTCGAGGGTTAGGCATGATGGGAGCCTCTCTCAACTTCAAGGAGGAGATGGTGTCCGTCTAGCTCTAGCTATTAAGCCATTAGGCTCTAACTCTCTATCTTCCTCACTACACGATGAACCCAACCTCAAATCCATATTGAATAGTTGATCTCAGTATGTCAACATATGGGCGATGATTCAAGTGAGATCACTGACTTCGAACTCAGCCCCCTTGTGGTAGTATTTTCCAGTGATGATCCAAATACCATAATCAAATTTCTCACGGTGTCTCTAACACATCCCCTACCCTGCAGCATGTGGAGTGCTCCTCCTTTCCCCCATGATCCCCTATGACATATGTCTTCAACATTCAATTAGGTAGCAAACTCTTAGTCACCAATATGCACCCCCCAACATGAAGGAATTGTCAATGTATTCAACATAAGCAATCTTGTAAGTATGGATTTAGGATAGGACATTCCCATTTAGTGATTGATGGATTGTGATGGAAAAACCTTGGTGGGGCAGTTTGGGGTTAGAATTTTCTTAGTTTCGTCTCTAAATCAATGGGTTTCTACTTCATATAAACCTATGCTAGAGTATTACTTGGTGGTGCATCTCCTGGCTCACTTCTAGTTGGTGTTTGTGTTTAGGACAGAGATTGAAAACGCATGTATCTTGGAGAAAAATTGGATTTGGGGGGAGGATGGCTTATTGTTGAAGCCCTAGAAAATTTCCTTTGACATGGAGAAGGAGATTATCAATAAATTACAGGAATGAAAAATTCTTCCTAGTTTTCCCCTACATTTTTTAAGCATGGAAAATTTTACTGCCATAGGAAACAAGTTGGGATCCTCTTTTGGAGCAGAGGATGGATTTCAAGATAAATATGATTTCTGCATGGTATGGATTCAAGTAGATTTAAACTTAGGGAAAGGGTTGATATCATAGTTTGAGCTTTGCATGGATGGGGGGTGTGGTCACATAGGGTCAATCACTGGAAATTGACTTTCAAATTCCATTAGTGTCGTGAAACCGGGCACCTAATAAAGGACTATTCATGAGCACAAATATCTTCCTCCATTTGAATGGTAGAATCGGTACCTCCTATTGGTAAGTCCTCTCCTCCCCCCTATTTTTCTGTTTTTTTACCTTCTCGCCCTTCCTCGATCCCTCCCCACCCCCCCCCCCCCATAATTAATTATCCTCCTCCCCCCTCTGTTGAGGCTCTCTATCCCTCGAAGAACCCATTTGTATCTTGAGCAAAAACAAAATTCTATGCTCTGAGTCCTCAGAAATGAACCCCTTAAATATCTCCATCATATGGAGGTCTTGCATTGAACGAATATGTGCCTATCTTGGTGAGAAATAATTATAACCTTCACAAGGCTCAATGTATAACCTATTATTATATTTTCATGTATAACTACATTTTTTTCAATCAAATTCATAGTGAAATATACCAATTTAAAAGTACGTGCATACCTAGTTTTTCCGGTTTATTTCAATCCTTGGATGATGTAGCTTTGTGGTGAATCTGAATCTTGTGCTTTCGCTCCCAAACCGACCAATTCCTCCCTGCCTATCTGGGATCAACCTCTCTGGATCCCAAACCCAAAATACTTTGAGGTCGAACCTTTCAGCCCTTGTGCTGGAAACTTCAAGAACAACGCCCAAGTATCGTAGTTCTACAATCGAATCTTGAGTCCCAAGGCTCTCCCCTCAAATTCTTCAAAGGGGCATTGTTTTCCCCCAAAAAAAATTCAATTTTCCCGTGCCAAATGAACCCCCTTATTCACCAATTATATTTCACTATAAAGGGAAGGTTTCTTCGCTTCAAAGAAACCCTTTCCCAAGTCGGTCACCTTTAATTCAATGAGCTCTTTCATTTTTGTGATGCAGTCATTCGGTCACCTGATGTGATAATAAAATATTTATAGAGATGTGGATCTTTCAAGAGCCCCTTTGTCTTGTCCATAGATTTTTATTGATGGATATTAATATTGTTTAATTATAATAATAGCTTATTATTTAATTTTTTATGAATATTATATTAATATATTTTACTGTATTTATTGGATAATTAGGGAAGTACTTACTATTTTTAACAATTATTTCAGTTATCCTACACTTAGATATTTTATATAATCAACTAGTATGTATACTAGTACAATGCATGTGTATGTAGCTATCATATGCATGCCTCGTATGCATGTTAATAATCATATTCCGCCAGTAATTCGAGATAGGTCATTACACTCAAGAAAAGGCAATATTGGAAATTAAGAAAGGAAAGCAAGCGACCATAACCAGGGCCCTTAGAGCATATCAATCCCTACCTAAGGGTGCCTCATCATAAGCTTATCTTTCTATGCGAGTGTATTAGGGGGAGCCTCCAAAAATCTTGCGCTTAAGTGTTTTCTAGAATTTCACCACCTGAATGTCATTATGTTCCAAGATACTATGTGTGCGAGCTCCAAATCCCACAAAAATTTGGAAAGCCTTCAAAAGGGTTGGACCTATTGTCACTTAGACTACAATGGTTTTTTTGGGGGGGGATAATTATGGGTTGGATTAGGGATTGTAAATCCCTTGCCTCACCTCTCCTCCCCTCTACTATCCTAGTGAAATTATCATTTAAAGAACAATTAAGTTTTTTTTCTTTACTTAATGTATATGGGCCATATACTAATATAGAGCCATCTCGGGAAGGTCTGGCTGATGCAGGCGAATTCACAGGGGGACCTAAATTTCATTTTGGGTTTACCGGTACTATGGGTACCAAGGCCGCAATTGGACCCAACATATATTTTTTTCTCCAAATTTATCATCAACAATCGTGTATTGGACGTGGAGCCAACCACGATAATTCTAACTTGGTTGAATGGGCGCTTAAATGGGATGAAGGTATATTAGTGCTTGGATCGTTTTCTGATCTCATAACAATTTATGAATTATGGCCTCCTATTCAAATCTATGGTGGGAACTATAAGTAACTCTGATCATTGGCCAATTACCCTTGAAATCTCAACAAAGGAAAGCCCTAAAAAGATTCCATTTCGCTTTGTCCCCTCATGGTTTAAGGAGGAGGAGTATCATTCTCTAGTGGCTAGTTTCTAGAGACACTTGAGGCCCTTAGCCTCTTTATCCTATATGAGAAATTTGGTCACAATTAAGAAAGATTCCAAGGAATGGGCCAAGCAATTTCATCAAAGGAAAGAGTTGAATCTAATTAAGGTTGACCAGGGGATAGATGAAACCCTCTCGTCAATGGACCCAAATTCTATATTGAAGGATCAACTAGAGATGGTGAAATCCCTTGTGGTAGAGAATTATGCCCTCTTTCTAAAATAAGAGGAAAGATGGTGGTTGAAAATTGAGGAAATTTGGTTATTATCAGGAGTAAACAACACTAGCTTCTTCCATAACTATGCTAATGGAAGGAAACAAAACAATACCATCTGGAGCATCAAGGGCCCATCAAGTGAAACTTTGGTCTCCTTCAAGGATAAAGCAAAGGAAGGAGTTAGATATTTCCATAATCTCTTTTCAGATCCTCCGAGGTGTCCTATCAGGGATATTATTGAGGTTGTTTCTAAATTCCCCCGAGTGGTCAATGAGGAGATGAGGGTTTTCATAAGTAAGGAAGTCTCCAATTAGGAAATATGGGCAACGTTATCTTAAATTAAAAGAGGTAAAATTCCTGACCCCGAAAAATTCTTGTTATAATTTTATTTGGTATGGTATGATCTATTAAAATAAGACTAGCGAAGGTTGTGAAGGAGTCTGAATCCTAGGGAAAATTTCTAATGTTGTGAAACTAGCAAACCAGCTCCAAAAATAGAAGAAAAGAGATATCAACACCTTATAAATAAGCCACTTCGAGGGGGAAACCTCCAATACATTACATCAATGAACAATTCTTGGATGATTCAAATTACAAAACCTCCTTTCTATATATAAGAGTCCATGGGGCGACAATGTAATCCTAGCCTACCTAACAATAATAATTTAAGGGCACAATAATAACAATATAGGGGTTACAAGGGTACAATAATAACAAAAAGGGGGTTACACTAACAACAATAAGGGACTATACTAGTAATATAGGGACCTATCATGCCCCTCTCCTTCAAAAAAGTGTTGTCCTTAATGCTTGAGTAGCTCTGGGTGCTTATGTATAAAATCCTCATCCTCCCATGTAGAATATTCAGTGGGTAAGTTCTTCCACTTGATGAGATACTCTGAAATTTATCGATTCCGTAGCTGTCGAGTTCTAGTTTTTGTGACCGCTTCAGGTTCCAATATGATTTTTCCTTCCTCATCAAGTTCTGGAAATATTGTTTGAACTGGAAGATTTTCACCTATAACCTTCTTTAAGCATGAAACATGGAAAATTGGATGCACTCGTGAAGAAGAAGGAAGCTCCAATTTGTATGCCATAGTACCAATCTTTTGCAACACCTTGTAAGGACCATAGTACTTTGGCGATAATTTATTATCCTTCTTAGCTTGCTTGAGGGACATTTGTTCGTATGGTTGTAGCCGTAAAAATACCCAATCTCCTACATCAAAACTTCTCTCACTGCGATGTTGATCTGCCTGTTGTTTCATTCGATTTTGTGCCAAATTCAAGTTGTCCTTTAAGAGTTGGAGAACTTCTTGCTGATGCTCGATGTGATCTTCCACTGCTTGAACCTTCAAATTTTCCCTTAAAGATGATGTGATCGATGGTGGATGATATCCATAAAGTGCCATAAATGGGGTCACTTTTGCTGCAGTATGGAAGGAAGTGTTATACCACCATTCAGCGAGAGGTAACCACTTGACCCATTGTGTTTGTTTATCAGATACAAAACAACGAAGATATCCTTCCAAACATTTATTTATTATCTCTGTTTGACCATCAGATTGAGGATGATAAGATGAGCTATGAGCTAATTGAGTACCCAAACAAGAAAATAACTCCGTCCAAAAATTTCCAGTAAAAATGGGATCTCTGTCGCTTACAATAACCCTTGGGTTTCCATGTAGCTTTTGAATTGTGTCCATAAATGTAGTAGCAATTGTACTTGCTTTAAATGGATGAGATAATGCACAAAAGTGTGCATACTTGGTAAGTCTATCAACTACCACCATGATGACACTCTTTCCTTCGGACTTAGGTAAACCTGTGATAAAATCCATCGAAATCTCCTCCCAACGTTGACCTGGAATGGATAAAGGTTGTAGAAGTCCTGGGGTCTTAATTGTTTCCACTTTATTCTGTTGGCAAACCAAACATTCCGCCACAAACTTTCGAATATCAGATTTAAGGCCATCCCAAAAAAAATCTTTCTTCACCCGGTGGTAAGTTTTTAAAAATCCTGAGTGTCCTCCTAAAGGAGAAGTGTGCAATTCCAGAAGAATCTTTTGTTTCAGTTGGGAATTCTTACAAAGATATAAGCGATCTTTGTACCATAAGGAATCATTTTTCCAACTAAATGTATCAGATGTGCTAGGATCTTGCTGCAACTTTTGAATGAGTGTCCATACATCTTTGTCCTTCTTCCATTCATCTCTTGCTTCGGTTATCCAATCTGGTTCGATAATAGAAATGGCACAAAGCAATGCTTCCACCTCTTCATTCTTTCTTGAGAGTGCATCTGCAACAACATTAAGCTTTCCTTTTTTGTAGATTATTTCAAAGTCATAACCCAACATCTTTGTGACCCATTTTTGCTGCTCTTCTGAAGATAGTCTTTGTTCCAAAAGTGTTTAAGACTATCATGATCAGTTTTTACCTTGAAGTGTCTTCCCATTAGGTAAGTTCTCCATTTCTTTAGTGCATGCAGTATTGCTAACATTTCCTTCTCATAAATAGGTTTATGTAAATACTTTCCTTTGATTGGATGACTTTCAAAAGCAATGGGTCTTCCTTCCTACATTAAAACAACACCAATTCCATTTTCTGAGGCATCACATTCCACAATAAAGGTTTTTGTGAAGTCTGGCGTAGCTAAGACCGGTGCTAGGCACATTGCCTCTTTAAGATGTTCAAAGGCCTTAGTTGCTTCAGGAGTCCATGAAAATGCATCTTTCTTCGATAATGTTGTTAGAGGTGCTGCTATTCTCCCATAATTCTTAACAAACTTGCGATAATACCCTGTTAACCTGAGAAATCCTCGCAACTGCTTTATGGTTGTGGGGACTTTCCATTCCTTAATGGCTTTAATTTTGTTAGGGTCTACCTTAACACCCTAGTGAGATACAATATGACCTAGATATTCCACCTCTTGTACTCCAAAGAAACATTTGGATGTTTTTGCATATAATTGTTTCTCCTGCAATAGTTTGAGCACCCTGTCAACATGTTGAACATGATCCTTCCAAGACCTAATGTAGATTAGTATATCATCAAAAAATACTAGCACAAATTTTCTAAGGAATGGTTGGAAAATGGAATTCATCAACCCTTGAAATGTAGAAGGTGCATTGGTAAGGCCAAAAGGCATGACCAAAAATTCATAATGACCCTCATGAGTTTCAAATGTTGTTTTTGGAATATCTTCGGTCTTCATTCTAATTTGATGATATCCTGAACAAAGATCCAACTTGGTAAAATAAATTGCTCCATGTAATTCATCCAATAATTCATCAATCACAAGAATGGGAAATTTATCTTTAATGGTGAGCTTATTGAGCTCCCTATAATTGAGACACATGTGCCATGATCCATCCTTCTTGTGTACCAATACTATAGGAGCATAGAAAGAACTTTGACTAGGTTGAATTATACCTGCCTCTAACATTTCTGCAATCATACGTTCAATTTCGCTCTTTTGGACATAAGGATATCTATAAGGCCTGATGTTTGGAGGAACACTTCCCGGAATCAAATGAATAGCATGATCATGATCACGAATAGGTGGGAGTCCTTTGGGAGTTTCAAACACCTTGGAATGATTGTCCAAGACTTGTTGGAGATCTGCAGAAATAGATGATTTTGATGTTGGAACTTTTAGTGAGCATAATTGTGCAATTACGCCTCGTTGTTCTTTCTTTAGAAGCTTTGTCATGACATTAGAGCTTATTATCTTTCCTGGCTTTCCTATAATACCCCGTAATTCGACTTCCTTTCCTTCTGAAAAAAAATTCAAGAAAAGTTCTTGAAAATTAAAAGCTACCGTCCCCAAAGATTGTAACCATTGTACTCCTAGTACAACATCAGCACCTCCCATAGGAATGGAAAGCATTGGACTAGTCAATACATATTCCCCATGGTTAGCTTGATATTATGGAATTTTCCAGAGCAATTTATAGTTCCTCCATTTGCAACCATCACTTGACATTCTGGTGTTGGGTATAGGAAACAATTCAATTCCTTGGCTACCTTACAATGAATAAAATTATGGGTACTACATGAATCAATCAACACTATTACATTTTTCTTCTTGATATGTCCTTCTATCTTGAGAGTTTGAGGAGTGGTAATTCCTGCCAATGCATTACACGATATGGTCGGACTCATTTCTTCCTCTTCTCTGGTTGGTTCTTGGTGTATATCCTCTTCTTGTTCATTTTCTTCTTCCTCTTCACAATCTATGTAAAATAATTTCTTCTCAGCACACTTATGACCTTTAGTGGTATATTTGCTATCACAACTATAGAAAAGCCCTTTTTCTCTTTTTTCTTCCAATTCTTGTGGTGTCAACCTTGTAGGTTGTTGAAATCTACGAGTAGCAACACTTCCCTCTTTATAGAAGTGAGTGGTAGGCTTCCTTGTCGCCATAATTTTACATTCAAAATTTCTTGCCAACCTGAATGCCTTCTCCAATGAATCAGGTTCCAAAACGCGAACTTCATGTTGGATGTTATCCTTTAAAGTACCTATGAAGATATCAATCCTGTGTTCCTCTGGAATATCAGTTACCCTTATATTCAATTTTTGGAAGTCCTCAATGTGCTCCCCCACTAAACCCTTTTGTTTGAGATTTATCAATTGGCTAAAGAAGGTGTTGCTCTTTGTATTCTCATAATGTGCTATCATTTCCTCTGTAAAAATTGACCAAGTGACAATTTTTTTACGGGAGCAAAGCCATCGATACCATACAAATGTATTTTGTTCTAAATGTAAAGTTTCAATGTGTACCTTTTGTGTGTTTTGCACATTATTGAAATCAAAATATTGCTTCATCTATAGTATCCATGTTACAGGATCCTTTCCATCAAACTTCCTCATATCCATTTTTGGAATATGGTGGTTCTTCCCGCCAACATTAGAGTCTATGAAATCACGATTAGCATTTATTTTGTTCTCATCATGAGTTTCCTCTACTATCTTTTCACCATTAGGAAACATTTGTTGTATCAACTTTTTCAAACCTTCCATGTCTGCTTTTAGATCATTCTTCATATTTCCATTTTTTCATTGATCTTAGCTTCCATGTCATTCATCTTAGATTCCATGTCATCCATCTTAGATTTCATGCCAGCTTCCATCCCATCTATCTTAGCTTCCATGCCATTCTTCAAACCATCCATCTTAGATTCCACGCCTTTCTTCAAACCATCCATCTTAGTTTCCACGCCTTTCTTCAAAACTTCCATGTCATTTTTTGTTGCTCTTTGCGAGAGAAAAAATTGTTGCACTTGCTCTTGTAAATTTGAAATGTCATGTTTCCATTCTTCGTCTTCATGAGTCATAGTAGAGCCTTCTAAAGGCTTAATGGGTGTTGAATTATTTTTAGGGGCCATTTTAGAATCTAATACTGATATATATTCTACAATATGCCCTTGGAATCAATTCAACTTGATTCTTCAAACAAGACTTATGCAATTCAGGAAAAAAAAAATATACACACCTTTTACTTGCTTTTGAGGAGCTCGATATTGAAATTGAATTATCTCTGTAATTGTAGATCCTCAATATCTAAAATTATGCCTTGTAGTATCCCTCTGAAGCTTCTTTCAAATGTCACAGTTCTGACCTGATTTTGATTCTTCAAGGCAAAGTTATGTCCAATCTCCCACAATGATCCAATAATGGACTGGTTCGGTAGAGTGAACTTGTATGACTTGCCACGTGTCATTGTTTCCTCCTTTGGCTCTGAAATTGATAGAAAAGAAACTGCAGTCCGTGTACTTGCAGCCACTTTTTACAGCATTCCAATCTGATGCTCAGAGAGAGATTTATGAAGATTTTCCCACGATAGCCTCTTTGAGATGAAATTCGGCAGCTTGAAAAAGACCTAACTTCCACATATCATATCTCCGAAAATATTGCAAACCAAGCTCTAAAATTTTACGACGATGTTCCTCAAGATTTCATCTTCTCTCTCTAAAAATTTTAGCTTCTGAAAATTCGTAGAAAAAAGGTTATAGTGTAAATGTCGCAATGATCTGTTTAGGTTAAATTCAGGAGCCTGCAAAAAGCCCTAACTTCCATAGATCATATCTCCGAAGATATTGCAAACCAAGCTCTGAAATTTTGCAACGATGTTCCTCAGGATTTCGGCTTCGCACTCTAAAAATTTCAGCTTTTGAACCTTCAAAGAAAAAAATTTATAGTGAAAATTCCATGATGAACGGTTTGGAGCAGCGAAAACCCTAGAATCCAAAACTCTAATACCAAATGTTGTGAAACCAACTCCAAAAATAGATGAAAAGAGATATCAATGCCTTAGAAATAAGCCACTTCGAGGGGGAAACCTCCAATACATTACATGAATGAACAATCCTTGGATGATTCAAATTACAAAACCTCCTTTCTATATATAGGAGTCCATGGGGCCACAATGTAATCCTAGCCGACCTAACAATAATAATTTAAGGGCACAATAATAACAATATGGGGGTTACGAGGGTACAATAGTAACAATAAGGGGGTTACACTAACAACAATAATGGACTATACTAGTAATATAGGGACCTATCATCTAGCCTCATTCAACTCTTCCTTTCTCTTCCTCATTCCAATGTCCAAAGAAGGCTCCTCCTTTGCGTACTACAACCCTATTGCATGTTCTAATTTGATTTATAAAATTATTTCCAAAATTATAGCAGGTCGAAACAAACCAGTCCTCAACTCTTTCATTTTAGAAGAAAACTTTGACTCTCTTCACCTCAGAAACATCCACAATGCGATTGTAGTCGCATAAGGAGTCTTACACTCAGATAAGAAGGCCAACTTGAAGGGGTTTATTATGAAGCTCAACCTATCTAAAGTGTATGATAAGGTAAATTGGAATTTTCTACGACCGGATCTCATTTAGGTAGGCGTTGAAATTAATTTTTTCAATTGTATCATGGGGTGCATTTAGAATTCCTCCTATGTGGTTATAATTAGCGGATCTCCATCTCCCTTCTTCTTCGCATCAAGAGGCATTTGTCAAGGATGCCCCCTTTCACCTGTACTTTTTCTACTTGTGGATGAGACATTTAATTGTCTAATGGTCAAATCAAAAGCAAGGGGTTTCTTTGGAGTAATTTTTTTTAACTTAGTAGCTATTTCCCACCTTTTTTTGTGGATGATTTTTTGGCATGCTCCACTGGAAATCGCAGGAACCTATCTTATTTGAAATTTTTCCTAGACCAATTCTGTATAGTAACAGGTATGGAGGTTAATGGACATAAATCTTGCATCATCATTAATAACATGTTCAAATAGGTTGTGGCATTTATTCAGGAAATTTTCTCATTCCCTATAAAATATCTGGATGAGGGCATAAAATACTTCAGATTTTATTTGACACCAAATATTTATTGTAAAGAATATTTATTGCCGATGATTAGAAAAGTGGAAAGATACATCCAACGGTGGTTGAATTATTTCTTGTCAAGCGATGGGAATTTGGTACTGGTAAAGGATGCATTGTAAAACATTCCAATATACTGGAACTCTATTGCAGTTGTCCCTAAAGGAATCCTTAACCAGGTTCAAATTCCATGCCTAAGATTCCTCTGGACAAGTGGTGGTAATAAAAAGGGCTTCATCCTGGCCAAAGGGTTTTGAATATTGGCTCCAAAGGAGATTGAAGGATAGGGGATTAATGAGATTCATTTGTTTTATAAAGAAATGACAGTAAAGAATTTAAGGAGGCTTACTGGGGAATCATCACTTTGGTTCAAAGTCATTCAAGCCAAGTACTTCTCAGAAATTTCAATAGTAGACTGGTTCAAAGTTCCTGATAAATCCTCTTCAATTTTTATTGTTTGGAAAGCCTTGGTAAAGGCTTCTCCTCTAGTTGGTCATTGGTTGGCTTGGAAAGTAGGGAATGGAAGATTATTAGGCTTGGTAGTGATCCCTGGTATGGCTCAAGAAACATCAGCAAGCTCTATCCTCCCTTGATGCAGTAATTAAGGGAGATGATATTTTGACATTGGATAATGTTGTTGCTCAACACCTATAGGTCAGAGGTTAAGATGGTTGTAATTTGGACAAGGACTTGAGCTTTTATGATGAGTTGGAAAAATAATGGGACAACTTTGTTGATCTCTTGATTAAATATTAGATTCGCCTTCGTGATGATATAGATGTTTCGACATGTTGGACTAAGAACCCTCTATCAAAAGGTTTTACAATGAAGCTAGGGTATAATTATTGGTTCAAAGAAAACTTTTCTAACATTAGTGTCTATTGGTGGAAGGCAAAGCACTAATTAAATAAAAAATGTGTTCATTTTTAGTATTCAATTCAAAACTCCTCACTTGGGACAAGTTGTAAAGAAGGGAATTGTGTGGCCCAAGTAGATTCCCCATATGCAAGACCTAGGATGAGTCACATGATCGCCTTTTTTATGCATTGTTTATCTTTATTTGAAAACTTGAAGGTTTTATGAAATGTGCAAGTAAAATTTTATGTCTTTTAGGTAATTAGTCAATTTGAAAAAGCACATAAATTAATGGTTTTTAACTCAATTTGCAGCATAAAAACAGAGACAATAATACCATATACAGTAACACAAGACAACAAAATGATGAATGGGTTCACCCCTCCTGGGCTACATCTCTTGGTCTAGCTTCCAATGTTGGGCCTCTTTCATTAAGTGCTCAATTTGTGATTACATGGATTTACAATGCTCAAAATGAAAAAATAATGTCTCCAATCGCTCTAGAACAGTCGAAAACCCCAATTTGGGCTCTTTTTGGGCTCAATTTGGAAAAAAATTGAAGAAGTTATGCTCTAGAGAATTTTTGTTGCTAACTGCTCTACAAATTGCACTGATCTGATAACTATTCTACGTTGATCCACTATTTCTGGAACCACCAAGCGAAAATTTCACCCAACTCCAGCGTAATTCGTGTCGAATTGGGTGCAATTTGTTGTCTCATTTAAATGCCTAATAAACCCGCAAGCAGGAAATATTAGGTCATGTTCCCTCCTCTCTGTTGTTGGATCTGGGTTGGTTATAACTCCATTCCAAACCATTTTAACCGTGCTCCGACTATAGTTTGGATACAATGGTACCCGGGTTTTGATTGACCCACACTCATCCATGGTTCATTTCTACACTGTGGGTTGGTTTATATGCCACCGGGGATGTACCAAACTCTTCTTTGACTGTGGTTGTGTTGGTTTTACCGGGGATTTGGGTCGGGGTTAAGCCTGAGCCCTCGTCTACCTTGCATGTGGTCTCGTGGGAGTGGGGTGAACAGTGACCAGAGCTTAACCCCAGCCTCGTCCCACAAACGCCAACCATTGAAAACATAAATACAAGTTTGTGCCATTGTATGTTAAGACTCATCTGGTAGTGTGGCGGTAAGGCGTCGTGCTGGTAGACAATAGGTCTCATGTTGGATCCTCCTAGAAGAAGTTAGGCCATACAAAATTGTACAAGCACATTGGGAGGCCACGTGGATACCCTCCATTGGACCACGTGGGTCCCATTCATTAGGCCACATAAACCACCAATTCAACTAATCAGAACGCAACAACATCGAACCAATATAGAGATGCCACTTGCAAGCCTCTCATTGGCCCAATAAACACAGTCACCATGCCCAGTCAGTGTACAGACTGCCTAGTCAACTTACCTACATCCAACCTGCACATTTTGTAGTTGTTTAGGAAAATTATCAGAACGCGATATCGGGAGCATACGATATGGATTTTGAGTGATTCAATTTGCATTGGATTTAGAGTGACAAGATCTGCATTTTGGCATCAGTTTCGAGCACTTTTGAACACTTTGAATTGTGAGCATTTTACTAGTCCACTGGATCAATTTTAGTTACACTAAACATGTATGCAAAGAGTTGTGGGTTTACATGAAGCCAAATTGTAGATGGGTTGGTCCTCCCTTATCAAATGGTTGCATAATTTGGTGGCATGACAAAGTGATTGTGGTTTTCTTAGGCTTTCCTTGTCTGTTAAGTTCGCATGTATGGTGGGCCCATAATCAAATGTTATTTCATGAGAAATTCATTCCTCGAAAGGTATGTGCAGCAAAAATATCTACAATGGAACAAGAATTCAAATCGGGTCCCAGACATCCTCGACCTAGGAATTCAATTATGCCAACAATTGACTCTGGTTACCTATGGGTTTTTTTTTATTGTGCTAGCGAAGGACACCTTCCTCATTTTTGCATGGGGGTGGTCCTTTATCTTATTCAATATCATTCAATCCATTGTAGTATGCTCCGGGAAGAGGCTCGAACAACAAGGCTAAATTTGTAGCCTTGTGGATTCTACTTGAATTATACAAGCAAAAAGTTGTCTAGTTCCTTCAAGTGATGGGAGATTTGAACTTAGTGATAGACTAGGAAAATCAAAAGGTCAAGGTGAAAATTCTTAGCAGGGAGTCCCTACTCTCTGAAATCCATGAGGTTTCCAACTCCTCTGACCACATTTATTTATGTCATGTTCTCTGTGAATTGAATTCTAAAGTTGATTCTTTGTCCAAAGAAGCTCTTGAACTTCTTTTCGGGTTGGTTAATTATCATTATTTTATGGATGGGGGAGAGGGTGAATCCATGGGGACAAACCTCTCTTTTCTATAAATGATACTATTTTTTTGAGATTGTATTTTTTTCTTTCATTCAGGGAAGAATTTGCTAGCAAGTCAAATCTGAGACTGTATGGGTCTAGAATACACAATCAAGATGAAGACACTGAAGTATTTTTAGGTTGTTACATGCAGTGCACACAACAAATGTATATATTTATTTATCGTAAACATATAAAAAAATCCTTTTAAAAATAAAATACTTTCAGTAATATTATGAGAATCACGCAATGCTTAAAGAACACATTTTTTGGTACTCACCTAGATGTAGTAGAGAGTTTAGTCTTTAGGTAATAGTTGATGATACTTTTATGACCATGGATAGACAAAATAAATATGTACATTTGACTCTAAAAGAAAATATAATGATTTTTTGATGAGGCAACAAAACCACAGGAATGCCCTCAAGCATATGCAAATGTAAATTTGTTTATATATAAATATAATTTCTAGAATATTTTCCTTGGACGAGAAAAAAAAAAACTCTTTATACATAAAATTGAAAATAAAATGCAGGAGGGGGAGGGATTATTTTTTATCTCGAAGGAATAATAGTGTATTAGTACGCTTGGGGTCTAGATATAATGACCAATAATCAAGCTGAGGTTTATGGGTTGTATATGGGGCCCCTCCTAGCCCAGAAGAGGGGAGTTAACAACATCACAATTTTGGGATACTCCTTCCTTGTTATAATAAATATAAGAACCACTTCCATTGCTCAATAAAATCATCTTAATTAGACTCTCCAACGTGCTCAAAGTATTCTCCACTCCTTTTCTCGTTCGTGAGTCTGCATATTCTCTGAGACCACGACTTAGAGGTGGACTTGATGGCTAACATAACTTGTCGCTTAAGTGAAGGACAATTGGACCAATGGGGTCCTTGGTTTTTTTCCCCTCCACTAAATATCCCCATGCTTAGTCCCTTTATGCATCCCTCCCCTAGCCCTTCCCATCCTTCGCATTTATGGAATATTTTCCCTGATCCCAAGGCATCTCATTATTCCCCTCCCATCCATTCGGTTGGTATCAAAGGGAGGTCACTTGATCCCTTCCCGCTCGTCTGCATGATGAATCATTACCTCTCTCTCTAAACTTGTGGCCCTCATTCTCCCCTCCACATGACACTACATAGATCGTCTCGTTGTTAAGCGCAGCAATTTGAATGTGTTCTTCATGCGAGCTCTCTCATCCTTCGTGTTGCATGTACACCTCTCGGCTCTGAAAATATAGTCCAACCGCTCGAGCTCCTGACAACAAGTAATTGAAGATCTCTCTCCTCTCAGAGAAATGATGGCAGTAAACAGTCGACTCATAACTGGTACGGACAAGGGGAATCCAATGATTTCATTAAAACAAAGCATCATGATGGTCCCTAAAGATGTTGACACAATGTGATTTCTGCCCATCAACTTTATTTTGGACATTATTTGTTAGGTCCTTATATTACTAGTATAGTCCCTTATTGGTGTTAGTGTAACCCTCTTATTGTTATTATTGTACCCTTGTAACCCCCATATTGTTATTATTGTGCCCTTAAATTATTATTCTTAGGTCAGCTAGGATTACATTGTGGCCCCACTAGGATTACATTGTGGCCCCATGGACTCCTATATATAGAAAGGAGGTTTTATCATTTGTATCATCCAAGAATTGTTCATTTATGTAATGTATTGGAGGTTTCCCCCTCGAATTGGCTGATTTCTAAGGCAGTTATCTCTCTTTTCTTCTATTTTTGGAGTTGGTTTCACAACATTTGGTATCAGAGCTTTGGATTCTAGGGTTTCGCTGCTCCAAAAAGGTCATCGTGGCATTTTCGCTATAACATATTTTTTACGAAGGTTCAGAAGCTGAAATTTTTACAGTGCGAAGAAAAAATCCTGAGGAACATCTTCGCAAAATTTTAGAGCTTGGTTCGCAATATTTTCGGAGATATGATCTATGGAAGTTAGGTTATTTTGCAAGCTCCTGAATTTAACCTAAGCAGGTCATTGCAGTTTTGCTATAACTTTTTTTCTACGATGTTTCAGAAGCTAAAATTTTCACAGAGAGAAGCTGGAAACCTGAGGAACCTCTTGTAAAAATTTCAGATCTTGGTTCGCAATATTTTTGGATATATGATATGTGGAAGTTAGGATAGTTTCAGGCTCCCGAATTTCATCTCAAAGAGGCGATCATGGGAAAAACATCATAACTCTCCCTCTGAGCATCATATTTGGATTCTGTAAAAAGTGGCCGCAAGTACACGGACTTTGTTTTTCGATATATCACTTTCAGACTCAAAGGAGGAAACAGTGACACGTGGCAAGTCGTAAAATTTTTCTCTACTAAACTAGTCCATAATTAGGTCATCGTGGGATATTGGGCATAACTTTTCCTTGAAGAATCCAAATTAGGTCAGAACTGTGGAATTCAAAAGAAGATTGAGAGGGCTGCATCAGGGAAAAATTTCAGCTATTGAAGATCCCAGATCACAGAGATAATTCAGTTTCAATATCGATCTCCTCAAAAGCAAGAAAAAGGTGTGAATTTTTTTCGAATTATATAAGTCTTGTTTGAAAAAAAATTAGTTTGAATTTATTCCAAGGGCATATTGAAGAATAGATATCAGTATTGGGTTCTAAAATTCCCACTAAAAATAATTCAACACCCATTAAGCCTTCAGAAGGCTCTACAATAACTCATGAAGAAGAAGAAACACAACATGAGATATCAAAATTACAAGAGCAAGTGCACCAAATTTCGCTATCGCAAAGAGCAACAAAAAATGAAATGGAAGTTCTGAAGAAAGGCGTGGAAACTAGGATGGATGGTTTCAAGAAAGGCGTGGAAGCTAAGATGAATGGTTTGGAAGCTAAGATGGATGGCATGAAAGTGGGCATGGAAGCTAAGATGGATAACATGGAAGCTAAGATCGATGAAAAAATGAAAGACAACATGGAAAACATGAAGAATGATCTAAAAACAGACATCGAAGGTTTGGCAAAGTTGATACAATAAATGTTTCCTAATGGTGAAAAGATAGTAGAGGAAACTCATGAGGAGAACAAAATAAATGTTAATCGTAATTTCATAAACTCTAATGTTGGCTGGAAGAATCACCATATTCCAAAGATGGATATGAGGAAGTTTGATGGCAAGGACCCCGTAACATGGATACTACAGATGGAGCAATATTTTGATTTCGATAATGTACAAAACACACAAAAGGTATGCATTGCAACTTTACATTTAGAACAAAATACATTTTTATGGTATCGATGGCTTTGCTCCCATAAAAAAATTGTCACTTGGTCAATTTTTATGGAGGAAATCATAGCATATTATGAGGATACAAAGAAAAACACCTTCATTAGCCAATTGATAAATCTCAAACAAAAGGGTTCAGTGGCGGAGCACATTGAGGACTTCTAAAAATTGAATATAAGGGTAACTGATATTCCAGAGGAACACAAGATTGATGTCTTCATAGGGACTTTAAAGGATAATATCCAACATGAATTTCACGTTTGGGAACTTGATTCATTGGAGAAGGCATTCAAGTTGGCAAGAAAAATTGAATGTAAAATTATGGCGACAAGGAAGCCTACCACTCACATCTATAAATATGGAAGTGTTGCTACTCCTAGACTTCCACAACCTACAAGGTTGACACCACAACGATTGGAAGAAAAAAGAGCAAAGGGCTTTGCTACAATTGTGATAGAAAATACACTAAAGGTCATAAGTGCACTAAGAAGAAATTGTTTTACATAGATTGTGAATAGGAGGAAGAAAATGAAGAAGAAACTTCCAAAGTAGAGGATATACATCAGGAAGAAACCCTAGAAGAAGAAGAAATGAGTCCGACGATATCATGTAATGCATTGGTAGGAATTACCACTCCTAAAACTCTCAAGATATAAGGACATATCAAGAAGAAAAAGGTAATAGTGTTGATTGATTCGGGTAGTACCCATAATTTTATTCATTGTAAGGTAGCCAAGGAATTGAATTGTTTCCTATACCCAGCACCAGAATTTCAAGTGATGGTTGAAAATGGAGGAACTATAAATTTCTCTGGAAAATTCCATAATATCAAGCTAGCCATGGGGGAATATGTATTGAAAGTCCAATGCTTTCCATCCCAATGGGAGGTTTTGATGTTGTACTAGGAGTACAATGGTTACAATCTTTGGGGACGGTAGCTTTTAATTTTCAAGAACTTTTCTTGAATTTTTTTTCGGAAGGAAAAGAAATCGAATTACGGGGTATCGTAGGGAAACCAGGAAAGATAATAAGCTCTAATGTCATGACAAATCTTCTGAAGAAATAACAACGGGGCGTAATTGCACAATTATGCTCACTAGAAGTTCCAACATCAAAATCATCTATTTCTACAAATCTCCAAAAATTATTGGACAATCATTCCAAGGTGCTTGATACTCCCAAAGGACTCCCACCTATTCGTGATCATGATCATGCTATTCATTTGATTCTAGGAAGTGTTCCTCCAAACATCAGGCCTTACAGATATCCTTATGTCCAAAAGAGCGAAATTTAACGTATGATTGCAAAAATGTTAGAGGTTGGTATAATTCAACCTAGTCAAAGTTCTTTCTCTGCTCCAGTATTATTGGTGCACAAGAAAAATGGATCATGGTGCATGTGTACATATTATAGGGAGCTCAATAAGCTCACTATTAAAGATAAATTTCCCATTCCTGTGATTGATGAATTATTGGATGAATTACATGGAGCAATTTATTTTACCAAGTTGGATCTTTGCTCAGGATATCATCAAATTAGAATGAAGACTGAAGATATTCCGAAAACACCATTTCGAACTCATGAGGGTCATTATGAATTTTTGTTCATGCCTTTTTGCCTTACCAATGCACCTTCTACATTTCAAGGGTTCATGAATTCCATTTTCAAACCCTTCCTTAGAAAATTTGTGCTAGTATTTTTTGATGATATACTAATCTATAGCAGGTCTTGGAAGGATCATGTTCTACATGTTGACAGGGTGCTCAAACTATTGGAGGAGAAACAATTCTATGCAAAAACATCCAAATTTTTATTTGGAGTACAAGAGGCGGAATATCCGGGTCATATTATATCTCACGAGGGTGTTAAGGTAGACCCTAACAAAATTAAATCCATTAAGGAATTGAAATTCCCCACAACCATAAAGCAGTTGCGCATATTTCTCGGGTTAACATGGTATCATCGCAAGTTTGTTAAGAATTATGGGTGAATAGCAGCACCTCTAACAACATTATTGAAGAAAGATGCATTTTCATGAACTCCTGAAGCAACTAAGGCCTTTTAACATCTTAAAGAGGCAATGTGCCTAGCACCAGTCTTAGCTACGCTAGACTTCACAAAAACCTTTATTGTGGAATGTGATGCCTCGGGAAATTGAATTAGTGTTGTTTTAATGCAAGAAGGAAGACCCATTGCTTTTGAAAGTCATTCAATCAAAGGAAAGTATTTACAAAAGGCTATTTATGAGAAGAAAATGTTGGCAATACTACATGCACTAAAGAAATGGAGACCTTACCTAATGGGAAGACACTTCAAGGTAAAAAATGATCATGATAGTCTTAAACACTTTTTGGAACAAATACTATCTTCAGAAGAGCAGCAAAAATGGGTCACAAAGATGTTGGGTTATGACTTTGAAATCATTTACAAAAAAGGGAAGCTAAATGTTGTTGCAGATGCACTCTCAAGAAAGGATGAAGAGGTGGAAGCATTGCTTTGTGCCATTTCAATTATCCAACAAGATTGGATAACTGTTGCAAGGGATGAATGGAAGAAGGACGAAGAAGTGTGGACTCTCATTCAAAAGTTGCAGAAAGATCCTAGTACATCTAATACATTTAGCTGGAAAAATGATTCCTTATGGTACAAAGATCGCTTATATATTTTCAAGAATTCCCAACTAAAACAAAATATTCTTTTGGAATTTCACACTTCTCCTTTAGGAGGACACTCAGCATTTTTAAAAACTTACCACAGGGTGAAGAAAGAATTTTTTTGGGATGGCCTTAAATTTGATATTAAAAATTTTGTGGCGAAATGTTTGGTTTTCCAGCAAAATAAAGTGGAGACAATTAATACCCCAAGTCTTCTACAACATTTGTCCATTCCAAGTCAACGTTGGGAGGATATTTCAATGGATTTTATCACAGGTTTACCTAAGTCCAAAGGAAGGAGTGTCATCATGGTGGTCATTGATAGACTTACCTAGTATGCACACTTTTGTGCATTATCTCATCCATTTAAAGCGAGTACAGTTGCTACTGCATTTAGGGAAAAAATTCAAAAGCTATAGGGAAACTTGAAGATTATTGTAAGTGACAGAGATCCCATTTTTATAGGAAATTTTTGGACGGAATTATTTTCTTGTTTGGGTACTGAGCTAGCTCATAGCTCATCTTATCATCCTCAATCTGATGGTCAAACAGAGATAGTGAATAAATGTTTGGAAGGATATCTTCGTTTCTTTTTATCTGATAAGCAAGCATAATGGGTCAAGTGGTTACCTCTGGCTTAATGGTGGTATAACACTTCCTTCCATACTGCAGCAAAAATGACCCCATTTATGGCACTTTATGGATATCATCCACCATCCATCACATCTTCTTTAAGGAAAAATGCTAGGGTTCAAGCAGTGGAGGATCACATCGAGCATCAACAAGAAGTTCTCCAACTCTTAAAGGATAACCTAAATTTGGCACAAAATCGAATGAAACAACAGGCAAATCAACATCGCAGTGAGAGAAGTTTTGATTTGGGAGACTGGGTATTTTTACGGCTACAACCATACAAACAAATGTCCCTCAAGCAATCTAAGAAGGATAATAAATTATCACCAAAGTACTATGGTCCTTACAAGGTTTTGAAAAATATTGGTACTATGGCATACAAATTGGAGCTTCGTGCTTCTTCGCGAGTGCATCCAGTTTTCCATGTTTCATGCTTAAAAAAGGTTATAGGGGACAAAATTCCAGTTCCAACAATATTGCTAGAACTTGATGAGGAAGGAAAAACCATATTGGAACCTGAAGCAGTCACAGAAAATAGAACTCGACAACTATGAAATCTGTCAATTTCAGAGTATCTCATCAAATGGAAGAACTTACCCACGGAAGATTCTACATGGGAGGATGAGAATTTTATAAAAAAACACCCGGAGCTACTCAAGCGTTGAGTACAACACCTTTTTGAAGGAGAGGAGCATGTTAGGTCCTTATATTAATAGTATAGTCCCTTATTGTTGTTAGTGTAACCCCCTTATTGTTATTTTTGTACCCCTGTAACCCCCATATTATTATTATTATGCCCTTAAATTATTATTGTTAGGTCGGCTAGGATTACATTGTGTCCCCACTAGGATTACATTGTGGCCCCATGGACTCCTATATATAGAAAGGAGGTTTTTTCATTTGTATCATCCAATAATTGTTTATTTATGTAATGTATTGGAGGTTGCCCCCTCGAAGTGGCTAATTTCTAAGGCGTTGATCTCTCTTTTCTTCTATTTTTGGAGCTGGTTTCATAACATTATTATGTGATTTCATTGGACCTTCTATGTGTTCAAAGTTGTCCATGTGATATCTTTCAAATAAACCTTTCAGTGGCAGTCAAGCCTCATTTAATATTTTTTCCACATTTATTACAATAATTTTTCTTTTCTTCAAACTCACTCTATGCATTTCATCTAAAAAAATCCTTCATAACCTTAATTTTTTACTTGGTAAACTTGCATTGTACACTTATTTTTCAATTGAGGTGCAATCCCTTCCTTTCATGTTAAAGATGTATCTTAAAAACAAATAATTATATTAGTATAAACAAACATAAAATATCAATAATAAAAATTTTAGTAAATTTTCATATTTATTATATTATAAATCTCAAATGAACTTGATAATTATTCTAAAATACAATCTCCTATATTTTTAATTATATCTATCAAATAATTAATCAATAATTATGACTTTCATAAATTATTATAATGTCTTTATGCAAATCCTTTTCTTGATATATTGTTTTATTTTTTCAAGTAACCTAATTAATATTGTATTCAATTAAGAGGCAACAACATTTATGTAACATGGGAGTAAAATCAATAAGGATTATCAGAGTCAAGATATAGTCCCCTCTCCAAGCAAGGATGTGGAAATTCTAGAGACTATAAGGAGTCCCTGCATTGATTATTTATTTCCCTAATAAAGATGTATATATTCATATAAATTGATTACAAAAGAATCAATAAAAATAACACATTTAACTTTCATTAATTGAGAATTCTTTCTCTTTGTGAGATTGCATAATATACCAAAATCAAAGATGGTTGTGCTTTAAGAATGCATTATTGTTTAACTAAAACCATTCCTTAAAATTTATTTAGGACCATGGAAGTAGTGGGTTCTTCATCCTTGGTCAATTTGGGCTATCTTGGGTCGTCGAGTGGAATGGTTGTTATCTACCCCACCAAGTTTCAAATCCTCTCTTATGGCATTATGAGTTATAATGATTTAATAAATATTGTTGTAATGGCTTTGTGCCTGTGAATATTGTTGTATTTTTTTCGAGCCTTGTGAACTCTTAAGTGAGTATACCTTTGGGATGGCTTAGTACCAACAACCTCACTCTGGGCTTATTTCTTTCCTCGGGAAAAAATAAAATTCATCCTTGGTGAAATTTCTCTTGCTTCCCACTTGATCTATACTTTCAAAAAAAAATATGAAATTCTCCAATGATGTTCCTTTAGGAATGTTCACACATTTTGGACCCATGAAAAAACCTCTTAGAGGGTGGCGAAGCCCTTATGTGTATTCTTCCCCAAGTTCTACAACTAGAAAATTAATTCTTGTAGCATATGAGGGATTGCTTCCTCCAAATGGGGAGAAACCTTCTAATAGGACAAAAGATTTTTCTCCATACCTAACAAGGTGCTCTCTAGAGAAAAAAAAAAAATTCCTATTATGTATAGAGAAACCAAATTAATTCAATTACTTGTCTAATCCTTTTTTAATAAGAAGAGAGCTCATCTCTCTCTCTTTTTATGGGAAATTCTAATTCTCTTTAATGGGATTCTTTATAGCCACCAAATGATGTTGCTTAGAGGCATATATCCACTATGAAGGCTTGTGAGAATTGCACATTTTAGAATTATCCCCATTCTTTTGGGGATCTAGATAGGTTGTTGAATTTTCTACAAGATGCATTGTAGAAACTAATCTTATGATATGATAATTACTACCTAATGATCTTCAAACAATTTATCTCATGCCACAGATATCATTGAAAAATTATACATAGAAATTCTCAATAGTAAATGTTGCGGAATCTGTAAATATCATAAAGAGACAACCATGCACACTAGAGATAGTATTTTTACCCTAGGAAACCCAAACTTGGGAGAAAACCCATAAATTTTTCTTAAGATAAATTATTATTCGGCAAGGTTTACAAATCAATAATTAGTTTAGAAATTTGTGTCAATACCCAAGTCAAAATACCATAATTTTTTTTTTCAAAATCCAGCAAGTCAAGGATGGTCAAATTGTCAAAATTAGTCATAATTCAACGTTGGTCAAACTTCCCAAAATCTGTGGTCAAACCAGTTTGGTCAAACTCAGACTTTTAGTGAGCTCTACGGTCAAATTCAACCATGTGGCTCTTGCGAACAAATGTGGTTGATTGTGGTCAAATTTTCCCTCTTGTAGCTCGGTCAACTATGGCCAAACTAGACCTCTTGTATCTCGATCAATTGTGGTCAAACTCAGTCGAAAACAGACTTCCTGCAATGTGGTCAAACACGGTCAAACTTCCCTCGTGCAACTCTGTCAAATTCTAGTAAACTCAGCATCTTACTGTCACATGTGCAACTACTCTAGGACAGAGAATATGTGATGAATTGAGAAAAATTAAGTGTCACGTCATGTAAATATACTAATCTAATGGGTGTGAATTTTCTCAAGGGACACACCCTTTCATGGTGGGACTAACTTGTCCCTTTTCACCTACATGATGCTCCAAAAAAACAATTTTTATTTAATTTTTATTAAACCAATTTTAGGGATTACTTGGAATGCAAAAATACCTCTTGATGCTACATAAAAAATCTACACTCCCTCTTACTAAGGGAGGTATTTTCCTTGCTGCAAAAAAATTCCCCTTGGCTAGAGTAGGCAATGTAACTCCTCACATGCATGTCTATAAATCACACCATCCTGGAGTAGGTGATGTGAGTATCCTGGGACATCAACCCATGTCCAAATCAGCATGGCCTAGCCAAAGCCCTTCACGGCTTCTTAGCTAAATATATGAATCTCCTCTAGTCAAATCAGCATGACCCAGCCAAGTTCATCTCGCTTCTCAAGAGAAGATCTACCCCTAGACCATTCACCCCTCGAAAAATCAGCATGGCCCATCCAAATTCCTTTATGGATTCTTAAGTGAATTTCATCTATCTCCTTTTTTCAAATCAACATGACCTAGCTAATTCCTTCTGGCTTCTCAAGAGAATATTTTTCTAATCCTACAATTTCCTTGGGCCATTCACCATTGTTCAAATGACCTAGAAAGTCCTCCTGGCTTCTCAATTGAATGTATCCATCTCCCCTAGCCAAATCAACATGACCCAACCATGTCCTTATGGCATTTCAGGTGAATGTATCCATCTCCTCTAGTCAAAACAACATGACCTATCCAATTCCTTTTGGCTTCTCATAAGATGGTTTGTTTGATCCTTCAAAGACATCAACACTCCCTCTACACAATGGAGACATTTTGTATCATGCCAAGCTTATATCTGAAGTATACAAACTTTTCTCTAGACAAAGGCTTGGTGAGAATGCCTGCAATCTGCTCATCTGTGGATATGTACTAGAGCTTCACTACTCCTCCTACACCATGTCTCAGATGAAGTGATATTTAATCTCTGCGTAATCAAATAGCGCTACAAGTAGCTTCTGAAGCCACATCGCTTCCTCACTTGCGGCATCGGCTACAATATATTATGCCTCTATTGTACTAAGTGCGACAAAAATTTGTTTCCTGCTAAACCAAGATAGTTGATCCCAAGTTGAAGTCGCAGCCTGAGGTGATTTTTTTTTCCTCTACACTCTCTTCCCAATATGAATCTGTATATTCCTACAACCTTACTTCATCACCTGAGTCATATCTCAAACCATATCCAAATGTACCATGCATGTACCTCAACACATTCTTTGTTGAAAACTAATGTATTTTCCTTGGCTCAACTATATATTGGCTCAGGGTGTTCACTGCAAAGAAAATATTGGGCATGGTGTTAAACAGGTACATCAAGATCCAATAAACTACCTGTACATCGTGGGATCCACCAAATCTAAATCTAAATCAGAATCACTCAAATTATTTATATTAGAAACCATAGGAGTAGCCATGGACTTATAGTCCATCATACTGAGTCTCCTCAAAATTTGGACAATATACTTTCCCTGTGCGAGGAAGATTTCATCTAGTCTCTTCCATACCTCCAATCCCAAGAAATAATGCACCAAATTAGGATCCTTCATCTCAAATTTTGAGGTCAACTCCCTCTTACACTAAAAAAGGTCTTCCTATGGTAATCTTGTACTTTCCCTCTATCACAAAATCAAATCCTCCTACCATTATTTCTCCCTTTGTCACATAAGCAAGTCCTTTTCCCACTGTATCTCTCTCTATCACATAAGAAAGTCATTTTTTTTTCTTACACGGTCCCTTCAAGGAAGGCATACTACTCCTACAGTCCTTTTTTCTGTGAGCATCTTGACAATCTCAACCCATGGAATCCTCTTGGAAAGATTCCCCTTCCGCTTTGCCTGATTGTTTGCTGCCTCGGAACTGGAATCTCTTATGATCATTTGGCACGATCCTAGATGTCCTAACAATATGTACAATCCTCCCTCTCAAACACTAATCACTCCTTCTAAGTTTATGCTCAAGTCTTTAGGTTATACAAGAACCTAACCATTTGGAAACTAGAGTAAAATATATCCTCATAGTCCACTCCCTCTTTCTAGGAGAACCCTGTTGCCACAAATTTTCTTTGCACTTCTTGATGCTTCCATCTACTGCATTAATAATGTACCTATTCTTCCTTTCTGCAAACTTCATTTACGAGGCCATAGAATAAAAATGATAACCAAGAAAAATATAAGGACAATAGGTTGACCAAAATAATGATAATAATAATAAATAAGGGATAAAAACATGAAGTACTTATATCTTAATTAAGGGACAACCTATTAAGGATTGTCAACTTCCTCTCCAACAAATTTGTAAGAGAAACTTGGAAACATGTCATGTTGCTAGAGGCACAACTTCCCACAAACATTACAAGTAGTAGATCCTAAAGGAATAATTCCCTTGACTTATTCTCAGTTGGATACTCATCCTCATCCTCAAAATCAGTTGTTTAAGCATGTTTCTTTCCTTTCCTTTTTCTTATATGAACGGTAAGGGTTGGGTTTTCTTCATTATGCAGATTGGTCGAGCTATCTAGCCATACCAAAGTCTTGAGAATAAGCTATCATCAACTCCAAGTTATTTTGCATGTTATAAAGGATACAAACCAAGTATGCATCACACAAACTTTTCTTGCATCCACTACTCCAAGTCTTGCTCTGGGGTTTCATCCCCAAAACCCTAGGACTTTCTCATACAAGACTTTAACACAAGTTGTAACCTCCAAATCTTCTCTAGGATTCACGAACCCCTATTCTTCCAATTATTGTACCACACAAGCATAAAGACCGCAAGAAGAATACATCAATATTAAAAGCACATACTTTAATAAAAAAAATCTTTAATAGGCTCTCTTCTCACTTTATATAAGAGTAGGTGAGGGAGACTCTCTCCTCAACTCACTCTGGCTCTGGAATAACTTCCTTCTGAAGATTTTTAACACTTACCTTCCATTCTGAGACTTAGCACCAATTGAAAAAAAACCAAAATATATTCAAGTTGTTGAACACTTGTCTCTTAGGCTAAATTCAATGGTTTATTTTTCAACAAATCTATGATACCATGTTGAATGTTCTACAAGATGCATAGTAGAAACAAATTTTATGATGAGATAATTACTACCTAATGATCTTGAAATAATTTATCTCGTGTCATTGATATCATGGAGCAATTATACATAGAAAACCTAAATATTGAATGCAACGGAAACAATAAAGACCATAAAGAGCCAATGATGCATAATAGAGACAATATTTTTACTCTAGTAAACCCAAACTTGGGAGAAACCCCCACAAAATTTCTTAGGAGAAATTATTCTTCGACAAGGTTTACAAATCAATAATTTGTCTAGAAATTTGTGCCAATACCCAAGTCAAAATACCACAAAAATATGGTCAAACTCTAGAAATTCAAGGATGATCAAATTGTCCAAAATAGTCAAAATTCAATGATAGTCAAAATTTAATTATAGTCAAATTTCCCAAAATCAGTGGTTAAACCAGCCTAGTCAAACTCGGACTTATGGTCAGCTATGTGGTCAAATTCATCCCTACAGCTTCTGTGGTTGACTGCAGTCAAATTGGGCCTCTTACATCTCAGTCAACTGTGTTCAAATTCAACCTCCTGCAACTTGGTCAATTTTCCTGCAACTCAGTCAAATGTGGTAAAATTTCCCTCATGTATCTCAGCCAAAATCCAGTAAACTCAACCTCTTTCTATCATACATGCAGTTTCTCTATGAGAGAGAATATGTGATGAATTAAGAAAAATGAAGTGTCACATCATGTATATATATTGATCAAATGATCATGAATTTTCTCAAGGGACACGCCCTTTCATGGTGGGGCAGACTTGTCCTTTTGAGCCTACATGATGCTCCAAACAAATAAATTTTATTTAATAATTCCTAATGCTAAACAAAAAAATCATCAGAGGATCCATAGATGTTTTTAAGGAAAATACTCATCGCATGCCCAATTTCCAAGCAATATTTACATCTGAAGATTTTTTTTCGTAGTTAATTTTTTTGCTTCCTCACATAATTGAGATATTTGAATGAGATCTCTACTGAGAAACCTTTCATAAAAATTATTTTGTACACAAACATCTGCATACATGGTTGTATGTTTATTTTATGTTTTTCTCATATTGATAGTGGAACTAACACAATCTATCCCTGATTGTGTGTAGCAACTTGAAGTTCAATGACTAGAGGGGAAGCTTATGAAACTAGATCCAAATTATATCTCAAGTGAGGGAGTTTGATGTAGAAAAAATGCATAATTACATAATATGCACGGACCTGTGGGTTATGGGCCCACATAAATTTCCTTTTCTCACTGCAGATCGCAATATTGCAGATTTATAACTTCGCAGATCGCAGATAGAACATATAACGCAGATCGCAACCCATAACAAATAACTTTAACAATAAACAATAACAATGACGATGCGAAACATTGTGATGACAATATCGCATTGCATCATCGCAACCCAAAGGTTATTGCAATTCGGAATTTCACAAACTTAAGTCTATGTTGTTAACTGTTAAACCATATTGCATGAAATGTGCGATATGTGCATGGATCCTCCCCCGACACGTGTCTCCTGCTTCCTGCAAGGTGTTCCATCACCGCTCATTCTGGAGGCTCCAGCCAGTTACACAACCATCAACATTTCCACGGCTGTGCAATCCCCGATTCAATATGTAGAGTCTGAAGACTCCATGATAGCCACCAATTTGGATCCCACTCTACTGGTCGATCCAACTCTGAAACTTCAACAACAATTCCACTTAAAAAATATGGCATACCACAATTCACACAATCATATAGGATCTATAACCCATGGTTACAACAAATCATAATAAATACAAAGCTATTCAATCTTCATTGAAATTGAATTTGATTACAGTATTGCAACCTCTGTGGGCCTGAACACACACACTCTCCTTGGTATTACATTACATCGGGCCTCCCCTTCTAAGCACTCACACTTACAATTTAAATAGAATAATACAATATGGAAAGGATCAAGTGAGATACGATCAATCCCTAACTTCACTCACAATCTCTTAAAATAAAAATTTCATTAATAAACTCAAACAAACGTGAGTAAATCTCGTTCTCATGCCACGCTTGCGTTCTAGAAAGTTCACAAATTTCAACTTTTCTTGGGGTGGTTTTTCTCCTGCATCAGACTCCTAAGGTACAAAATTTTATAACCTCCTGGTCATATGCCTTCTTGATCTCTGTAACAATTTTGCTACTTGCTATCAGTACCAAGTCCTCTTCTTTCTCTTAGAAATTCTACCCACATTCTCTATGGAATTGCCTTTGTGATCTTTCCGTAACAGCACTCGTGAGTTGCAACAAAACCTCTGCAGTAACAAGCCTCCTCCTTGCTACACGATACCTTACTAATATTCTCTCCTCTGAGCTCAGTCTTCTGGCATCTCTCTGGTTCTCTCCTCTGGAACAATTTCAGCACTCCTTGCTCTAGGCTGCTGCAATCTTCTCACCTTTTTCTGCCACTACCTGCACAAAATATAAAGACCACACGCTTACCAATCTTCAAGATATTTGTACCTCCTTATTTTTCATGCATAATCCTTTTCTTCTCTGATACCACTTTGATGTAGCAAAACTGCATAATTACGGAATACGCAAGGACCTGTGGGTTATCATGGGTGCACATAAATTTCCTTTTCTCACAGTGGATCGCAATATTGCAGATTTATAATTTCGCAGATCGCAAATATAACATATAACGCAGATCGCAACCCATAACAAATAAATTTAACAATAAACAATAACAATGCCGATGTGAAACATTGTGATGACGATATCGCATTGCATCATTGCAACCCAAAGGTTATCGCAATTCATCATTTTGCAAACTTAAGTCTATGTCGTTAACTGTTATACCATATCGCATGCAATGTGCAATATGCACATGGATTCTCCCCCGACACGTGTCTTCTGCTTCCTGCAAGGCATTCCATCACCACTTGTTCTAGAGGCTCCAGTCGGTTACGTAACCATCAACATTTTCACGACTGTGAAATCCCCGATTCAATACGCAGAGTCTCAAGATTCCATGACAGCCACCAATTCGAATCCCACTCTGTTGGTCGATCCGACTCTAAAACTTCAACAGCAATTCCACTTAAACAATATGGCACACCAGAATTCACGCAATCATGCAAGATTTATAACCCACGGTTAAAACAAATCATAATAAATACATAGTTCTTCAATATTCAATCAAATCGAATTAGATTAGGGTACTGCGGCCTCTGTGGGCTTGAACACACACACTTACCCTAGTATTACATTACATCGAGGATCCCCTTCTAACCACTCACACTTACAATATAAAGAGAATAATACAATATGGATAGGATCAAGTGAGATCTGATCAATCCCTAACTTCGCTCAGAATATCTTAAAATAATAATTTCATTAATAAACAATTAATAAAATCAAACGAATGTGAGTGAATCTCGTTCTCATGCCACGCTTGCGTTCAGGAAGGTTTACGAATTTCAACTTTGACTTGGGGTGGTTTTTCTCCTGCATCAGATTTTGAATAAGAGCTAAATTTTGGCAGCTATGGATTCATGTATAGGGAAACATAGACACAAAACTAGTCTATAGAGTGATAGCGATGGAGTCAATTTCAATAGTGAAAAAACCATTGCACAAGAGTAAATGAGCATTGCTTTTGTGAAGTCGTCTTTCCAATTTTACCCAATCCATTGTTGCAAATTCGCTAATCCAAGCCACATACCATAGAATATATGATTGATACCATTACATTTATAACATTATCTACTCTAGTGAATCCTCTTTGATAGGAATACCAGAGATGGTAAGTTCCTCTTTGAGGGTATTGAAAGAGTTTAAAACTATAGAACTATGACAACAATTTGAAAATTCCCCTTTGAAGGATTTTGGGGTGGCCAAGGCTTGCCTACGTGAGAAATGTAATCCAATAACATTGTTGAGTAGAAAAAATCAAATGCAATTTTTAAATTATGGAATATAGGGCCTCCATCCCACAATCCCTAATATAGGAGGGTGATCCATGACAACAAGTGAGTAGAGAGTGTGACGAATATGGGATATCCTAGACATGCAAGGGGGACACCATGCTTACAAGCACTCGCCATCTCATAATCATCCCTAATGACATTATATTTATAACCACAACATTATAAAGTGGTAATTAACTAGATTGATTTGGATCAATATTTATCATTCATTATGTCACAAAATTTATTATTTTGATATCATTCATGAATGAGTCATTACAATTACCACTATGGGTATTCACATTGCGCATATATCATAATAAATAATAATTAAATTTAACTTGTAAGACCTAAAAAAAAATTCTAAATTCTAATAATAAAAAAATACCATGTATGTCTCTTACAAATAAGGTTCTTTCCTTGATTATATTGACCCTCGAATGTTGACATTGCTAATATTGTTTGTGGCTCTAAGTGAAAAACAAAAAATATACAAAGTGGTGATATTGTGATCTTGATCAATCCTATAGTCATTTCATTAAATGATTGGGAAGTGTAAAACTCATGATCAGATGAAGAATTTTCTATCTTGCAACAATGATGGATATTTACAATAACCATGGAGTACTCCCTTTTATGAACAATATCTGCAATGTTTTCACAATTAAGTAATAGTATTCGATTTTTTTTTAATATTGCACAATGTAGAGCCCCTTCCAATGTATTGACTTAGTGTATCCAATTTTAAAATATATTCATGTACAAGAGGTATTTGTTATGTAACCAGATCAAAATAATACATAAACATAAGAAAAAATAGATCAATGACTAGATAATAAGCCACTTTGAGGGGGAAACCTCTCTATACATCACATAAATGAACAATTCTTAGATGATTCAAATGACAAGACCTCCTTGGTACATATAGGAGTCTAAAGGGTCAAAATATAATTAGGACCTACATAACAATAATAATGTAAGGGATCAACAATAAAAATAGTGGGATTCTATGGAGCACAACAATAACAATATGGGTGCTACACTAGTATTATAAGGCCCTAACATGCCCCTCTCCTCACGAAAAGTGTTGTCCTCAATGCTTGAGTAGTTTCGGATACTTCTGTATGAAATACTCATCCTCCCACGTGGAATCTTCAGTAGGAAATGTCTTCCACTTTATGAGATACTATGAAATTCATCAATTTCGTAGTAATTGAAATTGTTAGGATATTCCGACACATAGGAAATAGTTAAGATTAAATCAGTATAGTGTAGAGTTAGGTAAAGTGTGTTTCTTTACCATGTACATTTGTAACTTATAATCCGACAGTCACAACTTGTAGTGATCCGACGGTTATCTCTCTCCTCGGTATTAACGACACTTGATTTGTGGCTTAACACCTGATTGGTCCATGATCTCTATTTAAAGAGCATGGAGGGTCATTTTTCCGGTAACCGTCTATGAGAGAAACATATGTAACTTTTATTTTTATATTAATAAATTGTCTGAAGTGGCCGCGTTGGCTCAGGCTGTGGTGTGTTTCCCTCTTCGATGGTTTTAACCGCGTGATTATACTAGTGTACTGATTTGTGATATGTTTGTGAGCAGTGACCTTTGGTTCTTGATCTAAGGAACTTACCCTGTAAATTCCTACATGGTATCAGAGCTATTTTGAGGGCCACATCCGTTGTTGATCAAAATCCGAAGCCAGTTTGACTGCATGCGAATACCATTTTCCTACTATTTCTGAACATTTTCGGGCTTGGAGAACTACTCTGTTGTGTCTAAAGCATCTGTTACAGTGAATAACGCCTTTTGTTTCATGCGAAAAGGTTTCCGGTTGCCTAAGTTATGTCAGTTTAGATCTCGAGGTATAAAGTATCTGTTTTGCAGTTTTTATTTGTTAAAAGTTCTACTTATTTCTTATTTCGGTTCCCTCTGTTTATTTTGGTTTTAGGTTTTAATTATTTACCAGATCTGTACCCTCTTCTCTGTGTATGCCCTTTGCTCTGCGCTGCGTGCGATCTCGGCAAATCAAAAACAGGAAAAGGGATTTTTTTGCTACGTATGCTCTTTCCCCGCGTCTTAGTGCGATTTAGGGAAATCATAAATAGTGAAAAAATAGATAGTTGCCGGTAAGGCTAACCGAAAATACAACATTCTGCCGTAAGGCTTGCATTTCGATTTATTTTTTTGCTCAGATTTTTGTGTTTTTGTGGAGGAAAAGGCACGCACACCGAAAAAAAAAAAAAAAAAAAAAAAACCCCTTCCTCCTTTCAAACATTTACAAAATCATTTTACTATCTCACTTGGTGAGGAGTTTGTTTATGAGAATAGAGGTCTTGGGTTCAAGTTTCTTTCTCAAGCTTCTTTTTGTAAAAAAAAATTGTTAAAGGGGCGAGATTTTTTTTTTTTAAGTTGAACTTCATCACCAAATTTCAAACCGTTCCCGTAACTATTCGGCATCTACAACTCAGTTTTTTCAAAAGGCATAACTTCTTCATCCGGAATCCGTTTCTCGAGCCGTTTTTTTTTTAAACGGCCTAGATTTTCGAGATCTTTCCATTGGAGCAGTTAAATTCAACTTTTCTCTGCTTCATTTTTTTTTTTTAATGGAAATTTCATGCCCGATTATTCTTAACAGCACCAATTATTTCCAATGGCTACCTCACATGGTAGATATACTTAGAAGTAAAGGGCTTTACAGAATAGCCACACGGCTAGAAACTAAACCTTCTGATGATGATAAAGTCGTTAAATGGGAAAATAAACAAGATCAAGCACGAGGGTTGATAGGAATGTCCATTGCTCAAGATCTTCGATTTCATATCCTTGACATTGACACCCCTCATGAAGCCCTGGACAAGCTAAATATTGTCTTTGGCATTCAAAATCAAATCGGGGCCCACCAGCTTGAAAATGAGTTGCTTACCTTGGACCCCAATAATTTCTCCTCTATTGAGGATTTTTTGTCCAAATTCAAGACCCTTAGAATTCTTTAGAAGGTTGTAAGGTCAAAAAGGAAGATGGTAGCCTCATCTATTGCATTCTTACTAAGTTTGGCCCTGCATACTCTGTATTTTTTTCCCCCTTCCATTCCACTAGAGAAGCCACCATTTCTTTAAGAACCACCTACAAGAACCCATCTTTTGATGCCTTTTGTGATTCTTTGATAAGAGAACAATAAAAACTCTTACACCTTGGTCTTATCACTTCTGGAAACGCTTCTAAGAAATCCTTAGCAGCCCAACAACAATCATATCAAAAGAATCCCAAGAAGCAGTATCTTAAAAAGTATGGTCCAAAACCAAACAAGGGTCCTAAGAAATTTCAGCCTCAAACTGAAAAAGCAACTCACCAAAATGATAAGGCAAATAAAAACAAAGGGAAGAAGACAGATAGACATTGCAACTTTTGCAATCGTGATGGCCATATAGAGTCCAAATGTTTTAAGAAGATGGAAGCCTTAGAAGTAGCAATGAAGAAGCACAACATCAATTTGGAGCACTCTTCACCTTCAGCTTCAGGAATGGCACTTTCTGCTTGTGGTTGTCAAGCATCAAGATCTGGTTATGCATTAAATGTATCTTCTTCTTCTCATTCTCATGAGTGGCTCATTGATTCTAGAGCTTCTTACCACATGGCCAAAAATAAAGCCATGTTTTCTTCTTTAAATGATAGTAACACAAAACATATTTATGTTGGTGATGATAGATCTCTTAGTGTTGTAGGATCTTGAACCATTCATCTCGATAATGGTCAATTTAATAATGTAATATGTGTTCCTACCTTGTCATGCAACCTTATCTCTGTTTATCAGATGACTCATTCAGGTGAAGGGAAAATAGTAGAATTCTCACCTCATGATGTTCTAATCAAGGACCTCCAAGATCCTCGACATATTTTAGCTACTAGAATTGTTGATGATTCCACAAGTTTGTATAAGCTTGAAAAATTTGGGTCATCATTTCTTCCCTCTATTTTTGTTGCTCATAATGATGATGTGAGCAAACTTTGGCATGAGCGATTTGGTCACTTAAACTATCGCTCTCTTCAAACTCTATGTAGGGAAAATATGGTGATGGGCCTTCCTATGGTATCTCGCCGAGATGGTGTTTGCTTCGGATGTGTACTCGGAAAACATCATCAAGATAGTTTTGAAAAACGTGCCTCTTGGCACGCTTCATCCCCTTTGCAGCTTGCGCACAGTGATTTATGTGGTCCTCTTCCCGTTGTTTCTTTCTCTGGTTGCAAGTACTTCTTAACTTTCATTGATGATTTTTCCAGACGCACTTGGGTATACTTCTTAAAACTCAAGAGTGAAAATTTTAGCATGTTCTTGGCCTTTAATGCCTTTGTTGAGAAACAATCTGGACATCAAATTCTTAAGTTAAGATCAGAAAATGGAGGAGAATATGTTAACAACAAATTTATCAACTTCTGTACTGAACATGGCATTCAATTGCAACATAGTGTTCCATATACTCCACAAAAAAATGGTGTAGCTGAAAGGAAGAATCGCACCTTAAAAGAAATGGCTAATTGTATGCTTCAATATAAAGGACTTGGTCTCAATTTTTGGGCAAAAGCCATTAACTGTGCAAATTACATAGTAAATGCACTCCTACTAAGGTTTTAAAGAATATAACTCCAGAAGAAGCTTGGAGCTCAATCAAACTAGATGTAAGTCACTTTTGTGTTTTTGGAAGTGATGCTTGGGCTCATATTTTAGATGCGAAACATAAAGCCTTAGAACCTAAGAGTGAAAATTTCATTTTTGTTGGATATTCTAAACATGTCAAATGTTATAGAATTCTTCCACCAAAATCCAAAAATATAATCATTAGAAGAGATGTAAAATTTGATGAAAATATATCGGCCTGTGAGCCTAGTTCGGCGGGTGTGGCACCTTTGGAGTGCGAGCCTGATTCGGCATATGTGCCACCTCTCTCTCTCTCTCTTCTATTTTTAATAGCATTCCTTCTAGTTCAGATGATGGCAGCGAGGATGACAATCCTCCTCCACCCCTTGAAGTTATTCCTTTTACTCCACCCCTTCCAGTATGGGTCCGCTCTACTCGGGATGCAGCAGGTTCTCTTGCAGGTGACCCTACCGATTAACGACATACACATTCTCAGTTCGAAAGAGCCTCTTCCTTATTGGCTCAAGTTCCAGAAAATCCTGATCTAGAAACCTTTGAAGAAGCCTCCAGTCAGCTAGATTGGGATGAAGCTATGAATGAAGAATATCATTCCTTATTGGCGAATGATACATGGGATCTTGTTCCTCTTCCAAAAGGAAGAAGTTTTGTCAGATGCAGATGGGTTTACAAAACCAAGTTTGGACCAGATGGAAAAGTAGATAGACATAAAGCTCTTCTTGTCGCTAAATTATTTTCACAAGTTGAAGGCATTGACTATACTGAAACCTTCTCCCTTGTTTCCAAAATGAATTATATTCGCCTTGCTCTTTCCCTTGCTGCCTCCTTTAAATGGGAAGTCCATCGGATGGATGTTAAATCCGCCTTCTTACATGGATATTTGCATGAAGAAATATACATGGAACAACCCCCTGGCTTTATCCAAAATGACTCTAGCCTTGTTTGTTGACTTAGGAAGTCTCTCTATGGTCTCAAACAGCTCCTCAGGCTTGGTATGCCAAAATGGATGGATTTTTATTAGATAATGGCTTTTCTAGGTGTCATTCTGACAACACTGTCTACACCAAGAAAGTGGGTAAGTGCTTCACCCTCCTTGTTCTTTCTGTTGATGATCTTATCCTTACTGGTAATGATCCAAACCATATAAACCATGTGAAGTCTAGCATCAAAAAGAATTTTTAAATTACAGGCTTAGGACACTTGCATTATTTCCTTGGTCTTCAAGTATTGTAATCCAAGGAAGGCATTACCCTCTCTCAGTCCAAGTATGCTTGTGATCTTCTACACCACTTTCACATGGAAGACTGTAAGCCAGCCCCTTCTCCATTTCAGTCTGGATTCAAGCTTTCAGTCACTTGTACTACCCCTAAAATTGATGCTACCTTATACCGTCAACTTTTTGGTAAACTTCTGTATCTAACCCATACCCGTCATGACCTTTCCTTTTTCATTGGTCTTGTCGCTCAATTTATGCACCAACCTCATTAAATTCACTGGAAATCAGCTAAAATAATACTTCGATATATTTGAGGTATAGTTCAGTTCGGGATTCATTATAGTACAGGAGCATCTCCATTGTTGATTGGTTTCATTGATTCTGATTGGGCTAGTGACCCTGATGATCAAAATTCTACTGCAGGATATGTATTCACTCTTGGTTCAGGACCTATTACTTGGTCTTGTAAGAAACAAAGTGACATCTCTCTTTCTTCAGCAGAAGCAGAGTATCATGGTGCAGTTGAAGCTAGCAAGGAAGCCATGTGGTTTCGTTAGATCCTGTCTAAATTTGGTCTTCATCAGCAGCATCCAACTACACTTTGGTGTGATAATCAGAGTGCCACTTAGCTATGTAAAGATCTAGTTCAGCATCGGTGTATGAAACACATTGAACTCCACATCCACTTCATCAGAAATCTCATTCATGATCATGTTCTTGAAGTGCGGTACTATCCAACCAATGATCAAGTAGCTGATATCTTTACAAAGGCTCTCACAGAAGCGAAGTTTACCAAAATTTGATCCATGCTTGGAGTTCAGGAAAGTTGTCATTAAGAGGGGATAGGCTCTAATGCCTCCTTCCTTCTCCTTCAGGTATCCTTTAAGAGTTGGAGAACTTGTTGATCCTTTAAGAGTTGGAGAACTTGTTGTTGATGCTCAATGTGTTCTTCCAATACTTGAACCTTAGAATTTTCTCTTAAATACAATGTGATGGATATTGGATGATATCCATAAAGCACCATAAATGGGGTCATTTTTGTTTTGGTATGGAAGGATGTGTTATACCACCATTCTGCTAGAGGTAACCACTAGACCCATTGTGTTTGTTTATCATATACAAAGAAAAAAATATATCCTTCCAAATATTTATTCACTATCTCAGTTTTCCCATCAAATTGAGGATGACGAGATGAGCTATGAGCGAATTGAGTACCAAGGCAAGAAATAATTCATTCCAAAATTTTCATTGAAAATGGGGTCTTCGTCACTTATAATAATCTTTGGGTTTCCATGTAGCTTTGGAATTGTTTCCACAAATGCAGTAGCCACTGTACTGGATTTGAAAGGATGATATAATGCACAAAAGTGTGCATACTTGGTAAGTCTATCAATTACCACCATGATCATATGACACTTTCCTTCAGACTTGGATAAACCTGTGATAAAATCCATTGGGACCTCCTCCCAATGTTGATTTGGAATGGCTAATGGTTATAAAACACCCCATGTATTAATTGTCTCAACTTTATTTTGTTGGGAAACCAAACATTATGCCACAAACTCTTAAATATCATATTTAAGGCCATTCCAAAAAAAATCCTTCTTGACCCTATGGTAAGCTTTTAAAAATATTGAGTTCCCTCCTATAGGAGAGGTGTGTGATTCCAAAAGAACCTTTTGTTTGAGTTGGGAGTTCTGTTACACTAAAATTTGTCACCATGACGTTGAGCTGTCTATATGGGTTCATCATTATCTATTTATTACTTCCTTAGAAGTCTAAAAACATAAATTTCCTCAACCAAGTCTTGGAACTGGAGAAAAGCTCTTAAAAACCCTAAAAAGCCTAACTCCGCACTTTTCCTAGTCATTCTCTGCAGTACCGTGGTTTATTGCTATAAAAATTGCGGCACTTCCCACATGATTTGTTCATTAAAACTGCGGACCCCCGTAGAAGGTAAAATAAAGAGAAAAGTAAGTTCTAGAAGCCTAGCTGGTCGAATATTCTCCCAGATGGGGCCTTCTAGAAGCACTATCTGGTCAATCTTCGCCCCTTCCATTTATGAACCTTTATCCCTTCATAGATGGAGCTATCCCTTGGTTTTTGGAGCTAAAATCCCATGATGAGAGAGCTTTATCCCTTCCTTTTTGGAGCTGAAACTACCTCCCTTCTGCTATAAATTGAGACCAAGTTTCAGTCTCAAGGGTACTTGGTGGTCAGCACATAGAGAGTTCAAAAGAATACTTGCTTCTTGCTTTGGAGAGAGTACTTAGAACTCTATAGTTTTGAGGGGAATTTCTGAATAAACGTACTCTCCATATTCTGTGTCAATTGAATGAGAAAGATTACATACTCATAGCCATAGTCTTATGCTAATAATGAGAGTTGGAGTCTTGTCAAACTGAGGAAAATGGTTGTTCGAGACACCGGAAGAACCTGTACGAACATCAAGGCGTCAAGGTTGTAAGGTTTCTTCTTTTATATTCAAATTTAATACAAATGGATTCTATTTTCTCATTGATTTGTTCAGCTATCTTTCGAATGATTTAATTCTTAGATTCCTTGATCACTAAGATAGATTATTGCTTTTGAATTATCATATTTTGCAGATGCTTTTGATCTTGTTTGCCTGTCTTTGATTTTAGATCTTATATGCTGGATTGATATCTTCTGGAATGACTGGATTGAAGACCGAGCAAGCGTTGGACTTCAGGTAGGAGCATCTCTCCCGAGGTAATTAGTAATTCTTAAGCAAAATAGTCTAGAGAAAATGGTCTACATATGTCTGTTTGTTTCTAGATATCCTTAGGATACTAGGGAGATCGCTCTTTTCCGCAAGAGGGATTCGTCCCTCTAACAAATTGGCGACTCCACTGGGGATATAAAAACTGAACTTAGTTTTCTTGTTTATTTTCAATTTGATTTTTGAGATTTCTTTGACTTTGACTAGCTTGAAACTGGGTTGGGTACAAAACACAGTAGGATTATGGACTGGAAATCTGTATTTTTTTATTTTTTCTATACTTTTCATCCTTCCGCACTTTTTGTATAAAAACAAAGCGGTAGACTCCGATGTTTTTAGTAGAATAAAGTATGGTACCGCACCTTATTCCATTAGAAACTGCGGACTTCTGGAAAATTTTGGAAAAGTAAGAATTCTACTTTCTGAAGTCCATTTTCTTGGTTCTTGTGATTATCCCGATATGTTTTGACTGTCAAAAGATCTTTGTCAAGGTTTCTTTCAGTAATTTATGTGTTGAAGTGATTTATTCAGTTAGTTTGCATGTTATGAGTAAACGATTTGCCTAGTCCTTCCATTGCCCTGAATCAGAAACTTTTGTATACCTCAGCTACTTGGTATTTCATTCCTTTTCTATTGAGCCATTGAACTCGATGAAATTGTTACTCTTATGAAAATTTCCTTTAATTTTCATTTGCAAACTTATAAAACATTTTAGATTGATAAGGTCTAAATTTCATTTTAAAACCATTTTTGGATGTGTTGTAGCCCCTAAACCACCCTCCAAAAAAGATCACCATTTCAATTTTTTGGAGCCCCATAAAACTAAAGAGAAATTGCTAAGTCACCAAGTCGCAAAGGCAAACAATTTATGAAAAACGCGACCCAGCGACCTAGCGACCTTGCGACCTCAGGTCGCCAGGTCGCCAAGTCGCAAATCCCAAAAATTAACGGAAAATGCGACCTTGCGACCCAGCGACCCAGCGACCCCCAGGTCGCCAGGTCGCTATGTCGCAAAGTCGCAATTTCTCAATTTTCATGAAAAGCGCGACCTAGCGACCTTGCGACCCAGCGACCCCAGGTCGCAAGGTCGCGAGGTCGCAAAACTCCGAAAATAATCAACTTGCGACCCAGCGACCCGCATTAATTGCTCGCACGTGCGACTTTCTATAAAAGGGAGGTCGCAGGTCGCATTTCTCACATTCAGCGATTTGTAAGAAAACGCCTCTGACAGCTCAACTGGCGCGTTTTTCCCGGGTAAGTTGCCATTTCTTCCTGCTGTTTCCGTTTTAATGCTTTTCTTACTAAACCCATCTCTCCTTAGGCCTTTAAATGGTCTTTTGACTGAGCTTAGATGTTTTTGGGGGTTTTGTGAGTTTATTTGTTGCATGAATTGCCCAAACCTCACTGCTTTTCCTGATTCACCTTTATGGCACCATCCCTTGCTTTTGAAACCATGCCATAGCTCCCCCTGGGCCCAGCCATCTTGTAAATTCCCAACAGAAGGGAGAAAAGGAGTTCAAGGCCGCGCGCGCGAAAACCCCCGGCAAGCTAGTTTGCGACCTGCGACCCAGCGACCTAGTCGCGAGGTCGCAAAGTCGCACTCTCTCTATTTTTTGGGATTTGCGACTCTGCGACCCAGCGACCTGGTCGCGAGGTCGCTAAGTCGCATTTTCCACTTTTCCGAAGATCTGCGACCTAGCGACCCAGCGACCTGGTCACGAGGTCGCAAGGTCGTGCCCGGACTTTGTTTTCGCAATCCGCGACCAAGCGACCCAGTAGCCCAGATTTGCATGTGACAGTTAAATTTTATCACTGAATTGTAACTGGTTTTTATCACCATGTCATTCTTATCGTGGGATTCCTTTATGAACTTGACAGGTGAATTTCAAGAAGACATAGAGTGCATACCTGTGTTATCGGATTCTAGTGACATGGCACCCCCGTTATCTCGGAGGAAGGACAAGAAAGTAGTGGAAGAGATTGATGAGCTGGAGGTGGTGTCCCCACCCCCAATATACCGAGATACACTATGTACTTTTACAAAAGACGACAGCATGAGATGGTACCAAGTTTATCATGAGTTCGCCATACCGGAAGAAGAATTTCCAGAAGATCTCCCAGACCGGGAAGTATACTTGGCGGTAAAGAGGTCCAAACTACATCTGGCAGGGGCGCATCCAGCCATATTCCCATGTCCAGAGGTCATAGATTGGATCATACAAAATACGGACCCCGAGAAGTTTGTGATCAGGGACAACCAAGGCAGAGCTTTCGCTACACTGGTAGGTGCGGATGCACACATTTATTACTCATTGCCTCGCCCAGATGAGAATTTCTCTCCAGAATGGGCTGTTGCTCACGCCGTTCCAATAGTTGATACTATTAGACAATGGTGGGAAGAGCCCGAGAAGTTCAAGGTCAAGAAAGACCAAGAGTACCCAGTGGCGAGCCTGAGGAAGGTTTACAAATTGGTTGCCGCCATGCTCTGCAGACTTTACGGGCGCCCAGATTGCTCCACCTTCAGCGGAAGTTGGGCTACTATCATGGAGTATGTGACAACACATGGCACCCGGTTCAACTGGGCCGGCATACTGATGACGTCGATGCAGACCAACTTGAACTCGGCATTGGCCCCGGAAGAAGGAATGCCTGCCGAATTTTACATGGCCTCATACCTACTAGACGCGGTTTGCGCCCGAGTAGATTTTGATGGATGGGAGCACAACTGGGACTCCGAGTAGACGCGCGCAATTCATCTACAACTCAAGGTATTTTGGGAGTCCAAATACAAACAGGATATTGATCATATTTCCCAAATATTTATTCCCGCTCTGTACAGACATTTATTTGACCAAGACGCCCCTTGCATGTCGTGGCGGGCCAAGGAGACTCTGGTTAAAGTGGCACACTGGTTCCCTTTCCCTGGATACACCTTCATCCGAGTCTTTGGAACTTACAAGGCGCCACATGCTATGCCTCGCTTCGTGACAGACAAAATGCTTATTCAAAAGGTATGTTTTCAAATGTCACACGGATTCTCCAACATCCTGTCTAAAGGCAAAAAGAAGCCGTGGCCCACGCTACCCCTCACCATTGGTGCATTCACAGTTAAAGACTTCAGGGAAGTGACAGCAGAAGCAGAAGCAATGAGAAGTTATCAGCTCGGGGCGCTTGAACACCGAACATATGACCCAGAGAGAATAGTCCCTGAACACTGCCGGAGAGCCAATTTCAAGTGGACTTATCAGCATCTTGAGCGCCCAGCGGAAGATGAGAGAAGAAACTGGTATAATGCTGAAAGACAACTTGCTCCGGGAACTGACGTGGTCCAGGAAGACCCAGATGATCAGAGCTTAGAGGACAGAAGTCGTCATTTAGGAGGTGCCTCTTCATCTGTACTCAAGAAATCTCGAACCAACACAGGGCCAATTCCATCCATCAAACAAAAGGAAGCAGAGGCAAAAGCCTAGCAAGAAAGGGAGAAAAAGCTAAAAGAAGATGAGGAGGCGCGCCAAAAGAGTGCAACAGCAACACAAAAGAAGAAGCTGGCCAAAGAGGCCAGGAAAGAAAAAGAGGACAAGGAGGCACAGGCCGCAGTCGAACGAGCACTTAAAGCAGAGCTGGACAAAGTAGAGGCTGAACGACAAAAGAAAGCCGAACAGGCTGCTGCAGCTGAATAGAAGAAGAAGGCCGAAGTAGAAGCCGCAGCAGAAGCTGAACGCCGGCGGAAGGAAGAAGAAGAAAAGAACACAGAGGAAAGGGAGGATGACATGCTGGACGATCTTGAGGTGACTCCTCTCGACATACCTCTGGGCTGTACAAAACTCTCTGATGTTAGATCACCCCAGAGACAGGAAGAAGATGTGTTTGACCTGACCAGACTCACATTTGATCAGTTTTCGTTCAAAATCCAGCAAGAGAAGAGGAGGTCATTGGCACAAAGTCCCTCTGCCGCATCCGCAGTATCAATAGGCAAGGATATAGTTTTGGATACCAGGACTAATCCTGTAATGATAGCATCAGCGGGTACTGCTTTTTCCGCGGCTACGGAAGAGAATGTAACCCGAATGAGTAGAGAAATAGTATCTCTACAAAATAGACTGCACGCAGCTGAGCAACGTGAGAAGAGAGCAGAGCAAGAGAAAGCAGAAGTCCAGCAACTTCGAAACCAGGCTCTACCAGTAAATGAAGTCTCGCTGGCCATCTTCAAGGAGTGTGAGGTGTTGGAAGTGACTATGAGGCAGGTATATGGTGAAATGTTCACCATCAAGCAAATAGTCGCCCCATTGGCAAGGGCACGAGCGGAAACCAGGCAAAGATATGAGCAGCTCATAGAGGCTTCGCAAGCATTAGAAAGGATGATGGGTTGGACCGTACAGTACCCTCAGGCACCTGAAAATTTGCCTAAGAGGGACTGGATTCACACGCAGGATGCAAAGGTTCAACTCCGCATGGCGATGCAATCTGGAGACAAATTGTCTAAAGACCTGGACAAAGTAATGTCCTCGTACAACCACCTGATTAGTGGTATTGACTCAATGCATACGTTGCATCACATTCCATCACTTGGAGCATTAGAAGAAGAGAAAACCTGGGAACAAGTAGACCAGGACATCCAATCGTTTTTGCAACCCATCAAGCAAGCCGCAGCTGATCCAGAGCCCTCGGCATCTCAAGAGCATCTTAGTCAATTCATCGCCACTCCAGCGCGGATTTATACCAAGCTTGCATCGCTTTCAAATCAGATCGGACAGAAAAGGGATACCTTAGTACCAAACGCTTTGGAATGTGTGCATAGGTTGAAGGAAGAGGTGCCTCTGGTTTCCCCCATAGCGGCAGAATACCGGGCATGGCAGGATTTCCTCAAAGAGCAACAGGTCGACATCCCTGACATTAACATTTCGCGTCCCGGCAGCAGCAAGTCCTGAGCAGCAAGTAGAGCCAGGTCGCAAGTTGCACCAACAGGACAGGTCGCAGGTTGCATCTCCTACCTAGGTCGCAGGTCGCATCACCTACCCAGGTCGTAGAAGAAGTGGGTCGCAAGGTAACCCAACGGTCAAGAAGGCGAACAGTCAAGGAAACCCAACGGACAGTTTTGGCATTATAAATACTCCTACGGGAGCTTGTAAAAGGGCTTTTCTTTTTGGAGAACTCAGGAGCTACATTGTATTGTATTGGAAGATCATATTCTTAGGCATATGAATACGAGTACTTGCTAAATCCCCTTTGTCGGATGATGTATTTTGCTGTGACAGCACTATGTGTATTTTTGAACAGTTTCAGAACATCTTGCGATTAATGAAACTGCATTTTCTGCAATATCATTTATGCTTCATGTTTACCTGTGTTTGTGTGAATGATGTTCAGTTGTTTTATTGCTTTCTAAATGAATGTTAATACCTTTGTCTATTAGCATTTCCTTTTATCTTTCAGGAAAGTAACAAGGATCTCGCCATTGAGAATTGTTTCTTCTGTGGTCAGATACCTTGCAAGCATTACCCCAAAGACGTGCCGTTAACTGTATTTCTTCGGGTGTATATGTTTCATTTATTCTCTTGCTACACATGGTGTTGTGAACATGTTTAAGACCTCAATCATGTATTTCGTATCCTATGAATAAGTGTGTACCCGCAGATTCAATCAGGTTCTTTTGAGACCGGAAGGGAAGGCGTCTTAAGCGTTAACCGGACCCACACCCCGGATGGGATCCCTATTCCAAACGGTTTAAGGTCTAATTGGGACTTTTTACCGGGGAGATCCCCTACTGTTGGTCGGAAAAATTTTCCCGTCAACAGAATTGGCGCTAGAAGGAGGGCCTGAATGGCAGCCTCCCAGCACACAACGAACATCCCATCACAAACTCCCCAAGGGGAGGTCATAAACAATGAAACTATCCCTCCCCCTCTAGAAGATATTCCAGGGAGGGAGCTTCGATATTTTGAAATCACTAGGGAGCAGCTGAGAGCCTTGCGCCCAGCTGCCCGAGATCTTATCAACAATTTACGGTACACTCCAATCATGGAATACCTTGCCCATACTAGAACTCCGCCCGAGAACATCACCCGTAACGGTGCTATTGCAAGTACCATACCCGAGCTCGTAAATCTCATGTTGGAAGACCTCGCAAATGCCGTTGAAGAAAATGATCCTATCCTCCAAGAGGGCGAAGAGTTTGCTGACACCGAGCCTTTCCCCGACTCCCAGCCTAACCAGACTCGACAAAACAACAACCAGGCACACCCCCCACCCGGGGATGGTGAGGGAGGCAGAGGCCGAGGAAATGTAGACGGGGGGAATAGGGCCCGTAGAAATGAAGGAGAAAGAAATAGAGGTCGAGGGGCCGGAGGTAGAGGGGATAGAGGCCGAGGTCAAGGAAACCAAGCTCGCAACCATCACCCAAACCCAATGAGGCCTCCTGTAAACAACTTGGGATATCTTAGAGATTTTCTGCACCGTGGGAGACGCCAGGACGAACAATCCCGTCACGAGTCAGAAGCATCGCTCTCAGGTTCGGAAGGTGAATCTGAACATCAGTTTAGGCAACACCAGTGGGTGAGAAGAGTGCAACCCCTAGCCTGGATGGCTCAATCCCCATTAAACCTTCTAGGCCCGCTCCAAGATCTGCCTAGACATCCAGAGAAACATCTCCCTAAGTTCGACCCTGAGAAGGGCACCTTAGCTGAAGATCATATCAGCAGCTTCTATTTGTCTCTGCAAATCATGAGAGTCCAGTCCGATGATGTCGCATGTCGATTTTTTCCCCATACCCTCGAAAACAAGGCAGCCACATGGTACCGCTCTCTCCCCAGTGCCTCTATCTCTTCATGGGAACAATTCCGTCGCACTTTCCTGCATAAGTTTTCAGAAGATAAAACTCCTTCCATGCTTCTAACTGAACTGAGCACCATCAAGTGTCATAAAAAGGAAAAGGTTAAGGACTTTAACCAACGCTTCGCTACCATACTGCAGAAATTTCCCCCAAACCTAGCATTGGATGACTCGATCACCATTGATTACTATACCAAGGCCCTTCCTAGAGACATTGCAGTTTTCGTCAAACGTGAAGCCCGCGCTAACCTTACGGCTAATTATGAGGCTGCTCTCGCAGTAGAGAAAGACATGCTTTCGATAGGAGCCATCGATCATGAAGGGAGAGATGATCACAAGCCTAACACAAAAAGAGGTCAGTCCTCCACTCCTAAGACTACTGATAGGGATAGAGATGCTTTTGATTTTGAAAGCATGGCCAAAACGCTCAAGCATTTAACAAATGAAGTCACTGACCTCAGGAGAAAGGGCACAGAAGCCACAACTAGTAGTAAACCACCCAAACCTTTTTTCAGAAAAAGTAATCCCAATACTAACAGACCTCCGGCTAACACAAATACTGCTCTCAATGTGGAAGAGATAGGGAAAGATAATTTCTGCTCTTTCCACCAAGCTGCCCACTCCGAGAAAACGTGCCCTCAATGGATTGGCAGCATGACAGCAGTAGTTAATCAGCTTTTAGATGATCAAACTCCAGGAGATGTGACGGAGGATGAGGTTTCAGATCACGATGAAGATCCGCCCTCAAATGAAGAACCAGGATCCTCTATCCTTGCTTTTGACATAATCCGAGGTGGAGAAAACCTTACCCCTATCGATATTTACATGGCAGATGCTCCCAAGGATCAGCCCGTGCGGAACTATAGCCTCAGAAGCAAATGACCTGTTCCCGAACAGTCTTATGAAGACAAGAAAAGGGCTTTCCTAAGGAAAATCCTGCCCCCAGGGAACGGAAAACAATCTGTCCCGGAAAAAATTCCCAACAACACTACCCGAGCGAGTCAAAAGAGCAAACTTCCGACAGAATCCTCTAAGACTTCCGCCGAGCCTAGCCCTCAACCAGAGCCCAGCTATAACATTGTTGAAGATATGAAGAAAACAAGAGCAAACATTTCTCTCTATGAGTTGGCCCACATTACTAATCAAAAGGAGCTCATTCTTAAGGCTTTCGCAAACACTTCAGCTACGAAGACTGTGAGCAACACATCTGCGCAAGCCGGACCAGATGTACAGTCCATAGTAAACGCCATCAATACCAACTCAAGAGGATCCACACCTCCTTTCCTTTTGTCCTTCGAGATTTTTAACTTCAATGTCCACAACTGTCTAGTCGACTCCGGTGCCTCTACAAACGTCATGCCTTTATCTGTCTGTAAGAAACTTAACATTCGCCCGGAGAAAACTGATGCAAAAATCATACAACTCGATAGATCACAAGTACCAGCCGTAGGAGAGTTGAACAATGTCATTATTCGTTTGTCGTCAGACTCTAGGGTCCATCAGTGCATTGACATTGTAGTTGTCGATATCCCGGAAGCATACGGCCTATTGCTCAGTAGAGATTGGTCCAGCAAATTACAAGGCTACTTCGCCACCGACTGGTCCCACTTGTGGCTTCCTTACAAGGGACGGAATAATCAGATCAGGGTAGAGAGCGAACCCTATATGAAACACACCGTCACTGATTTGGATGCAGCTAATGAACCCATCAGCTTTGCACAAGAAGAGCTTGGCATGTGCTTTCTGGAAGCAATATTCGGATGCTACCAACCCCCTCAGTCTTCCGTAGGCCCGGAAGTCCAATCTGAATTAGCCCTTGTCACAGAAGAGCAAGTTATCCCTGACTCACCACCAGCAGGGACCCCTCCACAACCTAGTGCCCCGAAGGAGCCGGAAAGTGACATTTGGACCTTGTATTATGACGGTTCCAAGACCCATGACGGAGCCGGTGCTGGGTGCATATTGCTTGACCCGCACAAAAATAAATACTTAATCTCATGCCGGCTAGAGTTCCAGTGCACTAACAACTCTGCTGAGTACGAGGCATTAATCCTCGGACTTAAAAAGGCACTAGACTTGAAGGTAAAATGTTTGCAGGTCATTGGAGATTCCGAGATTATCACCCGCCAGGTACGCAACACTATTCACTGTTTATCTCCGCATTTAAAGGCGTATCAACAAGAGGTATGGCGATTGATTTCTGATTTTGATGCATTTGGAATTAAATCTGTCCTTAGGATGCACAATGCGGCAGCAGATACTCTGGCCAATGCTGCTGCTAGATTCACCCCTTTGAGGGATGGTTTTTCTATTCAAATTATATATAAACCCTCCGTGCCAGACAACATAACTAACTTACGCGTCTTTGATGATGATCAACAGGTACTAGAGTTCATGTGTAACTCAGAAACATTCAAAGATGCCGCAATAGATGAAGATAAGCACGACCAAGCTGTGCAGGAAGAGTTTGAGAAACACAGAGGGAATCCCATGCCCAAAGGAGTAGTGTCACTTGAGAAACTCTTCGATCTGCAGAGCCGTTTTCGTGGGCCCCCGAATCCCAAAGTGCAAAGCTCCATTCTAGCCCATCGACAAGTGAACTTGGGATCCGAATATAATCCTAAGTTCGTCAACCTTGGGAAAGACTGCACCACCCAGGAGGCGCAGGCGTTCACTCAACTGTTTCGCAAGTATCGGGACGTATTTGCTTGGACATATGATGACTTACGTACGTACGATACTCGAATCATCCAGCATGTTATACCCATGAAGGAAGGCGCAAATCCGTTCCAGCAAAAGCTCAGAAAGGTACATCCTACACTGGAACCATTGATTCTGAAAGAACTCAAGAAACTCTTAGATGCACGAATTATTTTCAAAATCCGTCACTCTACGTGGGTATCAAATTTGGTACCCGTACGTAAGAAGTCTGGCGAAATCCGTTTGTGCGTAGATTTTCGCAATCTGAATCGTGCCTCAAACAAAGACAACTATCCAGTGCCGCCCATGGAACAGATATTACAAGCCGTATCCGGGTCTGAAATGTTCTCCCTATTAGACGGTTTCTCCGGCTACAACCAAGTGCTGGTAGCTGAACCGGATATATTGAAGACCACTTTTCGAACCAAGTGGGGAACGTTCACATTCAGGCGTATGCCTTTTGGATTAATCAACGCAGGGGCAACCTTCCAAAGGGCCATGGATATAGCCTTCAAAGGGCTGATAGGCCAAAGCGTGGTGGTCTACTTGGATGACGTCACCGTGTTTTCAAAACACCGGGGCGACCATATACGCCACCTTAGGCAAATTTTTGAAAGATGTAGAAAATATGGAATTTCACTTAACCCGAAGAAGAGCATTTTCGCCGTGGCAGAAGGAAATCTGCTAGGTCATATCATAACTAAACAAGGTGTTATCGTCGACCCAGAATGGGTAAAAGCCATTGCTCAAATTCCTCCTCCTAGGAGTAAAAAAACGATGCAATCTTTTTTGGGGAAGATCAATTTCGTACGAAAATTTATATCAGATTTCGCACAGATAGTCAAGCCATTACAGGGAATGATCAAAAAGAATGCTACGTTCCAATGGAACCTACCGGAAAGGGAGGCTTTTGACAAAATCAAACAGGAAATAGCTGAAGCTCCTTCCCTACAAAGTCCAAATTTTAGCAAATATTTCATCTTGTACACTTTTGCTTCAGATTCCTCACTCGCGGCCGTCCTTACGCAGAAAGATGTTAATAATGATGAACGACCCATTTCCTTTATGAGCACCGGTCTACAGGGAGCTGAGTTAAACTATCCAGAGATTGACAAGCAAGCCTATGCGGTATACAAAGCTGTAAAACATTTTAGGCCTTACATCTTGAAAAATCACGTCACAGTTTTTGTACCGCACCCAGCAGTCCGCTCACTTTTCGTGTAGCAAGAGCTAGGCGAAAGGCGGGGCAACTGGATGGCATGTTTACAAGAATACGATTTAGAGTTCAAACCAGCACATACCGTTAAAGGACATGGCTTATGTCAAATGGCCGCAGAGGCTGCAAGTGCTCGTGAGATTGAAGAAGAATGTTGGGAACAAGAGATCGACATGTATCAGAGCGACCACGCGCCTCAGCAAAATAGCCCTTCTTGGTATCTGGACATTTCAAGATATTTGGCCCAGGGCACAATGGACCCCGCTCTTACTGCCAGACAAAAACGCGCCATAAGACTAAAAGCCGCATCTCACCAACTGATCCAAGGTAAGTTGTTCAAGAAACACCACGATGGGGTCCTGTTACGCTGCTTGGAAACTGACGAAGCACAGAAAATCTTAACCGAGTTGCATGACGGACCAGCTGGAGGTCATTTTTCTGGAGATACCACTGCCCATAAGATAATGCGTGCAGGATACTATTGGCCTACTCTTTTCAGAGACGCGCATGCATATGTTTGGAAATGCATTCAGTGCCAGAATTTCGCCAACCAAGAAGCACGGCCAGCCGCACCACTACTCTCAGTAGCAGTAGAGGAACCTTTCCAACAATGGGGTTTGGATGTAATTGGGGAAATCACACCTCACTCTTCTAAACAACATCGGTATATCCTTACGGCCACTGATTACTTCACCAGGTGGGTCGAGGCAACACCGTTACGCCGAATCAATGATCAAGAGGTAATAGAATTCCTCACGCACTCCATCATGACCAGGTTTGGCGTACCGACTTCTTTAGTTTTTGATAATGCGACTTATTTCTCATCTTTTAAATTATATGATTTCGCGCTGGAAAATGGTATTATTCTAAAACATTCTGCAAACTACTACCCACAGGGAAACGGATTAGCTGAGTCCACTAACAAGAACCTTATCCGTATTATTAAGAAGACTCTCCTATCCCACCAGCGCAACTGGCACAATGCCCTCCACAATGCACTGTGGGCTGACCGTATTACTCCCAAGTCCTCTTTAGGCACCTCCCCATTTTTCCTCGTGTACGGAAAAGAAGTTGTCCTCCCTTCTCATCTATCTCTCCCCGCCCTCCAACTGTCCCAAGAATGTCATGGTACTCCGTGTCCCACCTTGCAAAACCGAATCGACACCTTGCTGAAATTGGAGGAAGAAAGGGAAAAGACCCGGGAAAAATTTGCCATCCATCAGAGCCGAATCAAAAAATGGTTTGATAAGAAGTCCGCGGGTAACAAAAATTTTGAAGTAGGAGACATGGTCCTTAAGTGGGATAAAGCCCATGAGGAAAAGGGGAAGCATGCCAAGTTCCAAGCACTCTGGGCAGGCCCGTTCCAAATCAAGGAAAAGATAGGATCACACACATTCAGATTGCAAACCCTGGATGGACGAGTCGAGGTCCTCCCGGTAAACGGGCATGACCTCAAACACTATTTCACTTAGCAGCCCTTGGAGGGCTGTCTTGTTTTGTACCATAGTTTCTTGTCTTCTCTTCGTTCAAAAAAAATAAAATAAAAAAAAATAAAAAAATAAAAATAAAAAAAAAATAAAAAATAAAATTTAAAATAAAATAAAATAAAATAAAATGAAATAAAAACCTAAGGAAGGATTTGTTAGAGCCACGCATATTGGCATACTGCAACAGGCTCTACGCTGATGGAAAGCCTTTCCCGATAAACTCAAAGGCGGCAAAAGCTTACTTGTTCTCCGCACCTAAAGGTAGCACATCACCGAGCTCAGCCACTTTGCTGTGAAAGCGCCACTCGCTGGGCCCCCGAGAGGGAAACCAAAAGAGGCGGCAGTGTAAATGGTAACCGGACCAGAAGGGAAAAGAGGTACTCTATGCTATGACAGGGTATCTGGGAAAAACCAAAGTCCTCACCAAGACCAGACCAATCCTCTCTCCAAGCAAAATGTTTGATCTCTCATCCGCCCAAAGCAATTGCTATTTCAAATAAGTGCCATGGAGCAATATTCAAATAAGCGCCTAAAGACCAAACATAACACACATTAATATGTAAAGGATTGAGAAAGGCTTCCCCCGCGCGTAGCGATACCTCACCCGCCGGACCACTGTGCTCGCTGGCAGCGGAGCAACGTTCACGATTCCTAGGCAGTGACTCCGCCGGGACCGAGAGGTTCGCTGGCAGCGGAGCAACACGATGAGGAAAAAATAATCGTACCAGACCCTGTGGCCGCCTGGAGTTCTCCGACCCTTCCAGTCCGAACACCTGAAGAAATAAGTTTGGCTGAATGGCGCCCAAGCAGACTAGCAGATTGAGCAACCCAGCTAGGTGCCTAAAGTTAGGAGATGACGACCACAAGGTAAAAGAAAACAGTCAGCATAGGCCCCTCCCTCCCCCCGCCAAGACTAACCATCAGCAGAGATTCTGAGTTCGTCCAGTGAATCGCCATTTGTTGTAGCCCCTACAACACCCTCCAAAAAAGATCACCATTTCAATTTTTTGGAGCCCCATAAAACTAAAGAGAAATTGCTAAGTCACCAAGTCGCAAAGGCAAACAATTTATGAAAAACGCGACCCAGCGACCTAGCGACCTTGCGACCTCAAGTCGCCAGGTCGCCAAGTCGCAAATCCCAAAAATTAATGGAAAATGCGACCTTGCGACCCAGCGACCCCCAGGTCGCCAGGTCGCTAAGTCGCAAAGTCGCAATTTCTCAATTTTCATGAAAAGCGCGACCCAGCGACCTTGCGACCCAGCGACCCCAGGTCGCCAGGTCGCAAGGTCGCGAGGTCGCAAAACTCCGAAAATAATCAACTTGCGACCCAGCGACCCGCATTTATTGCTCGCACGTGCGACTTTCTATAAAAGGGAGGTCGCAGGTCGCATTTTACACATTCAGCGATTTGTAAGAGCGCCTCGACAAATTTCAATCGCGTTCCCTCTGGTAAGTTGCCATTTCTTCCGTCGTTTTCCGTTTAATGCTTTTTCTACTAAACCCATCTCTCATTAGGCCTTTAATGGTTTTTTGACCGAGCTTTATGTTTCCGAGGTTTGTGAGTTTATTCACAAATGAATGCCCAAACCTCATCGTTTTTTTCTTATCTACACTTCCATGGCACCATCCTCGTTTTTGAAACTGCGTGCCAGCCTTCCCCGGGCCCCCAGCCATCTTGTAAATTCCCAAGAGAAGGGAGAAAAGGAGTTTCAAGGCCGCGCGCGCGAAAACCCCGGCAAGTCAGTTTGCGACCTGCGACCAAGCGACCTAGTCGCGAGGTCGCAAAGTCGCATTCTCTCCATTTTCTGGGATTTGCGACCCTGCGACCCAACGACCTAGTCGCGAGGTCGCTAGGTCGCATTTTCCAATTTTTCGGAAATCTGCGACCCAGCGACCCAGCGACCTGGTCGAGAGGTCGCAAGGTCGCGCCCGGACCCTGTTTTCGCAATCCGCGACCCAGCGACCTAGTAGCCCAGTGTCGCATGTGACAGTTAAATTTTATCACTAAATTGTAACTGGTTTTTATCACCATGTCGTTCTTATCGTGGGACTCCTTTATGAATTTGGCAGGTGAAATTCAAGAAGACATAGAGTGCATACCTGTGTTATCGGATTCTAGTGACATGGCACCCCCGTTATCTCGGAGGAGGGACAAGAAAGTAGTGGAAGAGATCGATGAGCTGGAGGTGGTGTCCCCACCCCCAATATACCGAGATACACTATGTACTTTTGCAAAAGACGACAGCATGAGATGGTACCAAATTTATCATGAGTTCGCCACCCCGGAAGAAGAATTTCCAGAAGACCTCCCAGATCGGGAAGTATACTTGGCGGTAAAGAGGTCCAAACTACATATGGCAGGGGCGCATCCAGCCATATTCCCATGTCCAGAGATCATAGACTGGATCATACAAAAGACAGACCCCGAGAAGTTTGTGATCATGGATCACCAAGGCAGAGCTTTCGCTACACTGGTAGGCTCGGATGCACACATTTATTATTCACTGCCTCGCCCAAACGAGCATTTCTCTCCAGAATGGGCTGTTGCTCACGCCGTTCCAATAGTTGATACTATTAGACAATGGTGGGAGGAGCCCGAGAAGTTCAAGGTCAAAAAGGACCAAGAGTACCCAGTGGCGAGCCTGAGGAAGGTTTACAAATTAGTTGCCGCCATGCTCTGCAGACTTTACGGGCGCCCAGATTGCTCCACCTTCAGCGGCAGTTGGGCTACTATCATGGAGTATGTGACAACACATGGCACCCGTTTCAACTGGGCCGGCATACTGATGACGTCGATGCAGACCAATTTGAACTCGGCATTGGCCCCGGAAGAAGGAATGCCTGCTGAATTTTACATGGCCTCGTACCTACTAGACGCGGTTTGCGCCCGAGTAGATTTTGATGGATGGGAGCACAACTGGGACTCCGAGAACACGCGTGCAATTCATCTAAAACTCAAGGTATTTTTGGAGACCAAATACAAACAGGATATAGATCAGATTTCCCAAATATTTGTTCCCGCTCTGTACAGACATTTATTTGGCCAAGACGCCCCTTGCATGTCATGGCGGGCCAAGGAGACTCTGGTTAAAGTGGCGCACTGGTTCCCTTTCCCTGGTACACCTTCATCCGAGTCTTTGGAACTTACAAGGCGCCACATGCTATGCCTCGCTTCGTGACAGACAAAATGCTTATTCAGGAGGTGTGCTTTCAAATGTCACACGGATTCTCCAGCATCCTGTCTAAGGGCAAAAAGAAGCCGTGGCCCATGCTACCCCTCACCATTGGTGCATTCACAGTTAAAGACTTCAGGGAAGTAACAGCAGAAGTAGAAGCAATGAGAAGTTATCAGCTCGGAGCGCTTGAACACCAAACATATGACCCACAGAGAATAGTCCCTGAACACTGCCGGAGAGCCAATTTCAAGTGGACTTATCAGCATCTTGAGCGCCCAGCGGAAGATGAGAGAAGAAACTGGTATAATGCTGAAAGACAACTTGCTCCGGGAACTGACGTGGTCCAGAAAGACCCAGATGATCAGAGCTTAGAGGACAGAAGTCGTCAGTTAGGAGGTGCCTCTTCATCTGTACTCAAGAAATCTCGAACCAACACAGGGCCAATTCCATCCATCAAACAAAAGGAAGCAGAGGCAAAAGCCCAGCAAGAAAGGGAGAAAAAGCTAAAAGAAGATGAGGAGGCGCGCCAAAAGAGTGCAACAGCAACACAAAAGAAGAAGCTGACCAAAGAGGCCAGGAAAGAAAAATAGGACGAGGAGGCACAAGCCGCAGCAGAACGGGCACTTAAGGCAGAGCTGGACAAGGCAGAGGCTGAACGCCAAAAGAAAGCCGAACAGGCTGCTGCGGCTGAACAGAAGAAGAGAGCCGAAATAGAAGCAGCAGCAGAAGCTGAACGGTGGAGGAAGGAAGAAGAAGAGAAGAACACAGAGGAAAGGGAGGATGACATGCTGGACGATCTTGAGGTAACTCCTCTCTACATACCTCTGGGCCGTACAAAACTCTCCGATGTGAGATCACCCCAGAGACAGGAAGAAGATGTGTTCGACCTGACCAGACTCACATTTGATCAGTTTTCGTTCAAAATCCGTCAAGAGAAGAGGAGGTCGTTGGCACAAAGTCCCTCTGCATCATCCGCAGTGTCAACAGGCAAGGATATAGTTTTGGATACCAGAACTAATCCGGTAATGATAGCATCAGCAGGTACTGCCTTCGCTGCGGCTACGGAAGAGAATGTAACCCGGATGAGTAGAGAAATAGTATCTCTACAAAACAGACTGCACGCAGCTGAGCAACGCGAAAAGATAGCAGAGCAGGAGAAAGCAGAATTGCAAGCAGAAGTCCAACAACTTCGAAACCAAGCTCTACCAGCAAATGAAGTCTCGCTTGCCATTTTCAAGGAGTGTGAGGTGTTGGAAATGACTATGAGACAGGTATATGGTGAAATGTTCACCATCAAGAAAACATTCGCTCCCCTGGCAAGAGCACGAATGGAAACCAGGCAAAGACAAGATCAGCTCAAAGAGGCTTCACAGGCTTTGGACAGGATGATGGGTTGGACAATACAGTACCCTCAGGCACCTGAAAATTTGCCTAAGAGGGACTGGATTCACACGCAGGATGCAAAAGTTCAACTCCGCATGGCGATGCAATCTGGAGACAAATTGTCTAAAGACCTGGACAAAGTAATGTCCTCGTACAACCACCTGATTAGTGGTATCGACTCAATGCATACGCTGCATCACATCCCATCGCTTGGAGCATTAGAAGAAGAGAAAACCTGGGAACAAGTAGACCAGGACATCCAATCGTTTTTGCAACCCATCAAGCAAGCCGCAGCTGATCCAGAGCCCTCGGCATCTCCAGAGCATCTTAGTCAATTCATCGCCACTCCAGCGCGGATTTATACCAAGCTTGCATCGCTTTCAAATCAGATCGGACAGAAAAGGGAGACCTTAGTACCAAACGCTTTGGAATGTGTGCATAGGTTGAAGGAAGAGGTGCCTCTGGTTTCCCCCATAGCGGCAGAATATCGGGCATGGCAGGATTTCCTCAAAGAGCAACAGGTCGACATCCCTGACATTAACATTTCGCGCCCCGGCAGCAGCAAGTCCTTAGCAGCAAGTAGAGCCAGGTCGCAAGTCGCACCAACAGGACAGGTCGCAGGTCGCATCTCCTACCTAGGTCGCAGGTCGCATCACCTACCCAGGTCGCAGAAGAAGTGGGTCGCAAGGTAACCCAACGGTCAAGAAGGCGAACAGTCAAGGAAACCCAACGGACAGTTTTGGCATTATAAATACTCCTACGGGAGCTTGTAAAAGGGCTTTTCTTTTTGGAGAACTCAGGAGCTACATTGTATTGTATTGGAAGATCATATTCTTAGGCATATGAATACGAGTACTTGCGAAATCCCCTTTATCGGATGATGTATTTTACTGTGACAGCACTATGTGTATTTTTGAACAGTTTCAGAACATCTTGCGATTAATGAAACTGCATTTTCTGCAATATCATTTATGCTTCATGTTTACCTGTGTTTGTGTGAATGATGTTCAGTTGTTTTATTTCTTTCTAAATGAATGTTAATACCTTTTTCTATTAGCATTTCCTTTTATCTTTCAGGAAAGTAACAAGGATCTCGCCATTGAGAATTGTTTCTTCTGTGGTCAGATACCTTGCAAGCATTACCCCAAAGACGTGCCGTTAACTGTATTTCTTCGGGTGTATATGTTTCATTTATTCCCTTGCTACACATGGTGTTGTGAACATGTTTAAGACCTCAATCATGTATTTCGTATCCTATGAATAAGTGTGTACCCGCAGATTCAATCAGGTTCTTTTGAGACCGGAAGGGAAGGCGTCTTAAGCGGTAACCGGACCCACACCCCGGATGGGATCCCTATTCCAAACGGTTTAAGGTCTAATTGGGACTTTTTACCGGGGAGATCCCCTACTGTTGGTCGGACAAATTTTCCCGTCAACAGGATGTTTTGGTTTCTTGTTGGAATAAGCAAGAAATTCTTGGTTAGATTACAAACCAGGCTTAAATATCCTTATCCTTCAATTTTGAGATAGAATTTGACATTAGATTTTTCTTTTAATTTTGAATTTTATAATTTTAGGACTTTTCATTTTCTTTTGGAGACTTTTCATTTTCTTTTGGAAGAAGTTTGTTTTTGTTTCTGATCTAAATGATATAGGGAATTTCATTTTGAGCAAAGATCTTTTTGAAATTGAGTTCTCTGAATTGTCTTCTTTTCAAAATTTCTCATATAAGAAAGAAAGAATTGATATTTTGAAAATTATTGAAATCTCTCAACTCTTTCCACTAGTTAGGTTTCATTGAAAATAAATGAGTTTTTAATCATATAGATGCATTGTAGTGTATTTTGAGTCGGGTCATTAAAACATCATTGAAGTTTCATTTCCGTACCCATTTTCCTAAGAAACTGCCAATTAAAAGTAACGCTTAACTAAAATCAATCTAGAAATTTTATATTTTCTAGGGCTCTTTTCCACCAATATAGCTCAGGCTAGTGCCTTGGATTAGGTTTTAGTTAACTCTCCAAGACTGTAAAACAAGCAAGTAGTCGATCTTGTGGTAGGAAAATCCAATTGTAGCATGTATGCTCTGGGAAGCTCCTCTTAAAGGATTCAAGCATGAGATCATATCCGAACCAATGAGGTAATCATACATATCTCATTGGGAACGATATAATATGTGCACGTATTAAAAATGGTAAACCTCGGATAGACCATTGTCGAGGAGCCTAGGGTCACTTGTCGGTAAACCTTGGATTATATCAAGGAGCCTTCAAGGGGATTGAGCTTCTTACTCTGACCTTGCGTGTATATCGGATCGTAGATTGTTCCCCCAGGTATACGTGTTCCTGTTGGTGACCTTAGTGGCCATTAACTTTAGGATTCTTTCCCTAGGTGACGGTGGAGGGGAGGTCCCACTGTACCTGGAGCAAATGTCGGCTAGACTCACTTGGACTCTCCAGAGGGTTATCTTCCCTCGAGATGGTTTAAGTGGAGAAACTTGAACTAGTCTGTTTCATTAAGCAAGTTGTCGGGGTAACTGTTCCAACCGCCATTTCTGCATTAAAATTCTACGATGATCGATTTCATCACCAACTATTTTTTTTAGTGCAGGGATCTATTGTTTGTGTGTGGATTGATCTCTTAGATTTTTATAGGCGTGTGATTCATTTGATTGTTCCCTTAGTGACTTAAGGGTTTTTTATTGAAATTTTCTTTATTTTCCTGTGTTAAAAGTTTTAACAGTGGCTAAATTACCGAGACGATCACGTAGAACTCAAGGGAAACCCCATGAGTATACACCAAGCCAACTAGAAAGACTTAAATCTCTGATACCAAATGTTATCGGTAGAAATGGATTAACAGAACATGGAGAATCATCCACAATTATTCATCCTGATTCCGAAGTAGATCAACCGCAAATAGCAGAACATACTCCACAAACAATTTCAATTTTTGAATTAACTGAAGTTGCTTCTGCAACAAGTGAGTTATCAGCTGAAGAGCCTGAAATTTTTGAACCAGAAACAGAACCTGCTACGTCTGAACCTACTTTAGAATTCACTACTCCAATTCCTGATTATCGTGATTCATCTAGAGTGAGGAATCGGATTACAAAAGATCTTCCTCCTGGTCTCGTTAGTATTGAAGAAATCACTGATATAGAGGAAGAAATTGTTCTTCCATTAACTCAAGAAAATTTAGAACTTAGAGAACGTGAATCAATTTTTTACAGTCCTTTTAGACAAGACTCTTGGTATTCTTCATTGACAGATTTTCTACAAAACGTAGGTCTATAGTATTCACCACCCCGAATTCCCTTTTACTCTACGCCCATAGGTTATAGACCTCCGTTCAACATGTCTAGTGAGTAATCTATGTTTTCTGAATCGCCAGAAACATTTTTGTATGGTGGTCCATCTGTTCCTGCAGGCTATCAGTCGCTTTCTGGTACCTTCTCAAGAGAATCTCCTTTTCCCGACAAAACAATGTCATCATCTGGCCTGAATGAATCGAATACTAGAACTTTGAACAATGAGAAAGTTTATATGATGTTTGGAAATATGCCAAACCCCGGACCTCAAGGTAGTAATATACCGCCTGGGGGACAACCTCAAGGTAGTAATATACCGCCTGGGGGGCAACCTCAAGGTAGTCAAATACAGCCTTAGGGTCAACCTCAATGACAGTACATACCTCAGGGTCAATATCAACCTCAAGGACAGTACATACCTCAAGGTCAATATCAACCCCAAGGATAGTACGTACCTCAGGGTCAATATCAACCTCAGGGACAGTATTTTCCTCAAAGCCTGTACACGCCTCAAGGTCAATATCAAACACAAGGACAATATCTAGCTCAGGGATTGCAACCTCCTTTAGCACAATAGTTCTATCCAGAAAAGCAAATGTTACAAGGAGGTGGAAATTATCCAGCTAATTACCAGCCATATGTTTAACCTAGTTATGGTTTGTCTTATGCACAACCTTCGATGGGACCCTCATATCCCGGAATGGTGTGGGATCCATCCCAAGTCCAACAGAATTTACAACCAAATGTACAAGTACCTTATTATCAAGTTGGACAACCAGTTGGCTATAATCAACCCCAACAACCAGTTCAGCCTACAATTCAAACACCTACATCTAGTCCTATTCAGCAGCTTGGTCCTAGTACACCTACAAATCCACCACAAATTGCTGCTCAGAATTTTGTTCAACCTACCACACCTATTCCTGGAGTGTCTACAGCTCCTATTACTGCTGCCCCTCAAACATCGGTACAGATTCCTCAGGTTTCTATTCCGCAGTCTGGACCTACAATTCAGACTACTGTTCAAATGCATGTAGGAAAACTTGGTACAAGTATTGTTATAACAAGTCAACCTCAGTTTACTTACCAACCGTATCAGGGGTCGTACTAATATGGACTTGTTCCACAAACTCCAGTCTACCCGCAAAAACCGTATCCTGGGTATACATATCAGACACATGTTCAACCCCAGTATGGTCCGGTTATTCCTGGTTATCCAGGGGGCACTCTGATTCCAAATGCACAGCCTATTCCAGGATATCCTGGATATCCTCCTCCTGGGACTGGTTTAGTTTCACAAGGTTATCCATAAGACCCTACCCATCGATTTCCATTCATAGCAACTTAGGATTTACCTGATTTATCCCACCTTATGAATGATCCCATCTACTATCATCCATATTGGCCGCCCATGCCACATAAGTTGCCCAGTGATATCCCAAAGTTTGAAGGAAAATCAGGAGAGGATCCTTCTAACCATGTCATGACTTACCACCTTTGGTGTGCATCCAACTCATTAATCGACGATTCCATTCGACTTAGACTTTTTCAGAGAACGTTAATAGGATTAGCCGCCAAGTGGTACATTGAATTGCCACGAGGCTCTAGCAACCGCTTTCTTAACTCATTTTCAGTTTCCAGTCAGATACGACAACGGCACAAAATTATTAACTTCGCTAAAACAATCTACATCTACATACATATCAGATCATATACATGAATGGAGATGTAGAAGACGTTTGGTAAAAGTTTTTATCCTGAATCAAATATTGGCAGAATGGCTTGTCAAATCATTGCTACCAAAAATCATTGAAGATGTATCCAAAGAAGGAGTTGTTACAAAAGAACAAGTTATTTCTCAAGATCAGTATCTTGACTTGGTATATACCCAGTCCAGTACTTTGTATAAGAAAATTCTTGATTTACCGCGTCCTGGTCAGATAACAACAACTCCTTCAGGGTCTCATGTCGCTGATGGTGTAATCGGTTCAGTTAGTATGACTAAGAGTAAGAATAAATCTTCGAAGGTTACTTCTCCTATTATAAATTTACCTAATTCACCAAAAGGAGAATCTCCCCTGGAAACTTTTGCCGATATTCACATTGTAGATTCATCTAATACAAAGTCAAAATCCAGAAACAAGAAGAAAGGGAAGAAAAAGAGTAAACATACTTCATCTCCTAAGGAAAAAACCAATAAAACTGAATCGACTGATGATAAACGGAAACCTCGTTATCCTTGTCTTATCTGTGATGAGGATCATTTCACCAAGGAATATCCGCATAGGGCTGAGGTATCTAAGTTCGTCAAAGGTTCACCCACCCCCGCTGTCTTGAAGGATCCTTTTCCTGTTCAAGATAGCAAAATGATTGGATCTTCTTCTAATACATCAGCAAATATTATGATGATGTCTCAAGTAATGGTTGCGACTTGATCGCAATATTATGGTAGTAAAAATATCATTACTGGTAAAGAAGTAGAAAATTCTAATTCTACACCAGCTACATCTCCTTCGGTTTCTGATCCTCTTCGTATCGAGAAACCGAATCCTGATCTAATAATCAAACCGCCTGCTAAAGGTGTACTTCGTAAATCAGCTTTCAATCCACATGCGAGAGCTGCTCAGAATTACAACATTGTTGAAGATTTAGCAATATCTCCTTCAGCAATGTCGGCTTCGGAAGTGCTGCAATCATGTCCAGCACAAAGGAAATTACTTTTATCAAAAATTGGAGCTATATATCTTCAGGATTCGAACCTTATGGTCTTTGATTTAGAAAATTTTACACCACGGCTACCTCATCAAATGGCTTTTCAGATTCCGGTACTAGTCAAAAACAGACGTTGCTTTCATACTGTTGTTGATGAAGGAGCATCTATGTGTATTATGTCGTTAAACTGTTGGAAATCACTTGGTTCTCCGACACTTAACCAATCACCAACAATCCTCAAATCTTTTGACGGAAGAGGATTCCATCCATATGGAATTTTACAGTATCTACGTATAGAGGTCGAAGGTAAAACCGTTAATTTAGATGTTGAAGTAGTTGATGCCCCTCTAGATTACAACCTTCTTCTGGGTCAAAATTGGTCTTATGCTATGATTTTTGTCATCTCATCCATCTTTCGATTAATCATGTTTCCTCACCAAGGAAATATTGTGAAAGGAACATTTTGATCAGCTCTCCTATTATTCATCTGACCCAGCTTCTCCGAATAGTATTCGGCACGTTGGAAAATTGACTATCTCTTATGAGGATGTAGGAGTAGGTTTAATTAAGCATTCTGCTTTGTTGGGAACTTTTTCTATGCCTCCACCTAACGTACCGTGTACTATTTCTAATATCAATATGATTACATCAAGCACTATTCCATTTGATGATCCTTGGGTAGTGCCTTTAGAATCAGAGTTGGATTCGTATAATGGCGCAATGCCTTTGAGTCCATTTGAGTTAGCATATAAAGCAGTACAATCATTTTCCAATTCACCATCAACTATTTCTGACCCAATGAATGTGGTCAATGAAGAATCATTTTCACCATCAAACTCAGCTATAACATCAATTCTGAATCCTTTTAAAGAAGTGTTTTATACTGATGAGAGCATCCATGAATTCTTGTCCAGAGATGATTTACCATGGGATGATCTTTATCATAGGTCATCATTTTTACCTGAGCTTGATAGATTCGAAAAAAATTTTTCATCTATCTTTACAATTGATTATTTCAAGGAACCACAGAATCCCATATCGATCACAAATTCAAATTCTGAGGTAAATTTGGGGAATATTTCTTCCACGATTCCTATTGACATATCAGTCAAACCCGGAATTATTGAAAACATTCATATAGGTGCCTCTTGTACGTCAGATTAAATTACTACCTATAAGGCCCTATTTCAGGAATTCCGCGAAATATTTGCATGGTCGTATGAAGAAATGCCAGGAATTGATCCCAAAATTGTCGTTCATGAAATCAAAACTTACCCGGATGCTAAATCGATCAGACAAAAATTACGTCCGATACATCCACGAAAGGCTGCCGCTATCAAAGCCGAAGTTGAGAAATTACTGAAAGCAGGATTTATTTATCCAATCCTGTTAACGGATTGGGTATCTAATTAATCATTCCTGTTACTAAAAAACAAGGAACAATACGAGTATGTGTCGACTATATGGATATTAACAAAGATTTTCCTAAGGAAAATTATCCAACCCCTTACATAGAGGATTGCGCCGGAAATGAAATGTATTCATTTATAGATGGATTTTCCGGATACAATCAAATCAACATACTCCCTGCTGATCAACCAAAAACGGAATTCATTTGTCCTTGGGGAAAGTTTGATTATTATAAACTACCTTTTGGATTGAAGAATGCTAGGGAAACTTTTCAACGAGCAATGTCCTATGCTTTTTGTGACATTAAATACATTTTTCAACCTTATCTCGATGATTTACCTGCTCATTCATTACACAGGGAAGATTATCCAACTCACTTACGAATGATTTTTACGAGATGTAGGTATTATAAGATTAGCTTAAATCCACACAAGTGTGTTTTCTATGTACAATCTATTAGGTTACTGGGATTTGTAATTTCGAAACAAGGCATTCGTGTCGACCCTTCGAAGGTTGAGGCCATTATCAATTTACCTCCTCCTTCCACACTCCGCCAACTCCAAAGTTTGCAAGGGAAAGAAAACTTTCTATGTAGATTCATCCAGAACTATGCTGAGTTAACCAAAGGTTTTACCATGCTTTTGAAACATAATGTTCCTTTTATTTGGGATGAGATCGCTGATAGATATTTCGATGCTTTAAAACATGTGTTGACCCATGCACCGTTACTGCATCCACCAAATTATAGACAGGATTAATTTTTATACTTAGCAGCCTCTGATTCTACTATTGGAATGGTATTAGTTCAGGAAGATGAATTCCACAACGAACATGTGATTTACTATCTTAGTTGAAATCTCAATCCAACAGAGATTAAATACTTGCATGTGGAGAAATTGGCCTTGGCAACAATTCAAGTTGTCCAACGATTTCGTCATTACATTTTGTTACGAAAAATAACGGTGATCTCTAACTGCAACTCGATGATGTATATTCTCACCAAGCAATTTCTCGGGGGAAAATACTCTAAATGGATAGTTATCCTTCAGGAGTTTCATTTAGAATTTGAAAAATCCAAATCAAAGAAATAACTAGTGTTCGTCGAACTCATGTGTCACTTCTCGAATATTGAGACAGAAACTGTGGTAGAGCATCCGATCACTGATGAATCTTTGTTTCTTATCAGTATCTTAGATCCTTGGTGTAGAGATATCATCATTTATCTCCAAACCCAATGTTTTCGGCCTAAAATTTCACGTTCACATCAACGAAAGATCTGTTACCAGTCTCAACAATACAATATTGTTGGAGACACGCTTTATCGTCGCGGTGCGGATTCTGTATTTCGACGATGCTTAACCTATGAAGAGGTTGAACGAGTTTTAAATGACTGTCATTCTGGAGCATGTGGCGTTCATATGTCTGGGTATGCCACAGCCCAAAATATATTGCGCACGGATTATTTTTGGCCTTTGTTATCCAAATATTGCATTCTTGCGGTCTGAAAATGCCATAACTGTCAGATTTTTTATCGAAAAATGTGTGCACCACCAACTCCTCTTCACCCCATAATTTTTGTCGGTCCTTTTGCAAAATAGGGCATTGATTTCATTACATCTAACCCTCACTTGGCTGAGGGGCATGGGTATATTATTCTCACAGTAGATTATTTTACCAAATGGGCCGAGGCGATTCCTACAGTTGCGGCAGATGGAAAAATTGCAGCTAAATTTGTATTCAATCATATGATTGCTCGATTCGGTGTACCCCAAGCTATCATTACTGATCATGGGAGCCATATTTGAAACATTATGATGACCGAACTTTCCAACCAACTTGGCCTACGCCATGATAACTCTACTCCATATTACCCGCAGCCTAATGGTCAGGTTGAAGCCGTCAATAAGGTTTTAACCATTATGATTAAAAGGATAATCAAAATGCATAAATCAAATTGGCATACTATGCTTTTCTCGACACTTTGGGCATACCAAACCTCAACAAAAACTGCAACAGGGTTCACTCCTTTTCAACTAGTCTACGGTTTAGAAGATGTGTTACTGATTGAATGCGAAATACCATCACTCCAAGTAGCCATAGAGTTACTACCAGCTACCTCTGAGGAGGAAAAATTCTTTTTGTACCTAGAACAATTAGATGAGACTCGGTGCACCGCTACATTAGCTACCGAAGCTCATAAAAAATGTGTTAAAGCTCAGTACGATCGAAGTGTTACACCCCGTATTTTTCAGAGGGTGACCTAGTATTGGTATATGACCAAGCTAATGATAAACTAGGAGCTGGGAAATTTGAACCCATGTGGCATGGTCCTTATATTGTCAAGCGAGTGCTTGCAAAATGGGCTTACGAATTGATTGATTATGACAGGGTATCTTTAGATAAACCTAGAAATGGACTTTATCTGAAGAGATATTATGCTTAATTTTTGTGTGTGAAGATCTCATTAGTTATTTTTCTAGATTAGCCTCTTTAGATTAGATGAGTGTGTCTAGTTTAAGTTTGCATTGACTACTATCCCTGCTTATCTTGATTACTCTTGATATTGCAGATGTCGATGTCCCTTCAAGCGTACATTGGTTTTGCTGATGGTGCTTGTCGTAATACGTGGAATATCTCTTCCGCGGCCTGGGTTATCTATTCACCCACCGATGAGTTAGTTTCTATGCATGGTGTAAGCCTTGGTCAAGCAATGAATAATGTTGTATAATAAAGCGCATTTATTGAGTTATTATCTGATGCCATTTCATTTGGCATTCGTCGTTTGATCGTTAGGTTAGATTCAGAAGTCATTGTATTGCACTTAAATAGAGTATATGCAATTAAAAATCCAGTGTTACTGAGATTATTCTTGAAGGTTCATCTCTTGGAAAGATAGTTTGATTATATTGAATATCTACACATTCTGAGAATTTTAAATACATTGGCTGATGCATTAGCTAACAATGCTATAAATATACATTTGCGACATTAAAAGTAGTAAATTAAAAACAATATTCGATAAATGTTGAACAAGATTGTTGTCGAAAGTAGTCATATCATAAATAGAGTTTGTGTTTCAAAAAATATTACATCGTCTAGGACCATAGGTTTAAAATTCCTTATGATCCGAAAGGTAGTGATACAAAAAACAAAAATACAATAGTCTACAATGATCATCCGCTATCCATGATGATGATCATGATAATATACTATCGCTCGTGCCACTCTACGCAGATATCTCTGAAACTGGCCAAGAACGCCAGCGACATGCCTCTGGAGATGAAGAGGAATATCATACATAGTAGTCTCTGGAATGTCTCTATTCAACCTCTCCGGGTTCTGCTCTAAATCAACGAGAATCTATGTTGCCTGGTTCTCTGGCGGTGCAATAGGATCTGTTCGCTTCCTCTCGAAGCGGCAGAGATTGGATGGTCTTCGTGGACCAACATCTGCATTTAAATTTTTGGTTATCAATATTGGAAGATTTAAACAAACAAAATAAAAAATAGAGTTAGAAACACATCAAAATGATTCATTTACCTGACTCGTCCCATTGCGCTCCTGGAGGAAGGCGCATATCAGGGTCACCATGGAAATCTATCCCTGCATATGGAAAATCTTCAATGGCGAAGATTTGGTTCTGTAGCCAATGAAAATATGCAGGTGTAAATTGAACTATCTCAACACCCTCACTATGACGAGCCATCACAGTCACCCAGCGGACCATCTAAGGCTCTCTGATCCCACCAGCATCAACCGAGATAAGCTGAGGAGAAAGAGATGGAATCCTCTCCAGAGAAAAAGAAACTATGATAGCCCCATATCCAAAGTTTTTCAACTTTGCGTTCTTAGCTCTGGTCAATTGGACTTTTGAATTAGCCAATACTCCTTCACACCAATCGAAGATGGTGCCTCTGTAGCAATCAACCGTTGTTTTCATTTGGGCTTTAGTAGCCACATGTGGAGCTATGCTCCCACACAATTTAGTCATTGTGAATGCAACCACTTTGAGTTCAATACTGATAATGGTTTTTATGTCAATGCAGTTGTCTTTTGGATCTACTTCTTCATTACAAAATTCTTGTTGATAGCTAGCGAGAGGCTGGCCACCTGGTCTAGCTCCAAACAAGGAAATGGGTTCTCCTCTTCTAGATAAACCATTGAGGAAGTAGATGTCCTCCAGCTCAAATTCGAGCCGGTGATCACCGATAATGAAACACTACTCTTGAACGTCCCACTTGTTCACTAACCATGTCAGTAGCTCTACTTGAGCCCTCATGCCTTGCATTTCCCAAAATTTGTATAATCTGTAGTTTCTCAACACACGTAATGTGGGAAAGCTTCCTATATCTGCCCCATCTATTTCTCCATGTTCACGTTCTCTCCATTCAAGAATTGTGGATACTCTACAATGGACGCATTGAAATATTAGACACAATTAAAATGGAAAAATTTGGCTTAATTTTAGAGAAATCATGTTTTTATTTTGTTCACGGCACCTCCGCACTTTTTACACTAAAACAGTGCGAGCTACCGCACGCGCTATGCATGAAAAGTGCGGAAGCCCGATAATTTTCTTTTGGAAAATTATCGGGCTCCGCAAGTACTGTGTGTATTACCTGCGGAACCCCGAGGGCGAAATTTTCAACCTATTTTTCTCTTAAAAACCGATTTTAAAGCCTAAAAAGAGAATGTAAACGGATAAAAATGAAGAGAAATGTGTTATAGATTACCTAGATTCGAAGGTTTCTGATTTGAACGATTGGTTTTTCTGATATCTCCTTCGGAACTTTTTCTACCAAAGGCTCTCAACTTTCACTCTGGATGCAAATGGTAAAAATGAATTGGTTGAACTGCTTTTTATAAAGTTTTTTGAATAAATAAAATAATATTTTTCTTATTTTCCACTTTGAAAAGTTGTTTTTCAAATAATTTTTGCTTATTTAAAAACAGAGATGTTTAATTTTTGAGTTTTTGTGCAGAATACAAGATTTTCGGGTGAAACAATCATTTTGACTATGAGTATATTTTTATCATTTTTTTGAACTCGTTAAAACTTATGAAAAAATGAAAACTATGAGTACATTTTTATCACTTTTTCAAACTCGTTAAACCTTATGAAAAAGCGAAAAATAATGAGCATACTTTTATCACTTTTTCAGACTCTTGAAAATTTACGAAAAAAGAAAAACCCTGGAGTTCTCTTTTAAGCCCTTTTTAGACTCTCTAAACATGAAAATATTGATGAGTACTTGACTATTCGAACTCGTTAAAGGAAATGAATAGTCGTCCCTTCAGTACAAGTTTACCCCTTTTCTGGACTGAAATGGACTATTTATGAAAAAGGTATGCGTTGACTAATCATGGTCAATAGAGTTCTCTCATGCATTATTTTATCCTTTTTCGGGCTTGAGAGACTAAATTTATGAAAAATAACACCCACAGAGTTTTCTTAAGTTTTTCTTCTGACTCCGTAAAACTGAAAAACACCGAGTTTCACCTATACTGAACTCGTTAAAAATTAACAGTAAAGGACCTGTAAATTATAAACAGGAACGAAGCACTCCTTCTTAGGGTTCAATTATAATACTAAGTTGGACTCATCCAAAGGCTGATATTACATTACAAGCAAATGATATCCTCCTCAAGCTTGTCAAAAATAAAGAGGTACTTGCCAGAAATGGTGGGGGAAAAGAGAGAAAATGAATCCAGTTGTCACACTTTGTTTCAAAAAAATTTATACCACTCTTGAACACGACACTTTTATCACATTCATGTCTCGGTTGGGAAAATCCTTTGACCAACAGTTAATCAAACCATATTGAAATTCTTTAGCTGGTTTCTGGGTATTAGCTTTAGGTCAATTGTCACCAAACCATCTGCAGTGTCGTTATGTGTTCAAGAGATCAATTTCAATAAACCATTCATTGCAAACATTTGTCTCCATTTGCATTGACCGTCCCTAACTCAGTCCTTGAAAAAAAATTTCTTCAAAACTTTATCTAATGGTTTCGTGTCGTGGGCTTTCCTACAACGGGTCACTTTCTATCGACGACAGCTCATCATCTAGAAATATGATCTAGAATCCTATCAGTACCTTGGAATCTGCATGCCCTAATGGCAATTTTCTCGCGTTCAAATCACAAATTCACATTTCATAGATTGTACTAAGTACTTTGAGAGCCATTGTCATTATTGGTGGTTTCTCTCACACTTGTTAATAGTTCACATCATTGACTGGTAATCAAGTGTTTTCTACCATCTTCGACTTCGATACAATCAATCGCATGCATAGAATCATACTAGTTCGAGAAGCAGAAATCAAGACCCTGGATCTAGTTTCCACCATCCAGGCTGCAAGGAGTTTTATTATTCATCATATAGTAGACTACTTATAACAGATGGCTGTGTCCATACCTACTTCATGTAATTCTAAAATCATTTATGTATCAGAACATGTAGTTAGTTTTGATATGAGTATGGGAATGCCTACCTCAGCAATGATATACATATATATATGCTTGCATTGAATGTTTTTCCAGGTTTCAACCGATGTGCATACAGCCTGATCCTCAGAATGATAAAGCACTTCACTGTTCGGAATTCTTCAAAAAAATCTTCAGACTTCGCACTTTAGGGGGAAATCTTTTACACTGAAATTTGTCACCATGACATTTAGTTGTCTATATGGGTTCATCATTACCTATTTATTGTTTCTTAGAAGTCTAAAAACATAAAGTTCCTGAACCACGTCTTGGAAATGGAGAAAAGCTCTTAAAAACCCTAAAAAGCCTAACTCCGCACTTTTCCTATTCATTCCCTGCGGTACCGCGGTTTATTGCTATAAAGACTGTGGCACATCCCGCACGATTTGTTCATTAAAACTGCGAACCCCCGTAAAAGGTAAAATAAAGAGAAAAGTAAGTTCTAGAAGCCCATATGGTCGAATATTCTCCCAGCTGGGGCCTTCTAGAAGCGCTATCTGGTCGAGCTTCGCCCCTTCCATTCATGAACCTTTATCCCTTCATAGATGGAGCTATCCCTTGGTTTTTGGAGCTGAAACTACCTTCCTTCTGCTATAAATTGAGACCAACTTTCAGTCTCAAGGGTAATTGGTGGCCAACACATAGAGAGTTCAAAAGTATACTTGATTCTTGCTTTGGAGAGAGTACTTAGAACTCGATAGTTTTGAGGGGAATTGTTGAATAAACATACTCTCCATATTCTACGTCATTGGCATGAGAAAGATTACATACTCATAGCCATAGTCTTATGCTGATAAAGAGAGTTGGAGTCTTTTCAAACTGAGGAAAACGGCTATTCGAGACCCCGGAAGAACGTGTACGTACATCAAGGCATCAAGGTTGTAAGGTTTTTTCTTTTATATTCAAAGTTAATACAAATGGATTCTATTTTCTCATTGAGTTGTTTAGCTATCTTTCGAATGATTTAATTCTTAGATTCCTTGATCACTAAGATAGATTATTGCTTTTGAATTATCATATTTTGCAGATGATTTTTATCTTGTTTGCTTGTCTTTGATTGCATATCTTATATTCTAGATCGATATATTCTGGAACGACTGGATTGAAGACCGAGCAAGCGTTGGACTTCAAGTAGGAGCATCTCTTCTAAGTTAATTAGTAATTCTTAAGAAAAATAGTCTAAAGAAAATGGTCTACATCAGTCTGTTTGTTTCTAGATATCCTTCGGATACTAGGGAGATCTCTCTTGTCCGCAACAGGGATTCGTCTGTCTAACAAGTTCTTACATAGATATAAGTGATATTTGTACCACAGTGAATCATTTTTCTAGATAAATGTATCATATGTAATGGGATCTTGTTGTAACTTTTGAATGAATGTCCACACCTCTTAGTTATTCTTCCATTCATTCATTGCTTCAGTTATCTAATTAAGTTGGATAATAGAAATGACACAAATCAATGCTTCCACATCCTTATCCCTCCTTGAGAGTGCATCTGGAACAACATTTTGCTTCCCTTTTTTGTAGATGATTTCAAAGTCATAATCCAAGATCTTTGAGACCCATTTTTGCTACTATTCTCAATATAATATTTGTTCCAAGAAGTATTTAAGACTATCATGATATTTTCTTACCTTGAAGTGTCTTCCCATTAGGCAAGGGTGTCATTTCTTTAGATCATGTAGAATTTCCAACATTTCCTTCTCATTAGGTTTGTGTAAATACTTTAACTTCATTGAACAAAATTAAAAAGCAATGGGTATTGATTCTTGCATTAAAAGAACACCAATGCCATTTCATAAGACATCACATTCCACAATAAAGGTTTTTGTGAAGTCTGGTGCAACCAAGACCGAAGCTCGACACATTGCCTCTTTAATATGTTCAACGGCCTTAGTTGCTTCTAGAGTTCAAAAAAAAGGCATCTTTCTTCAATAATGTTCTTAGTGGTGTTTCTATTTTCCCATAATTCTTAACAAAGTTGCGATAATACCTTGTCAACCTGAGAAATCCTCGAAGATACCTTAAGGTTGTGAGGATTTTCCATTCCTTTAAGGATTTAATTTTGTTAGGGTCTACCTCAACACCCTCATGAGATACAATATGACCCAAATATTCTACTTCATGTACCCCAAAGAAAAAATTGGAGGGTTTTGCATATTATTGTTTCACTTCCAATAGTTTGAACACCCTATCAACATGTTGAACATGATCTTTCCAAGGCTTGTTGTAGATTAGTATATCATCAAAAAATACTAACACAAATTTTCTAGGGGTTTGAAAATGGAATTCATCAAACCTTCAAATGTGGAAGGTGCATTAGTAAGGCCAAAAGGCATGACCAAAACTCATAATGACCTTCATAAGTTTTGAATTCTATTTTTTGAATGTCTAATGTTTCCATTTTAAGTTGTTGATATCCTGAGTGAAGCTCCAACTTGGTGAAGTAAATTGCTCTATGTAGTTTTTCCAACAATTCACCAATGACAGGAATGGGAAATTTATATTTAATAGTGATATTATTAAACTCTCTTATAATCCATACACATACGCCATGATCCATATTTCTTGTGCACCAATACTAATGAAAAAGAGAAAGGACATTGGGTAGGTTGAATTATGTCTACCTCTAGCATTTTATCAACCATACTTTAAATTTCACTCGTCTAGGCATAAGATATATGTAGGGTTTTATGTTTGTAGGAACACTTCGTGGAATCAAGTGAATAGCATGATCATGATCGTGAATAGGTGGGAGACCTTTGGGAGTCTCACATAACTTGGAATGATTTTCATGGACTCTTTGGAGATCTAGAGAAAAGGATGGCTTAGATGTTTGAACATCTAGTGAGCATAATTCTGCAATTACCCCTCGTTGTTCCTTTTCAAAATATTTGTCATGTCATTAGAGCTTATTATCTTCCCAGGTTTCCCAATGATACCCCTTAATTCAATTTTCTTTCCTTCCCATAAATTTTCAAGAATTTTTGTTAAAACTAAAAGATATTGTCCCCAAATATTGTAACCAATGGACTCCTAATACAACATCAGCACCACCTGTTGGAATGGATAGCATTGGACTATTCAATACATATTCCCCCATGGTTAAATTGATATTATGGAACTTCCCTGAGAAACTTATAGTTCCTCAATTTTCAACCATCACTCGACACTCTGGTGGATATATAAATCAATTCAAATCCTTGATTATCTTACAATGAATAAAATTATGGGTACTACCTGAATAAATCAACACTATTACCTTTTTCTTCTTAATAAATCCTTCTATCTTTATTGTTTGACAAGTGGCGATTCTCGCCAACGCATTACAATATATGGTCAGATTCATTTATTTATTTTCAACCCCTGGGTTTGGTTCCTAGTGTATATCGTCTTCTTTTGATGTTTTTTGTTCCTTTTCTTCCTCCTCTTCACAATCTGTGTAAAATATTTTTCTCTCAACATAGTTATGACCTTTAGTGTATATACAATCACAGCTATAATAAATCCATTTTTCTCTTTTTTACTCCAGTTGTTGTGGTGTAAACCTTGTAGGTTTTGGGAGGCTAGGAGTAGCGACACTTCCATATTTATAGTTGTGAATGGTAGACCCCCTTGTTCCTATAATTTTACTTTCATCTTTTCTTACTACCCTAAATGAATTCTCCAATGACTTGGATTCCAAAAGGTGAATCTCATGTTGGATGTTATCCTTTAAAGTCCCCAGGAAGACATCAATCAGATGCTCCTCTAGAATATTAGTTACCTTGATATTCACTCTTTGGAAGTTCTCAATGTTCTCTGCAACTGAGCCCTTTTGTTTGAGATTTATCAATTTGCTAAATATGGTATTTCTCTTTGTATCCTCATAGTGTGCTATCAATTCCCCCGTGAAAAATTTCCAAATGACAAGTGATTTACAAGAATAAAGGCATCAATACCCAACAAACTTATTGGGTTCTAAATATAAAGATGCAATATGTACCTTTTGTGTGTGTTGCACATCATACAGATCAAAGAATTGCTCCATCTGTAGTATCCATGTTATCAAATCCTTCCCATAAAACTTCCTCATATAGATATTTTAAATATGGTTGCTCTTCAACCAAAATTTAGAGTGTATAAAATCATGATTCACATTCCTTTTGTTCTCATCGTGAGTTTCATGGACTACCTAGTCACCTGTAAGAAGTCTTTCTTGTAGCAGCTTTGTGAATCCTTCCTTCAAACCTTCCATGTATGATTTTACCTCAACTTTTACATATGCTTTCAAACCGTCCATTTTTTCTTCTAAACCATCCATCTTAGCTTCCAATTCATTTTTGGTTTCTCTTCATGATAGCGAAAAATTGTTGCACTTGTTCTCGTAATTTTGATATATCATGTTGCATTTCTTCCTCTTATTCATTCGTCTTATTAGTTATTTCCAAGGGATTAATGGGTGTAGCATTTTTTGGTTTGGGAAGAATTTTGGAACCAATTAATTATATCTAAGCTTCATTATTCCCTTTGAATCACTTCAAACTGATTTTTCAAACAAAATTTATGCAAATTTAAAAATACACACCTTTTAAGAGCTTGATTTTATGCTCACTGATAAGGTTGAACTTGAAATTGTTGTATCTGTGTGATTTCAACCTCCAAATCTCTGAAATTTCATTCTAAGGTCTCCCTTTGTGACTTATTAGTCCATTGCCTTAGTTCGGCCTATAGTTGGTTCTCTCTTAGTCCATGGCATCCATCTGTATTATTTCCACACTAAACCAAGAGAAAACTAGCTCAACAGGAGGCCTACGTGTCCAATAAAGTGGTGGCCTTAAGCCTTAGTCCCATGGTCCTAATATCTCCCCCCTATTAATGTTAATCCATCCATTTCCTTGGGAACCCATATCCTGCTTGTAACTCACGTCAGAAAAAATGTTATTCTTTCCAATGCCACAAGTTAGACTGAGATTGGATTGTTCAAGATAAATTTATGCCAAATCTCCCAAAATGACTTGATTATGGACTAGTTCAGTAGACCAAACTTGTACAGGATGCCATGTATCACTATTTCAACATTTGGCCCTGAAACTCATACCTGAAAATCTATAGTCTGTGCAATTTCATTCACTTTTTCCAGAATTCAAATCTGATACTCGAGGAGCATGTTATGATGATTTTACTTGGGACGCTTGTTTCAGGCTAAATTCTAAAGTATATAGAAACCCTAACTTCATTGGAACATATCTCTGAAAATATAGTGAATCAAGTTCTAAGATTGTAATCAGATTTCAACGAGATTTCACATCCGTGTGGTAATAATTTCATGATTTTAAGCTTCATAGGAAAAAAAAATTATAGTGAAAATTCCACGATGACCTGTTTGAAGCAAAAAAACCCTAAAAACAAGAGTTATGATACCAAATGTTATGTAACCAGATCAAAATTGTATATAAACATAAGAATAAATAGATCAACGACTAGATAATAAGCCACTTTGAGGGGGAAACCTCCCTTTACGTCACATAAATGAATAATTCTTGGATGTTTCAAATGACAAGGCCCTTTTGGTATATATAGGAGTCTAAAGGGTCGAAATATATTAGGGCCTACATAACAGTAATAATGTAGGGACTCAACAATAACAATAGTGGGTTTCTATGGAGCTCAACAATAACAATATGGGGGTTGCACTTGTATTATAAGGACCTAACAGTATTTAACTTTAAAATTTCGCAAAGCATGTTTTAACATTATAATCTATATATAAATCCCACAATATATGAATATTCCACTTGCCAAGAAGTTTGATGAAATTAAAATATCTTTAAAATTGGGTACCCTACTATCTAGTTTGAAAGTTAGGAAGACTATAATTTAACAATTGTTTAACAAGAAATAATTTTCATTATATTGACCTACTCTTGGTTATTAATAAATTGGTCAAATAACACAAACCATCTCAACCTCTAAACTCGTTAATAAAACTTGAAATTAATTTACCTTGAATGTTCAATAACTCCAGTTAATTGAACTATGTGTTTCATCTATTTGAACCATTTGAATCTCCTTGATCACTTCAGGCTTCTCGAAGGCAATGATTTTGGTGTCATAAACATTTCCCACAACCTCCTTTACCAAATATTTGGTCCATTCATTAAGACTAACAAGGGCATCATTAATTTGTCTAGTGTCTTGTATTGAGGTGAAGACAATCAAGAGGACAATTTGTATAATTGTAATTTTTAATGCAATCAACCACAAGTTAACTAATTAGAGGTGGAGGCTAATATAATTATAGATCATAGCATGTGCTCTTGTTATTAAGAGGTCATCATTTTATTCTAATATATTAATGATGATACTTGGTTCAAATTACTTCTCTCCCAATATCCATAATTTTATAAGGTGATACTTTATGTTATGATACCTTATTCCAAAAGTTTGCGAAATTCATTTGTTAAATACAAATACCTTCGATTTGCATATTTCCTCTTTGAGAATGTTTGGTAAGGTGGATACATGTGGGCATTGGCTTCCCCATAACTTTGGTACCATTAAAGGTTAAAGTGGCTCTAGTTATGAACATAAGCACATCCATCAACATAATTTTTTTTACATAAATCATCCATTTGACTATTAATAAAACATTATTTACACTCTTTAATGCATAAAAAGCAAGTGAGGCATGCAACAACCACAAGCACTAGTAAAACATAATAAAAAATTCAAAAATGGGTTGGCTTAGACCAAAACACTTAAGAACATACAACCAATAACAAGATAAATCATAGTAACCAGGTGTGGTTCATGGACCCTGGTGATTGGTGACCGCTACGTCCATGGAATATTTGTACCAGGCGGCTCCACTTGAAGGGATCACTTCCTGTCTTCTCAACCATGGAGCCTAACCCCGAGCATGTCAAGAGAAATGGACCCGTGACCTCTCAATAGAAAAGGTACTTTAATGACAGGGCATTGACCAATTGAGCTAACCCTCAAGGCTCATACAACCTTATGTATAATGTTAAACATTTATTTCCACTAGTGATGGTTCATCGTAATCATTTAAGGCAAGGCCCCAATTCGTAAATATGGGAGGAAATCATCTCACTTCTCCAAATGGGACTTGTGTATGTGTGTGTGTTTAGCCATTTTTTAATTTAATATCATATCTTTTGGGTGAATTAATCTAAAATGATCACTAAATCACTTTATGTTATTGTGATGGAGACTTGGTCGACTTTGATTATTCTTGCTTGAATTTTACAATCTATATATAGTAATAAAAATTAATATACAACATTTCTCATTTTCCAATAATCTTGATTGTATAGCTCCTTTTGCTCCTTTATTTTGATTGAGTTCTTATATGCTATCAATGGTGCTCATGTCAAGCAATATTCGTGGGTTTCTCAAGGGAGTCATCCTTCCAACTTCCTTTCAAATTTTGCAACTCACAATATTTATTCAAGCTCTCCAATATCTTTTTCATTGAATTTATTTCATTTATTTCTATAACTTGTGGGTTATTATTTTAGGTGTAAACACATGTTTATACTCATGTCAATTAAATCTCATGGTTCCTCATAAAAACTCTAGTGAGCAGAGTCTCCGTTGACTCTGACCTTGCCAAAACCTTGGCTAAACAGATGCAAGAACAATAACAATTATTGTTATAAACCCTCATTACTAACAAGAACATAAGTTTTACTTTAAAATGATGCATGACATAATGAGCATGTTTCGGCAACTCATCACACATCAACAAGATGCCCAGTGACAACCTCACCTTCCACCCATTTCTCACTAGGTAATTCATATTGTTCAAAGGATCTCGAATATGCACACTACATTATTTGTGCTTGATTTAAACGACACTATCATGACTACATGCTTAGTTATGAATACACATCACAATAACCTATTACGAAACTTAGTTAAAAAAAAGAGAGGTTACACATTTTATGATCATTTAAGTACACAATGTGTATTAGATCCTTATATGGTGTAGAATCATATTTCACGTTTGGAGTCCTATAACCAACCCTTGGATAATACGTGGGTGGAGATCAAGGATGGTGTTCACAAGAGGTTCTACCCTTTAGGATGCTAGGATGCTTTGTTGAAAATGTTTCTCACTTTGACTTGGGATAGTTCATTAGATAATTTATTGACATTTTCAACAAAATTCATCTAACAATTTATTATTGTCTTCAACAAATCCATCAAGCTCGAGATAAAAGACTTTAGAAAAAAAATTCATGGTAAGTTCATTTATGGGTTAGTATCGCATTTAAGGAAGGAACTAAAATTACTCTTTGTTACTTCCCTACGGGATGCATTCCAAATTTCTTATAAAAAAGAGGTCAAGATGCCTAAACTAGACCTATTTTTCAAGAGAAGTCAATTTCCTCTTCTCAACCCTTTATCACTTTCAAGGGCACATCCATAAAATTGGTAAAAAAATATCCCTCTCAACACAACATCTGCCATTGCGAAACAAATGAAGAGGAAGTGGTGCTTTGACCACAAATCATATGGGCATTCCAATAATGAGTGCAAGGGGCCAAGATCATTAAGAAATCTTAGTATCTTCTCATTGAACAACAATAAATTATCAATGGCAGAGTCTTAAAGGTCACCAAGCTAACCTCTAGGACTGTATTTTTTGTTGACAACCATGTATTTCTTTTGAACAATAAATGATAGATTACATTAGAAAATTCTATGCAAAAACATGACCAAATTACACATTGGAGCCTACAACACCAGCATTTCCCAAAATTTTCACATAAAGGGCCTACATTTGGAAAAAATTCTTATCTATGACCAAAATTAAAAATAACAAGGAGGTTATGTGGGTACTCCTTGTATAAAACACCCATGTACTTACAACATGTTAACTCCATATCAAGCCTTACATTATATGTATATCATTAAAATCATCTAATGTATTTAATTTCCGCAAAGGCTACCACATTTAGATTACAAAAAGCCATAAGAGGACAACAAATCAAGTTTGTTGAGGATGTTGTAGGAAAGGTTGGGTGGACTTCCTCTTGTTGCAAATATTTCAACTAACTTCTCAAATCATATATTTTATAAGCTTGCCTCTGGATAAGGTGCTAATGTTTTGTCATTATGCCCATTAATTTCATGAGTTGAACAGTGAGTTGATTGATCCAAATACTTAAAGCCAATAAATGATCCTAAAATATGGCCACATTGACACCAAAATTTGGGGTTTTTTTCAACTAGCCTATAGGGCCACCATGTCCAAATACATGGGGATGTTTTGTCTCTAACACATTCCTTCTTGCAAACTCAATCCAAATTTCCTTATTTGTAGCGATTGTTGTAATTTTATTCTGCAATTGTTGGAATTGGAACATGTGATGGCAGTAAAAGGAGAGGAATCATCATGGGAGATCTCCCAATTCTGAACAATCTTTAATTTCCTCTCCAATCCATGTGAACTGGGTCAAATTTCCATGAAGCTCACATGGATATGAAATATTTGACTAATTTCATGATGTTAAAATGAAATCTTCTTTGCTCACAAAGCTCTTGATCCCAAATCTCATACGAATGAACTAAATCCAACCCTCCTTCAATATTCCCATTGTGCTTCCCCATGTAGATAATGCAATTTTAGGAGATATTCCCTATATATTTATTAATGAATTCATGATCCACTAATCCTAGGCCACCATTCCATAACCCCCCTCGATGTGACCAATATTTTAGACACCTGACTCGCTAGTCTATCCCCATGAGCCATGTCACATGAGTCAAAGAATCAAGTGGATTCGGGTGGAACCACTCACCCAAAATATTTCAATAGGATGTGAGGTTGTTTGGTTGGTCATACTCTAATATGTTTAGCTCTCATAATACATGGATGACTTTTTATTATGGAACATAGGATAGAATTCATTGAATCCTCTTAAATATGATTTTTAATATTAGATCTAAGGGAGTGGTGCCAAGGTTTAGGTGCCTTATAATGTTATTGAAACACTTGATAATATATATCATATGAATTGAGGATCCCTTTGCTAGATTTATGCTTTGTGACATTGTGCCAACTCCGCATGGTTGTTTGAAATTGTCCCAAGCTCTAAGAAAAATTTATTCAATTTGTCCTCTGGGTTGAATAACAACATCCCCTCCCCGTTGTTGTGGTGGATTCGACACACGGGTGTATGAAATCACACGAGTTTAGAGAGTGTGGTTTACCCTCTAAACTCTAGGTAACAGGCAGTATGTGGGGGGAGCTCAAAAGCATAAAACTTAAATGAAGTAATACGTTGAAGTATGCTCTGTTAAAAAACTAAAACTAAAAACACAAAAGAAGCTATATAGAGAGTCCCAAACAGTTTCAAGGTAAACAATGGCTCGATGGCCTCTTCTTATTGAATGCTTGAAATGAAAACAAATCTTACCCACTTGCCAAAGGGCCCCTAGGCAATGGCTCTAGGTCCCGATGCAAGGATGTTTGTCCTTCAAGTTCTACCTTCTGATGTAGTCTAACTCTCTTTCTCTGTTGTGGTGGACTAAGATGTTGCGTGGCCAACCATCGAGTCCTCTCTTGCTCCAACTCCTTGGGTCACACACGATGTTGGTGTTTCTTGGGCAACTTTGGCCAGCATAAACTTGTGATCACCCTTTGTTCATCTCTTGGTGGGTTTATATAGGTTAGCTTCAAATCCTCCTTCCCTCCCTTGGTACATGATGGATGGTGACCCAAGGGAGGGATATGATTCCATTGTGTGCTCAAATATGCTTTTGTGTGCTCACACAATGTCTAAGGAGGCGTTGGTGTTGTCCTTAGGCGGCTTTCACATAAGGATAAATTGTCCTTTGCTTGCTTGTGGTCCCGGAAAGTGACTTTTTTCTACTTCCAGGAATGCGTGCTTATCGGGCTCTAGTGCGCGCAAAAGGCACTCTTTTTGAAGGAAAAAGCACGCATTTGAGCATTTATGACTAGTTCAAATTTGATTTTCTCAAAACCTTAGAGATTTTAAATACTTCTTGATTCCATAATGTATCCCTGTCCTGTAAATCCTTAGGCTCGACATTAATTGATGTCATCTTCTGCTATACGATTTTCCAGTGTTAACAGTTTCCCCCTAATGTGTGAGGTCTAGGAAGAACTGTATAACCGAAATGCATTATAGTTTCTTTTTTGTATCGTACGCAGAGAGAGAGAGAGAGCGAGGCCTGTGGGTAGAATAGACAACACCTTGCATTGTTTCTGAGATAACCATGGCCTAAGGGACCCCCTGCAAGCAGACAAAAAATACAACATATTAGCGAAATTTCAACGAGGCGGGCATGTCCCATGCTCGTGATGCTATGGCTAGTTAAACAAAATTGACAGATAAATGTGTTTTCTGTGCCACTACAGTGGTAGTGATGTTGGTGGTTGTTGACGATGACTACTGACGCCCTCAGGGACGTTTTTTCTTTGACGATAGGTGGAATGTGGTACCCATATGCATAATCTTGGTATGGCATATCACTGCGCAATGTACGCATATATACTGGCTAGGACCTTCCCGTGTAAGAATTGTTGTCAGAGACGCTTATAAAGGCACGGGTCTTCGACGGATCTTGATCAAAGTGCAATGGTTGTAAGGTACGATACCATCGTGACATGAAAGCTTTTGTTGTAGTCGAATGTAAAGAGGATCAATGACATCTAAGGACAATGATGTCTCCCATAGTGCCACCCGAGGATACCCCTTTGCATGGGGAGGGGTCATCCCAGGTACCTCTTCCTTTTTGGAAAAGAGTTGTTGATGTCGACAAAAAGGAAGCCTTAACCGAACCATAATGGGTTTAACATAGGCATGTTGGTGAGCGGTAGCTGAAAACGGATGATGGGGATTTAGTGGTCCGACGTCGAAGTATATTTGAGCAGCTTGGTGGCAGTGATAGGTATTTCTGAAGGGAAAAGTCCCTGGAGTCAGTAGGACTTTCAGGGTGGGTATGAACCAACTATGATTGTCATAATGGTGCATGCATGGGGGGTATGAAATACTTCGACCAAGGGAGATGGGGGACTGCTACCATGGGAGAAAAGGTGAAATATGAGGGCGAAGAGGCGAAGGGCATCATTTCCGGTCTTTGTACACTTACCAAAAGAATAAAATAATGGGGTTTGGTTTGTACAAAACACAGAGACGAGTACCCCAAAACATGAAAGAGGGTCACTCACTTGATGGTGTGAGGACGGTGTTTTGTTGGGGGTAGGGGTCCCATTGGTTGGTCTCATGTGCGGGGTTGATGAAGCGGAAGATGTCGCAAATGGGTTAATGTTGATGGAGGTATGGTGGGCCAAATGCAGTGCACGGAGGTGCGCTTTCATTCTGATTGTACAACCCGATCATCCGGGAAGGGGGTTATTTTGAATGGTGAACTTAACCTTATGCATGGTATATGGATCGGCATGAGGTGCTTCCCAGACTAAAAATGGTGTGGCCATGGCGTCACTTGTGGGGAGATGTATGGTCTACTTGGGATGACGATCGCCATGGAGGGGAGGCTCTACCGACCATCGCGGACATTTATCATATGCAGGTGAGGTGATGATAAACATGGTTGGGTATGAGGACCCTATGGTTTATTTCTGATGGAGAAATGATGTCAGGATATGCAAAGTTTTCTGGGACTCTATCATGCTGAGGGTGGAATGATACCTGCTCCAAAACTTTCGGTGGTCAGTGTTGTGAATGGTTTGCGGGTTCTTCCTGCAAAAAACAACTACCTCAAGTGAAAGCATCTTCTTTTCATCCAATATTATTGAAAAAACATGAATTTTGGAAAGGAAGATGGGAGTGTGCACACATGCTAGCGCTTGAAAAAATATTTCTTCGGAAATTGAAATTGGGGCATCGCTTTCGTTCGTCATGGTATACTGGTGATGGTGCAACTTACGGTTTGCAGAATGGACCTTTTGATCTCCTCTTATGGACCTCCGAAGTTTTGGAAAAGGGCGATAAATATGGGATTATGGCCCTAATCCTTTCCATTTGTACTTGCTGAGTTTTGGGAGATCAGAGGTGATAGTAGAGCCTTTCTTATCGTTACGATCAGCCTGTGTACTAGGGATTAGCGATATTATGCCGAGGTAACTCTCATGACGTCCTGCATTTTAATTTTTCCAGTTTGGTGACGTTGGGGGCCGTAAAAATTATGTTTGTACGGCCTCAAAGGGGATTTTTGCCCTAGATTGCGCGGGCGATCTAGGAAAATAGGCGCCCCCCTTGCACGTATTTCTCAGGTACAGCCGCGCGAAGGTGCACTGTTCCTACCTCTTTACGCGCAAGGGTGCACCTGTGAATGAAACAGGAGCGCAAGGGCAGCGTTTTTTGAAAAAAACTTGGGTTTTTTGCTGTCCCTTATGATTTTTCTCTTTTGTACTGATGGATGCCTATTGCTTGGCAGGTTGGTGTGGAGAGAACGAGATTGGCCCGAGATCCGGGCCGCTCTGGCTGCTGATTCTGGGGCACGCCGTCAATTGGCCGCATGGGGCCTCCTGAAATTTGCTGAAAATGAGTTCCTTCGGTCACAGGACCATTTGTTACGTTATATCATACAGCATTGGCACAGGAGGCGCAACATGTTTATTCTGAGGGGGATGAACCTGATTATCCGTCCAGAGACGGATATTTACTTTGTGACTGGATTACTACCTCAGGGAGAGGTGTTGAGGTATCCACTTCCTGCTGGACGAGTGAACATGGACAGGTTTTGGAGGAGGCATTGCGATGGTGCGCCTCTTATTGAGGGGTGCATCAATATCGCCTCAGTGACAGATGTGGCTGAGCGGTGTGCTCTGGCCATTATTATGCGACTGGAGGGGTCGTTTGTGCCTCATCGGGCATCGGGCCCACAGGTGGGGGTTTTACGCCATTTGAGAAACAGGAATTTTTTCAATTTTTCCCTCTTTTTCTTTGATGGTATGGTGTTGCAGCTGAACAGGGTCCAACGTGGATCTAAATCCTTTGCGTACGCTAGAATTTTTTGCAGCATTATGTACGAGAGGGTTTTGCTGATGAGGCCCATGGTGGTTGTGCCTATTGGGGGGCCGAGGGAGCCACGCATGAGGAGGTGGGCTTCGGTGATGCCACGCGGTGGTGGTGGCATGGTGGGTCGTTTTTAGAATGACACGACATAGACCTGGTTTGAGGCCAATCCGCGGATCTTTTTACCATACCCTTACGCGGGGATGGACTTTCAGGGTGATCCAGATATTGGTCTCCCTTTTGGTTATGTTTGGGGTCCCACAGGTATGTGTTATATTTCATCATTTACTCAATTTTTTTGTGTACTTGAGTGTTTTTTGTTGACACTGACATTCTTTTGGTTACTCGTGCAGATGTTGGCGAGGTGGGACGCCTAGTGGCCCGACTGGTGGGTCACGATCCTCCACCACGACCGCCGGGTGGTCAGGGAGGTGGTGCCGTAGGTGGACCGGGCAGGGGTGCCGGTAGACCTGGCGGGGATGGTCCTGGTCCTTCTGGTGAGGGTAGCAGCACAGGTGCAGCTGAGGTCGCAGCTGAGAGAGCTCGTGCAGATGTGGTTGAGGCGCGCATCGCAGCACTTACAGCTCATGTAGAGGCTCTAGAGGACTTCCGAGGTCGAGTGGACCGATTGACCCACGGGATGCCTACTCGAGGTCTTATGGATGAATTCGAGGAGGCATGGCTAGATACAGTGATGGCTTATGAGAGGGACTACCGGCCTACTCTACGACGGGTAGCTATCGTAGTGGCGACAGCAGCTCCAGTGGTGGCACCAGGAGCAGTGGTGGGCCCAGGTGCTCCTCTCGCGGGGCACCACCCTAGAGTAGATTTGTACACGGGGAAAGAACCCGTTATGAGGATGCTTCCCTTATTTTTGACGACCTTTGTATTTTTGGGCTAGCCAAATGTCCAGTGATACTATGTTTGTACTCTAATACACATATTTTTTGATATATATATGAGATATCTTTTTTGCGGCTCTACATGGTGTGGCGTCTATTTTGGTTTATACATTTTGTGTTATGCTGATGGACATACGTGTTTTTGGCTTTTTATGTATGGTGGTTTGCTCGTAATGCATTCCAGTCTAGGATATTGTTAGTTATGCGATCAGCTGTTTGGTTTTGATTTTTTGATACATGTGAGAATGTAATATCATCAAATTTTCTGCTTAATCTTCTGGCACGCAAATATTTTCTAAATAGGTTTGCATCCCTGGTTTCAAATGTTTGGTTTAGTTGCGAGACTACTAACTGGGAATCTAGGTAGACATGCATATGGCGGATGCCCTGGTGGAGGGCGTCACACATAAGTCCGATAACGGCATAATATTCTACCTGATTTTTGGTTGTTGATCTGATGCACACATCGTTTGAACATAGTGGCGATCAGTCAGGGTAGTAGATGACCCAGGCAGCTGCAGCTAAGTTTTGAGACCATCGCGATGCTCCATCAGAAAAACCAAAATAAATTTCAAGTTGGTGATCCATGGTGATATTTTGAGCGCGTTTAGGTTTTTTGGGTCAAAAATATTTTGGTATTGGGATTTTTGTGTACTCTAACTCTAGGGGATTAAGGGCTACAGGGGCCCTTATGGGTAAAATTTCTTGAAGAAAGGTTGTTGACGGGATTAGTGAGGTAGGTCCTATCCGGTTCTGTCAAGATGTATGCCCCCTCCCGGAGGCAATGTTTGATGATATAGGGCCCTTTCCACAGGGTTTCGAACTTTCCTGGCCCTAAGGCTTCTTTTGCGACATCATAGCGAAGGACTAGCTCCCCTTTAGTAAATGAGCGAGGGGTGATGTGGCGGTCGAATGATGCTTTTACCCTTTTGTTATGGGCCTCACTATGTTGCAGCGATTGGCGCCTGTTTTCGTCAACTAGCTCTAGTTGTACTAGGCGTTGTTCTAGAGGTTGGGTGTCATCAAGGAGTTCGATGGCTGTATGCAATTTTGGGATCTCGCGGAAATCGATGCAAGGGCGTAAGGTACCTTGGTTTTTTGTGACAAGAATAAAGCCGAATTCCTGTGACGGGGAGGTTGTTGAAATCCTGTTTTGGGCGTGTGATGACACGAGTCATATGTGATGAGTTGTGTTGTTGGCATGCGCCGGGGGAAGGATCTACGCAATGGAGTCTTGAGTGAGCCGATGGTTGGCCTTCCCGCTAGGATAGTCAATTCCCGGTAGGTGGAAGTTGATTTTATCACAGAGATGTTCAAACGTTTGTAGCAATGGACATCCCTCTAGCGCGTGATTATGACTGGTGCAAATGGTACCAGGTATCACAGCGCTGACAGAGTAGATAGTGTGAGAATATACAATACTCGATGTTCCAGACGTGGATGCTTGGAAAGGGTCTGTTGTGGACCAAGTCATCTTTTGTTTCCATTTTTGCGTCGCAGGTTGAAACTTTCCCCCCTTTTTGGTGGGTGGTTGACTTAATGCCTCTCTAGCTGCTCTCAGCTTGGGGAGATGCGTGCACTTAAATGTGTGATGAAAGTGTGAGCAAATTCGACAGTAAGTGCGTGTGATCTTCTCTTGATTAGAGAGAAGCTTTTGGGGGAGAGACGAGATTATGCGGAGACTATTTGCAAGGGGTTTGAGTTCTCTGCATTGGTTGATTCGGTGATCGTTTAGATCGCACAGGCCGCATGTTATCCTAGGCTTGGCCTGGGGTTTACATGATTGGTGTGTGGTTTTATCCGGCTTATAACACCATCATGGTGGTGAGGACGTTGAGCCGGAAACATATCTTTTATGCCATTTTGGAGATCGTTCATCCTTTTTTCTACGACATTAATCATGTCGATAGTGGGATGGATCCGTGAGACATAAGTACAATGTTGGTCATAATGATTACCCTGACATATCAGGCAAAATGTCTGTGATATGGGGGTCCCATCATGCGTGGTCTGAGGTCGGGCGGGGTACCATCGTTGTATGCTTCTAAGTCAGGGTAATGGACTACTATATGGTCCATCTGCTTGCATAACGTGCATGTGGGTGGGTTTCGTGAAGTGCCTGTAGGGGTAATTGTGGGTTCCCTGCTAGGTCGTTCTTCGACTGATAAGAACATGATAGAGCTGCTCAGCTCCTCTGCTTGGGTCATGGAGCTGCCGATGGATTCGGCATCCATATCATCTTCTTGGGAGAGACGAACTATGGCTGAGCGGAGGCTAGCAAGGGCTAGTCGGAAGCGAGGTATGTAGTGACAATCCTCCAATTGGTGATTGTCAGCGCATAACAGGCATGTGAATTGTGCTAACCGTAGTCCCACATAGTAGACCCTTTCGATTGGATACCATCTGTGAATGAGTTCCAATGCGGCACACTCTTCGAGGTAGTGTCCACGCTCGTCGCATAGCGTGCAACGTATAATGGGCATTACTGGGGGGCGCTCTACGTATCGGTGCTCCTCTTGTAAGTACAAGATGGTGTGCGGCTCGTCATTAATAGACTGGATGGAGGGATCCTCTTGATAGGATCGCTTGATCGCATGTAAGGCATCACTATACCGTGGTATTTCTGGACAGTGGTGGGTATAATGCCCATAGATGTCACAGAGGGCGCATTCGTGCTTGTTACACAACGGTTTGCCTGTACTTTTGGTGGCAATTTCCTTTTTATGGGAATGTCATTTGAGGTGCATGTCTCGCAGCCGAGGAGTGGTTTTAATTCTTCCAACTCCAGGCATATGTGAGTAGGGTGTCCTATGACATCACATATAGCGCAGGCTGATGACTCCCTCTGTATGGTGGGGGTCACCACTTTATTTCCTTTCTTGGCGATTTTCTTTATCATGGTTTCTGGTTTCGCAGTGGGGATTTCCCTTGCGGGGGCGGTTTCGGCTGCTACTTGGGTAGGTTGTGGCTCCTCAGGACCGGGGGGCTTTAACCCAAATGCAGTAACGTTGGTAGCTAGCATTCCTAGAGGGGGAACGAGATACCACACTGGGAATTACAATGATATGTTGGGTAGTACCAGTGTCACCAAGACCTGCTGGGAGGTGAAGCCAGGAGGTGGGAATAGGAAAGGAGTTTAGGAAGCGGCATAGACCAGGGAGGCTGCAGTATTTGATGCCTTAGTGTCGTTACTGCTTGAGTCTGTGTCCTGACTAACCTCGGTACTTGATGTGGAAATCATGCATACCAGGGTCGCTGTGGCATCGGGCGATACCTCAGGGATAATAGGAGGATCTTCTAGGAATGATCCTAGGACAGACGACGGTTTGAATTTGCCAGGGCCATATTCCTGATACCGTAAAATACCATTTGTGGCTGTGTCTACATAGGGTAGAACCATATCTTTGTTGGTCAAAGGACGCTTTTCAGTGTGCGCCAGCTAGTCTACTGTAATGATTCGATCCTCGTGGGGGAACATCATGATGCAGAAAACGAAGGATGCTATGGCAGACATGGCGTACATGTAACTCCGCCTAAGGAGTATATTGTAATCCAAGTGAGAGTCCAAGAATTCGATGTCTATGTGGACCGTTTTTCCGGCTAAGAAGACCGATACATTTTGGAAGAGACAGACAGGGGTCGAGGGACGACCGTCATATGCTCCGAGTGTGAAGACGGAAGGTTTGAGTTCAAGGGCTCCTAACTTATTCCATACATTCTTTGACATGATGCATGTGGATACACCCTCGTCAATGACACATCGGTGAATAGTGATATTATGTACCGATACTGGTATCTGGAAGGCGACCATGGAGGGAAGCCGAGGGGTGGCTTTGTCTAAATCAAAAGCCATCATGCACGTGTCGGCAGGGTCGACGGCGCCTAAGGCAGAAAGTAGGGCTTTTCGTTGCTTCAAGCAGGACTGCAATACCTCCAAAGCAGACATCACAGTGGGTGACTGAGCTAAATCATCTATGATGTTGTAATTGTGGGCTGCTTTGGAGTAGTTACCTGCTCGCCTATTAGGCCCTTTAACCATTTTTCGCAATGGTGCCAAAGGAATATTTGGAATGGTCAAAGGTGCAGTCGGCGCGCTCGTACTAGCCCCTGACATACCGGTGTTTGGTGGGGTGTCGTAACTGCGATTCCGGGTTTGGAAAAACATTTCTTCCCCAACCATGTAAATTTAATGGTTGTTTTTCTCAGAATTTTTGGGGTTTTGCTGCTGAGTGCTGACCGTTCCTTGATGGGGGAAGGGTTCATGCATAACGGTAGTTGTCTGGGAAGATCCTCCTTGTCCTTGGTTACTCTGAAGCTTTTTAAGCTCAGGGAGTTCGGGACAGTGGTGAGTATAGTGCTCGTACTCACCACATATTGAACAAGAATGGTTTGTTCGTAGAGGTGGCCTTTTGCCTTGCTTTTGGGCATTTCTTGGCTCCTAGTTCTGGTTCTGGTTGGAGTTATCTCCAGCCCGGGGTCGCAGTGGGCGTTGTTGGTTGTTGCCCCCCTGTCCAGGGTTCCCTTTGAGTTTGTTTTTTACCTTTATTTTAACTATGTTAGGAGGGTAATTCTCCTGATCATATTGGTGTGGTTGATTTTGGGACGGTTGCACGAAGTTCACCTGTGCATTGTTTTGTGTCGGTGGGTTATGTGCTTGAGACTGAGCATACTGTTGTCCCATGTTTTCACCTGGCCATTGGGGGAGAGTTCTTCCCTCATTTTTTCTTCATGCATACTGGGTCCCACAAGCCGGAGGGTAAGGTCCTCCTTGGTGATACGCTGGCGCCCTATTAGACAAATTTTGTTGATGCATATGATGACTTTGAAATCCGGGTTAAGACATGTTTTTGGTAGACCCATGTGTGTAACCGGGATTCTGACTGCTGCTGTCTAGGTACCCTTGGGTCATTGACCCAATAATTCCGTCTACAGATTTCGACGCGCCTGGAAATTATTGATAAGATTGCAGGCGCGGGGCATTAGGCAGGATATTGCATATGTATCCTGATTGCGTATAGATCAGTTCAAGCAATTGGGCTTTACTGATTGTGTCCTCTTCGGATGTGGGGTTTCATTGCGCCACATCCTTTGAAATCTCTGTCGTCAAATTTTTCAAGAATAAATCTAAAAGGACTCGGTCGTCGAGTTGTGCTTTGCATAAGCTACAATGTCGTCTCCACTCATGGAGATGTTCAGAAATGTGGGTAGAGGGGGATTGTCTGAAATGAGTCAGTAACTCCATTCCCGAATCATGGTGAATGAGTAACTGAAAGTACGTGAGGAACGCAGTAGCGAGGGCGCTAAAGGTTCTATGTGAAGCAGGGGGTTTCTCGATGTACCATTTCGCAGCCACTCCCATGAGAGTGTGTTGAAATAGCCTCAATCGAATAGTATCGTCAATGATGTTATTCGATGAGCACCACATGTGAAAGGTAATTATATGATTCCCTGGGTCTTCTGCTTGCTTGCCCTCAAACTTTGGTATGTCTGAAGGGAGCTTCGTGGGCATGGGAGGCCAATTGGGGTTGTGTGTGATGGGGTCATTGGTAAGCTTGGTTAAATCCGGTAGATTTAATGCTGCTAAGAAGGGTGACTGAGAGGTTGACGCCATTGCAACGTGTGAAGACACGAAGTTCTGGTTAGAACGAGGGTTAGTCTGTGACGTACCCAGTTGTGAATTCAGCTGGCTTCCCATATGGGATGCACTCTTCTGCCCCCTAGGGGACGAGGGGGGAGTGATGTGCAGTGTGGTGTTGGGAGACCGGCTAGGGTTCCCAACTAAGGTTTCTCCAAGAAAGGAGGAACCAACCACTGTGGCAACGTCCGACTTTAATGCCTAAACGGCGAAAGACCCGGAACCCCTCCTGATAATGGGGGGAGGTCCAAAATATGCCTGGACTGACGAGGTTCCATTGGAATCGCTTGAGGTTCATCCAGGTTTAGGTTTTGGAGAAAAAAAATTGAGCGGATCAAGTCTGTGATCACGACAATTTTATGGCCACATAGATGATACAAAGTGAAAATGAAATGAATTTTCCTTTAACTTAATCTATGTGAGCAATCAAGAAAAAAATGGTTTTGTTTGTTCACGCGTGATACTCAAAATCCTAGAAGACCTAATAACGTCCTCACACACTCAAAAGTAACTAGGCCTTGAGAGGATTTCTTGCGAGTGCTAGCACAACGTCCCATAAGAGCTAGCGATGCCCCCAGTCAGCCGAAGAGAATCAACCAAGGTAAGGGTAGAGGGTTTGGCGCTTGCCTACACCGTCACCTATAGGGTAAAGGATGCCCTAGTTTTGGCCACTAAGAACCACCATCCCATGTGAGTGTTCGAGTCTTGGGCTTCTTGGTAATCAGCTAAAAGTACCGAGTATCAGCCGGGTCAAGTAGCCCCAACTGATACCGCACGCACTACGCCTAAGCCTAACCCCCTCTGAATCGGGTCTCTGCCGCGCTCGGGTTTTCTTTTCCGTGGGCTGATAGGTGGATTTTAAAGCTCCCTAAAAACGAAACTTCTATGTTTCAAATGTGAAGCGTGATCAAGGCAGCTTATTGGATGCCTACCCCCTTGATCCTAACTTAATCTATAATTTCTCTTGTGGCCCCTGTGGGGAGAATTTAGTGAGTTGGTGTAAGTTATTTTTAGGTGGCTTTCTTTTCTTAGTGGGTGCATGTGTGTGAGTGTATGGTGAACAATCTCATAATTTGAACATATGGATATCAGTGATCCTTTACAAAAGTCCCCTAGTTAAACTATGTGATGTTGTTCCTTGCTCAAATAAAAATCATTTGCGGATAATGGGTCACTTCCAAAACCTCCTAATTAGTCTATGTGACTGACTAAAGGGAGATGGTGAATCAAAAATGCAGAGTGTTCATATGCTTGTCTAGGGTCACCCAATGGCGCAAAGACAGCAAAGATTACTTGCTCTAATTTGCGATTCAATCCTAGTCCCGCAATTTCCTAAATGCAAAAATTGAAATTTAAACTAAACAATTTCTACACTATCTTATGCATGTGTGGTCATGAGCCACTTACTTGGACTAGTTAAACTAAGTGTGCATGCCAGAATTTGCAAAAAACATAAATTGTTCGGAAATCAATGGTTGATTCGCCCCCTACTTAAACTATGTGAATACTTTTTGCAAAAAACCAACTTAAATGAAAACTAACTAAATGCCTACAAAAAGCAGCAAAAATCAGTTCTCAGAACCTGTGGTGTATCAACACAGGTGTTGGCAGATACATTAGGGGCTGCCCAACACACTTACAAGCAGAAAAAATGCAGAAGATAGGGAGAAAAAATCTCTCTGCAAATTGCGCGCAAAAACCTCTAACAGGTGTGCCTTCCTGTGCGCAGGTCACTCCTGAACGCGCGCCCTGCGCGTCTGTGTGAAAAAAATGCGCGCACAATTCCTGCAAGTAAAAGATTAGGAGCTGCTTTCTTCAGTGTGTCACCTCGGTGAGTCTAGGGACTTCAAGATGGGTCAGAGGATTGTCAGCTCCACTCCAGCATAGACTAAGGGTCTCCTGCAAAAGATGGCACAACCACATAAACTTGAAAGACGTTAGTGGAGTCACCAATCCTGTTGTGGTGGATTCGACACACGGGTGTACGAAATCGCATGAGTTTAGAGAGTGTGGTTTACCCTCTAAACTATAGGTAACAGCCAGTATGTGGGGGGAGCTCAAAATCATAAAACTTAAATGAAGTCATACGCTGAAGTATGCTCTGTTAAAAAACTAAAAATAAAAACAAAAAATAAGCTATATAGAGAATTCCAAACAGTAACAAGGTAAGCAATGGCTCGATGGCCTCTTCTTATTGAATGCTTGGAATGAAAACAAATCTTACCCACTTGCCAAAGGGCCCCTAGGCAATGGCTCTAGGTCCCGATGCAAGGATGTTTGTCCTTCAAGTTCTGCCTTCTGACGCAGTCTAACTCTCTCTCTCTACTGTGGTGGACTAAGATGTTGGGTGGCCAACCATCGAGTCCTCTCTTGCTCTAGCTCCTTGGGTCACACATGATGCTGGTGTTGCTTGGGCAACTTTGGCCAGCATAACCTTGTGATCACCCTTTGTTCATCTCTTGGTGGGTTTATATAGGTAAGCTTCAAATCCTCCTTCACTCCCTTGGTACATGATGGATGGTGACCCAAGGGAGGTATGTGATTCCATTGTGTGCTCAAATATGCTTTTGTGTGCTCACACAATGTCTAAGGAGGCACTAGTGTTGTCCTTAGGCGGCTTTCACATAAGGAGAAACTGTCCTTTTCTTGCTTGTGGTCCCGGAAAGTGACTTTTTCTACTTCCAGGAATGTGTGCTTATCGGGCTCCAGTGCGCGCAGAAGGTGCTCTTTTCGAAGGAAAAAGCGCGCATTTGAGCATTTATGACTAGTTCAAATTTGATTTTCTCAAAAACCTAGAGATTTTAAATGCTTCTTGATTCCATAATGTATCCCTGTCCTGTAAATCCTTAGGCTCGACATTAATTGATGTCGTCTTCTGTTGTACGATTTTCCAGTGTTAACACCCGCAACTTAGCACCACTATGAACATAATAAAGAGAATGATGAAGAAGTTATGTTCATTCAAAACTCTCAATCAAGGAACAATTTTCATCCATTGTTATCATTAATTGCAGGTATAATAATATGTTATCCCAACAATTAATAACAAAGCTAAAGCTACCAATAACATCTCGTCTTAAGTGGGTCAAGGATTATGGACAAACTACCTTCATTATTTTGAAGTGTTCCATCACCATTGCTATTGAACCTTTTTGTGACTTATTGGAGTGTGAATTCACTCATATTCACTATTATGATTTGACCTTCGGTAAGCCTTGACATTTCATATGATTTTGGCTTACCTTGATTATCATTTCTAATAACAAGACTAGATTTATTACTAACTTTCGCAAATATCCATAGAAGATTTGAGGTAGTTAGCTTTGCTTTGAAATTTCACACATGTTTTAAAACTACAATCTATATAAATCCCACAACACATGAATATTCCACTTGCCAAAAATGTTAGCAAAGTTCAAGTTATCCTAAAAATGGGGTACCCTACTATCAAGTTTGAAATTTAGGCAGGCTACATTGCAACAATTACTAACAACAAATAATTTTCATTGTCTTAACTTACACTTAGTTCTTGACAAATTGGTCAAATAACACCCACTATCTTAAACTTTGAACTCATGACTAAACTTGAACCTACTTTACCTTTGATATTAAATAACTCCATGTAATTAAACTTTGTGTTTCATCTGTTTAAGCCACTTCAATCTCCTTGATCACTTCAAGCTTCTCGAAATTAGTGATTTTGACATCAACAACATTTCCCACTGTGGGGCCAGGTTTGGTAACTCCACAAAATTGTCATTTTCATAAAGAATAACTTTAATATTTAAACACATAGGAGATACCCTTGGGATTCATATTTTAAGATCTCTTCGTATTCTCATTTTGTATGTAGATATTTACAAACTATTTTCCCAGTCCCTAAAGATTATGTGTCAACATCCCCTCCCCCAATCTGAAGGGATGTTTTAAGTCTAAGCATCATTTTAAATCTTACAAACTTTTCTCTACCAAGAACTTTGGTCAAGATGTCTACAATCTTCACATTTGTGGAACAATGGCATAGGTGAATAGTATTGGCCTCAACATGAAGTCGAATCACATGATACTTTTTATTGATATGCTTTGATTGATCATGGAACTTTGGATTCTTGGCCAAATTTATTGTAGAATCACTTTCAATCAAAAGAGAAGTAGAATGCACTTGTTTTACGTGAAAATATTCAAGAATTTTCCTGAACCACACAATCTCCTTGGTTGCTTATGCAGCTACCACATATTCTACCTCTTTGATGGAATTTGTTGGAACTAATTTTTTGTGTGACCTCCAGGAGATAGCTGATCCAAGACTCATAACATACCCTGAACTAGATACTCCATTTTTTTTATCTACATCAAAGTCTGAATAAAAGTATCCAATCAAGTTGAATTCATCCACCCATATATATTTGAGTCCAAAGTCTCAAGTTCCCTTTAAGTAATTTGGAACTCTTTTTGTAACAAACCAATGACCCTAACTCAACATGGAAAGGATTCCAACAACAAATGTAATGTTTGGTCTAGTATTAGTGCGGTAGTTAAGACTTCCTATGAGTTTTTTGTACTGAGTTTCATCCTCAAATACATTTCCTTATTTGGATGTGAGCTTTAATTTTTGTTCCATTAGAGTGGTAAAAGGATTGCATTTAGCCATGCCAAATTTTCTCATAAAATATCCAACGTACTTATTTTGAGAGATGAATATAAACTTTTGATTTTGTGTTACTTCAATACCCAGATAGTAGTGAACATATCCCAAATATATCATCTCAAATCCTTTCCTCAATTCTTTCTTTATGGATTCAATATAATTTTCATTGTTCCCTGACATCAATAGATCGCCTACATACACCACAAGATAGACAATAGTTTTGCTAACTTTTATTGAAAAATAAAGTTGTATCATCAAGATAATAGTGTTTCAAATTTAGTTTCAGAAGATGTTAAGCCAATTTATCCTACCAGTTTTGTGGTGCTTGTTTGAGGCCATACAAGTATTTGATAAGCTCACATACTTTGTTCTCTTGTCCCTCCACAAAAAAAATCCTTCTGGTTGAGACATAAAAACATTTTCTTCCATATCTACATTCAAGAAGGTAGTTTTAACACCCATTTGATGGAATTTCCATCCATTCTGAGTTGCCAAGGCAAAGAGAGTTTGGATGGCATCCCATTTTGTTGTGGGTAAAAATGTCTCCTTATATTTGACCTCTTATTTATATGTAAATCCTTTTTCCATGAGCCTTAATTTATGTTTGACAAGTGAGCCGTCTATTTTGTACTTTCTCTTGAAGACCCCACTTGCAGTCGATCGATTTGGTTCCAAATAGAGGGTCCACCAACTTCCAGGTTCCATTCCTTTTCAGAGCATCATACTATTTTTGCATTGATTCTTTCCATTTATCACGAGAAGAAACTTATTTAAAGGAATTTAGTTCAAAATCACTATAAAAATTTAATTCATGATTATAGGAAACATCCATATCAATAGTTGAATCAGAATCATCTACATCACCTCCACTTTTTTTATTAGAACTTCTCATTCATGGTTTTCCAACCTCATCAGGATGAACGCTTTCAAGTGTCAGAGTAATCCATTTTGGGGGACCTTTCTGAGATGCCCTAGGTTGTTTAGTTGACTAAGAAGGGGCTGAATAAATATTTATCCTTCAAATTCTCTCAATCACATCACTCAAAGTGTCTTCTAGATAAGTGGTTGGATATTTATGAGGGGGAGAGTGCTTCAGAAGGATATCCCATTAATTGAATAGGATAGGGATCCCCCCTCAAGATGTGAAATCTCATTATCAGATTCCAAAATATATTTTGCATTCCTGAATTTGTCCAAGCAATCCGCTCAACAACATTGTCAATCTTGGAAGATTCAAGAAAAATCACATCTTTAGACAATATAAAATTCGTATTTACTTCATCGTAGATATTATATTCCTTGGAGGTATCCAAGTACCCTAAGAAGATACACTTTCAAATCCTTGCACCAAGTTTTTTTCTTTTTTCCTTAGGTATTAAGGCATAACAGGCGTAACCAAAAACCTTGAGATTCCTCACCAAAGGAATGTGTCCATAACACATTTCATAAGGAGTATTGTTTTTAAGAGCATGATGTGGAAATTTGTCTTTAATATACACTGCACATAAAGCTAGTTTAATGTTGAATCCCATGTTGGGAAAGACACAATGGGATGAAGACATAATGGGATGAAGACAGTGGAGGTTTTCTGAGTCTTGGGAAAGACTTAGAATTGCAGGAAGGAGAATTGGTGACTGGATCATCAATTAAGACCATTGAGTCTTGTGATTTACAATTTGACAATTTGGTTGTGTTGACAGGGACTGCAGAAGACAATCCATCACTTGGATTTGTCTTGAAGGAAGATGAGTTGTTGAAGGGAGGTGAGACAGTCGTGTCTCATGTAAAATAACTTGTTATTTCTGCAGATGACAAGGAAGAGGTGATTTGTCTGAATAGCCAAGATAAGACTGTATGGTAGACTTTTGGGGCTGCTACAACAGTGGAGAATCGGAGATTTACTCTGGTAGAAGATGAAAATCCAGTACTTGAGGAACTTGATTTGATTGCCAGAATCAATAAAGAGGATGGAAGACAATTACTGAATATTGTCAAGGAAGAAGAAGAAGAACATGCTGAAACTGAGTTGCAGCATATTGATGAGGTGTTTGGAAAAGGATGGCTGAATTTTTTGCTGAAAACATTTGGAAAAGAGAATGAAATGGCAGAGCAACAGATTGGAGTGTTGCTGGAGGAAATGTTGGAGCAACAAATGGAAGTGTTTCCAGAAGAGGAGGAAGAGACACAAGGATTTTGTGACCCTTATGTTTGTTTTATAATTGTAGGTACTAATAGAAGGACTAAAAGATGTTTAGTCCAGAAGAAGAAAAGAGGTGATGATAATGACTGGCAATTTAAATACTAGTCCAGAGAATTTCTGAAGTCAGAAAGTGAAGAAATTGTCATGGATGACAATCGGAAAGAGTTTTACTGTTGCAGAGAACAAGAGGGTATGGATGATTGGGTGGCCACAAGCAGCAGTAAGAGTCAAGTAAGAGTGATAATTCAGCAAGCAAGAACTGAAGAAGTAAGGACTAAGAAAATAAGAACTCAGCAAGCAGAAGCAGAGGTGAGAATTTAACAATTAAGAGCAAGTAGTATCCAGCAGTCAGAAGACAGATTAGACAGAGAAATTGGATTTATAAGAAAGCTGATGGTGAAAGTGTCTGAGAAGAAGGCAGCAGCAAGGAAGCAGAGGAACAGCAGCAGCAAGAAGAAGACAGTCACAGAATGTAAAGTCATAGCAAGTGGAAGAATGAAGCATAAAATATGGAAGCCTGGAGAATTACAAAAGAAGAGTGTTGTAGCAGACGATCAGCTACAAAACAAAGTGTGGGATCCAGGAAGACAAGGATAAAAGCACATGATCAGGAGATCATGAATCATTTTAACCTGGGGAGTCTGATTTAGGAGCATTAGGCTCAAGACAATATTTTGTATATAAATAAACCTAAGGGGGGTCTCATGTTTTTGTTTCCCTTTGTAATTATTCATATTTGAGTGATTTTTAGTTAATTGTGGAGAAAATTGTAATTGTCCTCGAATGATTAGTGGGCATATGAAGAGATAGTCTGTTTCAGTTATCAGAGGGTTAGGCTAAAATTAGAACTGTAGGAATTTACAAAATTTGTTGAGTCATCAAAGGATCTGAATCGATTCTTTAGCAGTTTTGTATAAAATAAGTCTCAAGGGCAGAGTCCTGCAAACCTGCATAGAGCTAGAAGCCGGAGAGGCATAGTAGGGAGAACAGAAGGCCATCGAATAGAAGACCTGGACTCAATAGGAGGTTTTGTAAGTAACTTCAATTGTATATGTGAAGAATCTGTTTCAGAAACACATGTGTATTGTCTGATTGAATTATGTGTGTATTTTCTGTGGAAGCACGAGTTAACTATTCGGAACTTATGAGCAGTGTAAGCTCTGTGTAAAGGGGATTAATTGTGATTTTGCATAGGGTTGAAATAAATTGATGTTAACTGAAAGTCATCTACTGTGCTTGGACCATACCTATAGAAGCCATTAGAGGGATTATTATTTGGGTTAAAGGTTGTGTGTTAGGCTTTGAATTGCATGAGCAACTGCATAAAAATGTGTGAATACACTCCGTGAGGGAGGAGTTAAGCAATCGATGTAATTTCCAACTTTGTGAGTTGTGTGAAGAATTGTAATTATCTTTGAAGGGATAGTATCTAAATCAAACCCTGTGGGTATCAACGATAGGTGAATAAACCTATCGTGCCTAGAAAGGAACCTTTATAGGGCCTTTAGGCGTGAAATGAAGGAGGAATTCTCTGTATAACAGATTAAGGTCGAGCGCACAGTGGGGTTGTGACGTTGGAGGAGAGAATGTACATAAACCCTACAGTGGAGCACGAGTCTTTGATTTGAAGAAACAAGGGTTAGCATATGAAAGAACGACGTTGAAATAGACTGAAGGGAGGCAGAATTAACCAAACAAAGGAACGGAACCTCGAGCGCATAAAGGAGTGGAACCACGAGCACTAAACAGTAAATTCGGGTTCATCCCACAATACCAGTGGTCTCGCGTTGTTGAAAAGTGGTAAGAGAAATCGCTCAAAAAAATGAGATCTATGCCTTTGCTTGACACGTGGAATAAGGTGGTTTCCAATTACCACTCACGTCACGTTTTTTTTAGGCGTTAAGATTCGGAGGGAAAAAAAACACGATATCCGCGATCCTCGTTCGATCGAGCGGCATCAATGATCAACGGTGGTCGCGTTCTGAAATTGCACGTGAGGTAACACAGAGATAATTGTGCGTTTATTTAAGGTGTGGGCCCGAGTACCATATGAACTCTTTTGATTTGGTGCACGTAAGTTGAATATGTGGTAGAGCGTTAATACATATGTTGGTGGGTGTATTGACCGAGAATTCATTTGAATAATGTGTGAAATTTAGTCCAAGTATGGCATAAAGGCTTATATGGCTAGAATGACATTTAATTGTTAGTAGGCTCGGGTTTAGACCATAAGATCGAGGATCTTTGTATATTTAAATTGGGATGCATTTTATAAACATAAGAGGAATTTAATTTAATATCTCAATCTCAGATTGAGATATTAAAGCACACAGATTTATTTAAATTGCCAGTTCAAGAAATTAGAACAGTGTGAGTTTTCCCAGATTGTGGATTTTCTTGGGCATAAATTTTGAATGCATTTATACACAACTAAGAGGATGAAAAATGTGAGCAACAGGGACTGTGGGTTTTAACCGGCATCAGCTGACCAAACTATGCTCCTCAGGGCGGGTACTTTGGTCAGTGCACCACCCTCCAGACACCGGTACATAGTCAACAGTGCGATCATATAAACGACCACACTGTCGACCATGTATTCATGTCAGGAGGGTGGTGTGCTGACTAAACTATACGCCTCGGGGCGCATAGTTTGGTCAGTGCACCACCCTCCTGATACTGGTACATAGTCAACGATGCGGTCGGTTAAACCACCGCACCATTGACCATGTAATGATTCCAGGAGGGCAATGCACTGACGAAACTATCCACCCCGGGGTGAGTATTTTGGTCAGCGCACCACCCTCCCAAACTTGTACATAGTCAACGGTGCGATCAGTTAAATGACTGCACCGTTGACCATTAACTAATGTTTGGTGGTGTGTTGACCTAATTATCCGCCACGGGATGGATAGTTTCGTCAAAGCACCACAGGAGAAAGTACATTTCATGTTGTGCGGTGTGCTGACTGTTTTTTTTGGCGCACTGACTGTTTTTTTTTTCAAAAAAAAATAAAATATATATATACACACACACACATGTCTCATTTAATAAATAAATTGTATTTAATATGTGAATCATTTAGCGACGTCAAAGGAGAGAAGAAAGGGAACAACAAGAACATATGGCGGACCAGTATAACGTGGTTCGCCTGTGGGAGGCACGAGAGAGGGAGAGACTTATGTAACCTCACCCTATTACGACAGCCACCCAGTTGCTCATAAGGGAGGTAGGCCTCCTCAAGTTATATGAGGAGGCTACATCTCTGAAGGGACATAATGGGCTATTGTGACAGCCTATCTTCAGGTGGAATGCCCACCGACATGCTTTCCGGGTTGGTCCTAACCAATGGTATGCGCCCCACTGAGGAGGACATGTATTTCATTACTGGCCTATCTAGGAGAGGGCAGGATTTTCCCTCATTCCCAGAGGTCCCCTTTGGCTATGTAGCAGGGAGTAATTTGGTGTACTCCCAAAGATACATTAGCGTCAATATACTTTCTCTTGCAGATTTTCAGGTCTCTGGTGGTCAATTACGTATTGATTCGTTTGGTGCAGAGGAGGTGAGGTGCCTCTCACTACTGTTGTCAAAATTTTCACACCATACCAGTGATGGGAAATGCATTATTTGCCCGCTTTTATTTTATGTTGATTCTTTATTACAGGCGCCACGACTTGTGAGGTGATCTGCGATTTTTTTGCGACAGTTCTGTACACCTTTAGATAGATGTCGTTCTCAGGCATAAGGAGGGTGAACTTCCCTTTTGCTTCAGAGCTATTTTATTTTTATTTTTTGAGAGGTTTCAAAAGATGAGGCTTACTTTTTTTCGAAAGCCTCGTAGGCCGATGCCGCACGTACGGATGCGGATGTGGGGCCAGATGATGCCCAAGAGCGGCGAGTCTGACTTTTCCGTGAGGATATCTCATGATGCACTGGAGTTTCTATCCAGTGTTGATGATCACACTTTCCTTCTGGTGTCATGTTCGTATGTTGGTTTGGATTGGCTAGGGTGTGCCAACATCCTCTTCACAGTTGATGAGCCGTCGGATTAGTGTTCTCTTTAAATTTATTCTAACATGTTCTTTAACTTGTTTTTATTAAATTGTCTAATTATTGTTTTGTACTTATATATAGTTTACAGATATTGGTTCATTTGTTGGAAATGACATGATACCGCCACCAAATGATCCAGGTGTAGATCCTTCTGACGATCAGGAGATGGCAGATGCGGAGGATCAGGCTGATAACAGACCTGGTCCTCAGGATCATGCACAGGAATTGACGGGTGTGAGGCATAGGCCTAACACTAGATTTAGGATGGAGTTGAGTGGCCAACTCTGTCAACTCCAACTGGAGAAGGGATTCAGGCCGGCCATTATAAGAGAGATACAGACTAATGAAAGGTTGATAGTAATATGGAAAGGCATGCCACGTGATATGTTGACCCTGATGCGGCATGTCGTTGGAGCTACCAGCTTAGTGGCACGGTTGAGTAGGGTCGTTCAACGTAGGCATTGTGGAGATGCAGTACGTCGACATTCGAGCAACGCATCATCTGATGATCATGATCAGGGGAGTGATCATCGTTCAACTAGTACTCCACCTCCTTCTCCACCTCCTGCCGGAGATGAGCAGTCTGCAACATCTAGCAGTCATGATCATGAGCAAGTTGGATCATTTACGTCAAGTCATCATGAGCAGGCAGCCAGTACTCCACCTCCTCCTCCACCTCATGCTAGAGATTAGCAACCTGCAACATCCAGCAGTCATGATCATGAGCAGGCTGGACCATCCACGTCGAGTCATCATGAGCAAGAATTTGATCCTAATCAGCATGAGGCACCTCTAGATCAGCAGGCACGTGATAATTGACATCTATCTCAGCATGACGAGGCTACACCATTGACTGAGTAGGCCTCGACTAGTACTACTATTGATGTACCACCACCTGATATTTGACATTTATATGCAGTTATATTACAATTGTATATTTTTGACATTATACAGTTATATATATATATATATATATATATATATATATATACGGATGGTCCATGTATTTTATGTTCATGTTGCAGTTGTACTTAATTTACATGTTGGTTTTCATCATGATGAGTATATTATTAGGTCTTGTTAGATATGTTCATTTAATGTGCAGCTTGCATATAGATGTGTATGTGATAGCAATTATTTGACATGAGATGTATATTTGATGTTTGTGTTGTGATGATGTTATACAATGCTTGTGTTTTGTTAGATGATCACGATCACGATGATTAGATGATGTTATTGAATTTGAATGTGTTTTTTAGCCAAATATGATGTTTGTACGATGGTTATCATGATCGTGATGTTTATTTTTAATATTAAATCATGATATTTATTAAATATTATGTCATGATTGTAATTTAAATTGTATGTAAAATTGTAAAATTGTAATTGTAATTTTAATTGTAATTGTATGTAAAATATTTGTAAAAAGTTCATTGTAATTTTAATTGTAATTGTATATATGTAAAATTCTAAAATTGTAATTGCAATTGTGATTGTATGTGAAATTGTAAAATTCTAATTCTAATTGTATGTAAAATATTTGTAAAATTTTAATTGTATTAATGTGAAATGATTTTAATTGAAATTTATTAATATAAAAAATAATAAAATCATACTTTTGACATTATACTTACTCTTTGAAGATTCAGATGGTCATGCGATTTCAACCCCGACAAATGGTCATCCACGGTGAAGGAGCGTCATAGTGAAGACTCGTATGAAGATGGCACCCTCACACCCATTATAACTTCCTTTGCCAAAGAAGAGATATCACCCTCTTTGAAATACCATGAATTAGACGGACCAACGCGTGCCTTTGATCCTTTACATTCTGATTGTCTTGGCCAATGTTTCGTTTTAGTTTTTGAAGTAATAAGATCTTTCCTAACAACCAATGTGTCACTTTGTTTCGATGATATGTGCCTCCATAAAGAAGATGAAACATTTTTAAATATATGCATGGGATCTAATAAGTGGGTAATCTTAAGATGTTCCCAATATGGGAGGTTATAAAAGATAGATTTTCGTTTCATCCCAATGAGAAATTTCTCAACACAAGTGTCGAAGAATTCTAGATCATCGAACATAGGCTCCCCATTTGAATCGAACACTTCTATGAACTCCTTCTCCTTCTCTCTCTCATATGATCTAATCCATTCAGTTGGTGTCATTATTGGAGGCCTTTGGGTTCTCTCTCATTTACCATTGAAATCAGATGTTGCTCTTCTCTAAGGGTGTTCTTCTGGGAGGAATACCCTGGAGCAGTCATACACTGGATTTTGTAGGTCATTGGACAATCTATCTTTCAGAGAAGGTCCACAACATTTAAACCCAAAATAACCTTTTGTTACAAGACCTGTGAGATTATTGTATACAATATATATGCATGGCACGTTAAAGAATATCATGAATATCAGAACAATTACAACGAATGAAATAACTAATATGCGAAATAATATTGTTACGTATATAAACAAATCAATAAACATGTAATTTACCAGAGCAAACTCCTAAGCCTAGATAATCATGTGTCGTGTAATCACATATGCTATACAACGTAAAACTCCTCTCTACTTCGATGGGTATTGATACATCATATACATTTATCCCATCCCATAATACCTTCAATTCATCTACCAATGGTTGGAAGTAGGCATCCATATTCTTCACTTGTCTTCTACCAGGGACTATGAGAGCCAACATAAGATGTTCATTCTTCACGGACAACCATGGGGGGATAATTTTATTGATCACTACTACAGGCCAAACATAATAGTTGGTGTTCTGGAGGGAATATGGGTTGACGCCATCCATGGCTATGCTGAGTTGTAAACTTCATAATTCATCCTTGAATTTTTCGGGCCGTTGTATCCTCTATATGCTTCATGGCTATTGAATCTTTTGGGATTCACATAACTCCTAACTCACTTCTGTGTGAGGCATGCCATCCCTGAAACATAGCTAATTCTTTGCAACGAAAGAGCCTTTGAATCCTTGGGATTATAGGCATGTGCCTCAATATCTTAAAAGGAGGTCCACGTGATTTACCCTTCTTTTTTTATTTATCATACCTGTCATGCCCACATTTCGGACATATCTCTTTGTCTGCATATTCTCCTTTATATAGAATATAATCATTTGGACATGCATGATATGATATGTACTCAACACCCAACATTTTCAACAATTTCTTTGCCTCTTCGCAGCTACCGGGCAAGACATTATCACTCGGAAGAACCTTAACTTTTAATAACTTGTAGTTGGTGATCATGGAAAATATTAAATGTACATTAATGCCGATATAATTATTAAATTTCATGAAATTGACCATTTGTATGTTCATTGTGTGATTATATTTCTCAAAATATAAGGAAAGAATTTATGGTAACTTGCCTCAAAATTTCCGAGAAACATGCATTCGACAAGCCAAAATTTACTTTCAAGTTGTATAGTAACATTGTTGTCCCCAACTGGGTAGAATTTGACTGACTTCCAGGTCCAAAGAGAGGGGTGGTGCAAGCAAATTTAAGGCTTTCGAAAAATGTGTCAGCGATATGAGCATCATCCCCTAGTTGATCATCGTTCTGGAATGCATCTAACAACATTGTCTCCATGACAGTCGTATCCCTTAATTAATCATCCATACCAACCTCTATTTGATTGCCTCCATTGCCAGCTTGAAGAACTACTATTGTTGTAGTCATTACTAAATTGTGAATCTGGACATAGTGGGAATTGAATAGGTGGTTGATCCAACCATTCTTGGTATCGTTTCTCTTTGATTTTTTCTCTTAATTCAGCCTTCTCTCGATTTGATATTGTTGTAGGGTGCAACGGAAGATGGTAGGTAGGTTACTCAGCATCACTAAAATCCTAATAATTTCAAAAATTATATGGAACATGATTAGTAAAAAATCTATGATATCAATTAGTAAGCATGTCGACAATGCATGATTAATTGGTTTGACGTGGAAATAATTACAATAATATACCAAACAATTATTATTATCATCATTGTCCCATGATTGTGGCTAGAAGATGCAATATTGTTTCAATTGGCAGGGTGAAGCGGTTGTCCATTTTCATCTGCCAAATGCGCTTTACGGTATGCTGCTTTTGATAAGAGTTTCTCACGTTTCAGAGTTGTTTGAATATTTTGTGTGTTTGAGCTCGATTATGAATCTGCATGAACCTACAAATTTGTATACATTATAAATTTTATTAAGCTGATTTTTCACGAGACATACCTGGAGCAAGAGAGCATGACAGCACTGTGGAGCAACGAAATTCTTTTGAACAAAACTATTCAGACAATAAAAATTCCAAACCTCTGGTGATTCAAACCCTGTAGCATAGAATTTCAAACCATCTAGTGATTACATTTTATTATTTTTTTAACATTTTCTGCAGTATTTTTTACGCAGTAAGTAAAAAAATTAAATTTACTGTTCATTTTCAGAGGAAAAAAAAACAAAAAAACAAAACAAAAAGAAAAATAAAAAACAAAAAAACAAAACAAAATCATTCTTATGTTAAACCCTTGATTCTTTTTGTTTCTTCCCTTGCTTCTTCTTGTCTCTGTCACTTCAGAATTAGGGCTTTTCATTTTAGATTTATAGGGTTTGTATTGCTATAAATATAGGCCTATGACATCTATTAACCCACGGGACGACTTGCATAGTCGGATCCCAATCCATGTTGGCCAATGCGTGAATTTTTAAAACACAAGAAATTTTTTGATCGGTGCGGCCTATGTAAAATAGCGCACTGGTACGTTGTTTTATCACAGCATACCGCGCACGTATTGTTTGATAAAAACAATTTAAATTTTTTTTATTTTTTTTATTTTTTATTTTTATTTTTTATTTTATTTTTTTTATTTTTTAAATTTGTGCGCCATATGTAAAATAGAGCACGGGTGCGCTATTTCATTATAGTGCACCACGCACCTACTATTTGACAAAAACAAATTTTTATTTTATGTCTATGTTAAGCGGTGCACCGTTTAACATATAATGCACCGGGTCTCCTTGTTGACCGAGAGAACCGTACGGTGGTCCCATGTTTTCGCGGTGCATTTATAAGAATATGTTGCATTGCCCTCTCCATGACATCATATGCAAAAAAACTAACACTAAAGGATTTTTATTAATTTTTTTGTGTTAATCGGTGCGCTGGTTAACATATAACGCACCAGTTCTCCTTGTTGACAGAGAGCACCATACGGTGTTTCTACTGTTTTGGCAGTGCGTTTATACGAAGACGTCACACCAACGTTGGTGCGTACATCATTAAAGGTGCACTGTTTTCTTGAATTTTTTTTCCTGAAAATATTATGATTTATTTATAAAATATATTAATGAATGGTATGGTACAGGTTTCATATTGATAAAGAAATGGCTGACAAGAGATCAAGTAACAAAAATACTGATAGCACATCAAGAAAAGCAAAAAAGGCAAGTTCTTTGTAAATTCCTTACAAAAATTATTATTTTTGAACTATATGTAAGTTTAACTAATATGTATTGTTTACTGTGTATCATGCAGAGCCACAAAATGATGAAGCTCGATAATATTATCTCTGATCTAGGACCAGAAGAGCGTAAAAGCTTGATGGAAAAATTGCAAAAGGCTGAATCAGGTGAATGAAAAAATACTATCGATCCAATATTAGTTTCTCTTTATAATTTTCATTAATAATATACTTAAAAATATTAGATAACATGTTTCAAACAATATATTAATTCACATATGTTTAATGTTCTACAGGGACCAGCAACTCAGAAAAGGAATGTTGTTCTAAGAAAAGAAAAAAAATAGAACATGCAAATGAAAATGAATTGCTCCTTAGCTCATCTGGAGTGGTGTTGGAGGTTAACGAAAGGGGGAAAAACTTTTACAAAACTCTGAGGGATATAGTCAAACAAATGTATAAACGTTCTTTCCATTTACAATAAAAAAATTGATCCAATGATTCCAAGAACCAAATTTTATCTAAACTACAGGATGAGTTTCCAGAGAATTAGTCAATCAGACATGTCAGACTTTTAAAAGCAAAAACGTACAATAACAAAAAAGAAGGAATGCAAAATTAATATTCCTTTAAATGTTTTTCTAGAATTATACGTATATATTCCTAGAAAGCAATCATTTATAAATATCACTTTTGTTATATTTACTTTTCATATATCAATATAAAAATTAAATAGTTTATTGTCATGTTACATTTTTAGGAAGATTATGAAAATCTCAAAGGATGAACAAGCTGATATCAAAAATATGCCAGTAGGAATGTCCAAAAAGGTGTACAAGGAGATGGTCAAAGAAATGGACATAATTGCATCGCACGAGGAGCCATCTCAACAACAACGTGCTTGAAATGTAATATGAAATCATTAAATTTTTCAATTAGGTACAATAAATAAACAATTTAGCATTAAATATTAATTTTCAAGTATTTTCTTGCAGAAAATAAAAGAAAATGGAACCCATTCAGCACATAAAACAGGACGACAAGGAAGAAAAGGGTTGATATCTAAGTTTGTGAGTAATTGTTACTTCCTTATTACAACTTAACTAGATTTCATTTTTGTATATTTTAAGTTGTTCTACAACAATCATCATTGAATGTATTCAAACAGGTGCTAAAATACAAAGAAGAACCATCAGACGAATTGATTGACATTGGGTTAAAAATGGGTTGTCAGTATATGTTGGCATGTCATAAATTAATTGTGGAATTGGTAAGCATCTATCGATCTTGTTTTACTTAGCTCCGTCTATAATTAATAGAACAAAAAAATCCTTTATATTATATATGTGATTTGTTATGGGGTATAAAACCTGCAGGAAACAAAGTATGGAACTGCCCCAACAAATGAAATGTTGAAATATAGCATAAAATGTGGTTTTGAAAGAATGTGTATAGTTCATGAGTCAATTCTTGCTATGGTACATCATTTATTTTCGATTTACATTGATGTATATTATTTAATATTGCAATTTTCATTAGTCTACCAATGTATATACACTCATTACAGTTTATTTTTATGTTTGTATATGGAAGGTGAAGAAGAAGAAAATAATCAACATCGTGAACAAAACATTCCTCAAAATAACCCAAGTCATGGAAGTAGCTCGAGCAGTGACAGCAGTTCAAGCGAAGAATGATGATCATTATGTTTGGATATCAAAGCAAGGCATTGTATTTTTTGAAATATTTGTCTGTGAAATCAGATATTTTGTTTAATGTAATGGACATAGTGTCCCAATTGAAATACAAAGGGATATCAATAACTGTCCCATTTTGTATGACAAAGAGTTTCTTATTCATATATATATAATAAAATATGTTTTAATTTATTCTATTGTGTTCTCCATTGTCACTGTGAAATGTACCACCATTGATTAAATATATGGATGATTAAATATTATAATGAAGAGATGTGAAATCTGATGATATGATATAACAAATTAATCCAAACATCACATTCAAATGCACTAATAAAAAATTAATTGATATGAATATTTTCATAAGATATGTGTCTACTTTTGATGAATAATGAATTTTAAAAAATCACAATAATTGCACTGTCACGGGTCGAAGTTTCTAAAAAATACAAAATGAACACCGGTGTGCGTTAGTTATTGTGCACCGGTGTGTTTGTATGCTAAGGCCCACTGGTTCATTTCAACCAATGGGCATCGCAAAAATACCAATACCAATTAGAACGCTCGGTGTGTTTATGTGATACTGCGCACCGGTGTGTTTTTGTGAGACTCCTCACCGGTGCGTTTCTACAACCTATGGGCACCGCACAAATACCAATACCAATTAGAACACTCGGTGCGATTTTGTGATATTGTGCATCTGTGTGTTTGTATAATACTATGCATCGGTGCGTTGATACAGCCTATGGGTACCGCACAAATACCAATACCAATTAGAATGGCTCGGTGCATTGTATCACCTACAGTGCGACCGGTGCGGTTTTAGACCTTAACGGCCCGACGCATGCACCTTCGACTACCCCGGGGAAACTCTCTTGCTGACATGCATCGGGACGTTGCTAAACACCCCAGGGTGTCCTAAAATTATTTTTTGTTCCGGTGCTTGGTAGGTTTACAGTACCGGTGCGTTCACTGTAAACGCACCGATGCGTTGACACCTGATTAGCGCACCGATGAGAAAAACATTCGTAACAACCTCCAGTCACCCAGTTTTTTTAGTTGTGTTGAAATTTCGTTAGAAGATCCGCCAAAACCTCCGTTACCGAAAACTGATGTTGTAGCAAATGTTTTTTTGACAATTTTGGCCAATTTTATAACACTAAAAACCTCTGTTATAACCTCCGCTAGAGGGTCTTTTCGTTGTAGTGTCTTATATTAAAACAGAGTTTAAGAGTTCATTGTTGCATAACATAAAATAATAACAACGATGCATAACATCAATGCTACGTGGTTTTTATAAAGCCTCTGTCATAAATGTTCAGAGTTTCTCTAGCTAACAGAATACTAATTTAATCTTAGAAGATATCCTATCAAAAAGCGCTCACGATTTTCTATTTGACAAAGCAAAATCGAGAGGCATTCATTTCACTTCTCGCTCGCTTGCTATAGCTAACCCATTGACCTTCACCTTTGACTATACGATTGGAAAATTACTTCATAAATTCAATTCATGAAGATAGCAGGAAAGCGTTGAGTAGACTAATCATTATCTTCCCATATATATTTTTCTCCAGCTGGCACCTTGGATCTTGTTCAACAATGGACTCAGCTGTAGAACCAGATTTTGGCTGCAAAAACATCAAAATCTAGTATCTGATGCAAATATCACGCAAATAATAAAGAACATTAGTAGCATATGAAATATGAGACAATCATATACCTGTCAAGCTTTGAATCCACTGATTTGATGCCCATTGATGGTTATGGTGGTCAAAATAGGTGAAAAATGATTGTAAAAAAGAAACAATTATGAGGCTCAACATTCCCTCGATGGAGGTCATTGCATGTCCTCATCCAAAAATTCAAAACGAATACCCTTTCTCTATCACCGCATTTCTTCATAAACTTGAGCTAGAACATCTAAGTTTGTCTTCTTTACCCTCTTCTTAGCAACTGCCATCCTGGGTTTCTTCATCAAAATTTTGTATTTCAAACTTTTGACCTTCCTTTTGAAAGACTTGTTGTTTTCCTTCATATTTTTATTCTTATTATGCCATATACCTAGGTGCAAGAAAACGTTATCATTATGGGTCCTTTGTATTTCATTTTGTGATTTTAAGGTCTCATGTTCTTGTTTCAGGTGTTTTTTCAGTGTCTCCAATTCAAATATTTCCTTCTTTAGAGTATTGATGATTGGAGGTTCTTGTGGACTGACACATTGAATTCCTCCTACCTAATTTGAATCAGATGTTCTCTTTTCCAGAGACTCAATATAATGATATATCTCTTGATGTATTGGTTCAATTTCTCGTGCCTTCTCTTTGGTGATGAAACAGTAGGTGAGGGAAACTTTGATTCCTCCTCCACTTCTAAATCAACATACTTTGTGCATGGTTCTTTTATTACTTTGTGAATCCTTGTACTTCTCCATGTAGTGGATGAAGGAGGTACTTGTTTTTTAATGTTTCTATGTTACGTTTTAGTTTCTTTTGTTTCTTTAGTGGATGTATTTTCTTCTTTCTGGTTGGATTTCTTTCTTCTAACATTTGTATTCCTCATTTTTTCCAAAATATTCACCAAATAAGTTTCATCTTCTGAATTTTTTCTTGTTCTGGAGGGTTTTCAACAGAGCTTTCAGGCATTTTCCTTCTACTTCTCCTTATTTTTCTATTGTTGGATATGTCTTGTTTTACTTCCTTGAAGTGGTTTTTGAATAGAAAAGATTCCCAATTATCTCCTAAGCTCTCTAAATGAGCTTCAATGAGCATTTTAGCAAGAATGTGGTGGTATATAGTGTTGTCAATAAATTGTAACCTCCTCTGAGTATTAACACACATTTTCCTTAAGATATTCAGTAGGAAATAAGGTAAATTGATTTCATGCCCTTCAAGAAAGTGCATCATGAGATGAATATGGTATAAAAACACACTACCAAACCTACCCTCACATGTATTAAATTTTTGGATAGCTAGAAGCAAATTCCTCCATTTATTTTTAAAGGTTGTGTTAGGAATGCCTTTCTTGAAAACTGTGGTGTCCATGTCTGGATTCTTTAACAATGTCCTCCAGGCGTCCCCTTCAATTCCTCTATTTTTAAACCATCTTTCTCCAACCCTTGGGAGCCCGGTAACATCAACTATGAAAGACTTTGTCACCACTATTATGATATCTCTAATTTAGCCTTTGTTCCATCAAAAGCTCGAGCGAATGATTTGGTCCCCTCTCTGTCAAAATTATAAAATTTCACTATAAATTCCCACCATTTCACCTACTCTAACATTTTCTTGATTTGGGATATCCTTCTATAAATCTCTTCCCATTAGGTTCAATCCGAACAATTACCCCCATGGTGGTAAAGTCTTGTCTCGGAATTATTTCTCTCACATGGTTATGGAAATGGGGTATGGTCGAGAGCGAAATGAGAGATATAAGAAAGGTCAAAAGTGGAATAAGAGATATGAGTAGGGTTGAGATATGAGCAAGGATGAGAATGGAATGATTTTTCAAAATAACAGAGTATAAATGAATGAGCGACAGAATTATCAATAAAATGGGGTTTTTGAAATGGAGTGGTAATGTAATGATGGATGACATATGGGCTTCTACGGCTAGTTTGATATGATATGACAGAATACTTATGATTTAACGTCTCAATTATTTCATACTTCTAATGTTTTACCTTTATTATAAATATAAAACATACATACCTCTGAATTGATAATTATAATGCTTGGTTGTTGCTTTTGATTCGTACTTAGGTACTTTCATTTGCTGACTTGATCATTCCTCTTTTGGAGTCTTCAATTCTTCCAATCAATAATTTCTTGTGAGTATCAGCTGCAAAAATTTCTCAAAGATGCATATTCTTAGAAATGTTGTACCTATTTATTTTCAATGAAAAATAAGGATATAAAGAAAAATGGGAGTCAGATTGGGGTTGAAAAATAAAATTTAGGATGCGAAGAAAATTTGGTTTTCACCCTAGATTTTCTGTATAAACATGCCAGCATTTGTTGGTTTTCATGTTTATACAATTTTATTAATTTGTTTCTACCAATTTTCAACAAATTCCTCCCTTGTTAATGGCTTATGATATAATCTCAATCGATGACCGTTTACAAGGAAGGTAATTTTCTCTTCATCAATAGTTTTGATCCTTACTGCACCATTACCAAAGATTGTTTCAATCTCATAAGGCCCAAGCCATTTAGTTTGAAATTTTCCTTGAAAATATTTGAACTTTGAATAAAAAACTAGGGCCTAATCCTCTGGCTGGAAATTCTTCTCTTTTATATATTTATCATGCCAATTAGATCTTTGTTGTTGAACTAGATTGGTTATTTGGATAGCATCCTGTCTTATCTCATCTAGTTCATTTAGTTTCTCCATCCTTTGTTTTTGTGCTTTTGAAAGATCAAGACCCAATTTCACTGTTGTCTTGAAAGTATTTATTTGAAATTCAATGGGAAACAAGACTTTCTTCCCATGAACAAGTTCATAGGGAATATGTCATGTATTGTATCTCCATGTGGTACAATATACCCATAAAGCTTCTGGAATCTTTTCTGCCTAATCTCTTCTATGTTGATGCATGGTCTTGATAAGAATGGCTTCAATTACATTATTAGTCAACTTCACTTATCCATTTTCTTGTGGATGATATGGAGTAGACTTCTGATGTTTGATTTGTATTCCTCCATTATCTTCTGTACCAACTTGGATGTAAACTTAATACTGATCTGGATTTATGCAGGAACGCAACAGAATACACATATAGCCACAGATACAGAGATGCAATGGAAATAATGCTTCATTTTATTATAATCAAATGACTGAAATGAGCTTACAAACATAATGGAAACAAGCTAGGGCGCTAGTAGCGTATCTCTGAGAAGAGATGTGGCATACGCAGGCCTCTGAACTGTGTTGCATTGAGGCTCGAAGGCCTATTACAGACATAATGGAAATAGATGAGCTAGGGTATTGGCAGCGTATCCCTGAGAAGAGATGTGATGGCTACCAGCCCCTGAACTATGTTATAATGAGGCTCGAAGGCCTATTTAATGTTGAGAAACAATGTAAAACTCGAAACGTCCAAAAACTTAACCCTAGGAGATGAAGCACCAAAACCGTGGGCTCGGGTTTGGGTAAATTGGTGTTTCAACTTCCCGAGGACGTAACTTTGGCATCCAATCTCTGTTTGACGCGCTCAATAGCTCATTAGAAATATCTATCTGAGGAATACAAATTTTGGTGTGAGAAACATCGGTCCATGGAACCATGTTGCTCCCAGTTTTCCCAAAAAATGTCGTTTAGGGCCTCAAAACGGCTCCGGAAATTCCGAACTCGAAAAACTGCTAAATAGAGTAAGTTGTCCTGCAACTTGAAAACTGAAAGAACTGATGGTGGGGGTTCAAATGGAATAGGTAGGTGGGGACTGATATCCACCTGGATCATTAATTCCCCAAAACGGCTCCGGGCTTGCAAGACCCGAAAACCTACTAAAAATAGTAAGCTGCTGGAAGTGGAGAACTGTAAGAGTTCATGGTGTGGGTCCAATGGAATAGGTGGGTGGCCACCGATATCCATCTGGATCATTCCTCCCTCCTTAGCAAGCAATGGTCTCCATTGCGTTAAGTTCCTCCATGGGGGGGAAATTCTGCTGAACTTGGTATTGGATTTGTCAAGGATGTCACAGACCTGTTGGCAGATGTGCTGGATGTAGATGTGCCACTGGTGGACAGTCATTGAAGGATATGGGTAAAGTTATCCATCTTCGCATTCCTTTGTTTCTCGAGGGCCTCCCCGAGCAAGATTTTGATAGGATCTCCTGCTCCCTCATATTTCTTTCTTTCCACCATGGGGGGTCGTCGGGGTTGGTGAGGCTGATCTTGGAAGGGTGAAACCAGATCGAGCTCAAAATCCTTATACCCTAACCGCGTTGGGGACATGCAATGAAAAACAGAGAAATAGAAGACACGCTCTAATACCACTGATCCGGATTTATGCAGGAACGCAACAAAATACACATATAGCCATAGATACAGAGATGCAACGGAAATAATGCTTCATTTTATTATAATCAAATGACTGAAATAAGCTTACAAACATAATGGAAACAAGCTAGGGCACTGGTAGCGTATCTCTGAGAAGAGATGTGACGGATACTAGCCCCTGAACTGTGTTACAATGAGGCTCGAAGGTTTATTTAATGTTAAGAAACAATGTAAAACCCGAAACGTCCAAAAACTTAACCCTAGGAGATGAAGCACCAAAACCGTGGGCCCCATTTAGGTAAATTGGTGTTTCAACTTCCCGGGGACGTAAATTTGGCATTCGATCTTTGTTTGACGCGCTCAATAGCTCGTTAGAAAGATATTTCTCAGGACTACAAATTTTTGCTTGAACAACATTGTACCATGGACCCAAGTTGCTCTCGGTTTTCCAAAAAAATGTCGTTTAGGGCCTCAAAACAGCTCCGGAAGTTCCGGACTCGAAAAACTGCTAAATATAGTAAGTTGTGCTGCAACTTGAAAACTGAAATAACTGATTTTGGGGGTTCAAATGGAATAGGTAGGAGGCCACCAATATCCACCTAGATCACTAATGCCCCAAAACGACTCCGGGCGTGCAGGACCCGAAAACCTGCTAAAAATAATAAGATGCTGGAAGTGGAGAACTTCAAGAGTTGATGGTGCGGGTCCAAAAGGAATAGGTGGGTGGCCACCGATATCCATCTGGATCAAGTACCTTGATCCGTCATAATTTCCCTTGGGACACCAAAATGAGTAAAAATATCCTCAAAAAGAAATGAGACTACAATGTTTTTAGTGGCAAAAGGAAGTGCTATAGCTTCTACCCATTTTGTAACATAATCAGTGCAAACAAGAATGTACCTTTTTTGTATTGATGGTGAATTAATAGGACCAACAAAATCTAAGGCCCCTTTCTCAAAGGGTTCAATGAGTACCTGAGGTTGTAGAGGCATTTCATCTAAAAGGATAGGTTTCCCCATTCTCTGACAACTATCACATCTCTTAACATATTCTTCGGCATTCTTGAAAATAAAAAGCCAATAATATCCTAAGAGGAGGATTTTGCAAGTAGTTTTTTTATCAGCAAAATATCCTCCACATGGTTCATCATGACAAGCTTTCAGTATGTATGGTACTTCATCTTCTTAAACACTTCTTCGGATAATTAGATCAGGTCCTATTTTGTACAATTATTCATTTATCCATGAGTAAGATGCACTAGTTTGAATTACCTTTATCTTTTCACGAGGAGATAAGTATGACGGTAAATTTCCCGTAGCCAAGAAGTTAGCAATGTCTGCAAACCAAGGGGATTTAGTAGATACTAAAAATATATATTCATTGGGAAAATCATCTTCTATAGGAGTATTATTATTATCATTTTGGATATTAGACAAGAAATCAACAGTTGTGTTTTGTTTTACAGGTCTATCCAAAATAGTAATATTAAACTATTGTAACTTAAGTAACCATCTTGTAATTCTGCCATTTGTAATTTATTTATTCATTAATTACCTAATTGCAGAATGATCACTGTGAATAAAGGTTTCATAACTAGTGATATAATGTCTAAATTTGTTGATGGCATGTATAGCTGCTAAAAACTCCTTCTGAGTGATAGTATAATTTAACTCTGCAATAGTCAAATTTTTACTTGTATAGTAGATGGAAAAAGGATTCAAATATTTTTGCCCTAATACAAATCCCAAGGTTGTGTCTGAAGCATCACTTGAAATATGAAAAGGTAACTTCCAATTTGGTCCCCTTAATATTCATGCTTCAGACATTTTTCTTTTTCATGTTTCAAAATCTTTTTGGAAATCAGAATTCTAGGTGAATTCACAATCCTTTGTTAATAATTTGAAAAGTGCAGAAGCAATTTTTGTAAATTTTTCTATGAATCTTCTATAGTAACCAGTAAAACCAAGAAAAATTCTCACATATTTTTGACAAATAGGAACTGATAATCTAGAAATTACTTCTACCTTAGATGCATCCACCTTGATTCCATCTCTCGGGATATGGTAGCCTAAAACAATCCCTTCAGTAAACATCTTAAAAAAAAATCATGGCTTAATGAAAGATTTGTTTCTTTACATCTAATAAGAAATTTTTCTAAATTCCTAAGACCTTCTTTAAAAGAGTTCCCATAGGCAATAAAATCATCCATGTATACTTCCACACAATCATGGAATTAGATCGAAAAAAGTTCCTAGACCTGCCCTTTGGAAAGTTGGAGATGCATTACATAATCTGAAAGGAAGTACTATGTAAGCATAATTTCCCCATGGACAGGTAAAAGTGGTTTTATATTGATCTTCTGGAGCTACTTGGATCTGATTATATCCGCTAAAACCATTCAAGAATAAGAAATATTTCCTCCCTGGCAATGTATCTAGAACCTTATCTATAAAAGGAAGTGGGAAGTGATCCTTTAAAGTGGCTTTATTCAGTTCTCTATAGTCAATACATACTCTCCATTTTCCATTATTTTTTGGAAAAATTACTAGAGGTGAAACCCATTAACTATCAAATATAGGATAAATGAAGTTCACATTTAACAGTTTTTGTAGTTCCTCCTTAAAATTTCCCTTAAATTTGGATTCATCCTACTTTGCGGTTGGCTAATTGGTTTGGCATTTTCTTCAATATAAATGTGATGCATACAAGTTTCAGAGTTAATTCCTTTCATATCAGTATATTCCCATCCATAAGCAGAGGAATGTTCTTGTAGCATTTTCACTAATTCTTTATTTTGAGATTCTTCTAAGTTATGATTTATATTTAGAGTTTTCCCTCGAAAAATTTCTCTTAAAGAATTGCTAGATTTTTCCATAGAATGTAAATACATTTGACGAGATGATAAACATTCAATATTACATTGTTCTTGAAAATTTTGACTAGGTTCACAGTATGAAGATGATTTATTATTTTCCATTGAGTTTAAAAATTGATCTTCTTCATCTTTTTGTGAAGTAGTAAAATTGGTTGTATATCAATATCATCATCTATCCATTCTTCACTTTCTACTTCTATCATTGTTTTTGCAGATGGGTACAATGTAAATTTCTTTGTTGAAATTCCATTAGAGATAATCAGGTCACTGGATCTATAACTTATAAAAGCATCAGTTGTGGCTAACCATGGTCTTCCTAGGATCGATGGGTGTCCTCCTAAGTTATTTTTGGGTGTTAAAAAAATAAATTCAATGGGATATTCCCAAGAATATAAGGGTGCACATACATCTTCTAACACACCATCAGGTTTAATTACAGACCTATCTTCCAATTGTAACAATGTAGGTGTATATTGCAGATTAGGAAGTCTTAACTGATCCATAGTTTGTTTACTCACGATGTTTATGGCTGCTCCTAAATCAATCAATGTATTTGGTATTTCAACACCATTAATGTGTGTTTTAACAATGGGACTTCCCAAATCTAAATATTTTTGAATTGTTGTTTTTCCCATCATGATATTTGTAATTTTTCCAACTAATTGAATTCTTTTGACTTCTTTTCTTTTCCTTCCTTGTCTTTTAATGCTTAACTCCCTAATTGTCTTTTCAAAAATTGGGATTTCTTTAATGGCCTGTAACAAAGAAATTTTTATGCAAACATTCTTCAATTCATCCAACATATCATAGTCAGGCAATAAAATCTATTTGTCTACCCCTTTTATCAATTTTTAATCTTTCAGGAAAAGGTGGTTTTGAAATGGATATCGAAGGTTGTTCCATAATGGGAGTCGATTTTATTGGAGTGTCATCAAAGTGCGTAGGAGTGGCTTGTTTTTGAAGATTTTCTTTCTAATGAAGAGACGTCCCTTCCTCAAAGTGTTCATCCTTATTTTGAGGATTTTCATCCTGATCAGGAGATGTCTCCTCCTTAGAATGATATCCTTTTCACTTTCTTTAATAACAACAAATGGTGACTTATTTTCCAATACTCTACGAGATCTAAGTTGAACATTTTTTAGATCTAATGGAGTTATCATGTAATTTTGGAAATTGTGTCCCTCCGTATTGTAAATAGGATGTGAATTTTTATTATTTGGGTTCGGAAGTGGTTAGGCAGGGAATTGGTTTGGTCTTTGTGGCAATGGTAATCAAAATTGTGGATTTGGATTCTGTAATTGAACTTGAGGTGATTGGATAGACTGAGGAAAATATTGTGGTGGAAAAGTAGGATAAGGTTGATGGTATTGAGAGTATTGAGGATATATTCCATAAGGACTTTTCCCTCCTTCTGCCCATGGTTGAGGCCAAGGTTGCCAAGGCATGGGTGCAATCTGGTTATTATGTGGTGGTTGTGCATATGTTTGGGTGTAAAATCCTTGATTTTTCCATGGTCTCTTGGAAACAAAACAAAGAGGATCTACCTGATTTGGGACTACTTACTCTTCGTAAACAACTTTAAGACCTAGTATCGAAGGAAATTCTTTAGTATCATGATTTTCTGCACATATAACACAAGTTTCTACATTCTTCAAGTCAAGAGGACATTCTTTCATGGCATGTTTCTTTCTAAACTTAGGAAAAAAGATGGATAGAGAACCATTTTTAGATTTTTTCTTGTTTTGTATTTTAAGGGTATCTATTTGTTCACCAAGGCTCCCTAAAACTCTTGTCTTAAAACAATCAATCAAATTACCTATTTCAAGCCTAATTATTGTTCCGACCAGAGATTTATTAATCCTAGAAATAACAGGATCTCTTGGGCCTTTCCAGTTTTTTTCTTTCATCTTGAAATGTGTATGCATAACTCAGTAATATCTGGTAATGATAACTGAGAAATATCTCGTTTACCCATTAAGTTGAGAAGATCTATCCATTCATCTATAATGGATTTTATTATGAGAGCTTTCAAAGTGTCTTCATCTAAATTTTCCATTTCATCTCTCTTATGATTGTAGTTAAATCTTTCAATTAAATCCTCAATATTTTCATCTTCTTTTTGCATCATTTTGAAAACTTTATCCATAAGGTTGTGGGGCATGTAGTAATCCTTGTATTTCTCTAGGAATGTAGTTTTCATTTGTTCCCGTGTTCAAATAGAGTTTGTTATTAAACCCATGAACCATTTTAGCGTTGCATCCTTAAGATTTTTTGGAAACAATTTCAACTTTTAAGAGTCAAGAAAATAGTCATAAGATCTACATAAAACTTCGAACTCAAAAAGAAATGTTTCAGGATCCTCACTTCTTAATCTGTGGAAGTTAGGAAGGATAGAGGGTGAGATATTTTTTATTGTTACTGTAGTATCTTCATCATAGATAGGAAACCCAACATGATTTGGTTCACTTCTATCTCCTCCTCCTCTTCCTCTTCCTCTTCCTCCACCTCTTCCACCTCCAATCGTAGGTCCTCTTCCACCTCCAATGCTAAGATGTTCACCATTTACATTGTGTACTTCTCCTTCCCCTTCTCCATCCATTATGGATTCTTCAGAACTAATGTAAGGTTCCAAAATTGGGTTTATTTGTTCCTCTTCTAGTTCTTTTGGTTCCTCTATCAATGGCATATTAAAATATGTTTCTTCTACCTATTCTTCACTAGGGAATTATAATTCTTGAGCTAGATTTTTTTCTCCAGTTGAAGTTAGGAAAATTACTCCTTTTTTTGGGGATGAAGGATCTTCTTCTACTACTACTACTTCAGTTGATGAATTTGGTGAATTCCTAAATTGGATTTCAGATCTAAGTACCTCAAGAAGCATATGTATGTATGTAATGGATGGTATGCGAGTTTGGGTGGATGGTGTGGCACTATGAGGTCGTGGTGGGGTGAGTGGTGTTGTTGTAATTAAACTTATACCTATACTTACAAATCTACCTCTAGAATCTCTTTCCCTATGCATATCATGTTTATGTTTTTGTGTGTTTTTTCATTGTCAAAAGAAAAAGACAAGATTCTTATTTACACTTCCCCGAAAACGACGCCAAAATGTTTGTCAATTTAATTGCCTTAAATTGATTACATAAATTATCGACTAGGGCTAGTAAACTAACAAAGTGTAAGTACATTATTTGTGCTAGAAATCCTTAATTATTGAATTAAAATGCTAATTCACATGATTGGATTATTTATTGAAACTAATTCTAATAAATATGATCATATTAATATATAATTATGAAATCCACACAACCAATAAAGATCTCAAACTCATAAATTAATTTGACATTTGAAAAATGAAATTTAACTTATAAAGACTCACACACACACACTCTGCAAAATATCTAAAATGTGATTTGAAAGAAACTTGATTTCTAAAATAATAAACCAAACTATCAATATAACACACTCTTGCATGAATTTAAAATATGTTCACACTTGCTCAAATTGATAAACCACTCTTACTTTAAAATAAAACTCACAACACTCATGCTCTGAAATGAAACCTACAAACTAATTCTCTGATTCTCAAAATTACAATCGTGTTGTCAATTCAAACTCTCAATGCCAAATCAATTCATGTGCTTCTGAATTAATAAAAGAAAATGATTAATAACATAAATGAAAAACCCTTACTTCTTGAGGGGGCACTCTGCAAGCAGATGGTCGCGCAATTCAGCTGATCAATCAACCATGCATCGAGATAAGAAAACTTCTTCTTATATTAAAAGAGAGCTTAAGAGTTCGCTGCTGCTTAACATAAAATAACGATGCACAACATCTCTGCTACGTGATTTTTATAAAGCCTTTGTCATAAAAGTTCAGAATTTCTTTAGCTAACATAATTCTAATTTAATCTTAGAAGATATCTTATCATAAATGGCTTACGATTTTCTATTTGAAAAATCAAATCGTGAGGCGTTCGTTTCGCTTCTCACTCGCTTGTTGTAGCTAACTCGTTCACCTTCACCTTTGACTATTCGATTGGAAACTTATTTCATAAATTCGATTCATGGAGATAGGAGGAAAACATTGAGTAGACTAATCACTCTATTCCCATATATATTTTTCTCCAGCTGACACCTTGGATCCTGTTCAACAATGGACTTGGCCGTAGAATCAGATTTTGGCTGCAGAAACATCAAAATCCGGTAGTTGATGCAAATATTAGGAAACTAATAAAGAACATTAGTAGCATATGAAATATGAGACAATCATATACCTATCAAGTTTGAATCCACTTATTTGATTCCCATTGATGGTTATGGTGGTCAAAATAGGTGAAAAGGGATTTTCAAAAAGAAACAACTATGAGGCTCAACAATAGCTTTGATTTCAAAGGCTAAGGCAAGGGGATCATCATATTTCAATTCAAGATTGAAGAGTTTGATCATTAGTTGAACTACCTCAAGCTCTTAGTGTGATCCATATAAGTATTTCATCTTCTTTAACACACTAAAGGCATTGGTAAATGGTGCAATGTGATGACTCACCTCTTCATTTAATGATGCAGCAATTGAGGCATAGGCTTTGTTGCTCTTGTTTTTTCATATAGTGATCTCTTTTTTTTAAATGGGAGTTTCAGGTGGATTCCCACCTTTTCAGTCACATACTCATTTCCATATTTCTTTGAAAATAAGGGTATGCTTTATCTTTCTAGACTATTCATAGTATTTCTCTTTACCAGTGAGAACTACTCCAACAATTGAGATGAGTGAATGCATTATGAATTAAAATTCTTAGTTGGATCCTAAATAGTAAAAATACTTGCAGAAATATTCTTTGACAAAAATATCTCAATAGAGACTCATCATACTAGTTTGTATTCAAAATAAACCAAAAAAATGATGCAGGCTCTCAATATATACCAACTCGCATATACAATTGGAGTGGTTGACTCTCAACTTCATGTATGAATAATTTGACTCATGTATATATGATTGGAACCTCAATAATGATTTAACACACGTATAAGTGTTTTGGCCTTCAAATAATATGTATAAATCATACTACATGTTATCACTCTCCCCAACTTCCTAAGGCTAACAATAGGATTAGAGAAAGGTAACCACAGACCAACTTTTGGCCAGGTAGCTAACCCTACGCGGACCAGAGAGGGCTCTCTCTATGTCACTTTTCAGTCAAAGGGATGACTTGATATAATGTTTTAGGCTAGTTATGATTCTCAGTAGATTAATGTTTTTGTTTGTTTGGAGTTTTATGGGATAGGAATGACAGTTATGAGACTAGGTCTAGGGTATTGATCTGATTTCAAAGGTTTAATTGCAGAGGTAAGGGTGAGGCCAGGTAGGTAAGCTAAGAAGCATGATTAATTTTCCATTGTGTAGAGTGAAATGAGAAGGAATCAGAATGAGCATTATAATTAATTCATTCATCAGAAGAGAAAGACAGTTTCATGAAAAACAGAGCATGTAAAACATGTTTTCTGTCAATAAATTGACAAGACTTAGCATAAAGAAGCATATATGTGGAATATGAGTAACATAACATTAAACATCATGAATTTACAAAGAATAAAAAATGCTCAAAGGCATACCACTAGAGTCTCAACACTATGTTTGCAACATTGTCCTTGATTTCATTAGCAAAAGCTTTTACAATAGCTCCACTGCAAATAACAACTCTCCAACCTATAGAATGACAAAAGAGAGTCTACTTATAGAAAATATAGATCATGACACCTCACCAAGTCGAAATCCCATCCCAAATGGGTCATAAATGCAAGAGATGAGATATTTCCTAGTTTCTAAGGAGGTTAGAAACCATTCCCTGAAATTTAGCTACAAACTAGGAGTGTTTTTCTCTTACATTAATTACACATTCCATCATACAAGGAAACAAAAACCAACCTAATAAATTTAATGACAACTCATAGCATCGAATTTTTTACCATTTCTGAGCTTGGCAATCGTATTGAAGGAATCCAATGCTAATCTGTGAATATTCTGGCTGAATAATTTTTAAAAAAAACTGCATGACCATAACTGGAAAAATTATAGAAAAAATTTGGCAAGTAGTGTTGTGTGTCAGCTTCAATTTGAAAGTGGAATGAAGGCAAATGGATGAGGGGAAGGCATTCAAATGTATAAAACACAGGAAATTCCCAAATTTGACTGTGAGAATAGCCTATGCAACAGTAATACAAGTCTGTTTGGTGAAAAAGGAGTGATGGAGATGAGTACAAATTCAGATAAAATTTCAGTGAATAGGGTTGTCTCGTGACTTCACAATGGAAGTGGAATGAGGAGAAATGGAGGAGAGGAAGTACCTAAAAACGCTAAAACACAGTCATTTCCAAAATGAGGTTGTGGGAAAAAACTAGTGAATAAATGTTTTGATTCTTGAGGGTTATGGAGCTGGAGAAAAAATTTGATAAAATTTGCGAAGATAAGCTGACTCCTTAGCTCCACAATCCAAGTGGAATGGGTGAAAATGGGTGAGTGAAAGTGCCTCAAAACCCTAAAACACAGTCATGTTTATTATCAACATTTTCACTACTTTGACTGTGTAAAATAGCTTAGAAATATGATTTTGTTGTTTTTGACGTGTTATGAAGGGTAGTGTGGGTGATGGGCTTATGTAGATGGAGTATGGGGAATGTAGGTTTAAAATAGGGTAGGGTTTGAGTTAAATAAGTTAGGGTTTAGCTAAATAAATTATTTTTATTATTATGGACAGTGGAGAGATGAAAATGATTTTAATGACATGAAAGGATTTAAAGAAATAAGAAAATTTGACCAAAATAAGTTTGGGTAAATTTGCTTAACTGGGGAAAAGCTACCCAAGAGATGAGTTTGAAAGCTGGAGGTTTTAGGCTTTGATTGAGTTTGGAGGCCACCACAGAAACGTAACAATAGACTTTTGCTCCAACCCAGAAACGTAACAACGCGTTTCAAGCTCTGACAAGAGCGTAACACGGAAATTTTAAGCCAATACAGGAGCATAACAAAGGTTCTCTAACCAATACAGGATCGTAACAAGGTTTTTAGCTTTTCCAAGAGCGTAACAACGCTAATATCCCCTGCGTAGAAGCATAACAAGGTTACTTACACTATGCCAAGAGCATAACACAAGGGACTTCTCACTTTACAGGAGCGTAACATTATGTATTGTTTAACCTTGATAGGAGCGTAACAAGGCTAATCTTCCTCACCAATAGAAGCGTAACACAAGGTTTTTTCTCACCAACAGAAACGTAACACAAGGCTGCAGTTAGTGAGAAAAGAAGCTCGGAGGGTAGAAAATGGAATTTCAATGCTATGGTCTTGAAGTCTGTAACACCTTAGAGGGAAAATGAGAAAAAGAGGCACTCTCACACATATCAAAACGTAATAATGAATGAAAATTTTGTATGTTCTTACCCTTTATAAGCTAGTGAAAATACTTTACCCTTTCTCATGATATTATCATGACCTTTTTAACTTTTTTGCAACTTGGACAGTGACTTGATGGCTTTTCCAACCGAGGTAAGAAGACAAAATAACATTTTTTGAACACTTTGGCATTTGACGAGACTTGATGGGCTTTTTGGAATAGACCTTGAGACTAAATTTTTACTTTTCCTGAGACATTGAGACTGCTTTTGAAAACCTTTGGACTTTCACATTGATCATGACTTTTTAACACAGATAGGATGATTTTGAAGCTTGAAATGACATTCTTCTGTATTTGACTAGGATATTTGGTCAAAATGACCTCTCTTGGAGCTCTGGTAGTGGATGATGATTTTTCGATCCTTTAAAAAAAAACAGTAAGACAGTGAAACTATATTTCATGAAACAGTGAGACACTGAAACTAGATTTGAAACTTTTTTTCTCGAAATTTGAGCCATATGAAACAAGAGAGATGGATTTATTTGAAATTCATAAACATGTATGCTCCTTTACTAAGGTTTTATGGATTAAATGGAGGGCCACTGCCTTATTTTAGTGAAAATTTGATGATTTTTCCAAAGTCAGGGTTGAACCTAGACTTTACTTAAATGAAATGAAATGACGTAACCCTGGACCTATTGAATGATGATGATGGAGATGGTGATCATGAAACTAGTGATGATGATAAATGAAATAAAGGAGAAGCATAAATGGTTTAGGCTTTCTTCAGTGACCAAAATTATTTTTGAGAACTGGTTCGAAAAATAAAATTTTGACCTATGACTGGAAAACAACTAAAAGAGTTATTTGATCACTGACATACCTAAGCTAACACTACCTTCAAAGCATATTAATTCAACACATGAATTATAAGACCCTCACCATAGTCCACTATTCAACCACATCACATATTTCTCAACACACATAATTCAAAGCTCAGCACACATACAATGTCAAACTATGCACATAAATTGATATAACTCACTGCTTCAATGTTGCATTCAAGTCGTCATGCACTAGTAATATCGTGGATACCCTCAAAGAAAACATAACATAACCTTCATTTATTTTTTGGAGATGCCTTGTGCAATCTACAACATTCATGGGGCTTCCAACATAAAGATGGGGTTTCATATCTACGGCAAATACAACATAGAGGCATACTAGTCAATGCAAAGAATGAATGCATATATATTGAATAGAAATATGTAATGAACGAACTTTTATCTACACGAATGAAACGAGAAAATTTTCATCTGACTTTGAAAGATGTATATGAACCATTGCACAAACTTCAATAGAGTTCAACCAATGCACAAACTCACCATCCAACATTCAATATGACTTGTTTATAAAATGTACCAATTATCTGAAACTTCACACATAGAATATGAATCAATTTACATAGAATAAGGATTGAGCATGTACACTTCCCAGAACAAGAATCAAATAGATTCGACTATCCCTATCTCATATGCATATAGAGGAAACGAGTGGATTTCAACTCATAGGTCAAGCATATAAAGAACACTCAACTTCTGACTAGAACATAGAGAGAATAGGGGAGAATTGTCAGTAGTTACAGTGGAAAAATAATGCCAAATTTGGACCTATGGACCTGTGCTCCAATACCATGTCAGGCCAGGTTTGGTAACTCCACAAATGTTAGGTCCTTATATTACAAGTATAGTCCCTTATTGTTGTTAGTGTAACCCTGTTATTGTTATTGTTGTACCCCTGTAACCCCCATATTGTTATTATTGTGCCCTTACATTATTATTGTTAGGTCAGCTAGGATTACATTGTGGCCCCATGGACTCCTATTTATAGAGAGGAGGTTTTGTCATTTGTATCATCCAAGAATTGTTCATTCATGTAATGTATTGGAGGTTTCCCCTCGAAGTGGCTTATTTCTAAGGCGTTGATATCTCTTTTCTTCTCTTTTTGGAGATGGTTTCACAACATTTGGTATCAGAGCTTTGGATTCTAGGGTTTCGCTGCCCCAAACAGGTCATCGTGGAATTTTCGCTATAATTTTTTTTCTACGAAGGTTCAGAAACTGAAATTTTTAGATTATAAATTTTGAGGAACATCGTCGCAAAATTTCAGAGCTTGGTTCGAAATATTTTCGGAGATATGATCTGTGGAAGTTAGGTCTTTTTGCAGGCTCCTGAATTTAACCTAAACAGGTCATCGTGGAATTTTCGCCATAACTTTTTTTTCTATGAAGTTTCAGAAGCTGAAATTTTTAGGGAGCGAAGAAGAAATCCTGTGAAAGATCTTCACAAAATTTCAGAGCTTGGTTCTCAATATTTTCGGAGATATGGTCTGTGGAAATTAGGTCTTTTTCAGACTCCCGAATTTCATCTCAAAGATGTGATCGTGGGAAACTCTTCATAACTCTCTCTCTAAGCATCGGATTGGAATTCTGTAAAAGTTCTCACAAGTAAACGGAGTCACAAGTAAACGGACCGTAGTTTCCGGACCGTAGTTTTCTCTATATCAATTTCGTAGGCCGAAGGAGGAAACAATGACACTATGTGTCGTACAAGTTCGCTCTACCGAACTGGCCCATTATTAGGTCATTGTAGGAGATTGGGCATAACTTTGACTTCAAGAATCCAAATCAGTCGAACTGTGGCATTCGAAAGAAGATTCCGTAGGCTATATGTGTGGCCGAATTGCAGATATTGAAGATCCGAAATCACAGAGGTAATTTAGTTTCAATATTGAGCTCCTCAAAATCAAGAAAAATGTGTGTATTTTTTTTCAAATTGTATGAGTCTTGTTTGAAAAATCAGTTCTAGGTGATTCCAAAGGCCTATTGAGCATAGATATCAGTATTGGGTTCTAAAATGCCTCCTAAAAAAGATTCAACACCCATTAAGCCTTCAGAAGGCTCTACTATGACTCATGAAGACGAAGAAATGCAACATGAGATATCAAAAGTCCATGAGCAAGTGCACCAAGTTTCGCTATCGCAAAGAGCAAAAAAAAATGAAATGGAAGTTTTGAAGAAAGGTGTGGAAACTAAGATGGATGGTTTGAAGAAAGGCGTGGAAGATAAGATTAATGGTTTGGAAGCTAAGATGGATGGCATGGAAGTTAGCATGGAAGCTAATATGGATAACATGGAAGATAATATTGATGAAAAAATGGAAAACATGAAGAATGATCTAAAAGTAGACATCGAAGGTTTGGAAAATTTGATACAAGAAATGTTTCCTAATGGTAAAACGATAGTAGAGGAAACTCATGATGAGAACAAAATAAATGTTAATCATGATATCATAAACTCTAATGTTGGATTAAAGAACCACCATATTCCAAAGATGGATATGAGGAGGTTTGATGGAAAGGATCCCGTAACATGGATACTACAGATGGAGCAATATTTTGATCTCAATAATGTGCAAAACACACAAAAGGTACTCATTGCAACTTTACATTTAGAACAAAATATATTTGTATGGTATCAATGGCTTTTCTCCCAAAAAACAATTGTCACTTGGTCAATTTTTATGGAGAAAATGATAACACATTATGAGGATACAAAGAGCAACACCTTCTTTAGCCAATTTATCAATCTCAAACAAAAGGGTTTAGTGGCGGAGCACATTGAGGACTTCCAAAAATTGAATATAAGGGTAACTAATATTCCAGAGGAACACAGGATTGATGTCTTCATAGGTACTTTAAAGGATAACATCCAACATTAAGTTTGCATTTGGGAACCGGATTCATTAGAGAAGCCATTCAGGTTGGCAAGAAAAATTGAATTAAAAATTAAGGCGACAAGGAAGCCTACCACTCACATCTATAAAGATGGAAATGTTGCTACTCCTAGACTTCCAAAACCTACAAGGTTGACACCACAACAATTGGAAGAAAAAAGAGCAAAAGGGATTTTCTATAGTTGTGATAGCAAATACACTAAAGGTCATAAGTGTGCTCAGAAGAAATTATTTTACATAGATTGTGAAGAGGAGGAAGAAAATGAACAAGAAACTTCAAAAGAAGAGGATATACATGAGGAAGCAACCTTAGAATAAGAAGAAATGAGTCTTACCATATCATGTAATGCATTGGAAGGAATTACCACTCCTCAAAATCTCAATATAGAAGGAAATATCAAGAAGAAAAAGGTAATAGTGTTGATTGATTCAGGTAGTACCCATAATTTTATTCATTGTAAGGTAGCCAAGGAATTGAATTGTTTCCTATACCCAACACCAAAATGTCAAGTGATGGTCGCAAATGGAGGAACTATAAATTTCTTTGGAAAATGCCATAATATCAAGCTATCCATGGGGGAATATGTATTGAATAGTCCAATGATTTCCATCCCAATGGGAGGTGTTGATGTCGTACTAGGAGTACAATGGTTACAATATTTGGGGACGATAGCTTTTAATTTTCAAGAACTTTTCTTGAATTTTTTTTTGGAAGGAAAGGAAATCGAATTATGGGGTATCACAGTGAAGCCAGGAAAGATAATAAGCTCTAATGTCATGACAAAGCTTCTGAAGAAAGAAAAAAGAGGCGTAATTGCACAATTATGCTCACTAGAAGTTCCAACATCAAAATCATCTATTTCTCCAGATCTCCAAAGAGTCTTGGACAATCATCCCAATGTGTTTTATACTCCCAAAGAACTACCACCTATTCGTGGTCATGATCATGCTATTCATTTGATTCCAGGAAGTGTTCCTCCAAATATTTGACCTTACAGATATCCTTATGTCCAAAAGAGTGAAATTGAACGTATGATTGCAGAAATGTTAGAGGCTGGTATAATTCAACCTAGTCAAAGTTCTTTCTCTGCTCCAGTAGTATTGATGCACAAGAAGGATGGATCATGGCACATGTGTCCAGATTATAGGGAGCTCAATAAACTCACTATTAAAGATAAATTTCACATTCTCATGATTGATGAATTATTGGATGAATTACATGGAGAAATTTATTTTACCGAGTTGGATATTCATTTAGAATATCATCAAATTAGAATGAAGATCAAGATGTTCTAAAAACAACATTTCGAACTCATGAGGGTCATTATGAATTTTTTGTCATGCTTTTTGGCCTTACGAATGCACCTTCTACATTTCAAGGGTTGATGAATTCCATTTTCAAACCCTTCCTTAGAAAATTTGTGTTAGTATTTTTTGATGATATACTAATCTACAACAGGTCTTGGAAGGATCATGTTCAACATGTTGACAAGGTGCTCAAATTATTGGAGGAGAAACAATTATATGCAAAAACATCCAAATGTTTCTTTGGAGTACAAGAGGTGGAATATCCGAGTCATATTGTATCTCAGGAGGGTGTTAAGGTAGACCCTAACAAATTTAAAGCTATTAAGGAATGGAAAGTCCCCACAACCATAAAGCGGTTGCGCGGATTTCATGGGTTAACAGGGTATTATCGCAAGTTTGTTAAGAATTATGGGAGAATAGCAGCACCTCTAATAACATTATTGAAGAAAGATGCATTTTCATGGACTCCTGAAGCAACTAAGGCCTTTGAACATCTTAAAGAGGCAATGTGCCTAGCACCAGTCTTAGCTACGCCAGACTTCACAAAAACCTTTATCGTGGAATGTGATGCCTTAGGAAATGGAATTGGTGTTGTTTTAATGCAAGAAGGGACCCATTGCTTTGGAAAGTCGTTCAATCAAAGGAAAGCATTTACAAAAGGCTATTTATGAGAAGGAAACATCGTGGGCAATACTACATGCACTAAAGAAATGGAGACCTTACCTAATGGGAAGACACTTCAAGGTAAAACCGATCATGACAAGCCTTAAACACTTTTGGAAACAAAGACTATCTTCTAAGAGCAAGTAAAAAGTGGGTCACAAAGATCTTGGGTTATGACTTTGAACATCTACAAAAAATGGAAGCTAAATATTGTTGCGTATGCACTCTCAAGAAAGGATGAAGACGTGGAAGCATCGTTTGTGCCATTTCTATTATCCAACCGTATTGGATAACCAAAGCAAGGGATGAATGGAAAAAGGACGAAGAAGTGTGGACACTCATTCAAAATTTGTAGCAAGATCCTAGTACATCTGATACATTTTGTTGGAAAAAGGATTCCTTATGGTACAAATATTGCTTATATCTTTGTAAGAATTCCCAACTAAAACAAAAGATTCTTTTGGAATTGCACACTTCTCCTTTAGGAGGACACTCAGGATTTTTAAAAACTTACCACAGGGTGAAGAAATAATTTTTTTGGGATGGCCTTAAACCTGATATTCAAAATTTTGTGGCAGAATTTTTGGTTTGCCAGCAAAATAAAGTTGAGACAATTAAGACTCCGAGTCTTCTACAACCTTATCCATTCCAATTCAATGTTGGGAGGAGATTTAAATGATTTTATCACAATTTTAACTAAGTCTGAAGGAAAGAGTGTCATCATGGTGGTAGTTGATAGGATTACCAAGTATGCACACTTTTGTGCATTATCTCATCCATTTAAAGCAAGTATAGTTGCTACTGCATTTATGGAAACAATTCAAAAACTACATGGAAACCCAAAGATTATTATAAGTGACAAAGATCCCATTTTTACTGGAAATTTTTGGACAGAATTATTTTCTTGTTTGGGTACTCAACTAGCTCATAGCTCATCTTATCATTCTCAATCTGATGGTCAAACAAAGATAGTGAATAAGCGTTTGGAAGGATATCTTCGTTGCATTGTATCTAATAAGCAAGAACAATGGGTCAAGTGGTAACCTCTCCCTGAATGGTGGTATAACACTTCCTTCCACACTGCAGCAAAAATGACCCCATTTACGGCACTTTATGGATATAATCCACCTTCCATCACATCTTCTTTAAGGGAAAATTATAGGGTTCAAGCAGTGGAGGATCACATCGAGCATCAACAAGAAGTTCTCCAACTCTTAAATGATAACCTAAATTTGGCATAAAATCGAATGAAACAACAAGAATATCAACATCATAGTGAGAGAAGTTTTGATATGGGAGACTGGGTTTTTTTATGGCTACAACCTTACAAACAAATGTCCCTCAAGCAAGCTAAGAAGGATAATAAATTATCGCCAAAGTACTATGGTCCTTACAAGGTGTTGCAAAAGATTGGTACTATGGCATACAAATTGGAGCTTCCTACTTCTTCACGAGTGCATCTAGTTTTCCATGTTTCATGCTTAAAAAAGGTTATAGGGGACAAAATTCCAGTTCAAACAATATTGCCAGAACTTGATGAGGAAGGAAAAACCATACTGGAACCTGAATCAGTCACAGAAACAAGAACTCGACAGCTACGAAATCGATCAATTTCAGAGTATCTCATCAAATGGAAGAACTTACCCACCGAAGATTCTACATGGGAAGATGAGAATTTTATACAGAAGCACCCGAAGCTACTCGAGCATTGAGGACAACACTTTTTTTAAGGAGAGGAGCATGTTAGGTCCTTATATTACTAGTATAGTCCCTTATTGTTGTTAGTGTAACCCCCTTATTGTTATTGTTGTACCCCTGTAACCCCCATATTGTTATTATTGTGCCATTACATTATTATTGTTAGGTTGGCTAGGATTACATTGTGGCCCCACTAGGATTACGTTGTGGCCCCATGGACTCCTATATATAGAGAGCAGGTTTTGTCATTTGTATCATCCAAGAATTGTTCATTCATGTAATGTATTGGAGGTTTCCCCCTCGAAGTGGCTTATTTCTAAGGCGTTGATATCTCTTTTCTTCTCTTTTTGGAGCTGGTTTCACAACAACAAATTTGTCATTTCAATTAAGAATAACTTTAATATATATACATAGAGGAGAGAATCTTGGGATTCATATTCCAAGATCTCTTCATATTCTAATTTTGTATTATACATGTTTATGAAATATTTTCCCAGTCCCTAAGGATTAAGTGTTAACACCCTCAACCTCTTTTATTGAATCTTTGTTCCATTCAGTAAGGCTAACATGGGAATCATTAATTTATATAGTGTTATCTATCAAGGAGAAGACAATCAAGAGGTGGTCTCTCCCTAACATAAACAATTCATAATACCTTTGGTTTTTTGTCATTGTAAGTTCTAATGCAATCAACCATAAGTTGTTTAATTAGAGATAAAAGTATAGATCATGCTATGTGCTTGTGTTATTAAGATATCATTATTTTATGCTAATAAATTAACGATGATGCTTGTTTCAAATCACTTCTTTGCCAATATCCATATTTTCATAAGGTGATACTTTATTTTATGATATCTTGTTCTAAAAGTTCATGAGTTTCATATGTTAAATCTCTACATGTTATAATTTCATGTTTTCTCTTGTTGACATGAATATATGCCCAACAATAGTTATAGGGACCCTCTCTAGTATGAAGTCCCAATTATACCTCGCATCATTTGGGATGAGAGACCCATCTAGATTTTGGCTCTATGGCCAATCATAAGATTTAGTGCCATGTGATATGGAAAAGTCTACACATCAAAGAAGATGCAAGAAATGAGAAGGTAAATTACCTAACTAAATAAAATTAGAACCATTCTATTCTAATATAATAAAATCAATGGCGAGAGAATTATTAAATTAACATATTGTAATGCTAAACAATGGAAGAAAATAGTTGGTTGTTTTCTTAGTGCAAGCAATGTCAATATTATTTTAAGTTGTTAAAAACAGAAAAGTTAGTATATAATCCAATTAGCATTTCTTCATTTAGATATGAAGACAACTACAAAGGAGAGACTAAGTGTGTAAAATATACTAATAAAAATGCATAAATGTCCACTAGTGTCCAGTTAACAAGCTCAAGCAAGCATAAGCATACATAAAAATTACTATAGAAAATTCACTAGTAACTATTGAACAAATGCAAAAATTTCAATATATCTTCCTTCACGTCCGTTAGGGCTTCTTAATAATATATCACCTAATTATCCATTACCTAAATTGAAGAAAGGTCCTTTTCTCTTTAATTTTAGGAAATCCTATACATACGAAGGTCATTGCTTCATGAGGCTTCTAGAAGACACCAAAGAGAGGTTACAGCTTTTCCACGTCTTTTCTTAGTCCTATCTCAATTTGATAAAAAAATATTATAATTTTAAAAAATAGTTGAATGACACCTATTACAATATCACGACGCCTAATATGTCTTGTATATAAGCTACCCATATTTGATAGTGAGAGGAAATCATCTTGATCCTGTTGGCCATCATTCTTTCCATGGATACACGATACTCAACAATGCTATGTGCAAAATTTGGACATCCTTTTCAAAGGAAAGCATAAAAGAATTTAGTGTAGTCTATTGTTTGGTTGGTTCTACAATATGTTGTTTCAAGGAATCCTTGGTTAACCTACTCATGAATGCATTGAATGGTAGTTCCCATGCATCTATAGATTCATCTGATTCTTTGTTACTTCAATATCTGAATATGCTTATCCTTAAACTCAAATGGATGGTAGATTTTTTATATTAATCAACCTCTATGTCAAAGAGTAATTTCTTTGGTGGAGAGCCATAGATTGGTCTACATCCTTTTCTAACTTTTCTAATGCCTTGAGGGCTCTATTGACTACTGCATAATCATATTTAATTTCCTCCTCGCTAATATTGGGCGCTTCCATAGGAGCATATTGATACTCTATTGGCCACTACTTGAGCTCGTGAATCACGGCTAATGCTCCTTTCAATAGTATATATTTTCCTTCACCTTCTCCCATAGTGGGAACAACTTGGTAGAAGTTGTATGATTTTGTTCAAGGCATAGATATACTTTCTTCGCCATTACTTTATATGATCCATGCACTTTAGCAACACAAGCTTGATAATATTCCAGCTTGGAATTTTATAGTTTCAAAGCCTTATTTTTAGCTCTAAGCATACATTTATGTTTCTCTAATTCAGTTATTCGGTCTTTCTATTTCTAGAATTGCTCCATCGTATATATGATGTTTTTTTCATTGGACTATGAGAACGATGTGCCATCAAAAGCCATAGCTACTAGATTTTTACTCGTATTTGAGATGATAACTTTTTATATTGTGACAAAGAATAGGTCTAAGTCAGATATGGGCATCATTCTCTCTGCTTGCTGAAATATTAGCCTTAAGGTCTACTCATATATGAATCAAATGACCTCAAAAACCTTTCACGCCCAGGTAGGAGTGTTGCCTAGCTCTTAAACATGGCGATGGGCTCTAGTGATGGTTGACATGGATAATTGTGAGGGTTTCGTGTATATAGGACATGCACCTCCATTCTCTTGTTGAGGTCAATCCTATGCATCATGGGATTCATGTTGTTATTTGAGGATCTCTTCCTCTTTTCCATATTTTATCCTCTTCCTATTTGTTGATTCACTCATTTTCCTCTTACTCCAAATTAGCTACCTCCCGAGTCAGTCTAGCATATTCTACAAGTTTAGATACTTCTTGGTATTCTTTGAATTTATTTCCCTTTGCTAGTTTCTTCCATTTGAGCATCTTTTTTCTTGGAAAAATCCCATTTTCATGCCTGTATTTTGTCCTTTTCTTTCTAGGTAGATTGGGAGACAGATTCCATTCTAAAATAACTTCATCATACTTTTTTCGCATTCCTTAACTTTTCTTCCACAACACAAGTCTTAGATTGGTAGTCCCATGTGTACTCACATAGTTTGCGATGATTTTCGACTATTAATTGGGGGTCATACCTATGGAACGACATATCCCCAAAATGGAAAGGGGATAGAGCATTAGATTATGTTATGGCCTCTTTCATATCTTTCAGTGTGTATGAGCTCAAGTGGAAGGGAATATGGGGCCAGGGAGCCTTGTTATCTCTCGAGAGTGTTCCACCTGCTCCTGTGAATGCTCGGTATGCAATCTCTTAAAATCTCCTTGCCAGTGACAAAACAAGGCAAGAGATGAGGTGGTTTCGCTGCATTGTATAATTTTAAGAATCTTCCGCCCTACCTTACAAATTTGTCTCCAATGGGATTTATGGCCTATATGGATCTCTTGGATATGCATTGCGTTAGTGCATCGAAAATTCCTTTGTACAAGGGGATAAAAAAGTTAAGGCATGTTTGGACATAGTATTGAACAATATTTCAAATTCCCATAATATTCTACAATATAAATGGATAGGTCCTTCATCTATTATCCATTATTGGTTCATTGCAGGAAGGCATGTTTGACGTAGAGTGCATCTATAAGGTAGGAGGCCACAAAGAACTAGGGCTACTTCCCCTCCTCTAGGTTTTGGTGTATCTTTACATTATCTTGGAGGGGGGTTGAGATGATGTCTATCCAATCAAAAATATTCCCCACAATTGCAATAGAGTATATTATAGTGACCTAGAATCCATTGAAGCTTTCTACATTATGTCTACTATATAACCTACACAACATGGTAGCCACCAACTAGTATGGATTTGTGAGCAGGTTTATTAGGTACTCCTTGTTTGACCTGGATTTGAACCTTGTCTTATTGATCCCCTAGTTTTTCATGTGGTCCTTGACAATGAAGTTAAATCCATATAGCCACTCAACACCCAAGAATACATCCTCAGCATAGAGCCTATATTAAGCATTGACATTGGACATTTTAAAGGGGACGAATGGTTTTCCATGGGAGTCGTTGACCATAAAAAAAATTGTGGGATTATTTTACCATAAAATTTTCAACATATGTATGCTTAATTACCCACTCTACTTCCTTGGAACAAGGAAAAATTGGTGGATGTGTTGTTACCTTATGTACCCATTACCTCTTTACACATATGTAAACTTCTAGATTAGGATAATCTTCTACAAGGTTATCTCTTTTTAATAGCCTGTACAATTATCACCAGGTTTAGATGGTGTTTCTCTCGATGAAGCATGTGGTGTCTACAAACATGGGACCCAATGTATTGGTGGAGGGTTTATCCTTAGCAATGCCAATAATTGGGGCTTTTCTAAAACTTTTCTTGGATGTCGGCATAATTCTCCTTGCATAAAACATATGGAAACAATTTAGCACATTAATTTGACCGGTGAAATTAAAGATAATGAGTGCAAACAATGAGTGCTTGTGGATATGATGGTTGAGTTTTCTTGGGGGATGATTTCTAGAAGCTTGAGTTCTCCAACTCTAGCCTTGCAATAAATAATGCCCCATGGCGCAAGTGGTCACGAGATCTAGCCAATAATAGGCTTGAACGACATGATGGACTATCATTCACTACAACGCTAAATGACAATATTTGCATGATTTGTATTCATTAGAATGAGGAAAAAAACGACAGGAGGTGACTAGATTTACCCTGAAATATTGTATCAAGGGGGAGCAAGGTAGGGCCATGGTGTTGGATACACCGGTTATATTATATAGCATCGAGGAGACCCTGATCCAATCATCGGCGTCATGGATTTCCATGGATAGAGGCTCCCACAATTTGTGATGCATCAACTAGGGGGTGGACGCGAGGATAAGGTTGCGAGCCCTCATCAAGTTCCATAACACACAATTCAATGGGTTGGAAGGAGAGGGGAAAAGTAGGGGTTTTTAATCCCTATACTCTATTGGTATATATTTTTTGGTTATGTTACTTTAAAACAGATGGGATCAGCTTAGGCCAAAACACTTGAGAGCATATGACCACTAACAAGATAAAGAATAATAGCCAAGCATGAGGAATCATGAGGCATACAACCTAATACAGACAATGCTAAACATTAATTTCCACAATTCTTGAGGGTTCATCACGATCATCTAAGGCAAGGCACCAATTAGTAACTATGGGAGGTCATCAACCCATTACTCCTATGGACTTAATCTAATAAATATATCAGAACATGTATTGTATTTGTACTTGCCAATTTTTAATCTATTCTCATCTATTTTGGGCAAGTTAATCTAAAATGATCACTCAAGCACTCTATTGTATTGCAATGGAGACTTTGTCAACTTTCATCACTCTCATTGCAATTTTATATTCTATATATAGTAATACAAAGGGATATACAACATGTGTGATTTTCTAATAAACATGCTTGTAAACTTCTTGTTGCTCCTTTATTTTTGTTTGAGCTATTATCTACTATAAATAGTGTTCATGTCAATTGGTAACTTGGTTTCTCAAAAGCTTCATCTTTCCAAACACCCTTGGAAATTTTCAACCCATAATCTTTCTTCAATCTCTCCCATCACTTTTTCATTGAATTTATTTCATTTAATCCCATAACTTGTTGGTCATTATTTCAAGTGTAAACACCTATCTCTACTCATGTCATGTAAGTCTCATGGTTCCTCATAAAAAACTCCATTGGATGTAGAGTCTCCCAAGACCCCAACCTTGCCAACGCCTTGGCTAAACAAATGTAAGAACAACAAAAATTATTGTTGGAAACCCTTATTACTCAACAACAACATAATTTATAGCGTAAAAAAACGCAACACATACTGAACATGTTTCAACAACTCGTCGCCCATCAACAAGAATCCCAATGGAAACCTCAAAAACCACCCATTGTTCGTTAGGGAACTTATATTGTTCAAAGGATCTTCAAGTTGGACACTACATTATTTTCACCTATGTATGACAACACTCTCATGACAACAAGCTTAGTTTTTGGATACAAATCTTAAAAATTTAATTTGAAACTTGGTTGAACCTAAGAGAGGTTAACAATTTTATGGTCATTGAACTACATATGGCGCATTAGATCCCTACATGGAGGTAGACCCATATTTAGCATTTGGAATCCAACAACCAATCCTTGACTAACATTAGGTAGAGATACATGGTGTTGTTCATAGGAGGTTCTACCCATTGAGATGTTAAGATGCTTTCCTGACAAAGTTTCAACACTTTGACTTCGGATAGTTCTTAAATAATTTATTGACATATTCAACAAAATTCATTTAGCAATTTATTAATGTTCAACAAATATCCATTTAGCTCAAGGTATGAGACTTTAAAAACAAATTTCTTGGTAAGTCCATTTCTAGGTTAGTATCACATTCAAGGAAGGAACTGGAACTATTATTTATGACTTCCTCAAATCATGCCTTCCAACTTTCTTATAAAATAGAGGTCAATATGCCTTAAACCAATTTTATTTATCAAAAGAAGGTAATTCCTCCTCTCAACCCTCTATCACTTTCAAGGGAAAATCTATAAAAATTAATGAAATTCGGTTATCACAACACAACATCTACCATTGGGACACAAAATAAGAGGAAGTGATGCATTAACAACAAAACATATGGGAATTCCAATGAGAGTGCAAGCCGAAAATATTGTTGAGAAGGTTTAGGACCTTCTTATTAAACAACAACAACTTAACAAAGCCATAGTTGTGGAGGTCACAAATCCCAACCCTAGGACTCTGCATTTTTTGTTGATGGCCATATATCACATAGAGAATGGAAAATAATTCATATTCACTCGAAACTCTCAAATCAAGGAACAATTATCTTACATTGTTACCATTAATGGCAAGTAGAAATATAGGGCATCCCAACAATTAGTAGTAAATTTAATGTTACCGACAACATCTCATCCTAGGTGGGTCAAGGATTATGGACGACCTACCTTCATTACTTGGAAGTGTTCCATAACCATTGTTATTGGATCCTTTTGTGACATATTGGATTGTGAATTAACTCATATTCACAATTGATTTCACCTTGGATTGTCCACACCATTTCATATGATTGTTTATTACATTTGATTATCATTTTTTCGAGGAAATATCCAAGAAAATCAACCCGAAGGGTTCACTTCCCTTTGGCTTATTAGCAAATCCTAACCCCAAGGGCGTCGAGGAGAATTGACCCATGACCTCCCATTAGGGCAGTGCTTTCGATGGGAACTTGACCAGTTGATTTAAACCTAATGGCTTCACATTTGATTATCATTTTTTATCATGGCACAAATTTTTGGTCACTTTTGAAAATATCCATGGAAGCTTTTAGGTTGCTAGTTGTGCTTTAAATTTAAAATTTCACCCAACATGTTTTACAACTATAGTTTATATAAATCCCACAACATATGAATATTCCACTTGCTCAAAAGGTCGATGAAGTCTAAAATATCTTAAAAATGGAGTACCCTAATATCTAGTTTGAAAGTTAGGCAAACGACAATGCAACAATCGTTAACAACAACTAATTCTAATTAACTTGACTTACTCTTATTTATTGAGAAATTAGTCAAATAACACCTAATATCTTCAACTATGAACTCGTTAATACAACTTGAACCTGATTTACTTTGAATATTAAATAACTCCATGTAATTGAACCGCATGTTTCATCTATTTGAACCACTTTTATCTCCTTGATCACTTCAAGCTTCTTAAATTTGGCGATTTTGATGTCACCCGCATTTTTCACAACCTTCTCTACCAAATCTTTGATCCATTTAGTAAGATTAGTTTTGGGCATCATTATTTTGGCCAATGTCCCCTGTTGAGGAGATAACAATCAAGAGGCAACCTCTCCCTAACATAGACACCTAATAATACCCTTTTAGTTTGTGTAGTTATAATTTAGGATGCAATTGTCGACATGTTGTTTAACTAGAGATAGAGGTTAATAAAATTGTAGATCATATCATGTTCCCTCATTATTAAGATGTCATTTTTTATGCTAATATATTAATGACAGTGCTTGGTTCAAATCACTTCTCTCCCGATATCCATGTTTTCACAAGGCAATACTTTATGTCATTATATTTTGTTCCAAAAGTTTGTGAATTTCACATGTTAACGATTATTACCTTAGATCTACATATTTCCTCTTTAAGGGTGTTTTTTACGGGTTGAGTGCATGGGGGATTTTGGCTTCCCTTTGAATTTGGTACCATGCATGGGTGATTTTGGCTTCCCTTTGAATTTAGTGCCATTAGAGGTTAAAGCGGCACTATTTATGAAGCCCAAGCCGATCCCTCAACATATTTTTTTACACAAACCCTCCATTTAACTATTAATAAGACATTTCTTACTCTATTTAATACAAAAAAGCAAGTCACACATGCAACTACCACAAGCACTAATAAACCACTATCAATAACAAAAAATTGGGTTGGCTTAGGGAAAAACACTTGAGAGCATACAACCACTAATAAGATAAAGCATAATAGCCAAGTTTGAGGAACCATGAGACATGCAACCATATATATATATATATATAATGCTAAAAATTATTTTCCACAACAAGTGAGGGTTCATCGTGATGATCTAAGGCAAGGCCCTAAATGGTAAATATGTGAGGTCAACACTGTAGTGTCCCTTATTAGTGAGATAGCTTTGATGACACATTATCTTTTACGAGACTATGTAGCATTCAGGGCTTCCATGTGTTTTTTTTTAATTGTAGCAATTGGTGCAAAAAGCTTGTCACTCATGTCAAATGAATTAGCTTGTGGGTGGTAAAATGTTTCAAGAACTCATATGGTAGAATTTAGGGTGTAGTGTAAAGGACACCAATAACTTCTATATAATAAAAAAAATAATAATAATAATAATAATAAATATATATATATATATATATATCACATTTTGATTTAATATAATATTTCTCTATAATAATTATGGTAGGTAAGGTGGGACCTTACATATGGTATCAGAGCCGAGTTACAATGCTAGGGCCTAATGGGCCAACATGCTTACTTGTAGATTGATGATGTATGAATGTTGATTTTGCATGCATGTTGAGTTGTTGTATATCTTGACTTGGAAGCATATTGTTTGCATAGAGGATATTATTATCATTATGTCATTTAGTGACTCATGAAAAAAAAAAAAAATCCCTTATATTCCTTTATATTTCTTAAGACACATTATTAACAATATGTTAAAAAGCTTAAAGACATGTTGGGAAAGGACATACTTGAGAAAGTTGGGGTTAAACCCAAGTATGTGAATGACTTGATTTTCAATCAATGAGTGAGATAGGTGGAGTGAATGCATGGTTTCATATATTTTTAGTACATCATTTTCAATGTGATATGGGCTTCGTAGCCATCTTTACTTGCTGAAATCGTATCTACTGAGAAGAATATTGGCTTAATCTGGACTATAGTGTGATGACCTTGGTGCGTATGCTTTGGGAATGAGTAACAAGTGCAAGGTTGAGATTCCATTATCATGAGATTCCATTAGCATACGCACCAAGGTCATCACACTATAGTCCAGATTAAGCCAATATTCTTCTCGGTAGATACGATTTCAGCAAGTAAAGATGGCTACGAAGCCCATATCACATTGAAAATGATGTACTAAAAATATATGAAACCATGCATTCACTCCACCTATCTCACTCATTGATTGAAAATCAAGTCATTCACATACTTGGGTTTAACCCCAACTTTCTCAAGTAGGTCCTTTCCCAACATGTCTTTAAGCTTTTTAACATATTGTTAATAATGTGTCTTAAGAAATATAAAGGAATATAAGGGATTTTTCTCCCTGAACATCGTTAATATTCTCTTAACAAGGATTGATTTTGGTTAAGAGAATATTAGCGATGTTTTCTCTTTTGGTATCCTATTTTGGACATAGGTGTATGACGTGAATGGTGATTTAGAATTGAGACACAGATCCATGGACGATCATGGTTATGTAGAACATATGGTTAATTATGATTTATGGATGATACATGATTTGTATGATTATATGTGCATAATCTCGTACTAAGCATGATGTGGCAGGGGACTTGGTCATTGCCAACAGGGATGCTCAAGTTATAAATGATTGCGGAAGTCATTTCTCCAAAACCAAAATGACTGTGGGAGTCATGCACAATATTTGGTAAAATTTGAATAAGTTAATTATGAAATTCATTTGATTGATTTGATCATTGAGATTGTGATGTGTGCAGGTCTTGGAAGAAGACCTTACCAACGAACCATCGGATGGGTAAAAGCTCACAATCAGTACCTTAAGGTGAAACGCTGAGTTTCAAAGCAGAATAGATGAGAAGCCATGGAAATTAGGGCGCGAAGTCCTAAATCCATGAAATATAAAGACGTGGAGTCTTGGATATATGATAAAAGGATTAGGACGCGGAGTCCTAAATCCATGAAATATAAAGACGCGGAGTCTTGAATCTATAATGAAATGTTTGGGGCACGGAGTCCTGAATATTTAAAAAAAAAGAGATCAAGGTGCGGAATCTTGGATCTTTAGAGTAGATCAGGGCGCGGAGTCCTCAATTTACTAAGGCACAAAGATGCATACAATAGGGGTGCGGAATCCCTATTATCCGGAAGAAAAATACCACTCATGGGCAACTCGTAGATGAATTTCCTTAATAATCTAATTCCTAACAATTGTGGAGTGACTTTCTAAAAATAGAAAGTCATGTCTACCATTTCAAGTATGACTTTCCAAAAATAGTAAATCACCTCCAATCAATGGGTAAACAATTATACTTGAAGGAAAATCACTTAAATTATGATTAATCAATTGTAATAGTTCAATCTCGACTTAATCCTCAATATTATTAATATTATTAATATTATTATTATCTTTTACGAGACTATGATATTATTATTAAAAGGAAATTATATCTCCTCAATCACTTCACACCTCTATCCTTCATGACTCTCATGGCTCTATGTAACTCTCTCTATTTTAAATATTACATTACACTCTCTTTTATGCACTCATCAAGGAATGACATATTCCTCTTACACTCATTAAATATATGTCATAAAATATTCCTACACTCATTAAATATGTGTCATAAAATATTCCTCTTACACTCACTTTAATGCATATGTTACACTCTCCTTAAATAAGGCATGCATACCTCTACTTAATGGCATAAGTTACACTCCTCTAAAAGGAATACAATGCATGCATATTAATCCTCTTTTATGACATGAATTTGTTGCTCCTCCTATATATGAGTCTCATGTATTCTCATTTGGGAGGGGAGGGGGTAATGACAAGAGTGGAAGAGACTTGAGGAATATTGTGAAAGGGAGAGACATGGAGAGTATCCAATTACTTCCAAAAAAAAAATCTGAATTTCTTACTAATCTACTAAGTATCTATTGAGGTTGAACATGAGTGGTATTTAAAGGAAGTGAAAACTATCTTCATTAGTTTTCCTTGCATCTCTCTCTCTATTGCCGTATTTTTGGTACTGGTTGTGAGATTTTATAGCTCGGGGGTTCCAGGGGGAGGAGTTCTCCCTGGATATGGTTGGGTGGAAAACCGGATGGTTCAAATGAGTTGGTTAAGGGATCAAAGGTGGATCATATTCTCAACGATTGGAGCTGAATATCTCTTCAGGTATAGTTTCCATTGTCCTAAAATTATAGTATAGATTTAGCATAAAATAAAAGGTAGACATTTAAATTGTTGTAAGCATCTAATTTTGGTTTAGGCTTATGTTATCTAAAATATTATTGATTAGTTAAAAATCAAGACTAGATCAATCTATATGTATGGACGTTTAGATCTCAATATTGGAGTTATTATTGGTATAGTTTATGGTACTAATCTTGGCATTGTAGCATTTGAGAAAGGAAAGCCAAATATTGTTGAAGGTAATTTCAATAAATAAATTCCAAAGGACTTGGGTAAGCATTTCATGATTTATGGTTCTGTTTCAAGTAATTAATAGATGCATGTTTTATAAATGGTTTTAGGATAGTTTGCAAAGTGTTTAGCAAAATCTGTGAATGAGTAATGTTATAAATTTATTTATGCACGAATAAGTGCTAACTTGCAGAAGTAAGAAAATGGACATGTACCCAAAATATGCTTGGAGGAATTACAGAATCAACCCTTAAAAGAAAATGCAAAAATAATGGCAGCTAAAGTATAGTTTGGAAGATCAAATGCTTGAGGTAAGTTGGAGATAAATTTTAGTTATGGCTTATGTTTCATATTCTTCAATGTTTTGTTATTCAAGTTGTTGTAATAGTACTATCAGAATTTTGATAGAAAGCCTTAATGGCTGTAGCATTCAGGGCTTCCATGTGCTTTTTTTTAAATTGTAGCAATTGGTGCAAAAAGCTTGTCACTCATGTCAAATGAATTAGCTTGTGGGTGGTAAAATGTTTCAAGAACTCATATGGTAATTTAGAAATGTGTGATTTCAATGAGCATATATTAGTAGCATAACTCTGGGTTGTTTTTCCTCATGTAGAGGTGTAGCTATAAGTTTTCATTCCATATGTTTGAAAAAATTCATAAATGAAACATTTAGGCTATAAATTTTGTTGTTTTAAAGAATCGCATTTCTGGGCATCCTTGTTGCGATTCAGCTCCACTTCAGGGGGTATCCATACCAAAAGGCCATTTCACCCCAAGTTTGATTCCAAAAATCAAGGTTTCGGACATCAATTCCCAAATCTGCTCTGTTTTGCAGATTTGCTGTTGCATGTAGAACCGCCTGTTGTTTTGTCTTGCTGTTTGGTTCTTTTTATATTGGAACTGCCTGATAATTTATAGTGATGAATCTGATTTAGGCTAACCACTTGGAAATTGTTATTTTAAGTATAAATGGTTAATAATTTGAAAATTTAAATAACCATATGGCAACTTGTTTTATGACTGCCAACTATTTGTCAAAATTCCTCAATCGCTGTACCTTACAACATTGTGAGCTATGTTTGAAATTTCTAAATATTTATATTCATTGGTATAGATTCAACAATGAATATGGCTGATAGTCTACTAATATCTTAAGTTCAATTATTGGCACTACTTACAAAAAAAAAGAGAAGTCATGCAACTTTGGATTCATGTTAGCTAATTATTGTGAAAACACCTTAAAGAGATAATGGTTGTAAGTGTTTGACGAAATGCCTCAATGGCTGTACATTTCATGCTTGTAAATTGGTTTTCATAATGTTTAATGGTTGCATCTAATTACGTTTATGAACCGTCCATAAAACAAAAGGCTTAAGTTAATTTAAGATTTGTAATCAAGGTATTTCTAGTATAATAACTCATTGAGTTAAAGGGTCTTGCTGAATATTCAAAATTGCAGTAAGTAATTTGTTGCAATATCAGCTCACATATGAATTCCTAAATTATGAGATGCCAACTCTATATAATTTAAATTATCCTTTTAAGAAAATAACTCATAAGCATGTTATTAGTCACTCTTGAACACATTTAATTACAACGGAATTAACAATTAGTTTATTGTAAATTGTAGTTCATAAAGGTTGACATTTATTCATCCCACTAAATAATTTATATTTTAAAGGTGATTTTAGTCTTGAGAAGCAAGTATTATGGTTGTATTTTTTTTGGATCTTGATAAACCTTGAACTCTGTAGCTTTGAAGATAAGTTGGTAGAATTTAGGGTGTAGTGTAAAGGACACCAATAACTTCTATATAATAAATAATAATAATAATAATAATAATAATAAATATATCACATTTTGATTTAATATAATATTTCTCTATAATAATTATGGTAGGTAAGGTGGGACCTTACAAACACCCTGCTACTCTTAATGGTACTTGATCTAATAAAGATATGTCAACATGCATGATATTTGTACTTGTCAATTTTAATTTATTTTCATCTTTTGGTGAATTAATATAAAATGATTACTCATCCACTTCACTTTATTGTAATGGAGACTTCATCAACTTTCATCACTCTAGCTGCAATTTTATAATGGGTTACTCTAAGGGAGGAATTACCTTACCCGATGGGGACAAGCGGCTTCTCTCTTTACCATTTTAAGTCTTACATTTATCCCATGCTACATTCCTTTGTCTACACTAATCTTGGACCTGTGGATTTCATCACCACTGGTTACAATATCACCCTAAGACTACTATGGATTTAAGCACAAAAATCCACCCCTTTTTTGAATAAATAGTATAAAGGTGGCCTTAATAAGCCACCCATCTCACCTCACTAGTTTTTTCTTCCTTTTACTCATCCTCGTCCTTGGTCAGATATGTGTCTCTTTTGTTGCCAAATACCTAAAGTGAATCAATAAGGCCTTAATTCCATCCTCTACTCTTTATCATGGGATTTTTGCTATTTACATGAAACATCTAGCTAATAAACTTGTTTTCCTCCTTTATTTTTGTTTGATTTCTCATCTATTATCATTAGTGTTCTTGTCAATTGGTAACTAAGGGTTTCTAAAGAGCTTCACCATTCCAATCTCCTTTGGAATTTTGCAACCCATGATCTATCTTCAAGCTCTCCAATCCCTTTTTTCACTTAATTTATTTCATTTATTCCTATAACTTGTGGGTCATTATTTCAATTGTAAACACATATCTCTGCCCTGTCACCTAAGTCTCATGGTTCCTCACAAAAACTTTGGTCTATAAAGAGTCTCCTGGGACTCTGGCCCTGCCACAAACTTGGATAAAAAAATACAAGAAGAACAATAGTTATTGTTGGAAACACACATCACTCAACAACAACATAAGTTATAGATTAAAATAATGGGTGACATAGTGAGCATGTTTCAATAACTCATCACACATAAATAAGAAGCACAATGGCAGCCTCAACCCATTGTTCATCAAGAAATTCACATTGTTCAAAGGATCTTCAAGATGGACATTATATTATTTGTGTATGTCACAAAAAAATTGAATATCTAGTACAAAGGCTCACAAGGTGACCTAAACAATGTGCAACACACGAGAGTGTTATCACTTTCATAGCAAAAAATACTCCCCTCTCTTTAGTGAAGGATGCAATCCAACACAAGGGAGGATTCCTTAGTAGGGTTTAGGGATCAAGTAACCCAAGGGATATTGGATCTTATAATAAAAATATCCTCTTGATTAGGGTATTACAATTTAAGGCTTTGTAGTGGATGAATAAATAGATTCAATTTGTGGGTTCAAGGAGCCCAGCCGTCAATATAAAGGCTAACCGTTATTCTAGGGAGTCTCAAATTGGTTACTCAAACACACCAACTAAAGAAAAACTCGAGGTTGCTATAAACAAGGGTTTTATGGCTTGAAATTGTAGCAAAACTAAAGTTTGTAACAACAATAAAATTTGTTGTTAAAAATGTATGAAAATTACATGGAATGAAGCCTAAGTTTAAGGGAAAAGTAAGGATTAATTACAACAAATTTCGATGGCTACAATGGCATGTAATAACAAACAAAGAATGATGTTAGCCCAAAAAATATACTGAGAAATGCATGAGAAAAATTGAATTAGCTTCTCTAATGCATTTGTAAGAAATCCATATCCCATAGGCACACATCATCAAGTCATTCAATGATATTAACTCAAGATTGTGCTAAAAAATAGTCGTAATTTTCCATGGAACAATTTAAAAAAAAAAAGGTTTTAAACAGAATTCCACAAATGATAATGCTAGTGTCTTGTCAATCTAGGGAAAATGGAGTCTAAGATACAAACAGATCTAGGGTTTATTTGGAAAATAATATAAATCCAAAAAAAACTAGTGAAAAATAAACCAACTTACCTTGTGGTTTGGAATTCAAGTTCTCAATTTTCTAGATGACTAAGGGGAAGAAAAACCTATCTCTACTACTGAAATACTTGGAGGAAGGGTTTAACTCAACAAGGATTAATGTAACAAATACAAAATAAACTACCTTAGCACAAGAACATACATCTCATGGAACATAATACCAAGATAAAGCAAATGAACCAACTTGATTCCCCATGCAACATCCAAGATCCACCATAAGCGTCCATGAAAAAAGATCACATCACATCCAAGATCCACCCAAGACAAGTTGCTCTACTAGGCCTCCATTGTGCACTAGAGAGAAGAATAACTAATGAGCTAATGTAATAATCCAAGTGTAAGAATAATCCACATGAAATCGACTCCCCTCTATTTATATGAGGAAAACCAAAATAATTTTCCCTAAAATTGATTAAATATCCCTAAAACGTAATTAAATCCATGATAGAAGGTGGACAGGTCACAAGCGAACCTCCAAATATAGCCAAATCAATTAAATAACACAAAATTCAACCTTGGTGAGCTCAAATGAGATCTAAATGTCCTCTAAAGGCAATGTCATAGTCAAAATGGCACATCTATCCATGAAAAGGTGCAAGGCACAACTCAATGGACATGTTTTGTCTCTTAATTCATGTATCTCCATCCAAACGAGGTGTCGTATCACCATAATGTCCCTCTAAGCCCACATCGTACTCAAAATCGCTCATTCCATCATCAGAAGAGAATCCAAGATGATGTCCTCAAGGAATAGCATGATGTCATCAAGGTAAAGGGTTCATTTATCCCTCCCATGGGGTCCCAAGTTATCAACACCATCAACCACCACCAGACAAGTGTAGTGTCCATCAAGGAGGTTCAGTGGAAACCTAGTTTCATATAGTCATCTCAAGGGTGCACCATCTCTCAATTCAATGTCATAGCTCCAACACTCAGCATTGAAGGTGCCGACATTGGAGAAGGGTCACGTCATTAGTGCTAAGTCATCATCCAATTCAATGTTGCTTACAAAGGTTCTGACATCCTCCATCAAGTGTATTGTGTAAGCATGGAATGGGTATAGATATGTCCTACAATGTGCTAGAGAAGCATCTATCATACCTAAAGGGATCATGGTTGAACTTGTAAGAATTATCTAGCACACACTCAAGGAATCAATTGAGATCAACATAATGGGTATAAGGACCACAATAGCATAAACGTGGACCATATTCAATTCCAAAGCCATAAAATTACTTCACATAAGCTTCATCTTAAAATTTCCAACTATATTGTGAATGTGTACAAGTTACCTTACTTGAGTGTGGGAGGGTTATCATACAACCTTATTACGTGCTTCCAAACCTAGGGGGGGAACGATTCCTAGGTTGGCCTTTTCAAATGATAACTGCAAATGACAGGTGTTACGGCTTGGGGCTTACTTCATGAAAAGTGTCATAATCTTATACTACATTATGAAAAATCATTATCCACAAGTGCCTTTATAGAGGGAGCACTTAGTTTCTTGAGTTACCTTCCCTCGCCTTTGTTTTTCCAAGCCACAAACATTTCCCTTTCTTCTTTCTTGCTTTGATATAGATTTCTTAACAAGTTTTATGTATCTATTAATAATAACCATATGATCCACATTTAGTAATGGTAGTTTATCACTTCATTGAGGTCAATGATATTTATAGAGAGTTCATTTTACTTTGATGGGCATGCTATGTGTGGATACTCTTGTCGATGAGTGGCTATATAAGAGGGGTTGGAGCTCAAGCTAATATTTTTGTTTACTTGCTTTACATCCCTTGTCATTATTTTACATTTTATCATTTGTCTCGTGCTCTTTATTTTCTTATGGCTACATCAACCTCGAGTATATTCAACTCCTTATTCTCATAATACAAGGCCTACAATGAATCGATACAAGCTTAGTCAATCAAATAATGGGATAATGGATATATGGTTATGATGACAAGTGTTAAGCATGGATAACATGGAGACTTGCCACAATCAGAGCCTTCTATTTGTGCCCCTCATAGATAGTGAAAGAAAAGTCCCAAAGGAAGGTCACAATGGACTAGGGACACATAATAACCACCAATATGAAGTAGGGGAATGAATACACAACCAATAGTAGTCTATAATCCAATTTAAACGAGTTATCCATGCTAAAATCCCTTAAGAATTAAATGAAAACAATTTAATGCATCAAAAAATGGTTCACGTATCTTACAATAGATGACCCGTTTGTAGGTTTTAACCCTATACAGAAATTATCTGCAAACGAACTCTTAAAATATAAAATTAACAATAGCGTGAACATAACACGAAAACAAATATACACAAATATTTTCCCTTGGATCCCAAAACCGAGACTACCAGCTTGATTTTTCATTATATTCCTTTCAATCTTACAACACACAGATATATATACATGTTGAATCATTCATAAACCCCAATCCATTAGCCCTCGATTAGAACATGATCATAGTTCCCTTGACCGGATCTACAAAATATCATGGGAAAAAAACCATCATACCCAAAACCATGTGCAAACCCATGCACAAAACCATAGACAAGTCTGCCCACCTAATATAGGGGCCGAAAACCAAAAATAAATAAAAAATGTGGCACTACCCCGAACCCCGTGCAGGGGGGCTGACCACCCCCCTCTTACCCTTGGTTCTCGCCTCGAGCTAGTCATGGAAATAATATAACACACACCCAACACCACCTTTATTGGATGAGTAGGCTAAATCAATGAATGTACTCACCAAATCATGGATGTGTGTTATCTGATATTGGTTATATTTGGATCGTGATAGGGATACTGGATGGTAAGTTGCAATGTTTCTCCTTGGGTCACCCATTTATCTAGATGGGTAACAATATCTAAGTCTAACGACACTCTCAAAAAAACAAACTTAGTTCTTGGATGCACATCATAGAAACATAATTTGAAACTTAGTTGAACCTCAGAGAGGTTAACAACAATATGGCCATTGAAGTATACGTTGTGTATTAAACCTTTACATGGTGGTAGACCCATGTTTAGCATTTGTCATCCAACAACCAACCCTTGATCGACACTTGGGTAGAGATCAAGGATGTTTTCATAGCAGGTTCTACCATTTAGGATGTTGGGATTATGGACAACTAATTTCCTTTGTTATTTGGAAGTGTTCCATCATTATTGTTATTAAACACTTTTATGACATAGTGGAGTGTGAATTCACTCATTATCAATATTATGATTTGACCTTGACTAAGCCACACCATTTCATATGGTTTTGGTTTACCTTTTACTTTCATTTATAATCACGAGACTAGATTTATTGGTCACTTTTGGTAATCTTCGTGGAATATTTTAGGTAGTCGACTATTCTTTCTATATCATTTCACCCGAGATGGTTTATACATTCAAGGTCATTAATTTTGCCTTCATTCATGTTGTTCACATCTATCATCAGTGGAACAAGTTGCGAGACAAAAAACTTTATGTGTTTTAACATAACTACAACATACCTTACACCCATTGCTATGTTCAACACTTGATATATAATGTTTTTTTTTGTTTCACTTAACCCTTACAAGATTCCTATTTCTCTTCAAAATTTATCTGCATATCATTAATGTAAGAAGAAAGAAAAAGTTTACATTTTTATGCAAAAATTCACTAAGATCCACGAGAATTTTTAAGGCACTCTCTAAACATCAACCAAGTATAGTGTGCTTTGCAAGTGACATTAACTTACCCCACATTTTCAAGTTTGTGACCAAGTTTGGCTTCGCTTAAATAAGTAACAATTACAAAAATCAACACCATTTGAAGATTGTGCCCATTTGGTATGTTTCTTGTTAGACATTGGGTTCAACACTCCCCGTGTGTTTCGCGACATGGACTAACCGCCTCTCGTGGATCCTAACTCTGGCGATTGTAGCAAAGACTAAGGCCTGCAGGTTTTCGTCTAACGGAAATCGTGATTCCAACAAGTGGTATCAGAGCGATAGGTCTCGAGTTTGAAACTCACCCGGCTCGCATTGGGGGGAAGATCGTTGGACATTGGGTTCAACGCTCCACGTGTGTTTTGAGACATGGACTAACCGCCTCTCGTGGATCCTAAAACTAGTGATTGTAGTGGAGACTAAGGCCTGTGGGTTTTGGTATAACGACAATCGCGATTCCAACATTTCTTACACCATTATACATTGAATGGGCCCCACTGCCTTTAATTTTACCTCCCACTTCAACTTGGCATCCATGGTGCGGTGAGTTTTAGCAAGTTGAAATTGTATGAGCCACCTTATAGTAGCATGTTTGTGCCACATATTTAGAGGCCACAATTTCAAAAAAATTGGTCTCCAATTTCCAAATATACTCTTTTTTATTTATGTTCCATGCCACTAGGTTTCATCAAATCACCACTTACTTGGTGGGTCGTAAAGGGACTTTGCTCACTCAAGCAAAGTGGTTTTCCTTATGCACATTTTAGTAATACTTTATTCATCTTCAATAGAAAAGGGGGATGATTATCACTCTACATGAAGGGATTGGTGAGACTTGATATAAATAATATGTTTGAACATGTATTGTATTTGTAGTTTTATCTTCTCACTTTTCAATTTGTTTAATCCAATTAGACCATTTACCCAATTTATTGTATTATATTGGAGACTATGTCAACTTTGATCATCATCAAGAATTACCTAGATGGTTTTCCACAAGGGTTTTCTCATAAAAGAATGTAAATATCGATCACTATCCCCACAATTTTGTAATCTATATATGGTGATACAAATGCATACTTGCTTTACAATGATATCTGCATACTTGACTTTACTCCCTAACTTGTGTGTAGGTTCTTATCTATTATTGGTAATTTTCATATCAATGGTTAAAAATAAACAAATATGTTGAGATATTTTGATCATATGATATGTCAAGGGTCAAAGTTGAGAACTATTTGCCATTGATAAAGAAGGTAAGAAGCACATCATGGACATTCTCCCACTTTTTTTGAACCTATCTATCTATTTAGTGGCAATTGTAATGGGATTATTTAGAGTAGTGGTGAGAGGCTTTTAGCTCTTTATACATCAGGTGTCACTCTAAAGTTCCAAGTATGTGGAAATGGTATATCTCCATGCATGTCTTGCATTCTTGTACAATGATATGCAATGAGGCACTGACACATTTCATACCATACAATATGACTCATTGTCAATATGAAACATGTAATCATGCCTTCTTTCAAATAATGTACAAGCCTTCAATGTGAACAAGTTCCTAGATTTAGTTGAACTCTGAGACTTGAGGCAGTTAGTGTTATAACACAACAACATTCCATGGTATAACCATTCAAATGTAGGATTGAGCACTCTTGAACATATTGACCTATTTAGTTGTCAAGAACTTGTTGAATTTATTGAAAATTTATTCAACATAATTAACTACTTTTATGAAATCTTTCGGTGAATATGTGCAAGTGACATGTCTTGTATAGGATATTAATGAAGTACGCATGTCAAATAACTCATTGAAAGTTTTATTCGACTAATAAACTGCAATCATAGGGCACCTATTATGCCAAAATCACCTAGAATTTATACTTTCCTGTAATTGCAATAAATGATTAGCCATAGCAGTTAAAGAGATTTACAAGAGTGTGGTGGAATTATTTATCTTTCCAAACCTCCTAAACTAAGCCTATTAAAAAATATATTTCAATCCATTCATTACCTTAATGATAACCCCAATATCACCATTATTAAATCAATGGAAATAATGTTACGATCATAATGAATATCTATAACTGCGAATCCGAACTTTAGGAATTTTGGTCACCCGAGTCATCTACATCTCAGCTCCTCAGTTCCTTGAGAAAGAAAAATACCACCTTATAAGACATTTGTATCCAATGGCTGCTCCATCTCTCAAGTCAATGGAGCCTTTCCCTTATCCCAACATTCTAGGTCTAAAAATTCACATTCCTCTTCCTTGCCCATGGTTTTCATTTCTCTTCCATACATTAAAGATGTTGTTGATCGTATCTCTAATATTTTGGCCAAAAGGAATATCAAGAATCCTTTAAACCCCATAGAACACTTGAAAAAATATTTAGAACTGCTAAGGATAAATTTGAACCTATTCTCGGTTAAGGAGTTTACCAAATTCCCCGCTCCAGTGGAAAATACTCTGTAGGTCAAAATAACAAATCTTTCAAAGCCATCTCAAAGAAAATATAGCTGGCATATTTCATAACCGCATCTCCAAGTTAGTCATCACTGAACATTACCACAATCCTATACGCATCCCTTCCTTTGACCAAACCAAACTTCTTATCTCATCACATTATCGCTCCTCGTGTGTTATTTATGAAGCTTTGGAAATAGAATAGCATCCCAATAATTTTAATCATGAAGATGGCTACAAACTTAGCTAATCATGGCAAACTGTTATTCATTGTTGAGTCATTTATCTTGTCTCTCTCCTTTTGTTTCTTGTTTTTTGTGCCCTATCACTAGCCTCTACAGGTATTCCTCCCTCACTTTTCCTTTTTGGTCTTTCTTGATTGTTTCCTTCTTTGAAATTTAAAACTTTTTAACCTTAACTTTACTGTAACATGCCCTTAATTTTTTTTTTATAAGGTTGCAAACCTTAATTTCAAACTAGGATGCATGCATTGTCCCAAAACTTGAACAATTGTTGTACTTGGTAAGACTGAGATCTTCATGGGACTTGATTGCTTAAAGTTTGAGCAACTATATATCAATTTATTGTTGTTTTTTCAGGGCTTCCTCACATTTCGGTAGATGACAAACCACTAGAAGTGACTATACCTGAAATATTCAGATGAAAGACCACTAGAAGTGACTATACCTGACATATTCATATGACAAACCACTAGAAGTGACTATACCTGACACATTTGTCTTTATTAGAGATCCTGGTCACTAATGGGATTTTTAGGTGTTAAGACAATTGTTTACATTTTTGGAAGATGATAGTGAAAAACCAGATGGATAGTGTTGTAATATATGTCATTTTATAGTCCAGACCTTGGGAATATCCTCAAATATCCTCCTTGTAATTAGATCCAAAGTCTTATCTGAGTGAATTGATTTTGGTGGAGGTTCCTTGTCAGTTCTCCTTGAACCTATGGTGGTTGCAATACTGACTCCTTCCACTAACATTTCAGTCTATAGAACAAGATAGTTCTCACTTGGTTATGAGACTCATCTCCTTACCTAATGCTTGGGACCATGTTTAATGAAACTGAATGGTTATCCTAGGAATTCCTCCAAGGTAGTTAGCGCAAGAGGATTTTCAAGAGGGTGGTATAATCATCGAATTACAATTGGTCATTTTGTTCACCATTTGACTGCTACCCCTAGAGAAGTCCTATCTTATGCCACAAAGGAGGGTCACTCTACGGTTTATACCTGCAGTTGTTTAGTACATCATGTCGGTGAGAAGAGTTAATGAGTGTACACATAGTTGTAATCAATTACACATAGCAACTTGTTGTTGCAAAAAAATGCAAGAGAGATATTACGTTGAACAGATCCAATAACATGATAGCCCTCGGTTCATTTTAGAGTGTGTAAGAAATGGTATTTCCATTATAATTTGCAATCCATGAGGTTATATGCATGACATAAACGTGAAAGCACCAAGGAAAATCCATGTCACAAATGCATCAACATGTCCATGAATCTTTGTCAACATTCCAGTTCCTAATGCTATAGGTATCATATCAAAAATATTTGTCTATGTACTTTTTCTTAACATGGATACACATTCAAGTGATTGATATCTCTCATATAAAATAAATATCAACCTATGCATATAAAAATTACACAAAACATAAAAAAATTAGTCTCGAGCTAAGGTTATAGTTTAAAATATTCCACTCCTCATTTATCCTTCACAAATTTTGTAAAGTGAAATGCACATCTAGTTTTAGTATATTAACACAAACATATCGAGGGTTGGATAGACCATTAGTTTGGTTGTCAATTGGAAACAAGCTAGTAACAGTGATAGTGTTGTTCCACTAGATGAGAAGTTCAACGATGACTATTTCTTTGTTGTTGTAGCAAGGAATATTGTCTAGTAATGAAATATGACTACACAGGTATGGTGACATCATATCATACCCTCTATTGAGGTAAATAATAAAACCATGCCCAATAATGAAATCACATCTTGTAACAATATGTTACGATTGCCTATGAAATCATGCCAAATGAGAAATACATCCTGCCCAATGTTGGGTTTAAACTATTACTTAATAGAATGCCCATATATGAATACACAATGACAACACATTGACATCACGCCCAACCGTGATTATACAAGGATGGCATATTGGATTTACCTATCAATAGTTTGTAGCAATGCTTTGTGATGAAACAATACATAACAATTTCACACAACGACAACACAATTAGAAAACTACAAAAATTGCATACAATCCCAAGTTTATCTTCTCTATTGTATACATATGTATGAGAAAACTAATAGTTGTGTAGTCATTAGAGAGGGCATATAAAATAAATGTTAGGAATAACAATCATAACAACCGAGATTATACAAGGAAATACCACAGACAGAGTTACCATAAGCCATAGTCAAGAGCATATGTCAACAAAGCATGTAAAAAGATACATAGGGAACATAGTCATAGCAAGCCATAATTAATATGCCCAATTTTATGCATAAAATAAAAAATATCACTCTATATGTCCACAAAACACTAGGCTTTCTTCCTATTAATCTCACGAATTGTAATGGAGGAAATAAGGGATGTTCCACCTTGACATCACAAGGTATTTTAAAGTGCCAGATCATGGTATCTGATGGCCTAGTCTTAAGGAGACCTAGGACCTTGCCTCAAATTCAATGTTCCCTAAGAATAATATCGTCCCAAAAGTCGTGTAAACCAACTAGCTTGGAAAATCACATTTAACATATGGGGTAGCCATAGTGCCTAAATCTACAACAATATCCAAGACTAAAAAATCAACCATAGTGCCTTAATGTCCAACATTGTCATTGACTAAAAAATCAACCACAGTGCCTAAATGTATAACATTTTCCATGATGACAAAATCAACCATAGTGCCTAAATGTACAACATTTTCCATGACTACTATAAATCCCTTGATCCACCTCCTACCATGCAATTTAGAAAGTACTTGCAATTTTGTAACCCTAACATGGGGTGAACTGTCTAAATGATTTCGGGCATCATAGTTAATGGGATACCTTAGAATGGGCATTGGAATATGCTTCATGATTTTCCTCCCAGCGATTGAAAAACTGCAAACAAACCAGCTGCCACCCCCTAGCTTTCGAACCATGTCCCAATAATCAAACCAGGGGTTCTCGAGGTATATCCCAACTCCACCCTGCATATTGTTGTTTAGTTATAGGCTTGTACAAGGGTTCCAAAAGTATTTCTCCCCCACCCATCAGCCAATGGGGAACTCCAAAGATAAAAATATCCACCCTCACTTATCTCGAGGGTTCCAGAGATTTGACTCCACCTCAAGGTTCCTCCGAAACTCCACCCAATGTTGGGAATCCAAAGTGTACTAATTATTAGCACTCAATAAGGAAACTAGTCTAGGGAAGGCAGAGGCCTCCACCCTTTAGAAAATGAGTGACTCTAGAGACAGAGAATCTCCACCCTCAGCCAACTTGAGTACCCCAGAGAACTAACCAATAATTCCATTAGCAACAAATATGGAATTTACATCTTTGATGTAATGGTATAGAGGTTGACCGGGGATTTTCCCCACCAAACCATTTGGATAGTAAATAAACCAAATCGTCATTATTGCAAGTTCTTATTTATGAATAGTAAACAAGCAATAGTATTATAGAAGTGTATATGTACCAATATGATTGCAGAAAGGACACAGTCACAAGGTCTTTGCCCTCTAAAGGATAAGGACAATTAGACAATCGAGTATGAATACATTATCAAGAAATAAAATAGCGATAAGGGTTAACATTACTGTGATGGCTTAAGTCATGTTATTCACCAAATGTGTCTCAATTAACCCAATTTTAAACAAAGAAGTCTACTAAAATAACCCAAGCATCTAGACGCTAAATCATTCACGACACATATCTATAGTATGCTAAAATAACCCTAGCATCTAGACACAAATTCATTCACAACATATATTTCAGTTAACCCAGTTTCAAAAAGCATTGCCCGCTAAACTAAATCATAACATCTAGGAACTAAATAGGCATGAAAATTGTAAGAGCCTAACCCATAAGACTCTGCAAGTTCACTGTTACTAACCTCTTGTGTTGCAGGTCCCCCTGTTGGAAGTTTTGTCATTAATGGCAATGGAGGCAGAAAAGACAAAGACAGACAAAGGAGGCAGCAAAGAAGCGAACAAAGGAAGCAAAGGAGACAGGTGGAAGAAGACTGTCAAAATGTAACAGTCAAACAGCAGAACGGAAGCAACGGCAGAGACAGAGAAAGAAGCACAGCTAAGGCAGAAACAGAGGCAGCGAATATAGATGCAGATCCGTTATCAGAGGCAGAGGCAGAGGCAGAGCTGTTATCAGAGGTAGAGGCAGCGAACATAGACGCGCCAATTTTATGGAATGGAACCATGTGAAAACCTACATAATATTATGGGAATCGTAACCCAGGCGGGAGGATACATAATATTCCGGGAATCTTAACCCAAGAGGCAAAGTATATATATATAAACCTTATTCTGGGAATCGTAACCCAGGCGGGAGGATACATAAAATTCCGGGAATCTTAACCCAAGCGGCAAAGTATATATATAAACCTTATTCCGAGAATCATTATCCAGCTGGAGGATACACTAAAGGCGGAAGCGGAAGCCTACATATATGCAGTGAGATACATATGCTACGCCTTATATATATAAAGGTCCAAAGCATATAAATTTATATGTAGCACGAGATCTAAAGAACCAAAGGTTCTATCAAAGAACCAAAGTACCATAAGGTGGGACCCTCACGAATCCCATCGGAGAAATGTGTGGCAACGGAGCATGACAATAGAAGTTGTGATTGCGATTGAAGTTCTGGACCCGATATGGTTTAAACAACGATTTATATATGTTTAAGTTCTGGAGATTTGATAGCTAGTGGGACCCTCACCCAATCGCATCGGAGCATAAGTATATCGGAACATGCAACTGCAAATTGCGATTGCGATTGAGTTTCGGACCCGATGGGCGTATAAACTGTGACTTGATAGGTTTGAGTTCCGGCCTAATCGCATCGGCAAAATAAAGTGAACAGTTGTTCATCGCATCGGCACAATTGAGTGAACAGTAACCCATCGCATCGGCAGAACAACGATTAATCGCATCGGCAAAATAAAGTGAATAGTAATTCATCGCATCGGAACAAGCCAAGATTGCGATTGCGATGAAGTCCTGGACCCGATGGGCTTATAAACTATGATTCATGTAAGGTTGAGTTCCGGGAAACAGTGAATCATCGGAATCGGAGCTTTGGAATGTCGATACATTCAAATGGAAATTGCGATTGCGATCAATCGCAATCGGAAGAAGTCTAGGAGTAATGTATAGCATCGGAAAGCGTGGCAAGTGGGCCCGGATATATGATATTCTATTGATTATATGGAATCGAACCCTTATATTAATGTTTATAACGCTTGACTCGGGGAATATGCATACATGGTGATATATTTATATATTGTGCTAAAGTTGAAACATATAGAAAATGTGGTGCGTGTTGGGCATTCGTTAAAGTGAATTCATGGATCTTTACATTCGGTTGGAGAATATATATGTATATATATGCTGATCCATATAATAAATACGCTGGTATTTAATATAATGGTTTTTATAAAGTTCACGGATTGGGTTTATTACAAGAGCCTGCAAGGACGAAAAAGAGAAAGACAGCTGCAGAAAAATGTGCAGTAATCCAAAAGAACAGAAGAGGGTTGATTTGAAAATAAATTATATGGACAGAGAATGTGTAAGCAGGCAGCCCGAGCACAGAGATTGAGAGTGAACAGACATTGCCCAGACTCATATATATTTAAGAATAAAACCTGAAAAGCGGTTACATATGTGGTTGGTGCACACAGGTACAGTAAACAGATGAATAGATGCAAAAGTGAACCAAATATACAGAACAGTCACTCAATAGCAGCAGAAAAGACAAATCCAGTAAATCCAAGTCCCGAAAAGGAGCTGAGTGGAATTTAAATGTGTAATTGAAAATGTAAATATTTTTGTTTTTATATTGTTTGTGATGCAAAGGCAAGTGTCCAAAGGGAAAAGAAAAATTCCATTGTAACATTGAAATTTGTACATATTGTTATAATTTTAAAATGAGTTGGAAAAAGGAATAAGGAGACAGAAGTCAAAGACTCATGACTGTTCACTCCAAATTCCTTGTGAAATACAAACTATCATGTGAAGAACTCTATATATAATATCAACTGGATATGCATAAAAGAGATTAGAGAGAGTGAGTATAGAGAATGCATGAAAATTGAGGCAGAGGAGATAAGGAAGAGAGGAGCAGAAAGAGATGCTATAGAACAGAGCTGATATCTGAGGTAAATCAGCAAACATTTTTTAATTGAGGAAGTTGGAGCTTCCCTATCAAGTTGAAGCTTGATAGCTGTCAGTTGTAGCTGACTGAGGTTGGAGCTTCCTGTAGGTTGGTGCCTGCAAAAAAATAGTGGTGAGAGGGAGTTGGAGCTTGCCTTTGCATCACAACAATAATAAGATGTGGTTTTATCCCTTTATGGGTTTCCACTTACATTTTTTGTCTCTATGTATGTTTCTTATGTGTTGATGTGATTCTTTCAATCTGCTTAATTGTTTGTTGCTCTCAACATAAGTATGGTGTCACATTAATTTAATATTGGCTGCAACATTTTAAGACTGTTCACATATTAAGCTGTAAATAATTTTGGTGAAAATTTTTAAAAATTTTATGTATGTATTAAACTGATTCACCCCCCCTCTCAGTTTAATTAAAGATTCAACACCCCCTATTGTCCTCTTGATATCGACCACATAATTTTGATGTAACACCCTCCTCCCACATTTACCCAAGTTAACCGATCTGCTGGGGTAAACATGTGAAGAAGAGTTACTATGATATGATTCAACTCCCTAAGTGAAGTTAAGCAAGTGGAACCTACACAACACCATCAAAATGATAATCCACACAACCAACAAAACCTCTAGGAGCTACCCAGGCCACCTTTTTAGGTGACCAACCCCTGAGGAAACTCAGGAATTCAAGCTCTTAGAGCCCTAGTCGCTCCCTTGTGAAGCCCTCCAAGCGACTGTGGGTCCCAGTCGCTCCCATGAGCCTGCTTGAGTGCGACTGTGGCATTTTTCTATCAGTTTTATGCCAGCGACTGTGAGATTTAAGGTTGAATTCCAGGGCTAGGACTCAGTCACTCCCAAGAACTTCATGAAATTTGTAGAAATGAAATGAAACATAGAGACAATGAGGCCAATGCAAATTATTGAACAGAGACTTGACTGGATCCCTACTAGCCATGACATACATTTCATCAAACATATCACAAAGATGCATTCTGCATGTCATAATAATATATTTGAGCACGGGGGTCTCATACTTATCTGAGAATCACTAAGAAGCATTGATGCGTCATCACAATAACATTCATATAAACCACATATAAACAAGTATATTTACCCATATAATACCAAGTAGAAGAAGCTCTTAATAATGAATGCAAATGCCAATCAGGTTTGAGACTTCCACGTTCCACCCAACCGTAGATTAGCTTAACCAAATATCTCTTCATCCAATCACCCTCGTGCCATATTCCAAGCATGAATGTGGGATCTAGTAGAACAAACCATCAAAACCAAACCAAGGATTACATATGCCAAACCACCTCATACATTATCACTGTCATAAAAATAACTCATAACCAACATGTAATCAACATAAATATCAAGGATATAACATATAAACAAGTATATTTACCCATAGAATACCAAGTAGAGGAAGCTCTTAATAATGAATGCAAAGGTCAATCAAGTTCGGGACTTCCACGTTCCACCCGACCGTAGATTGGATGAACCAAATATCTCTTCAACCAATCACCCTCGTGCCATATTCCAAGCATGAATGTGGGATCTCATAGAACAAATCCATCAAAACCAAACCAAGGCTTCCATATGCCAAACCACCTCAACCCTCAACCAACGATTCCACTTCACGGTCGAACATCACTAACCATCGCCAGATTCGTCTCTACCCAAGTTATACAGGACTTTAGAGCATTTGTTCTGACCAACGCTCCAGGGCTAATAACTCAACCCACAATTGTTGTCGGGCTCCAGGGAATTTGTCCAACCAAGGCTCTAGGACTAGTAACTCAACCCACCAAGGGCTCTAGAGCATTTTTCCAACCAAGGCTCTAGGACTAGTAACTCAACCCAAGTTGTTATATGGATCCAGAGCATTTGTAGAACTAAGGGGCCATGAACTAATAACTCAACCCATAGCCAAAGGAACATGAGAACCAACCATAAAACAAAAGGGAAAAACTTCCACAACACCATGGTTATCTAGGAAATGGTAAGGCTATGAAAATCCACTGTCAATCTAGGAAATCCTCCATGCCAATGACAGATCATGACCAAGAAATCACATGCATACCAAAACAAGCAAGGAAACCATACATGCAACTCGATACCTATAAATAAATACAGTTTTAGTTGATGATCCTGATTTCCTCTTACGCTTTCCTGTTTTTCCTTTTCCTTCTTGCTTTAAATCCTAAGTATGCCACACTCCTCCAAGAGTGCTCCAAGAAACTCTAAGTGTCCAAGAGGATGAGAGAGAGAATAGAAGAGAGCTCCACCATATAACTAACAAAAGGTTACCAACTGATCCTCATAAGCCTTTTTATCAATGAGGTCTCTATTTTCTTCGTTTTCCATTATTTTCCTTCATTTTCCTCCTCACATGCAACTTGGGACCTTTCACCTTCCTTTTCTCCTAATTTCCATTATTTTCATAAATAAAATGTCAATTAATGCCTCATGCCTTTCCAAGCCCTTTGCCAATTTCATTAGCCATAATAAACTAAAATGAACACCCACTAGGATGTTTTTTCCCCACCATTCAGCTTGGAATAAGTGTCCCATGACCGTGGCCTTATATATTTTTTACATGGATTTTTAACTAGGGTTTTTACAAAACCCTCCCCCTTGGCGGAACACCTTCCTCGTTGTTCAATGACACCTACAACTAGAAAAACCGTTAAAAAACCAAAACATATTGCCTATGGAGCTTTATAACACAACTCGTCGCAATATTAATAACATAGCCTATTATGGTATTTACAATAACAACCATATATACAACCATATTTTCCATGAAGCTTTACAAATCCAAATCGATACGATATTTACAATAATATACACATATGCACATTTTCTCAACCAACAAATAAAAGGATACGATGCCCGTATCAACAACAAGGGAATTCAGAGGCTCACACCTCCACAATCAAAGTAGTACCAGGATCCACCTCCTTCCGAAGAAGTCTAGAATCCACTGCCAAAGTCAAATATGCATCCAATGTCCAATGCTACAATCTTGTGCCATTTTTCCTCTCAATGAACAATTATTGGCTCATTGTTCTAGGGAACACTCCCAATGTGCATCTAATTCCATATGGCATTGCTAATGACCAAAGAAATACATCCCAAACCTTCCCTTCTTTGCTACACAGTCCCTCGGAAAATCTGGTCACCCACTTATGTGCAATCACACACCTTCCAAGTTTCACGAGCATCCCCTTCTCTGCTACATAGTCCCTCGGGAGATCCCTCCCTGGCCAAGGCTTCCTCGCATTGAAACATCCAAAAACCAAGGCATATCGATGAACGAAAACCATCATACTGGTCATAGCATGCTCATGGAAATCAATGGACACTATTGGGTACCAATGTCCCACAATGGCCCTACTCCTGAAGTGCTTTACTAGCATCCTGTTGCCTATTCCAATTTCTTTCACTGACACTCCAAATTATTACGGTCGGTTTCAACCACCCAACAGGGCATTTTCATGCTTTCCCGTACCAAGCACATAATTTCCATTAGATTCAAAATAAATTGAAATAAATTTAAATCATACCTCATTGATGTCTCGTCAATAAGGTACACTTGCAATTTTGTTCACTTCCTGTCACAATAAGTCAAACTTGTTGTTTGATCAAATCATTAGGTATAAACATATCACATTCGGTTAGCTAAAAACGCAACCATCATAAATTAAAATCTTGAATCACTCGAAATCATCATAAACCCTAATCATATATCACATGTAACAATAATAAGTCAGAATCATAGATCACATGCATAATAAAACTAAAATGAAATATCGATACTTGTCCTTCATCGGTCATTACTTCTGCCTTTGTTCTTTCTATACACACAACAGATCAGTTTCCACACCTGACAAACACCTAGTGCATTTGATTCTCTTCAATCACGTACACATGCACACAATGTACATCACAACACGTACATCCAAACATGGCATACAACACCACACAATAGATACACCTACACCTAACATACAACACATACACCTACATCCGGTATACAACAGAATGCATATATGTACACAGAGTACAACACAATGAATACACATGTCACGATACCATAACTACGCAATGCACATACATAGTACCGCATGCCTGCAACACAACATGTACAACATGCACACAATACAACATGTATATCAGTACCATATGCACAACATGTACACAGTACCACCTGTACACAACACCACCTACACAATGTGTGCACAACATCACATACACACGACACCACCTGCACAACGCCACATGTACACCACACTAGCTGTACAACGTGTACATAATACCCCATGTACATAACACTGCATGCACGACATGTACACAACACCACATGTACACAACACCACATGCACACAACACCACCTGCACAACATGTACACAACACCACCTGTACAACATGTACACAACACCATATGCACACAACACGACATGTACAATCATGTACACAGCACCATATGTACAACATGCACACAACACCATATGTACATAGCACTACATATACAACATGTACATAGCACCATATGTACACAATATCGCATATCCAACATGCACACAACACCGCATATCCGACATGCGAACAGTACGATATGTACACAACGCCACATATCCAACATGTACATAGCACCCTCTATACCCAATACTACATATGCAATATACACACAACAACATATATACACAAGCATACAATATCATATGTACACAATACTACATATGTTAAATGTACACATCACCATAGGTATAATCACTAAATATACAACATGCGCAACATATACACAACAATAGTATTGCACATCCATAGACCACACATCGATTCCACAAAGCAACCTTGCTTCTAGTGTTTTTTCACAATCCATGCTTATCCTAGCCTGTCGTCGGTCACACTAATTTGACTTTGTTGATGCATGCCTCAACATTACTTGTCCATAACATAAGGATAGGCATAGTACAAGCATATAATATCAATATATCCACATGATATTGACCTCATAGATCTGTCAGGGTTACTCTTCCCACTTGATTCCTCGTAATACCAATAACCTCTTCATGCCATTCACCTGCATAGGCAATCATTCCTCCACAAGAATGATCCCTGACAACCCTGTCAGACAACAACATACATACATACATATATACATAGAAACATCAACATAAAACAATCATGACCACTGACAACCCTATCAGACAATAGCACACATACATACATATACACATATATACATATATAGACATCAACATAATCATGATCACAACATAATTACCAAATATAGTAAGGTTAAGGTTAAGATAACTTCCTTTATCTGTGCACACCATGCACAACATTGAGAACAATTGTTCCCAACATAGCCAAGGCATCAAACACCTCAAATCCATTTACTTTACCTTTTTTGTTTCCTTTCTCATGTCTGTACTGCCATCGTCCATTTACCATAATGGACCCAACCAATCCAACCGACTATCATATTATTAACTTCAACTACCCTTATTCATGCACCGAGCTTCATTTGAGTCTTACATTTCCTGTTGGGTTCCACACAACTCTCCCTAAGCTCCATTAACTTTCCTCTTTCCCAAACCAATTCCCAAGACTCTCAATACATAAAAGGCAAGTACAAGAACCAAAAAGAAGAAAACCATGGAAAACCAATAGTAATGCGACACCACAAAAAGTGGCACTATCATGCACTAGACGCAATCAAGACCACAAATCAAGTGCAAAGAAATAAAAAAGACTGAAAGCACAAGACTAACAACAAACACCATGACTCAATCCCCATGGTTCCGAGGGAAATCTCAACCCGAGCCTTCTTTAGGATTTCATAACAGTCTCTTTGCCATGTAATCCCCTACATCATACTGCCATAGGCAGATAATTGTCAGTGAGTAAATAAATATAACAATATATCGATTACCTTACCTCGATGTCCCAAGAACGTTGCCTTGTAACTGAGCATGTCCATGCCATCTCTCAAGGGACTCCAATTCCCTTAACGAATCCAACCATAACTAGAAACTAGTTGTTATACCTGTCAAATACATGTTCAGGAATATAACACATATCCACATAAATGTCAAACAAAATCAAGGTTAAGGATACTTCCTGTATGCAAAGCACTCATTCGTTTGGAATTAGGGTTTCCAAGCATAGCCGAAGGAATTCTTACCTAGTAACTTTCTTTTACCTTTTCCTCACTGCAATTAATTCTTACTATGCACTGTCACATCACCCAACTATTAGTTATATAAACAAATCAACTATTACCTTGTCACACTAATGCCAAGCATGTTGCCCTGCAAATGTTCACACATGTCAACCTCGTGTTCCAAGGATAAAAACATCATATTTATGAACTAAAATCAACCTCTATCGAGACTAACGTCCATGTCAACTAATAGTCAAAATCACAATGCTACAACTACCACCTACTTATATTCAAGTACAAATTAGCTATCTCAACACATAGTGTGTTTGTAAACCATCTTAAAACAAGATCATTTCTTCAATCAATCTTATAGACACATAATCATACCATGCAATTAATCAAACATTCAAACAATGATAGACGACATAATAGACACCAAACACCATATATATGACATAATCAAACATTCAAACACCAAGAGACGACATAAGCAACTCATACCACAATGTATCTCAAGGGAGGCTATCTTGTCTACACAATCAATATAGATTAGCATGCTATAACTTCACAACGCATCAACTCAAACATAAATAAGGTCAAGATATCCATAACAGTAACTAGCTAACTTTTTCACCTCATAAGTTCATAAGCAATTGTCACTCGTGCATAACAATCACATATGCGAAGTCAGTCCAAATCAGTACGACACAATATCACAAATATTTTGTCTCATACCTGCATATCGTAACCATAACCATTTGCATAGGCCAATCTAAATCAACATGATACATAGATCATCAAGGTCTTAATGGAATAACCCTAATCATCAAGTTAACTAACAGATAACAACAACAAGTTAACATATAACATACTCCTAAAAAATGTATAACATAATCACCAAGTTAACTATCATATAACAATAAACAAGTTAACATATAATGTACTTATCAACAACATATAACATAATCACCAAGTTAACTAACATAAAACAACAACAACAATGCATATAAGAAGAAGTTACTATCATTCATGACTATTCGAGACATGTGCATATGACGACATTGATTCATTAGCATCTATCATGCATGTAACCACAACAACAATAAAATGACCAACATGTACATAACCCTAATGCATATAACAATCCATTAAATAACACACCTGAATTCCAAACATACAATACTTGTATGGCGATATGATATTACCCCAAAGTCTGGTGCTGCAACCTCGCTCTAATAGTCCGCATCTCCTGCTCTATCTTAGGCAACATATCAACATCATATCTTATCAACAACATCATGATGGCATAACTATAGACAATAACCTCACAATGCATATCTAAACTATTATGCATGCATAACCATAACAATGCATTCACAACAACCTATAGAAATTGACATGCATAACAAATTCATAATCGACATATAGTCACGACGACCACATCCAATCAACAACACCATCAACTTTCACATGGAGACATCACCGCAACTATGACCAACGTCATGCATATGCAACAAGCACATAGACCACAAGCATAAGTAACACATATGCAATCGATATGAATGTACGATCAGCACACACCACCCATCCAGTCCAAAGGGTGAACCATGCTCTAATACCATTCTATAACATCCTCCTCCCACATTTACCCAAGTTAACCAGTTCGTTTGGGTAAACATGTGACGAAGAGTTACTATGATATGATTCAACTCCCTAAGCATAGTTAAGGAAGTGGAACTCACAAAACACCACCAAGCTAATCATCCACACAACCAACAAAACCTCGAGTAGCTACACCAACTTTCTAGGTGACCAACCCCTGAGGAAACTCAGGAATTCAAGCTCCTAGAGACCCAATCGCTCCCTTGCCAAGCCCTCCAAGAAACTGTGGGTCCCAATCGCTCCCATGAGCCTGCCTGAGTGTGATTGTGGTCTTTTTCTGTTAGTGTTATGCCAACGACTGCAAGATTTAAGGATGAATTCCAGGGCTAGGACTCAATTGCTCCCCGGAACTTCATGAAATTTGCAGAAATGAAATTAAACATAAAGACAATGAGGCCAGTGCAATTTATTGAACAGAGACTTGATTGGATCCCTACAAGCCATGACAAACATTTTGTCATACATATCACAAAGATGCATTATACATGTCATGATAACAGATACGAGCACAAGGGTCTCATACTTATATGGGAATCACTAAGAATCATTGATGCCTCGTCACAATAACAACATTACCATCTATTAAGCCATATATTCATTGTAAATTCAATGATTAACCAAAACATGATGAGATTCATACAATATCATTGTCATAAAACTCACTCATAACCAACATGTAAACAACAGAAATATCAAGGATATAACAACCATATAAACCACATATAAACAAGTATATTTACCCATAGAATACCAAGTAGAAGCTCTTAATAATGAATGCAAAGGCCACCCAGGTTTGAGACTTCCACGTTCCACCCGACCATATTAGATTGGTTGGACCAAATCTCTCTTCATCCAATCACCCTGGTTCCATATTCCAAGCATGGATGTGGGATCGCATAGAACAAATCCATCAAAACCAAACTAGGGCTTCCAGAGGCCAAACCTCCTCAACCCTCAACCAGTGATTCCACCTCACGGTCAGACATCACTAACCATCACCAGATTGGTCTTTACCCAAGCTGTCCAGGGCTTCAAAGTGTTTGTTCCAACCAAGGCTCCAAGACTCCAAAGCGTTTGTTCAACCAAGGCTCCAGGACTAGTAACTCAACCCAGAGTTGTTGTCGGGCTCTAGAGTTTTTGTCCAAATAAGGCTCCAGGACTAGTAACTCAACCCACCAAGGGCTTAAGAGCATTTGTCCAACCAAGGCTCTAGGATTAGTAACTCAACCCAAGTTGTTCTAGGGCTCTAAATCGTTTTTCCAACCAAGGGTCCAAGAACTAATAACTCAACTCACAACCAAAGGAACATGAGAACCAACCATAAAACAAAAGGGAAAAACTCCCACAACGCCATGGTTATCCAAAAAATGGAAAGGCTAGGAAAATCCACCATCAATCCAGACAATCCTCTATGCCAATGACATATCATGACCAAGATACCACTTGCATATGCCATGCATGCCAACATTAGCAATGAAACTATACATGCAACTTGATACCTGCAAAGCAACCTAATTGTAGTCGTTGATCCCAATGCCCTCTTGTGCTTTCCTATTTTTCCTTTGCCTTCTTGCTCCGAATTCCACGTATGCCACACTCCTCCAAGAGTTCTCCAAGAAGCTCTAAGAGTCCAAGAGTATGAGAGAGATAATAGAAGAGAGCTCCACCATAAAACTCACAAAATGTTACCAATTGATCCTCGTAAGCCTTTTTATCAATGAGGCCTTTGTTTCTTCATTTTCCATTATTTTCCTTCATTTCCCTCCTCACATGCAACCTCTAACCTTTCGCTTTACTTTCCTCCTAATTTCTAATATTTTCATAAATAAAATGCCAATTAATGCATCATGCCTTTCCAAATCCTTTGTCATTTCCTTTTCCAATCTCCTTAGCCATAATAAACCGAAATGAACACCCACTAGGATGTTTTTTCCCACCATTCAGCTTGGAATATTTGTCCCATGACCGTGGCCTTATATTTTTCTTACATGGATTTTTAACCAAGGCTATTACATTTGAATTCATGCCTCTCCTTCCTTTGCAAAAAATTCCCTAAATTATGCTCTTTAGATGACTGTTCAATATTAACCTTCTCTCTTTTTTTTTTCTTTTTTTTCATTTCCATTGTTTTCTTCGTTCCTCTCTTACTACACTTCCATTGTTCGGTTCTTATAGTTCTCTCCCGCTCCCTCCTAGTCCTGAATTCCTTCTTTTCTATTGTTTGCATATTACTCCCAGTTAGTTATGGCCTAGGCCCTTTGGACCATTCTGAGATGTCCCCCTATTCCTCCTAGCCCTATCACTACTAATCATTTTTTTTGGCCAATCGGTTTCCTATCATTTGGCCCCTCCTTCCCTCCTTGCCTGCCATCTACCACCTTCCCATGGCCCGTTCTATAATCTGCAGGGTGTGCATAAAGATATCTTCTACCATGTGCCAATATTCCTGTAAATTTCTTTGTGTGTCTCTCATTCACAACTTCCTTCACTCTCCATCCTCAAACCTCCTTTCAAAATGTTTATGCACAGTCCTTCCAAAAATGGCCTCATGGTAACACCTCAATTTAAACGGAAGATTAATATTATACAAGGTTCCAATGATTAGGAAAATACCAACAAGTTCCATGCTTTATACAAGTCCTTCGTAAACATCCCCTCCTACCAATATTAGAGGGATTGTTTTATAAATGATAGTTTTAAAAGGTGGGTGTATGTATAGAGTTATATCCAATTTCATAAGCCTATCTACTCAAGCCTTACATGCCTTATAAGTAAACCAAATTTAAAACACATCAATTTTTATTCCCATATACTTAACAACATAAATATTTCGGGCTATAAGAACACCAATGCTTGCGAATATATAGGAATTTGTTAGATTTCAGTATTGAATTAATACAATATCTAACATGTGTTCATTCATAACAAATCATAATAACTGATAAAAGGATTGGCTTATGACACTTGGGTATTTTTAATATTTTTAATATGTATATAATGATAAATAAGGAAATATTTACAATACCCATACCAGTGCAAGGTGACCAAGACAACATTCGCATTATATACATGAATGTACTATGACCGAGACCATTAGCACAATACTGTAGCATGCTCCGCCCACATTTATCCAAGTTAACTGGCCTACCGAGGTAGAAATGTGACAAAGAGTTACTATAATATGATTCAACTCCCCAAGTACAGTTAAGGAAGTGAAATCGACAAACCAAAGCCAAACTGATCTTCCTCAAGAGCTAATGGATCCCCAAATGCTAACCAACCACTCCAGGTGCCCAACCCTTGATTTAACTTGCTTTTAAATGAACTAAACCCCTAGTCGCTCCCATGACAACCCCTCCAAGTGACAGAAACCCTCTAATCGCTCCCACAACAAGTCCTCCATGCGACTACAGTATTTTGCAAGCAGTTTTGTGCCAGCGACCCCGAATTCTGAGCCGCTTTTTTCAGGGCTAGGACTCAGGGCTCTGCCCAGAATTGATGAAACACTCAGAAGTGATAAATAACAAGAAGACAAGACCTTTAATGCAAAACTTGAACAAGGACCTGACCTGACTCATCCTAACCATGACAATCATTTCGCCAAACATATCATGCACATACAATGTACAAGTCATAAATACACATCTGAACACAGGGATTTCATACTTATCCGAGGATCGTCAACAAGGTCTGATGCCTCCTCACCATAGCTGTAATATCATCTATTAGGAAATTTCGTTCATTAGCATTTCATCTACTAACCAAATCATGATGAGAGCCATAACTCAAGTCTGCCATAAACCATGCTTATAACCAGAGAAATATCATTCATAGACAACCATTAAATCCACACAATGACAAGTACAATTACACATAATACACAAGTGGAAAATATCTCTTATTAACATATGAAAATCCAACCAAGTCAGGGACTTCCACACACCACCCGACCACATATTGGGCTGAAACAAATCTTTCTTTCAACCAATTACCCATGTTCCATATTCCAAGCATGAATGTGGGACTCACAACAAAACAACCAGGGCTTCCTTAGGCTTTACCGCAATATAACAATCTACTGATTTATCATATATCTTGCCAAGGGATTCCTAGGCCCAAACAAGAAACATACACTATCAGGCTTTACCGCAATACCAGCATACACTCGTCTAGGCATCACTAGGCCTATAGAAGCATGGATTCCTCTGGATCTCTCCACCTAAACTATGAGGAATTTGTCTGTCTCCACCCTCTTGGCTTTACCATATATCCCACTATTTACCGAACAAGGATTCGTAGGCCCAACAAAGGTATACATAATCAAGATTTACCACAATCCTACCTTTACCGGTCCATGGATTACTAAGCCTTGTGATTTTTACCAAGACCACCCCACTCAGTTTCAAAACCATCTGGCAATCTAGATCAAACAAATGAAAGAACCTCTTCACATCATGGCTATCCAGAAATGGAAAGGCAAGGATGAAAACCATTGTTACACCTGGAAAAACCCATGTAAATGGAAACAAAAGAACCAAATACACACATGCATATACCATGCATGCCAAAACTAGCAAGGAAATCATACATGCAACTTGATGGCCGAATGTAATCTAGCTACAACTACTTGATCCAACTCCTCCTTTATTGATCTTTGCTTCCCTTTGATTTCTTTTCCTTCCTTTGCCTTCCTTATACAATGTTAGACTGCTCCAAGAATGCTCTAAGTGTGCTAGCGTATGAAAGAATAGAGAGAATAGAGAGAAATCCAAACTAAAACTGACAAAAGGTTGTGAATTGATCCTCATAAGCCTTTTTATCGTCGAGGCTTCTATTTTCTTCAATTTCCATTATTTTCCTTCAATTTCTTCCTCAAATGCAACCTGTGACCTTTCACCTTCCTTTTCTCCTATTTCCATTATTTTCATAAATAAAATGCCAATTAATGCCTCTTTCCTTTTCAATGCCTTTGCCAATTTCCTTAGCCATAATAAACCAAAATGAACACCCACTAGGATTTTTTTCCAAACATTCAACTTGGAATACATGTCCCATGACCTTGGTCTTATTTTGCCTTTATTAACGTTATTACATGGTTTTTTAACCCAACCCTGTTACAGACCCATCCCCCTCAGGGGAACACCGTCCTCGGTGTTCTATGACACCTATAACCAACAATATCATTGAAAACCAAAACATACTGCCCATGGATCTTTATAACTTAACTCGATGCAATATTTACAACAATCAACCTACTGAAAAAAATAACCAACATGACTAACATGACATCATAACAACCATACCTCTTATTGGATATTTATAACACAACTCATGGCGGTATTTACATACATATACATATATTCACATTTTCTCAACCAACAAATAAAATGATATGATAATCGCATCAACAACGAAGGAATCTAGAGGCTCACACCTCCACCCTCAAAAGTAGTACCATGATTCACCTCATTCCCAGGAAGCCCATAATCCATTGCCAAATTCAAATCTACATCGAATTTCTAGCACTACAATCCTGCACCAGTTGTCCTCTTAGTGAACAATCACTGACTCATTGTTCTGGGGCACACTCCCAATGTGCATCTGATTCCATCTAGCAATGCTAATGACCAAAATAAATGCATTCCCTGACCTTAATTTCTACGAGACACATTTCCTCAGGCAATCTAATCACCCCCTTCCATGTAGTCACTCACCTCCAAGTTCCCCGACATCCCTTTCCCAGGATCCATCCCTTGGCAAGGTTTCGTCTCATTGGAAGGTCCAAAAACTAGGGCATATCCCTGCCTCAAAACCATCATACCAGTCATATCATGCTCATGGAAACCAATGGACACTATTAGGTACCAGTGTCCCACAATGGCCCTGCTACTAAATGCTTTATCAACATACTGTTTCCTATTCCAATTCCTTTTTCCATTGCTGCTAATTCTTGAAGTCAGTTCCAAACACTTAAACTGGGCATTTTCCATGCTTTCATGTACCAATCACATAATTCCCATTAGATTCAAACTAAATTGAAATAAATTCACATCATATCTCATTGGTTGCCTGTCAATAAGGTACACCTACAATTCTGTTTACTTCCAGTCACAACAAGTCAAGCTAGCTCTTCGATCAAATCATCATGAATAAACATATCACATCCAGTTAGCTCAAAACTCAACCATCATAAATCATAATCATAATTCACATGTAACCATTATAAATCAAAGTCATAGATCACATGTAACCATCATAAGTCAGATTCATAGATCACATGTAACCATCATAAATCAGAGTAATATATCACATGCATAATAAAACTGAAATAAAATACATATACTTATCCTTTAATCGTCCTCGCTTATGCCTTCGTTATTTTCGTACACACATTGAATTAGTTGCCACACCTGACAAGCACCCAATGCTTCTCTTCTTTTCAATCACATACACATATACACAGTGTACATTCCACACATACACCCAGAGACGACATACAACGCCGCAAAATACATACACCTACACCCGGTGTACAACACAATACACACCTACACCAATGTACAAAACGACACCTACTCCTACCCCAGTGTAAAATGCAACACAATACATACATTTACACCCAGTGTACAACACAACACATGTACATACACAAAGTACAACACAACAAATTAATACACATGTCATGATATAGTGACTACACAATGCACATAACATAGTACCATATGTTCACAACACAACACGTATGACGTGTACACAATACCCCATGTACACAGTGCCACCTGCACAACGTGTACACAACACCACCTGCACAACGTGCACACAACACCACATGCATGACGTGTACACAACATGACATGTACACAACACCACATGCACAAGATGTACACAACGCCACCTGCACACAACACCCCATGTACAACATGTAAACAACACCACATGTACAATCATGCACACAACACCACATGTACATAACACCATATGTACAACATGCACACCAAGCCATATGTACACAACACCACATATGCAACATGAAAAAAGCACCATGTGTACACAACACCGCATATCCAACATGCACACAACACCATTTATACAAAAAACTTCATAAACAACATGTACACAACACCATCTATGCATAGCACTGCATAAACAACATGTACACAACACTATATGTACAAAATACTGCATATGCAACATGCACACAACACTATAGATACAACATGTACAAAATACTGCATATGCAACATGCACACAACACTATAGATACAACATGTACAACAGATACACAATAGTATTATTGTACATCTAGAGACCACACACTGACTCTACTAAGAAACCTTGCCTCTAGTGTCTTTCCACTATTCATGCTTGTTCCAATTTGCTGCAGATCACATTGATTTCATTCCGCTAATGTATCCCTCAACATTACCTATCCATAACTTAAACATATGCATAGTATAAGCATATAATATCAATTCATATCGACATGATATTAACCTCATAGATATATCATGGCTACTCTTCCCACATGATTACTCATAAAACTAGGAACATCTTCATGTCATTCACTTGCACAAGCAATCATTCCTCCACAAGAATGATTCCTGACGACCCTGTCAGACAACGACATATATACATACATACATATATATAAACATCAACATAAAACAATCATGATTCCTGACGACCCTATTAGACAATGGCACACACACACACACACACACACACACACACACACACACACATATATATATATATATATATATATCACGATCCATGACGACCCTATAAAAAAACGACATACACATATACATGTATACATATATAGACATCAACATAATCATGATCACAACATAATTACCAAATATCATAAGGTCTAGGTTAGGAGAACTCCCTTTATCTGTGCACATCACGCACAACGTTGAAAACAATAGTTCCCAGCATAGCCAAGGCATTTGATGCCTCAAATCCATTCACTTTACCTTTCATGTTACCTTTCTCATGATTGTCCTACCCCTGTCCTTTTATCTCAATGGACCCAACTAGTCCAACTAGTTGTCATATTCTTGCCTTCAACTACCCTTTACCCATGCACCGAACATCATATGAGTCTTACGTTACCTGTCGAGTTTCATTAAGCTCTCCCCGAGCTCCATTAAGTTTCCTCTTTCCTTGACCAATTCCCTAGACACTCGAAACATAAAAGACACGAACAAGAAACAACCAAGAAGAAAACCATGAAAAACAATAGCAATACAACACCACAAACAAAGTGGTATGGCCATACACTAGACATAAACAACAAGAATCATATTTTCCCATTTATGCATTCAAAAGTGCATTTTAAACAACAAGAAATCACGTTTTCCCTAGGAAATGTATTGCTGATTTTTGGTCGAAAATCCATTTCTTCTATAAGTTAGATTGCACCAATTATTTTAGTGTAGGATCCTCGTCGGTCAATGTAGAAGCCCTCTCTAACCCATAGTCCTATATGAAAGAATTTATTCCGTCAATAGCCAAAGATGGTAACTAAGAAGTGGGTTGTTGATAAGTGCCATTACCAAATCCCTCCTCCCAAGACAAAATATTTATGGCACTTTCAAGTCCCTTGTTTGAACTATCTTGAGGACTTGTCTGCTACAATCCCTCTCCTTCATTAGATTTGGCTTGGAAACCCATCTTATGATCCACACCTTCCACACCATTAGAAGATCTCTATGCCATCTAAGGTGAATGATGTGGACCCATGATATGCTAATTGTGGGATATTTGATCCAACAAGGTTATGCTTCATATATTACACTAGATCATCACATGCCATGCCTCCACAATAAACATTAGATCCAAATGAAACCAAAAAATCTCGTGTAATCATATCTCCTCCATGATCCCTCACCATAGATAAATATCATAAATACTAGTGGAGTCTTGATAGTAAGATTTTAACTATTTGTGAAAAGGTTGGTATATAAATAATGTGAGAAATTATAAAATCATCATCGTGAGTAGCTTGTTTCTTCAATTATTTGGCGTCCTTCTATAGAAAAAAGATATACAAATGAGCATACCCCACACACACACACACACTTATTATTTCCATATAGCTATGTATGAGGAACTTTGAAATACTTCATTACCCTTGATAAGTAGTAAATATGATAGACTATTGATACCTAAGTTCCAAGTACCTAATCTTGAGATGATAAAGGGAGTCGAACTCATGACCTCCTCAATGTGGGGGAGATATCTCATGTTTTTTTCATCATTAATTGAGCTAAACCTCAACCATGAGATCATTCAATATACTCTTTTGGGGTCTAGCTACATGTTTAACGACTAACTTAAGGTGATCTCATGTCTCCAAGTAAAACCCTCATGGGAATTGAACCTTGCCCATTAATGAAAAACTCATCACTATTCACCAATAGATCCAACCCTTTTGGGCCTACACACACATCAATGGATCCAACCCTTTCAGATGCATATTTGTAGACACATGTAGGTGCACATGCACATGCACATTTTTTCCAGCAAAACTTCACGGGGAAATCTAAACAATGATTTTGCACATTGTGGATTGTGTCTTATTAAATCCATTGGTAGAACAGTGCACCTCACACAAGGGGATTCAAATTAGACAACTACTGCAATGGATCTAATGATATGCTCAAATAATATTCATGCCAATTGGTTTATCTAAATAAACAACACATACACATGTTGTGTGACAAGAAATCAAAATGATTGCCCCCCTACCTATCTAGCTTGAATCTAATTGAGGTTTGTTTCGATAAGAAACCGCAGGAGTCTTTAAGGCCATATAGGAACACATTTGAGGTGCACATAAAGGGCACACCCTTATAACTTATAACAACGAGATCTAAATTTGACACAAATGTTGTCCCCATACGAGTGAATAAACATTATATCATTTCAACCATTTTAGTCCAGTGGGTTAGCTCAATCAATTTTGTCCCAACCAAGTTTAATGTAGATATAACTAAAAGGTCATACATTCAAATCTGATAGAGCCCCTTATTTTTTTGTGGCTAGAGGAATCAACAACTAGGTGGGTCCCATACTCACGTGACACGAGGTCTATTTCCACTACTACCACTATAACCTCTAGTCGGGGTTAGGCAGGTGAGACACCCACAAGTTTTTGTAATGGTAACCATTATGTAAGTAGTGCCTTAATCATGCACCCATTCGCTAATTGTTCTACACCCCATTGCCCTAGTAGAGCCCTTTTTCTTAAGAATACATGTTGTATTTCAACAACATTGATCCTCTACACCATCAACAAAAATGTGAGGAAGCACTTAAAAAACTTCCCCAAAAATATCTGTTATGAAAAACACATACACAAAACAAACAATTAGTTAAATGAAAATAAAATTATAAAATACAACATCATCAAATATCTTAATCCAGTTTAAAGATTCAAATACATATATATCAAGTACACTAAAATGCAAAAATATAATCATTTTCTCGAAATTTTATAGTTTAAAATTTTATAGTTATTTATTTTCGTGTGGCTCATTGTATCTAAGATCAATACTCGTTACATCCACGGAAAATCCACTAGTGTCTAAGTGGGTTGATTATCTTTCATGTAGAAATTACTCCCAAGAAAGAGCATATCAATCTCGGTGAGACTAGAACGTCAATGAGGAAGATAATAACAACTCCTCCCTACCACTCAAACTACACCCACTCCACTATAATTTATTTTGTATTAATATCAATAAATTTATATTTAAAATCAACCTACACTAATTTAATTTATTATTCTTAGTGCTTAATATCATGAAGATCTTCATTTTATTTTGCTTAATGAAAAACTACATTTTACATCTCAATCTTCATTTTATTTAACTTAATGAAAAACTACATTTTACGTCTCATTACTGTTGGAATCACGATTGCCGTTAGACCAAAACCCGCTACAATCGCCAGAGTTAGGATCCATGAGAGGCGGTTAGTCCATTTTGCGAAACACACGGGGAGTGTTGAACCCAATGTCCAACAATCTCCCCCCCCCCCCCCGCAACGCGAGTCGGGTGAGTTTCGAACTCGAGACCTGTCGCTCTCACATCGCGATTTTCGTTAGACCAAAACCCGCAGGCATTAGTCTCCGCTACAATCGCTAGAGTTAGGATCCACGAGAGGCAGTTATTCCATGTTGCAAAATACACTGGGAGCGTTGAACCCAATGTCCAACAATTACAATGTCTGTCATGAGTATCTTCATCTCCTCTCTTTGGATCAAGAAATGCATTTATCCATTAAAATGGGGACACACATGAACTCTATAGTGTAAAGGGAACTGTTAAAAGGTTGGGTCATCTCATCATCAATTTGAGTAAGAAAAGGATTGAATTACATAAGGAAAAAAAAAACAAGGAAGCTAGGGTCCCATAGACTATTTGTAGTCTTGTGGACGTTAAAATATCATTCATTCATTCATAACAGCATCTCATTCTCTTCTCCCTGCTTCTCATTGTCCGAACTACAGTAACGCCTGTCATCGTCCATTCGCGCAGTGAACCGTCCGAGCGTATTTCTCCATCCACTATATGACTTGTTCGAGCGTCTATCGATTTGAGGAGAACATCTGTTTGTTTCAATTTAAAATCTTTACAGCACTGTATAACAACACTGTTTTGGCTCGTAAAACAACACCGTGAACGCAGAAGAACAACACCGTGAATGCGAAAGAACAACACCATGAAGGCAGCGTGAACCCAAAGGCACTGTGAATAGCGTAACCTAGGATTTCACATCGCTAGGGTTAAAGGTAACAATTTTCTATGCAGGTTGAATGCCCTTTTGTGGAAGGAAGTGTCTTTTGTGCAAGATTGGGGTATATGAGTGAGTGACTTTGTGACTCAAATATTATGAAGCTCAGGCCCTGTCACAGGGAAAGTCCGAATTCTCTCCGAAATCTCAAAATGGAAAACCAATCAATAGTAAATATTAAAAATGGCAAGGAAATTTCAGATTTTGTGGAAACAAATCATTTGGGCCAAGTCAAAATTGCTTCCGCTGACAAAATAGGAAAATGGATTTGGGTAAATGAAAAACAATATCAAGGTATTTTAAAGCGCAAAGTTGCCCGCTTTAAATGGGAACAAAGAAGAAGAAAATAGACCCCCCAAAAAAAAAAAAAAAAGAAGAAGAAGAAGAGTCAATCATGTACAGTCCCACAACTACACCTCTTACTTGGTCATCAGATCTCTATGTCTAAGAACTGATGTAAGCTAGGGCAAGGCTGGGAATTTAAGAAGCCAACGAACAAGAAAGAGACCGCAAATATTCATAGATCACACTTGCAAATCAATGTTTAATGGAATGTAATAGAATTTTGAAAGAGCAGGTAACAATGTTACAAGATGCGGTAGAGGTAGGAAAACATGAAGGTAGCATGGCAAAGCAGGAATGATGCAATGGCGACAAACAAAGATGTGATAATCTCTAAAATAACTCAGGTAGATACACAAATGGGTCAGCAAATAGTCCTTTTCGAAAAGAAGGCAGAAGAGAACAAGAAGACATACATTCCAAAAGAAATCAAAACTAGGGTTGAGGACACTAATGGTCACAGGATAGAGGAAAAAGAAGATGTAAGTTCTCGTAGAGCATAGGAAAGAGAACATAAAAAAAGAAAAGAGAGAGAAACAAACTATATTATCACGGGAATAAGATACTATGGAAAGAATGAAAGCACTTTCAATTTGACAAGGGACTTTTTGAGAGAGAAATTACAGTGGAAAGGGAAAATTTGTCAAGTAAGGAGGGTGGGAAAGATATGCGAGGAAATACCTCGACCTATAAAAGTCATCATGGCAAGTGTGCAAGAGAAACATCATCTCTTAAGCAAAAAGAAACTCCTGAAAGGCTCACACTTCTTCCTAGATGAAGATTTAACTAGCAAGCAACAAGAAGAGAGAAGAGAAGAAGTGGAGAAAGTTAGAGCAACAAGAAACGAAGGGAAAAGAGCATGGTTGTACAATGGTAAAGCAGTTATTGCAATGTTTGGGCCTCATGGAAAAATAAGGTAGCAAGTTGACAATGAAGAAAAAACATGGAATTCTATAATAGGGAGGAAAACAATAGGATCAACATGGATGAAAAGGGGCGAAGACTCAAATTCGAGTCTTTTGTGCCAAACCGCATAGCAACCAAATCCTACCTAGGTCTACCTAAGTCTAGTTTGTTGGAACTGTAGAGGTTACCCTTGGAGGAGGGGACCTGGGATAGGCCCTTTTGCAGAAGGTAGAGACATAATTTGTCTCATAGAAACTCATGAACATGATGGTTGCAAAACTCCTATGTTTGATGGTTATTTGAAGTTAGCAGTTTGGAACAAGGCAGCAGAAAATGGTAAAGGATACGGAGAAATACTGGTTTTAGTGAAAGAAAAAGAAGGTTTTCACATTCAATTAGTGAAAGAAGATACAAATAAGCAATATTTATGGTTCAACATAACAGAGAATGAGAAAGACATAAGAATTGCAGCATGTTATTTTGCGCCTCAAGTATCAAAAACTTACAAAAATAAGGGATTGGACAACAAAGATCCATATGCAGCTTTAAAGCAAGATATTGCCGCATATTCTCAACAGGGAGAAGTTCTTTTAGCGGGAGATTTTAATGCTAGAACAATAAATCAACAAGCTGGTATTATTTGTTGCAAAGAGGATCAAAATCCTATCTGGCTCATTGAAGAGGAGAATTCTCGATGGGTGAGATGTTCAGAAGATGAAAAAGCTAATAATCATTTTGGAGAGGAGTTGCTTACGTTGTGTGGTGCTTTCAACTTAATTATCTGCAATGCTCTAGAGAGATGGAAAAAGTCTAGGAACTTCACTTGCAACACATACAATGAGGCAAGTGTAGTTGACTATGTTATTGGTTTACAAAGCCTAGTAGAAAGAATAGATGATGTTAAGATTGGAGAGCATATTTGGGACTTAAAATCAGATCATAACCCAATTTATATAAAGTTATCTTGGTTAGAAGAAAGACATAATAGGAGAAAAACCCAATGTTCTCAACAATCGACATCAAGGGGCAAAATTCTTCTAACACAAGAAAATTGCACTATTTTCAAAACGCTGTTGAGAAGATCAATTTAGAAGGAGAAAATTGGTCCTCAAAGTCTCAACAACCATGAGTTAACAAATATAATCCAGGGTGCACTTGAGAAGTGCAAAAGATAAAAAAAAAATAGGAAATCAGAATCAAATTGTTTTCCTGTGAATGCGTGGTTCGATGAGGAATGCAAAATTGCAAGGAGAACCTTGAAAAAGGGAGAGGGGAAGATGAATGTAAAGTTATACAAGCAGATTTTAAATAAGAAAAAATATGAGTTCATGCAAATAAGGTGGGAAGCGTTGATATATCTAGGCAAGAATAACCCAAAACTTTTTTGGTAGACACTTCAACCAAGGAAGAAGCAATTTGAAAATAATATTATAGCCAATCAGTGGTTTGACTATGCAAGGCAACTCTATGAAAAATAATTAGAGGTTGAGCCTCCTCCCAGGATCAACACATCTACAAAGCTTTTCACAGTATAGGAGGTGGATGCAGGAATTAAAAAGTTGAAAGAAGGGAAGGCAAAGGACTTGGTTGAACTTCAAGTAGAATATCTAAAGTGTGGAATGAACATTTTGGCACCCCACATCATGGAAATATTCGACAACGTCATTCAACAAGGATTCCCAAGGGATTGGTCAACTAGTCTAGCAATTCCCTTTTTAAAAGCGGAGACATTAATAATCCTTCCAACTATAAAACCATTATGATCAATCCTTTGTTTGCAAATCTTTTCAGTGGCATGGTAGAAAATAGAATCAATAAGTGGGCAAAAGTAAAAGAAAAGAGGGCAAAAGGGCAGGCAGGTTTTAGGCTGAAGCATTCTAGAGTAGATCATGGGATCACATTGAGGCACATTGTTGAAAAGGTTTGAGGGAGCATAGAAGAAGTATTTTGCTGCTTTGTTGACTTCAAAAATGCATTTGACACGGTTCCTAGAGATAAGTTGTGGCGTAGAATGGAAGAACTTGAAATTCCTTTACAATATAGAGCTGCCGTCCATAGGCTTTATGAAGAGATGAAAGTCAAAATCAAAACTTCAGTAGGCATTTTAGAAAGTTTTAGAAGTGACATCGGAGTCAAGCAAGGTTGCCCTTTATCCCCTACCCTTTCTGGTTTATATATTGACAAACTGGAAGAGTGGCTAAATTTGCAAGGTGGGGATGGTCTTCGATTGGGGGAGTTTGTGATAAAGCTTCTTCTATATGCCGATGATCTTGTGCTGGTTGCTAAATCGACCCATGGATTGCAGATGCACCTATATGCCCTCGAGCATTTTTGTAAAGCGGTGGGGATGCAAGTCAATATCAGTAAGACCAAAATAATGATTTTTTCTAATAAAAGGAAGAAAAGCCATCATACATTCTTCTTTGAAGGCAACATTCTTGAAGAAGTAAATGAATACAAGTACCTCGGGATCGATTTCAACAACAAGCTTAATTGGGAGGATTGCATAAAGAAAAGAATTTTAGGAGGGTGGAAAGCATTATATGCACTTCAAAATAGATGTAGAGAGGCAAAGTTATGGGATTGGAACACAATCAAAGTACTTTTTGGACTCCTAGTTTGTCCAGTGATATTATATGGGTGTGAATTGTGGGCTAGCAACATCCATGTTTCAAAATGTAAACAAATTGAAAAAAAAAAAAAAACGCTTGATCATGAGCAAGTTCAAAATAAAAAGTTCAGTTCACTATGAGATAATGTTGGGTGAAACAGGGGCAGCTCCCATCGAAGAAATTGCCATGGTGCGTCTTATAAGGTATCTAAAAAGAATTGAGCAAATGGGAGGAAGTAGATGGCCGAAATTTATCTTCAATGAAGGTATGAGTGAAAGAAAGAAATCATGGATGAGACAAAACAACAAATGGATGCAAAAAAAATGAATATTTACCTGAATGCATGTCCCACAAATAGCAAGGAGTTAAAGAATTTTGTGTCGGAGAAGTTTTGTAAGGGTATATGGGGAAAAGAGTTGGGTAGAAAAAAGAAGTATTATGTTCAGGAATTCAACCCCACTTGCGATCTCCAACAAAAAAGAATACATTGGAGCTAGCATTTCGTGGAGAGCGAAGGTTCTTATTGCTCAATTAAGAACTAACTCACATCAACTTCAGTGTGAAATGGGACGGTGGAAGAGACCTAAAGAAGCTTGGGAAGAAAGGTTATGTACTTTTTGCACTTCTGAGGCAGTGGAACGAGAAAAACATTTCATTTTGGAATGTGACACTTTCAGAGACACCATGGACGATTACCGTAATATGTTAGCATCAATTCCGTGGCATTATCTTTTCAATGATGGAACCGATAAAAGGTTGTGTCAACTCATCATCAATTTGAGTAAGAAAAAGATTTGAGTAAGAAAAAGATTGAATTAAAGAAGACAAAAAACAAGAAAGCTAGTGATCCCATAAACTATTTTTAGTCTCGTAGACATTAAAATTTATTTCTTTTATTATAACATAAGCCATGTGAAGGCTAAATCGCGATTATAAATAGATTTAGATAAAATACATCAAAGGTTTAAGATCTCGACAATTCAAAAGAGGAAGCGTGAAGAGGAAGAGCGCGGGACTGCAGCAAAATCGGACGATCGCCTCAACTGCGCGCTCCACAGACTTCAGCTTCAGTTTGTTCACTTCTCCACGTCCAATCAATCTCTGCACCTTCGGTAAGCCAAATTCCACTCGAATGCACACCTCATTTCTTCTAAAGACTTAAATTTATTCTTTCCGAGCTGCATTCATGGATCAATCTGCATATGAAACAACTTTTAATAGTACCCGCTATGGAAATTTCAAACATTCTCCAGCGCAGCATACAAACACATTAAAGGCCTAGCGTAATACACTGTTGGAATATCCTATTCTAGTATTGCACAGTATCATCTTCAGAGCCAGCTATAATGGTTAAACTCCTTGAGCAATGCATGCCTACACTGCCCAAATATTAGCTCACAAGAGTTGTTGTTTACTATTTCTCCTTGGACTTGAACCTTGATTCTACACCGAAACTCTACTGCCCTCATGGTTGTTGTTCAGGTATCCGCGGGCACAGGAGACGTATCCTTAATACTCTTATTTCTTCAAATGTAGTCGTGTTCTGATGATTGTTATTTTTGAAAGCTCGGGACATTGATAGAAACCGTCTATTTCGCGGATAATTGAGAATTTGATCTTGCTAGTGATGCTAGTGCATCAATACAACTCCTCACACATCACACAGTTCCATGGGCTGAATCTCTACCAATAACGTGGGTACCTTGTCGAATTCCCTGGTCTGGCATTTTGGTCAAGGACCCCATATCCGCAGCTAGCTGGCCTTGAATTCTTCAGTTGATAATTCTGCCTGGAATTGAATCTGACATATCATTATTGAAAATGGTTTCTATTTTTTCCTTACAAAAGGTTGCAACACCTTTTTATGGAAGCTGTCCTCACAGAAACCCTCTAAGTACTCACATTCCCCAAATGGTGCCCGGGGTAAATGCTGCTGAACTATAACACGTACTTCTACCATAGTGGTAACACACTCTACTGGACTTGAACCCATGACCTCTCGGCACTCTCTTCCTTGAAACTGGTTTGTTTAAACTGATTAAGCCAATCCATTGGGCTATCTGCAACATTCATCCTCCATTAACCCAAAAGTATGTCTCGAATTCATTAGTACGAACGAAAGTTTTAGTGGCCTTAATTTAAGTTCAAGAATAAGTCTTACAATGCTTTCTACTGGCCAAACAAGGTGTAAAACCTCTCCTTACCTTTGTATACATATTTCTAACAGAAGAACGGTTTTTCTGTATTGGTAAACACTTTTGTCCTTACAACATTGGCTGTACAATGAGAAGGTCTTTATTTACGAATTCGTGAATTGGGGGCATCTATCTTAAATTTTATCAGAATCACCCAGGGTTTGCAGTTAGCCTTATCTGCAAGGACCGGGGACCACCATTAACAACAATTCTGTGCTATCGCAGAACCTATGTTATGGCATTAGTGTGACTACATCTTGAAAGATTGGTAAACTTCATTATCACGGGGATTGTATCCGTTGGGTTTTGAACCAGGTTAATCATAGTGGCAAGTGCTCCATCTTGCTGCTAAACCACGATGCAGTGGACAGTAAAAGGAAACTTTGTAGTGTTCTTAGGGAATTTTTGTCCTCAGGGTTGCAAGATCACAAGATAATTTCTGCAGATTTTAACAGTATTCCAAACAGAGATGATACAGTATACAATAATGTAGCCAAGCGGTAGGTTTCACAATACAACAATAGTGCACATCACTTTCAATTTTAACAGCTACTCTCAGGGGCTATTACACTAGTAGTCTAGGTTGCTTAACATTCATAACAATGATAATATTGAAAGCACAACAAGTATAACATTCCACCAAGAGTTCGTACAAAGGAACCAATTTGCAAATCCAATATTTCCTGTAGCTTAAATTCTCTATCTAATATATTGTATCAGACAGATTCTGCTGCCCTATACTACTGCTCTGACCTGTTGGTCAATTATGATCTTGGGGTCTGTTTGATGCTACTTTGCTGCCTGCTATGACTTCTTTTGCTATCACTCAGAACCAAGAGGTGCACCTGCTAGTATTACTGTGCAACCATGGGTGTCCTGCGGCCACTATAAGACCTCCGAGATACTGCACAATCTCCTTAGAATGTTCTGCTACCTTATTGCCTCGTTGCTATAGAGAATAGATCTGCGGGTGAATTGTTTCTTCAGGAAGGGTTATGCTGCCCAGCTGGTTAGGTTGTCACAGAGATGTGCTCCTAATTGGGCCACTGTTAGAGTAGGACTCCACGGACTGTTTGTACTGCGCTGACAATATCTCCAAGGTGGCCGTCGCTCCCTCAGGAATGCCACTGCCTTAAACACTTTTGATTTGCCACTGAAAACCCCCTTGCAAAGAGGCCACTCCTTCAACCAGGGCCTCAGAAGGTGCCGCTGCCCAGGTAAGCAACTCCAAGTTGGAATACTTGATGAAACACTTGCTCCCTTTTGAATTCCTCCAAGTTGGAATTCTTGATGAAACACTTGCTCCCTTTTGATTGGTGAACCTTCTGATGAAGATTCCAATAGAGGATCTTAAGTGTATCCTCATCCTGCAAATGTTTCCTCTTAACTAATGTATGATGAGCTTTGTACTAGATGACTTTCTTTTTCCTTTTTCCATAAGTACTACTTATGCTTCTAATGAGGTTACCAAGAGCTATATCCTTCCATAGGTGATTGTCGTAGATCTATCATTAATGCTCTCCTATGATGATGTCACAAGCTCTTGCTTTTAATGCTTCTATGATGCCATGATGCATCTTATCACGCTCTTCTAATGATTTGTACCATGATAGTTATTCTTTACAACAGGAAAAACTTGAAGACATAAAGTTGAAAAGAACTAGGCGAGGAAGACTATCTCAATCATAATAGAGATCTTTTACTTCCTCTTTCTTGGACTTCTTCTTTTCAACTTCCTCTACTTCTTCGGTGATATGGGCTTCTTCTCTTCCTCTTTTGTTATTGTCCTTCTTGATCTTAGGACAATCTCTCTTGTAATGCCCATATTTTTGACATCCATAGCTTTGAATCTTAGCCATGTTCCTCTTCTTTTTCTGAGGACCAAACTTTCCAAATTTTCCTTTTCTTTTTTTCATTGTAGCATATGCTTGATTTTGCTCACCTGATCCTACATCAGCTTTTGCCTTTAGCTTGGATTCCTTGATCTTGCATAGAGACCATAGATCCTGGAATGGAGTAGCTTCTTTCTTCCCGTAAATGCTTGAAGTAAAGTTACCCCATTCCTCTAGTAGTGCATTTAGTACTATTGTAGTCATTTCTCTACCACAGATGATTTCTCCCATATCTTGAAGTTGATCCCTGATTTCAGATATCCTCATAAAGTACGAGGCTATTCATTTTTCTTTTGACATCTTCAGCTTGCAGAGTTCTTGCCTTAATAAGATAACTTCTCTTGTAGTGCTTATGGAATACAACTCTACTAGTTTGTCATATATTTCTTTTGAAGTTTATAGTTTTGATACATATGGAATGAGGGGATCCTTGATGGATTCTATGAGAATCCTTTGAGCCCTAACTTCCCCTTTCATAAACTTTGCAAGTGTTTGAGCATCTTCTTTCGTTGTTTTGGTTATAGATCCTTTGATATGATCCATGACCTCATTTTCAATGAGATTTAGATCTGTGCTCCTCTTCCATGCAAGATAGTTTGAAGCCCCAACCAATTTGTTGCTTTCCTTGCAAAAATACATATTGAGAGATTCATATGTGGACATAAATATACTTGTTAAGATGCTTCTTCCACTTGCTGCTTCCTTGAATTTGATGATGATGTAGATAATGGAAAATTTCTCCTTGATCACTTTAGATCCTTTGATGGTGATGTCTTTGATGATGATCAATTATGACTTCTTGATGGTGTCCTTCAATGGCAAGGACCTTGCTTCAATGAGAGGGAAATTGCCTTAGAACCTTTTTGATGATGATGACAGTGTCCTTGATCTTGCTTCTCTTGGATGAATAGACTTCAAGCTATCTTGATTTGTAGATCTCTTCAACTTGATTAGGGTCTTTGTGGTCTTTTGATGGTGACTAGAGGATCCCAAGACTTTTGCTAGTGTAGACTTCTTCTTTGCTCTAGGGTTTTGATACTTCTTTGTAGATCTTGACTTCAAGATGATCTTCTTAAATTTTCTTTGATGTCTTTCTCGAGATTTGATCCTTAGTGTCCCTTGATAAGATGTCCTTCCTTGACTTTTGTCACCTTCGTTTCGATACCATGTTGAGAAATCTAGGGCAAAACAATTAAGTGATTTCTCTTCTTATGATAACTGCTTGTGAATGCTTTTTACTTCTTTAGATTAGGATCTTCTCTTTACTTAGATTATTATAGCGTTCTTCTTCATCAAATAACTACCAATGCATAAACAATAAAGAGACAAGAGACATAGAATGTAGGCGATCAACCAGGTCCAAAACCTCTCCCACTTGAGAGGAAAACCTGCAACGAATTCTTCTTCTTATAGAGACTTCAATTGACGAATACCAAGACTTAGACCCTTGACCAAGAGCCCTCCAAGACCAAATCAACCTTGCCTTTGATATTTGCACCTTCAGCTTCAATTCTTCTTCGATCCTTTCACTGCACTTCACTCCTTGCAATTTTGAAATTTTCAGATCTGCAGTTCGTATAACAAAAACCCTAGATTAATTCGATCATGGACAAAACTTCCTCCCTTCTTCCTCGCTTGGATGTGTGTTGCTTGATCTTCAATTCGACTTCTCATAATGATCCTTTCTTGCTTGATTTCGGCCTTTTAGGACAACAATAATATCTCGGTCTAGACTGCAATAATGAGATACCTTAACCCTTCGCACATGTGGGAGATTTGATCCAAAACAAGCCCAAACAATTCGATTCTTCCTTATCTTGTGCTTCTCCTTCCTTCACTAGGCTATAAGACTTCCTTTTATCCCTTGATCGAACTTCTCTTATGCTTGAGTGTGCCTCTTTCAAATGAGGTCGATGGCTCTATATATAGGCTTCTTGACACATCCTTTGAGGTCGACTTGAAGTGTACTTAGGCTGACTTTCTGCTCCATGAGGCCAACTTGTTTGTAGGACTTCAATTTGGTCTTGGAGGGTCTTTTGACTCTTAGAATGACTTCAATAAATATGCAACATGCCCAAGAAGGGTCTTCCATACATGACATTGATTCAATAGACTTTTTATGACATGTGGCACCAAACGAGGATGTCGCCTTGCATGGAAGATAGATCTCTAATGCCCTGGAGAATTTGAGGATTTTGCCACCTAGGTTTTGCTCGACCAAATTTGAGATAACCTATGACATAAAGATTGTCTCTTTATGCCATGTTTTGACCTTGTTTTGCCACTTAGAAGCTACATTTGTCACCTTTTGCAAAAAATTCCACGTGGCATGTGATCTACATTTTATTCTGAGTAATCTAGACCTTATTGTCTTTTTGATCTGGGGACCCTTAGGAATTGTGAATTGTTGAGAACTATGAGACTACCATGTTGAGAATTGTTTGATATATATTATACCAAAGCCATGAATACATATAGACTCTATGACATATTACCATGTGGTAAGACAAATGTGTGCACAACATGGGCTTGATTGGCCCTACAATTGCGATCACTCCTATATAGTCAAAGGATCTCATAAACTATGAGTCTCAATGCAATCCACTCCCAAGTCCTCCAATCCTATCCAAGATGAAAGGTGGCAAGGGTGGGAACCAAAGGGACGAGGCCAACCATGATAGGCCTAAGACACCTTAATACATAATCTCGCATGGCCTACAAGGATTTAACTTGTATCCTTTGGACTTATAATGATGTTATGAAAAGTGAAGAAGAAATCATATGTACCCTTTATTGAAACTAGGGGTAACAGACATATCTTACCTGTTTGCAATTAGTGCTGCAACTAAGTTGTTGCAGGCCCTAGCATAATTATTCTTAACATCTTTGATCAAAAAAATAACCATTGGCTCTAGTTTCAACAATTACTTCATAGATTGCTAACTTCCAAAAGGAATCAAGAGTACATGATGGCCCATTAAAATTGTACTTCAATGTCTTTGCCACAATGATTTCTGTACCAAAGTATGGATGCAATGCTCAAGGTCATAGAAATGATTTAAGACCAAATATTTCAAATCACTGAGTAATGTTCTGTTCTAGTGAATGATTCACTTTGTTGACCACTGGAGTGGTACTTGATGACTATCTGAAGATTCCATTCCATGCCCAAGGATGTACCATCATATATCATCAGATTACCAGAATTTTTTAACTCTACTTCTACTTCTCATCATTTTTCTGTTGTACCCAAGTTCCACATCCTGTAGAGAATTGTAATAAGTGATGCCAGTAATGATGAGTTTTGAGTCAAGTAATAGGCTTAAGTAGCTTGGGACCTTGCCAACAAGTGAGTATTACTCTGGGAGGTTTTTTTTCACTTGGTTAATTATCATCTCCCCATTAGTACTTAATAATTAATTGAGTTTTTTCCTCCAAATTTACCCCAAATCCGGAGTACGACTTGATGGTGAGGCCTTGGGTGAGTCCTAGTGTCTAGAGTCGATGTATATTACCATACTAGATCACACAAAATTTCGTGGAATTTGGTTAGGTCTAGGTAGTAATTTTTTAATTTTTTAGATTTCCTCAGGGCGGAAATTGTAATAAAAATTGTATTTGTTATGTAATAAGTGATGGCTAGAGAAGTTGTATGGGGTATGAGTAATAAAATTTGCTCCTCTCACCCTCAAATTTCTACTATGACACACTTTGAGGGGTCAAAAATATGTTTAGGACTCCTAAAACCCACTTTTCCTAAGTTTAGTGGAAAATGTGGCAATAAATTATGCTAGAAATAAATTAAATAGAGATAAATAAATTATTCCATGCTACAGAATGAAATGGAAATGACATGGAAATTATCCTAAGTCAAAGAGTTGAGTCGAGGAACATGTGGACGATGACTAAGCACCTTACATCATAAATGCACCAACATTTCATAAAATCGAATTTCCTGAAGTTAATGCAGCAGTTGCTTATGTGGAAAATCAAATTATTTGGAGGAGCTTATGCACTAAAGGAATATTCGATGGAATATTTTGATTGAGGATTTTGTTGGGACTTATCTCACTATTAGCTCTAGTGCTTATACATTTAGCGCTTCACTCGGGGAATTACGAGTTTCTCTTGGAGGGGACCATGCAGTTCCTTGGGAAATACGCTGAGCTTCTTTGGGATCATCATCTGAGGTGGCAACACTTGGTTCGAGTTTGGATTGTTTGACTGGAGTTATCTCATTGTTTTGGTTCACACATGGATTTGTTTACTGTGCCACATAGAGAATTTGATTTTCCTTGGGTGCCACATATGGAATTTGATTTGCCTTGGTGTTTCTCTTGTCTCCACTTGGATGCATTCTTCCTTGGGATTTTCTCCCAACTTTTTATATAATAGAGCCATGGGCTCTCACATTGAAAAAAAAATACGAGCTATTGGGCTTAAGATTATGTTGCTGGATTGTACACTCATTTGCAATATAATACAACGGACTTTGGAGTTACTTGTGAGGTGTTCTTCTCCTTGTGTATGGTAAATTCTTGACATATTTGTTATTATATTTCTATTTACTTCCTCATGCTATTATGTCCATTTTGTTTTTCAAGTTATGTTGATATCCAACTATCTCATATTAGCATAAGAATTGTTTAATTGTTCTAGGAAGAGAAATATTTTAGTTGATGTAAAATATATCTTTAGAAATTTTCTCCATTGCATTTATTTAATTTCATGTGGATTTAATTGGTTTTGGTGAATTTTTGTAGAAAATCCTTTTTTGGTCAAGCTTCAAGCGTGAGGGGAAGTTCTCAGAGGAACCAACCCACTCTTGGAAATATTTAAGAAGAACTCGCATGTGTTTAATTTCGAAAGTGTCATCAATTTCGATTTGTCTTGTAGGGGTTCCTTTTAGTTTTAGGCTCTCATATCTTGCATAAAATCAATTAAAAATTTACTTTTCAAATATTGTGCTTCATTTATTTATTTCTTTCTATTTCAAAGAGCTAAATCATGGCTAGTCAAAGAGTAGAGCTTACTAATACTCTTTGGCCTAGCCATTTGTAGATTATTTTGTAATATATTTTGTAATTTATTGAGCTAATACTTCTTGTGTTTTGTAGCCCATCTCTAACTTGTTTTCTTGCAGCAACTTGCGAGATTCATCTCCAAAACTAACAAGTTTTATGCAGGACCTTGGGGCTCTAATTTCGAGACTATTTCCATCTCTAGGCCGAGTTCTTCTGGGGCTGCCCTCTCTCTCTCTCTTGGCCGTGGGCATTGAAGAGGCTTAGCCTCTCTTCTCCTCCTATAAAATCTGAATTTTATTGAGCCTCAATTGCAGAAAATTTTCAGCAATGAAAGGTCTATGGCTTAAAGTTTAATTGTGAAGATTTTCCCTGGGTTTTGGAGGAAGCTTTATGGTCTTTTCCCTCTTGTAACAACTAATAAAATTTATGATCTTGGGAGTGTGGGTTTTACCATTGGTATCCCTATCTCTCCACCTTTGAGAGTGAATTTGTGATTTGATTTTTGATCTCTTTCACTTGCATGCATCTCATCTAATTGAGTAATTAACATTACCATGCATCACACTCATTTTGCATGCTCTTTAGTTTGATTTGCTACAAGTTTCAAGTTCATTTACTTTCATAGCAAGTTCAGATCTTTTGCATGCAAACACTTTTATCTTGATTTTATTTGGCTTGAATATTGTTCCAAGTTTACTTATGCTTCACCATTGAGTACACCTTACATGCATCAAGTATTTGGACAAATTCTACTTCATAAAGCAACATTTTATTTCATGTCAAACAAATATATTTTAAGGTGAAGTTGAATTTTCCTTCTTTTGTTAATTTACTTTTAGAGGTCTTACATGCCCCAAGCATCACTAAAACTTACCTCCAACTTAAGTTGGTTGAATAGACTTTTAGGGACCCTCTACCTCTATTGACTCCTTATTGTGAGATCCAAATCTTTGGGCGAGGGTGAGGTCTTAGGATTATAGTTTAATTGCAATCTTGCTTTTAGAGTCTAACTAATAAAATAAACCAAGAGCATTTGACATCACATTTTAATTTTCTTGCAAGTTCTCTATTTTTGCTATCTTGATGGTTTAATGTTTCACATGCAAGTATCATTTCCTATTTTAAGAAACACCTTGGATGCAAGCATTGTAATCTCTTTAACTTTGCAACAAATTTAGTTCTCTTGTACTTGGAATATTGTTTACTTTTGCAACTCCATTTGCATGTTGTCATTTTAATGGTCATTACACTCATGGATGATTGATGTATCTTATTTCATTTCAAAGCACTACTTATTTCATGTTAGTCATTACACTCATGGATGATTGATGTATCTTATTTCATTTCAAAACACTACTTATTTCATGTTATTATCTTGGTCTAAGATTTACATTTTTCTATCATTTGTGGCTTGCTCTCATTTTGGGCAAGCTATTGTTTACTTGAAGGCACTAGTCTACATGTTGAATATCTATTTCAAGTTCGCCTATATGCTTGTTTAATGTTTGAAGGCAAGTTACTTTGATAGACATTGACAAGGATCATCTCACTTACATTCTTCAAGTAGATTACTAATTGTTTTCATTTTGGCAAGATAGCTTTACATGCTTTGATTTATCAATTTGTTTATCTTAAAGACATTCTTGTATCTTGCATTGATTATATCTTGTGCTAACAGTTTCTTGTTTCACTTTTCAGGATTTCTCTTGCTTTCCATTTGAAAGCATTTCATTTCATTTAAGCAAATATAATTTCATTTTAGAGCAATGCTTTGAAGACACTAGTGGTTCATATGCTTTATGCTTATCTTATGTATTGATGGTTGTTGATGGTTATTGCTCATATCACATTTTCTTATATATCTTAAGAAGTAATCTATCTCACTTTAACAATTCTCCTAGAAACCTCACATCTTTAACTTAGTTTTCCTTTAGGGACCACCTCCCATAGATAACTTAGGAGATAGCTTAAATGGAGAGAGTTAAGAATAGGTGACAACCCCTTCTCTAGGTTCCTTGCCACCAACCACACCTTGTGGGGTTAAAAGTTTTTCTCGCTAACTATAGGTAGGTGTAGGCGGCAAGGTCAACACGCTCTAAGATTGAAGAAAATAGATTAGGCACTGCTTTCCAACACTGTTTGTCATAAGGGTAATTCCAAAAAATGTTCTTGGCAGACTCCAATTTACCACACTGGAGGCACATGTTATTGAGACCAATCTTGGCTAATCTGAATTTAGTGGGTAAAATTTGGTATAAAATTAACGATGCGAACACCTTGGCTTATAGAAGAGCATATATGACAAGACACTGCTAGGCCTTGTAATCTAGCCAAACTCACTATCTGAACAACACCATCTTTTTTGAAAATAGGAGCCAAATAGGTCTTTTTGAGTGTGTGCAAGTATAAATTTTCTGCTGCTGTATTCAAACATCTATTTACGATGATCCCATGCTAAGCACCATTTGTTTTTGGTAAATCTTCCACCGTGGTAGATAATTGTAGTTCCTGGATAATGATTATATGAGAAGTCAAAATGCCGCTAGTGTGAGCCAGGACCCTCCAATCTGTTCACTTCCCTTCATCTGTGTTTTAAGATTCCTCCAGAAGAAGAGATCCTTTTGGCCCAATCTTTTAGTCTCTATATGCAGAATATCATAAATGCACTCTCCCTGCAATTTTTAAGTCCAGATAGTCCGTGAAGGAAGATCCCATCCTTTCTTGCTTCCTGAATGGTTCCAAGAAAGCTGACTTGCCACCTGCGTCCAAGCCTCTCAAATGTACTTGAACATGAAGGACCACTGTATCTGAAATCATTGGGGGAGGAGTGAATGATGTCACAGAAGGCAAGTTGTTCAACATATGCAACTAACATTGATTGCAGTAAATTATTTTTTGAGAAATAAGGGCCTTCCACGGAGCATCACCTTCAAGAGTCATAACCACCAATATAACTGCCATAATTTTTTCTTGTAAGTATCTATTAGCCCAAGACTCCCAATGAGTTTAGTCATGGTGCAATAAAGGCTCAGGGTACTATAGACGGCCCTTTCTTTCCACCATATTTATCTCAGTAAATAATTTTTCCAATATCAGATATCGAGACATGCTCTGAAACTGACAAGATGAGAAAGTATCTGTCCTCTAGGGTCCAAGTGACAATTTGCTGTCATTTTTTCGCAAATGACTGGAGTTTTATCATGACTGAGTGAAATTTTTGACACTTCCATGTCAAGCCAAGTTTAGTAACTGTAGTTTAAAAGATGTCTTTTGAATGCCTCACTTGTTTTGCCCTATCACTTGTTATGTCTTAGTCCCAGTAGCTGCTTTTAGTCACTTGAGGACATTGAGAAAATTTCAGTTAAAATTTCAGACCAGCTTAAGCTGGTGATTGGGCAGGTCAATAGATATATTGGATAGGACCATAAGGTCCTTGATTGTTGCATGATACCGTGAGCTAATGAAGCTGCCTAGTGGAATTTTTCTGATTAATTAACTAAAAAGTGCAATTGTAAAACTTGGAAATAGGCTGCATTCTTCATCTGCTGACCTTTCCTTTGAGAGTGGTCACCAAATGAACCAAGTGCTGAATATTATTTTTCTCAAGGCAAAATATCCCAAGGAAATATCCTCATAGTGTGAGCCAGGACCCTCCAATCTGTTCACTTCCCTTCATCTGTGTTTTAAGATTCCTCCAGAAGAAGAGATCCTTTTGGCCCAATCTTTTAGTCTCTAGATGCAGAATATCATAAATGCACTCTCCCTGCAATTTTTAAGTCCAGATAGTCCGAGAAGGAAGATCCCATCCTCTCTTGCTTCCTGAATGATTCCAAGAAAGCTGACTTGCCACCTGCGTCCAAGCCTCTCAAATGTACTTGAACATGAACGACCACTGTATCTGAAATCATTGGGGGAGGAGTGAATGATGTCACAGAAGGCAAATTGTTCAACATATGCAACTAACATTGATTGCAATAAATTATTTTTTGAGAAATAAGGGCCTTCAACGGAGCATCACCTTCAAGAGTCATAACCACCAATATAACTGCCATAATTTTTTCTTGTAAGTATCTATTAGCCCAAGACTCCCATTGAGTTTAGTCATGGTGCAATAAAGGCTCAGGGTACTATAGACGGCCCCATCTTTCCACCATATTTATCTCAGTAAATAATTTTTCCAATATCAGATATCGAGACATGCTCTGAAACTGACAAGATGAGAAAGTATCTGTCCTCTAGGGTCCAAGCGACAATTTGCTGTCATTTTTTCCCAAATGACTGGAGTTTTATCATGGCTGAGTGAAATTTTTGACACTTCCATGTCAAGCCAAGTTTAGTAACTGTAGTTTAAAAGATGTCTTTTGAATGCCTCACTTGTTTTGCCCTATCACTTGTTATGTCTTAGTCCCAGTCGCTGCTTTTAGTCACTTGAGGACATTGAGAAAATTTCAGTTAAAATTTCAGACCAGCTTAAGCTGGTGATTGGGCAGGTCAATAGATATATTGGATAGGACCATAAGGTCCTTGATTGTTGCATGATACCGTGAGCTAATGAAGCTGCCTAGTGGAATTTTTCTGATGAATTAACTAAAAAGTGCAATTGTAAAACTTGAAATAGGCTGTCTTCTATATGCTGACCTTTCCTTTTGAGAGGGTTTACTCAAATTGAACCAAGTGCTGAATATTATTTTTCTCAAGGCAAAATATCCCAAGGAAATATCCGCTAGTGTGAGCCAGGACCCTCCAATCTGTTCACTTCCCTTCATCTGTGTTTTAAGATTCCTCCAGAAGAAGAGATCCTTTTGGCCCAATCTTTTAGTCTCTAGATGCAGAATATCATAAATGCACTCTCCCTGCAATTTTTAAGTCCAGATAGTCCGAGAAGGAAGATCCCATCCTCTCTTGCTTCTTGAATGATTCCAAGAAAGCTGACTTGCCACCTGTGTCCAAGCCTCTCAAATGTACTTGAACATGAACGACCACTGTATCTGAAATCATTGGGGGAGGAGTGAATGATGTCACAGAAGGCAAATTGTTCAACATATGCAACTAACATTAATTGCAATAAATTATTTTTTGAGAAATAAGGGCCTTCCACGGAGCATCACCTTCAAGAGTCATAACCACCAATATAACTGCCATAATTTTTTCTTGTAAGTATCTATTAGCCCCAAGACTCCCATTGAGTTTAGTCATGGTGCAATAAAGGCTCAGGGTACTATAGACAGCCCCTTCTTTCCACCATATTTATCTCAGTAAATAATTTTTCCAATATCAGATATCGAGACATGCTCTGAAACTGACAAGATGAGAAAGTATCTGTCCTCTAGGGTCCAAGTGACAATTTGCTGTCATTTTTTCCCAAATGACTGGAGTTTTATCATTATGTTAATTGATCAGAAATTGAATCTATATCCTACACCATCTAAGTCTCTTTTTGGGTATTTTTTTAATACAAGGGAAGTGAACACATGGATGCTATAATGATTTGTTAAAATGCAAACGTTTCTGTGCTCCTGATCTTTCTCCGTTTTTTGTTTCTGTTTATACATGCACTAAGTTTAATGCTTGCCTCTGCAGCTCCAAATGTGTGCAATGGTTTGGCTTACTTGAGATGCAGAAGGAGGCTGACTGCAAAGCAGCTTGAAGTGCTTTTGAAGTTGATCTAGTATTAAGTAGGCAAAGCAAGGATCATCCTTAGCAGAGAATTGTTTTTAGGAGACCGATCCCACTTTATGATCGAAACATGTGTCACATCTGAGGACAAAGTTTAGTACCCGACATATGATAGACAATAAGATATGGTTTCCAATGTTTTGATCTTCTGTTCGTTTGATCATCAATTTCAGTCCACATTTAAGTGGTTTATCTTAAAGAGAGTTCTGAAATTTAGCAATGGCACATGAAAGTTATCCACTAGCAGTGAACTCATCTTGCAAGCAGATAACTGATCAGCAAAGGACACGTATAACAGAAAATTTCAAGGCAGCAAAGGCCCTTCTTGCACGTAAACGTCCTCCTCAGCCTTTTACCAGCCCTGTTCATCATGAAATCCCTAATAAAAAGTCTAGTGCAAAAGATATATCAGAAACTACAGAGAGTTGCTTTCTCAGTGTACCTGAATCCAGGTATTGTATTGTACTTGAATCCCTTTCTATTTCAGTAATTGATGCAATTTATTTACTTTCTTCTATGCTGAATAGAAGAGTGACTCGGCTCTTTAATATGTAGTATACACTTTATGGATTAGTCAGTTTCGAACAAGTTTCTAGCTGTGAGTTCTTATTTTTCTTATTACTAGCTAGGTATCTGTTCTTAATGTTTTTGGTGGTTGTGCTACAAAGTTATTTAATGGTTGGTTGCTTGTTTCTTTGACTTATCCATGCTCCATGCATGTTATATGTTGAAGGAGCAATCAGTAACGGTTAGTGCATGTTTGGTCATTTAGGTTGTCTTGATTCAGGAAAGTCATAAATCAAATTAGGTTTAATCTCTTCAGGATTAGGGTTATGTGAAGGACAAACAAATTCGTATCTGATCCAAAGCCATATCTCATGTGCAATAGGTCCTACATGGTTTTTGGGGGGTACAGTATGCAAGCATGCAATTAACAGGAATCACTCTGAAACCATGTAACAGGAATTACAAGTAATATTTAATTACGATTCCAACTCAGATTTGCATCAAAACATTATCACGAGTTTGGGGTGAGTAAACTTGGGTTGACTGTGTTTGACTTGGTTTGACCAAGTAAAACTCAACAAAGTGTCTTTCCTTATATTTTTGTACATGAATTTTTCCCAATCTGAGTGAAATTTTTGACACTTCCATGTCAAGCCAAGTTTAGTAACTGTAGTTTAAAAGATGTCTTTTGAATGCCTCACTTGTTTTGCCCTATCACTTGTTATGTCTTAGTCCCAGTAGCTGCTTTTAGTCACTTGAGGACATTGAGAAAATTTCAGTTAAAATTTCAGACCAGCTTAAGCTGGTGATTGGGCAGGTCAATAGATATATTGGATAGGACCATAAGGTCCTTGATTGTTGCATGATACCGTGAGCTAATGAAGCTGCCTAGTGGAATTTTTCTGATTAATTAACTAAAAAGTGCAATTGTAAAACTTGAAATAGGTTGTCTTCTATCTGCTGACCTTTCCTTTTGAGAGGGTTTACTCAAATTGAACCAAGTGCTGAATATGATTTTTCTCAAGGCAAAATATCCCAAGGGAAATCCTCAAGAACATTCCTGCATTCTGAGGATTACACAACACCAGGCCAGGTCAACAATAGGTATCAAAGCCGTTACACCAATATACTCATTATGAGCTCAACATGTCACTTATGTAAATAAAATCTGGGTGGGGAGGATAACACTCCATCTCACAACCGGTTGGGCTAGAGCCACTTGACAAGAAAATGACTTGTCTTGCCAACAAGAAAATTATATTAAGCTTTTTGGTCATTGGTTTAAGTCATTTCTTGGTAGGGAAAGTTCTCTTTATCCAACCATTCTTATCTTTCCTCGTACATATCAGAATCTATGGATTTGAAGGGGTAAGATATTACCATTCAAATCCATTTCTTAATTGAGTTGGATAAATTAAACGATAAACACAAAGAAAGAAAGAAAGACAAGGAAGGGCAATGAAATCTTATTATGATATCAAAGCCGTTACACCAATATACTCATTATGAGCTCAACATGTCACTTATGTAAATAAAACTTGGGTGGGGAGGACAACACTCCATCTCACAACCGGTCAGGCTAGAACCCACTTGACAAGAAAATGACTTGTTTGGCCAACAAGAAAATTATATTAAGCTTTTTGGTCATTGCTTTAAGGCATTTCTTGGTGAGGAAAGTTCTCTTTATCTATAATGTCCCCAATTAAATTAATTTTACTAAGATGAATTTCTATTTTTGCAATTGGGTGTTGGGAAATATTTTGGCATGTAAACTTTGGAAAAGTGGGTGGAGGGAATCCCTACTTAATTTTTGGATAGATCGAGGCCACCAACATTAGAGAAAAAGAAAGATGAAATTGGTAGTGGGATGTGGGGGCCACCCAAAAAGGGGAATCCAAACCCCTTAGGAAAATCGAATTGCTAAGGGAAGGAGGTCGAAATATTGGATGGAGGGACCCACGTGAGGAGGCAAGAAGAAATTATAAATAGAAGAAGCATAGAAGCTACTGGGGCCTTTTGTTCACTCATCTATTTTCTTTGTTGCTCAAGCTATTTAGCTGGGTCACAAGTGTTGCTTAGCACAAAGTTCTCCAAGGGGAGAATTCACCCTTCTTTCGATGGACTTCGAGTGCCACCCTAGGAAGGCAAGCTATTGCTACTTTGGTGAGAGGGTTGTGGAATATTGCATCACATTTCAGCAGATTCCTTCAACCGATTCGTACTCCAAGGAGGACACATTAAAGGAATCACACCACTCATCTCAGTTAGCTACGAAGGGTATTTTGCCGGGAGAAAATCAGTGGAGTTGCTTGAGGGAGAGCTCAACCTTTGAGGAAAGTTTTGGAGTTGGAGGTGACTGCTATTGAGGGGAACTAATTTATCTTCCTAGGGCCTGCACAGGGGGTCACTGGACAACGTTTTTGTGGAGCTGGGTTCAACTATCTTGTGTTGGAATTTGATGTAAAACCTCTCCCCTACATTCGGGAAAATTTCATTGACCATTCTTATTGCTGATTGAGGAGAAATAAGGAGAGTTTGCAGCAGATAGAGCCACTGGGGACGCAGTCTCTACTGAGGAGGGCATAACACCAATTTTGGGTAATTCTGGGAGGTCAAAATTAGCTCGAAACATTTATGGGTTTTGACAGTCAGGGGTCAAGGAGTTCGCTCCTAATTTTGCCGAATTTTTGGGGAAGTTTTGGTGCTCCAAACAACATAATTATTTAGCAGCCAATGGGGAGGAGAGAGCTGAAATTTTGGGTCCCAAATGGTCGGTAGAATTTGCCAAAACCCTTTCTGGGTTTTTGGCAAGGATCTCAATTCTAATTTTGCAAGATTTTCTGGGCGGATTTGAGGGGTCAAATTAGGGTCTCGACTCTCAACACAACCAACAGTGCAGAATTACTGGGCCAGCACAGATTTTTGGAAGATAAACTCCCGCAACAACTGAGCATTTACATATCGATCACCTGAGGCTTGTAGCTTGCCTTGTGCAAGCCTAGGTGCACTCCTTCTATTTCACATTGTACTCCATCAATTATATATTTAATAAAATTGCCCATCTGGTGTGTTTGGAGCATTTTTGGTTTCATGGGTGTTTGTTGAAAAGTATCGGTGTTGAATTTATTTGCATGTATTTGCTTATCACTGTTAATTTCCATTAGGAGCATTACGTTATCCAACTGTTCTCATCTTTCCTTGTACATATCAGAATCTATGGATAGGGGTAAGATATTACCTTTCAAATCCATTCCCTGGTTGAGTTGGATAAATTAAATGATAAACACATCAAGGTGGAAAGAAAGAGAAGGAAGGGCAATAAAATCTTATTCTTACAGAAAAAAAGGATGAGTAGATCGAGTAGCACTTATACACATTTAACATTTAAGTATCTTGGAATCTCCAACAATTAGGTTCTTTCAGAAAAAGAGAGATGGCTCTTGTTTAGGGCAGAATTAGGAGAACATAAAATGAATGGGCATCAAATTCTTGACTACATGACAACTACAAATGCTTCTAATCATTTGGCACAAACATTTTTTTGGAAAGACGACATAATTTTTTCCTTTATCCCAAACCTTTGAAATGAGGAATTAGTGTTTAGGCGACCTAGTTCTTAGAAATTTGAGTGTGAAATCTAAGGGAAGTGGTTTCTTCAACGTCAATTTCAAATTTTCAATGGCCTAAATACAAGAGTTCTAGATATCTCGTTTTGTAGGGGAAGATGCCCATGATTAGAAGCAATCCCATTTCAATACTTCTACTTAGATTTTATGAAACTAAATGAGATTGAGGATTATTCCTCATAGATGCATACTTGGATTCCTTATATGATATTATGGGCCTAATTGGCTAGATATGGGGACATGATGACAATCATGTCTAAGTAGTTGAAAATGACCGAGTTGAAGAAAGGATTAAAACAACATTAGCAAAATCAGTGTTGCGAACATCTCGATAACATCTCGATTTTTTGGCCTAGCCGATGTTTGCCGATTTTTAAAGATGTTTTTATGGCATCTTAATTTTGCCGATGTTTGCCGATGTTTGACCAATATTTTCCTGATTTTTACGATTTTTTGGTTTTTCAGACCCTTGCCGATTTTATCCTGATGCCGATGTTCGCAACATTGAGCAAAATGCCTATTATGTTAGAGGGCATAGAATAATTGGACCATTTTATCCTATTAGAGAGCATGTCTGCCTATAGATTTTTGATAATATAGTGTGTCTATGTGCCAGGATCATCCATCATTTGACGAGTGTCCCTCAAATCCACTTCAATTCATCCTCGGGGGTCCCAAATCTAGTTGGGGTGTCACTATGTCATCTCCATGGGTCTTTAATGGTCAACAAAGGGCCTCCTCTTTCCAGCATTAGTGCTCCATGAGGTGCAACAAACCCTCCTTAATCATCTCATGGAAAACCATCCTCATCCAAGCTCTGAATCATGGCTTGCCCATCAGTTAGTGTCAAGGCTAGCTTGGGGGCATGTTTGGTCTAGATGTTTGGTCTAGTGGTGCAATCATCAAGAATCCTCTACTAGGTCAAAGAAGATCAACGTTGTAGGCCCTGAGAGTGCTCTAGGAAATGTATCATCTGCTCAAGTCATTATAAGGCCCAATGCTTTGTTGCAAGTGGGTAATGTTGCATCTGCTAAGTCATCAACTCTTTGAAATGCTTCGGTACCTGTGGAGTGGTTGCCCTCAAGGCCCAGGTTGCTGTGGACCACTTGACAAACCCAAATTAAACACCAGTGAAAGCAACCATTCATTAGAGACTAAGATCATATGAGCATCTAAGTGGACCAAACTTGGATGTTAAGGGCATATTAATACTTCAAACAAGGATCACCTTCTGACATCTAACTAGACCAAGTCTCGTAAAGGTGTTCCCTACCTTGATAGAGGTGGCTAATGGTCAACCCTATTAGGTGCTTCTAGCTTCCAAGGGGAGGTGTTACTTCCAAGGTCAACCCCTCAATCAATAGGTGTTAGTGTAAATGAGTGGCAATGGAGAGGAAAATGCTTCATGGCCAAGTGCCATGGTCAAGGGGACCAACTGATGGGGAGTCCACATCATGAGTGTATAGATGTAAAGAAGGGAGCAATCGTGGAGGCACGAGTTACCATGCTCGACCTGCTTTTTCCACCCCTCTAATATGCCTTTTACTTTTTCTTCATAATTCTTTGTATTATGGTGCATAACTCAAGGGTTAGAGCTTGCCCTTTATGATGTAGCATAAAATATCACCGCTTAAGATGAGACAATTCATTGCTCATTAGGGTTGGGACATGCAAGGGTTCCTTTTGATGTAATGGAGCATCATGCACTCAGGAACTTGACGATGGCCAAATAAGGAGGGTAGAGCTCATTCTATGCTTTTTCTCACATGCTAACTTATGTCCCAACCATCTTTTCATTTTGATTTTCTTCTTTTTCTTTTATTGTGGCAATATTATGCTTTTCCATTTTAGCTGTTTCAACCTCTCGGACAATGTTTCCAGCCCTACTCAAAAAGTGTGGACATGAGGGTGCCAAATCCCAATGAACCAATGGCAAGTTAGGATCGAAGAATGGAGGTGGTATATAAGGGGCTTGTAATGTGAGATGGAAAATGTCAAGTATGGTGTAAGGGAGAATGAACACACTATCTCAATTAGGATCTTTGAAGCAATGTCCCTACCAAGATGCAAAGGCCTCGAGGGAGGTCCCACTGGATTAGGGCTAAAGATTAACCCCCTGGTAAGGTGAGAGAATAAATTTATAGTCAAGATTGATCAATCTTCCAAATCACTCGTTTATCCATAGTAAATGCACAAAACAAACAACTATAAGCATCCAATTGCAAAATTATCAAAGTACCTTTTGAATAGCAACCCGCCTTCATTTAAGTGCAAGTGCCAAATGGTGAGAGGTATGTGGTTAATGTAGATGACGGAGGAACGTGGCATATCTTCATTAAATAACAAATGTCAGAGGTTACTGGCTGGTTGGCTGTACAATTGGCTGCTAAGTCACTTGGTTCATGTTCGTATTCAAATTCGACAACAATGAAATTCAGTGAAAATTCGTCATACTAAAAATCTCTAATAAAATTCACCACTAAAGTAAATCTTGAACGAAAAAGATTTTACAATAATAATATAATTGCGCCGAGAGGCGCTCTACAACCTAGTATAGGGTACATGTGTAGATGTAATGTGAGAAATGTAATGTAAACATTTGACGTGTCGGAGTATAAGGCGCATGTGTAGATGTAATGTGAGAAATGTAAGGTAAGAAATGCAATGTAAGTAAACATTTGAAATGCCGGAGTATATTTACAAACACTTAAAATAGAGGTATGGTAAATAAAAAAATATAAATAAACTGGAGGTATGGTAAATAAAAAATAAAACCTTTTTTTATACTTACTCCAGAGGTATGGTAAATAAATAAAAATATAAATAAATTGGAGGTATGGTAAATAAATAAAAATATAAATAAATTGGAGGTATGGTAAATAAATAAAACCTCTTTTTATAATTACTCTAGAGGTATGGTAAATAAATAAAAATTTAAATAGACTAGAGATATGGTAAATAAATAAAACCTCTTTATATTTACTCCATAAACCTTTTTATATTTATGGAAACTAAAAAATGAGGTTTTATTTAGGTGAAGCCTATGATCGTACCATGGCCAAATACCATGGAACAAATTATTATTAATACCATGGGCTAAATACTATGGGCCAAATATCGTATTTATAAAAGAGGTATGGTAAATAAATAAATATAAAAGAGGTATACAAAGGTATGGTAAATACATAAAATTATATCAAATATGATTAGAAATCAACATCTAAGTATATACCAAGCCTATGGGCCAAATACCATGGTAGATAAAAGAGGTATGGTAAATAAATATAAATATAAATAAACCAGAGGTATGGTAAAAAATAAAACCTCTTTTTATATTTACTCCATACTCTTTATATTTACGAAGACTAAGAAAAGATGTTTTATTTAGGTGAAGCCTAAGGGCCAAATACCCTAATATTAATATTAAAAGATTAATACTAATATTATTATTAATTATAATATTAATATTATTAAATTTAATAAATTTGGATCCCGGAAGTTTGTCTTTGAGTACACAACATGCATTGACTATCTCAGTTAAACACTTAAACGTAAATGTAAAAGTAATGTTTAACATTTAATATTTAAAATTTAATCTGATTAATCTATTGTCGGCCCTAATGAAAATTCACTTCCCTTCCTAAATATAAAAATTTAACACAAATAAAGTGTTGAATTGTATTTGTGAGGAAGCATCTTTGTGACAGTGCGAAGAGTGAAATAATATTTGTGAGAAAGGATTTCAGAGCTGTGCTGAGTGGAAAAAAATCTATCCTAGTTCGTGCTGTGAAAGCCTATGGGAAAGAATTTCACAGCACGAACTGGGATAGATTTTTAGGTTTGATTTCGTTTGCTCCTGCATTTTATTTTTTTTCTACCTTTTTGTTTTTACCTTTTCATCTACTTCGACTCCATGGATGCGATCATGTGTAATGAATCACTCTTACCACCAAATTAGAATGATTTAATTTCTGCCTTGGGCGAAAGACCACCAAATTAGAATGATTTAATTTCCGCCTTTGAAACCTTGCTTGGCTCTGAAACAAAGTGATTTCAAGAAGCTATTTCTAAATGTGTAAAAAACCAGCCTAGATCCATCTTAACTCTAGATCTATCAAGCCACGAGAGGGATCAAATCTTTCGAGGCGCAAACCTTTCCTCAAATTTTGCACTTAAAAAAGAGGTTTGCACCTCTAGAGATTTGATCCCTCTCGCCGCTTAATAGATTTAGAGTTAAGATGGATCTAGGCTAGTTATATATTAAGACTATGTTGTTAATAAACATTACAAATGTATTGTCAAACTGTAAGCCATTTCGAAAAGACAATTGTTAACGATTTCATTCGGCCTAATGACTATGCATCTCTATCGGATTTTTCTCCTCTAGATCACATTCCCAGTATCCCTCACAAAACGAACTGGGCTACAGGTGGCCCTCGTCAACATCTCGATACCAGTTCTCCCCGAGGGCCGCAAAACTCGCCCACCTGACAAACTCTCTTACCCCACCCAATTGCATAATTACTAGAGATGAAAACTCAGTTAACATGCTAATTAAAATGGTTGAACTTCATTGAATTTGTGCAATTGCTTATTAAATGTGCTGAATTTCGATTTTTATCCTTAAAGTTCGGCGAGTGCGATAACTATGGTTGACTGCCAAATTACCTTTGCATTTCTTTATATTAGTTCACTTTTCTCATAAAAAAATTACTTTAATAATTAAAGTAATTACTAAGGTTAAAACTTAGGAGTTAATTAGGCGACTTCCACACGTCTAGACTCTAGACACTTCGACCTATGCATAATTACTTGCCTGAGCTACAAGCATCAACACTCTTTCTTAGTGAGGAAGGCATTATGCACAACCCCTAGCTTGTCCTTCTAAAACACAAACTTTCCTTTCACCAAGGGGTTGGTGAGAATGTTTGCAAGCTGCTCATCTGTGGAGATATATTGAAGCATCACTATCCCATTTTGGATCCTGCCTTTGATGAAGTGATAGATGATCTCGATATGTTTGGTCCTATCACGAAACACTAGATTATCAAAGAGTTTGATACAACTGTAATTGTCACAATGTATGATCGTATGCTCCAACTGTTTCCCAAATAGTCCTACAACTAAATTGCATTGCCAAATGGCCTCATAACTCGCCACAGTCGTTGCCATATACTATGCTGGCTAAATTGAATGCTATGGAAGTTGACTTCTTGTTAAACCAAGAAATCATCGTTGATTAAAGGCCAAAAGAACAACTTGAGTTGCTCTACCTATTTGCTGCACTATTTTCCCAATTTGAGTTTGTATATCCCGAAAACTTCACTCCATCACCACCAACATATCTCAGGTTGTAGTCCATTTTACCTCTCAAGTACCTCAACACATGCTTCGTTGCTACCTAATACACCTTCCTCGACTCTTGCATGAATTATTTAAAGATGTTCACAGCAAAATAGATATTTGGTCTAGTGTTGACAAAATACCTCAAAGACTCTATTAGTTGTCTATACAAAGTAGGATCCTCCATCTTTCAATCTAAATTCAAGACCTTTAGATTGGTGATCATAGGTCTACAATTCTCAATCTCGAATCTCCTCAAGATATCCACAATATACTTCCCCTCACCAAGGAAGATGTTACATGACCTCTGCCATACCTCTAAGCCCAAGAAATAATGCATCAACCCAATGTCCTTCATCCCGAACTCTGTAGCCAAGTCTGCCTTGCACCCTGCTAGGAGCCATCTTGCTCTTGTGAGAAATAAATCATCCACACATAGCACCAAGATGAGTGGATCATCCTTAACAAGTTTGAAGTACAATTTGGGATTCACCTCTCTTTGGTGATGTCTATGCTCTGTAAATACCTATCAATCCTTGAGTACCACGACCTGGGTTCCTGCCTGAGTCTGTATAAATCCTTCTTCAGTTTGCACACATGAGGCTCCCTCCCGTGTCACCTCAAAGCCCCGAGGCTGCTCTATCTACACCTCCTCCTTAGTCACCCCATTGAGGAATGTTGTTTTGACATACATTTGTTGTATCCTCCACCTCATGATTGAAGCAATAGGTAAGAAAACCCTGATGGAAATATATTTGGTGACTGGAATAAATGTCTCCTCCTAGTCCACTCCCTCTTTTTGGGAGAATCCTTTCACCACAAACCTTGCCTTGTATTTTTCTATGGCACCATCTATAGTGTGCTTGATCTTGAAGAGCTCCTGCAACTTACCACTGCCCTGTCCTCTCGTCTTGGCAACTATATCCCATACATCATTCCTCATAATGGAGTTATACAACACCATGGCACCCCTCCAAATCTAGCGGTCTAATGCCTCCTTAAACTAGAAGGCTCAGAATCAATAATGCTATTCATAAGTGCCATGTAGTTTGGAAATTTCCTCGGAGGTCTACTCACCTTGAATGTGCTCGTAGGGGCATCCACATGCTCTTGAGTATCCCTCAATGTCTGCTCAAACCATCGAGGTCTCTTGACACAACTAGTAAGTGGTGCCCCTGAGTCCTAACTCCTCTTTCTCACTTGAATTTTGACTCCTTGAACTGGAAGTAGGTGATGAATGTTGCTCATCCTTCGTAGCTTCCTTCTCCCCCTCCTTTGTCACTGGAAGTAGCTAATGATATTTCTTGGATGCTAGGTCCTTAAACTTCACATTCCTAATTACAATTATCTTCCTTTGTGTTGGAATGAAAATCTTGTATGTGTTCGAAGTCTCACTGTATCCCATAAATATGCCCTTCTCTACTAAGGGCCGTAGCTTTCTCCTCTTCATCGCAGGAACATGAGTGTATACTAGACTACCAGAGATCCCCAAGTGTTCGTTGCATGTAGATGCTGCACCTCACCACCAACCCCGTTTTGTAGTCATAGCACCTTGCCGCCAACCCTGTTCTGTTGACGCCATCCACTTGCATAACACAACCATATGATTATTGGCATGAATTTTGCACAATACAATTAGCTGCCACTATTAGAAGCTTCATGTAAATTCCATGCTATTCACTGCTCCATACTCAGTTGTTCGCACCATTGTGCTTTTGAACTGTATCTTGCGTTTTGTTCTTGTACCATTCCTTACCTTTGTATTAGATTTCACACTCTGTACCTCCATTTGACAAAGCTGCCATTTAATGTAGATCAATTAGTTATAACTCTACGGCCCCATTCATGCAGCAATATTTTAAAGCTGCTAATTTAATCATTCGACCAAATTAATTAATTATAGCAGAAGGGTGTTGTTCGTACATCTGCATCTATTGAACCTCCATAAATGTCCATAAGTGACCTTTCTCAAAGTCGTGCCTCATGAATCATTCATAATTTTTTTTTAAACCTTGAAATATTTCATTAAGTTAGCTTTACCTTAAAGTATCCACTTATTAAATAAATACATTTTTTGTACTTAAGTATATAAAGTAAAAAAAGGGGATAAAATGCACTTTTCCTACCTTGGCATGCCTGTGAGTGCTGGCAATCTGAAAGCTTTAGTTTGGGATACTATTATTGACAAAATGAAAAGGAAGGTGCAGCAATGGGGCACTTCTTGGCTTAATCCAGCAGGGCGCATAATTCTTCTTAAATCAAGTCTCTCCTCTTTACCCTTATATCAGTTCCCGCTCCTGCAAGCTCCAGCTAGTTTTCACAACAAAGTGGATGTTATCCTCCGCCACTTTCTATGGCAAGGGGGGGAAAATGAAAGGAAGAAATATAACCTTATAAGCTGGAAACAGGTTATACAACCACAGGAGCAAGGAGGGCTTGGAATTAGATCACCAAAACTCATAAATCTGGCCTTTGGTGGCAAGATTGTGTGGAGACTCATTAATGGCAAGCCTGCGTGGTGGAAGAAAGTGTTAGAAATCAAATATCTCAACTCCCCAAGACAACAACTTCTGGACTATGAGATCCCCAACAGAACCTGCTCTAAAATCTGGGCAATGTGTAAGAAAGCAATCCCCCTCCTTGCCCAAAACACTTCCAAGGTTCCCAATGGTGGCAGCCATGTCAGAATTGGAGCAGACAAGATAATGGGCCAGCATCCCATTAGCAGTAGACATGGTACACAGCAGATTCTATCCTTTCTTAACAACATGGGGATTCATACTTTGGATCAGATATCCCAGTGGGACTCCCAAAGTCAGATTTGGAAAGGATGGACCTTCCCAAATACTCCCATTGAAATGGAGGCAAGCCTCACCAATCTTCAAGCTCATCTTCATGGCATTGCCCCCACCAAACTCAACCGTGATGATGGCTTTCGTTGGGATCCCTCAGGCTCCATCTACACAGTCAAAGCCGCTTATCATCAAATATGCAACAATGAATTTCCCATGCCCATTTGGGTGCACCGGAAAACTGCATGGAAAATGGAGACCCTCCCAAAAATAAAATTCTTTATTTGGGTCCTCCTAAAAGGGAAAGTCCTCACTTCTGAGAATCTTAAAAAACGTGGGATAATTGGCCCATCTCGCTGCGCAAATTGTCAAACAGTGGAAGAAACCAGTCAGCATCTCTTCACAGATTGCCCCTTTGCCATTTCCTGTTGGAAAGAAGCTTTTCGGAACACCAATATTCCCTGGGATCCCAACACCAACATTGCTGAAGTCATACAAATTTGGAAAAGAAACTACCCTTGGCAGCATAAGAAAAACAACATTGCTCGTAGAGTATGGAATGCTTTACCATGTTCTCTCCTGTGGAATATCTGGCTAGCTCGAAACCATATGATCTTCAAGGACAAAGAAACCAGTGTCAGGAAGTTATACAACAAGGCATGGAGTCTCACATTGGAGGCTATGTCTGCTAAAAGTCAAGGGAAATTTAACATAGCTGATCTTTATGTTGAAGAAAGGAACTACATAGGATATTTGCTAGATAGACACAACATTGGCCATTGCAGGAGTGATGCTAATAACAACAACAACTCCAAATACAGTTGGAAAATCAGAAAGAAAGATGAGGAGTTTTCTCTATGGCTCAGGAATTGCAACTCACATTATCTTTTTTTTGATGGTGCTTCTAAATCTAACCCAGGAATGGCAGGGGCTGGAGGAATCATATGTAATGCTAATGGAGACATCATCACTGCCTATGAATGGGGATTAGGCAATCTTTCCAATAACAGAGCTGAAGCTCTCGCTCTTTATCAAGGTCTTCTCCAGCTTCAAAAACTTGGCATACATACGGCAACAATTATTGGAGATTCGACAATTGTCATTAGTCTGATGGTCTACAACCGGAAAGCCTCTAATGTGATCCTACAGCAATCCATTAGTCGATGCCAAGCACTGGTCCAACAGATGAAAGAAACACGATTCTATCATGTTCTCCGCTCACTCAACAAGGAGGCGGATGCGTGTGCAAACAGAGCCTGCCTCCAACCTATTGGCATCCTTCAATGTAACGCCTCCGAATCTCAATGCTTTCTGCCATGATCAAAATCAAATTAGTACACAGATCTTTTGCAGAGGTGATCATCGTCTTTGGATCCCTCTTATCTGGCATTTGTATTATTCCCATGACTGTTTCAGCCAATGTTTCTTCTTAGATCCTCACCGAATCCTTCACAGAGGATCTCTCTGTCATAAAATCTCTCGATTCTCTTCACTCTCTCAACTTCTGTCCTTTCTCACAAGCGCCCCTGCCATCCTCATTTCAATCTCGTGATCCATCCCTCATTCCTCACAAGAGTGCATCTCCATTCATGGATCCCCCTGCTCCGAATCACTCAACATTCACCCCTCTTACGCGCTCGATTCCACTCTCTCCGCGTTCGCTTTACCCCCATCCCTCATCTCGATTTTTTGTCTGTGTTTTTTCTACAACCCCTTGCTTCTTCTCCAACCCTGACCTCTGCCCATTGGAGCTGTTCCTTACTTCAGAAATGATTTATTTCACTACTGAAGTATATTCTGGAGAAAACAACAATGCACCAAGTACCAGCTCAGCAAATGCACGAAATATAGAAGCAGAAGGCAACCCTGGAGAATCCACTGTGCGTCAAATCCATCACATAAACATAGATTGAGCATGAAATGCAAATGTCTTTTATTATTTCAGTTTGTTCGAATCTACACAAGTTCAGTTTTTCATATAGTTAAGAGCGATGGAAGCAAAAGGGATTTTATTCTCAATATTGACCCCCCTTGCTCTGCTTCTCATCTACGCTGCCTTGTAGCACCGAAGCTTAGTCTTCCATATCTTTTTTGAATATAAACAACACCTGACTTTGTAAAAAAAAAGGGGGATAAAATAGAGTTTACTATAAAAAAACATTATTTTGTATATAAGATATATAGAGACGAGGTCAATAGCATAAGGCATCATCTTGGTGACGTTGAGAAGGAGCAAAAAGAGTTGGGAGAAGGACAAAAAGAGTTAATGGATAAAATTAACAAACTAATGGAGAAAGGAGACAAAATTGGCAAATTGATAGAGGATTTTGTGAATCGATGCCAAACTACATTAAGAATGAGAAATGACGACAAGGACGAAACAACAAGGATACTTAACTTTCAGGGCGAAAAATTTGACTAGCTAAGCGAAAGGGTAGACACATTAATTGCCAAACCCTTAGCTTACCAAAACCAACATCAAGTCAAGAACCAAGAAATACAAGTGACCAAGGACATCAAGAAGCACTTGAAGTAAATTTTTCATGCAATAAGTATCACACAAGACTTGCAGATTGAGATTATCAAAGTATTAAAAAGGAATCACTAAAATATGATGGTAAGGACCATAAAAGAGTAGTTGTCTGGGTTAACAAAATGGAAGGAATTTTTGAATTGAACCTTGGGGCCTGTGTTGGTGAAAGAGAAAAAATGTGATAACCTCTATAACTTAGAAGAGGAAGCTTATGATTGGTTTCTTTGGTGGACCAGAAAATGTGACACTTATTCTTTTCATTAGCAAAGTTTCATAGCTTCCCTATTGAAAAGTTTCCATGATGAGGAAGATGATGACTTGTACTACAAATTCGTTCATATTAAATAGAAGGGAAATGTGAATAACTACATGCTCGAATTTGAAGTTTTGGCAATAGAATTGCTAAAATGTACATCTGTAGATTGAAATATTACATCCATAGTGAAATAAAACTATGGCACCCTAAAACAGTTGAGGATGCTAGACATGCGGCATAATTAATTGAATGGAAGGACGAGTTCAACATGCCATCATTCATCGGAGAAGATGAAAACTGGCATTGGGAATCATATAAGTAAGGGGTATTGTGGTGACAAATGGTCGCTAGGGCGCACATGCACAATAAATGACTACATTGTGCTAAGCAGAAAAGGACTCAGACAAATCTGGCGGCAATCAGAGAAGGAAAACGAAGAAAACCAATTGTTGTGAGTGTGGTAAAATTGGACCTGAAGACATAGATGTGAAGACATGTCATCATGCTACTATAAAATAGTGGATGGAAAGTAGGTAGAAGTACAAGAGCCAGATGATGAAATCAATTGCAACATACAATGCAAATTCAAACTATGATAATACACCACAAAAGGCATTGCTAGCTTCAATCTCACGTGCCCAACCAAATAGAAATGAAGACAACAAACTTCAAAGAAATATAATTACTCCAAAAGACCAATTATAACCATTGATTGCAAAACATGTTCCACCACATCTTAGAAAGGAGAGGATCCAATCTTTATGAAAAAATAGAAAGTAACTAGGGCAACCACAACCTAAGACCCTGAAGCTTAAAGGAGTCGTAAGAGATAGAAAAGTCACCATACTTGTTGGTTCTGGCAGTACTCTGAAGCACAAAAGCCCAGTAATAGACATAAACAAATATATATTTTATTGATGAATTGAATGATGGCTACAAAATGAGAGAGACCATGGCTTAAATACAACTTTGGGGTGTCTCTTGGTGAATGGGCATGATCAAAGATCATGCCCTTTGCCTAATAAAACCTAATACAATTATAATTTAGTAATAATTATTTTTTATGTAACATTGCCTTCCTCTCAAAAGATTCTTTGTCCTCAAAGTCTACGTAACGACAGATGTTGTTGACGAAATGCTTCGGTCTCCCAAGAAGCATCTTCTTCTGGTAAGTCTTTCCACTTGATTAGGTACTCCTTGATTATACGAGATCCAAGCTTCTTTTCTCTGGTGGATATGATACATTTTGGCTCTAAAATGACTCTTCCTTCATCATCTAAGAATTGAAGTGTTGTTTGTGCTGACTGATGGTCACTAAGTGCCCTTTTAAGGCAGGACACATGGAAGACATTGTGAACACGACTTTTATCTAGAAGGCTTAAACTATATGCAACTTGGATGATCTTTTTGTTGATTTGATATGGTCCGTAGAACTTTGGTGCTAATTTATGTTTTCCTTTTTGTTTCAATGACAACTGTTTGTATGGCTGGAGCTTGACAAATACCCATTCTCCAACTTCAAATTCTCTCTTAGTTCTGTTTCGGTCAGCTTGTTGCTTCATACGGTTTCTTGCATTGTTCAAATTTTCTTTTAGGGTCTTGACAATCTTTTGGGTTTCTTCTAGTTTGTTTTTAACAACTGGTAGATTTGTCTGGACAGTTGCTAGATCCTTCCATTTCGGGTGTTCGTATCGATACAAAGCTTGGAATGGAGTCACTTTTTGCTGACGTATGGTAAGTAGAGTTATACTACCATTCAGTGAGATGCAACCATTGAACCCACTTATTTTGTTTTTCTGTAGCATAACAACGTAGGTAGGCTTCTAGACATTTATTGACAACCTCTATTTGTCCATATGTTTGAGGGTGGTAAGCATAACTCATATTTAGGTAGGTTCCTATATGGCTGAACAATTCCTTCCAGAAATTACCCTTAAATTTGGCATCTCCGTCGTTCACAATGACTTTCGGAAACTCATGTAGTTTATAAATATTCTTGCAAAATATCTCAGTGATTTGCTTTCCTGATTCTGATTTCTTTATCGCAATAAAGTGAGCATATTTAGTGAGTCTGTCGACTACTACGAAGATCTTATCCTTGCCATCGGATACAAGTAACCCTTCAATAAAGTCCATTGATGTCTCTTCCCATTTCTGATTCGGAATGTTTAAAGGGTGAAGTAATCCAGGTGTCATAATATTTTCACTTTTATTTCTTTGACATTTGTCACATTTTGCTACATATTTCTGAATATCGCGACTCATCCCCTTCCAAAACAATGATTGACGTGCGTTGTAGTAAGTTTTAAAGAATCCCACATGTCCGGCTGACAGTGAATCATGTGACTCCTTGAGTATCTTTGATTTAAACTTGGAGTTTGAATTCAGATAGATTCTTCCTTTGTACCATAAAATATCGTTCTTCCATTCAAATTTTGAGTTTCCTGGGAGGTTATTGATTATAGTAGTTATTCTGGATCCTTGGCGTACTCACTTCGGATCTCATTAAGCCATTCTGGAACAACAACTAAGAATGCAAGTAGTGAAGGTTCTTCGTCCTTTCTAGATAGGGCATCTGCTACTACATAGTCTTTTCCCCTTTCATGTAATATCTCCATGTCAAAGGCGGCAATTTTTTCAATCCATTTTTGTTGTTCTTTAGAAAGTGTTTTTTGTTGGAGGAGGTGCTGAAGACTGTTATGATCTGTTCGAATGGAGAACTTACTTCCCAACAGATATTGTCTCCACTTGGCCAGTGCGTGCATAATAGCAAGCATTTCCTCGTTGTATGTGGATTTAAGACGCTCTTGTTTATTGAGCTTCTTGCTTTCAAAAGCTATTGGATGCCCTTCTTGCATTAACACACACCTATACCGAATCCAGAAGCATCACACTCGATGATAAATGGTTTAGAGAAATTTGGAGTTGCCAATACCGGGGCATTGGACATAACTTCCTTCAATTCTTCAAAACACCTTCCTGCTTCCTCATTCCATTGAAATGAATTCTTCTTTAAAAGATTTGTTAGAGGTGCAATTATGTGTGCATAGTTTTTAATAAATCTTCGGTACTATCCAGTTAATCCTAAGAACCCTCTTAGCTTGGATATATTAACTGGTTTGGTCCATTCCTTTATAGCCTTGATTTTATTAGGGTGCACTTTTACTCCTTCGTGGGATATTATGTGTTCGAGATACTCTACTTCTTCCTTCCCAAAGGTGCATTTGGATTTCTTAGCGTAGAACTGATGCTCTTCCAGTAGTGTAAGAACTTTATCCAAATGTTGTAGGTGCTCCTTCCAAGTTTTATTGTAAATTAAAATATCATCAAAGAACAATAGTACAGACTTCCTAAGGTATGGACACATTAACTCGTTCATGGTAGCTTGGAACGTTGCTGGTGCATTCGTTAACCCAAAGGGCATTACTTTAAATTCGTAGTGACCTTCGTGTGTTCGGAATGCTGTTTTTGGTATGTCTTCCGACCTGATTCTGATTTGGTAATAGCCTGACCTTAAGTCCAATTTTGAGAAATATTTTGCGCCATGTAGTTCATCCAACATTTCACCAATAAAGGGAATTGGGAACTTATTTTTAATCGTTATCTTGTTTAATCCTCTATAATCAATGCATAGCCTGAACGATCCATCCTTCTTCCTTACCAATACAACTGGAGCAACATACAGACTCTTACTTTTTGAGATGACCCGACATTTTAAAAGTTCTTGGATTAACCTCTCAATTTCAATCTTTTGGTGATGCAGATATCGATACGGCTTGATGTTGACGGGGTCTGATCCTGCTTTGACTTCTATTGTATGTTCAATTTCCCTATTAGGAGGCATTTTCATGGGCAAGTCTTGGAATACTTTTTCGTGCTTCTGAATTAGCCTTTGTACTTCTGGTGACCCTTCACTGATCATTTTTGCAGATAACATTTCTAATTGGTGACATTGTACTATATGGGTTGGCGCTCCTTTTCAAATCATTTTCATCATCTGGGATGACAACACGATTTGATTTTCTGGTGCTTGGAATCCATATAACTTGTGCTTCCACCCTTCCCATTGAAAGCTTATAAACTACTTTTGATGGTTGGCAGAATAAGTGCCTAGGGTTTGTAGCCATTGGATACCTAAGACCACATCTAGTTCTCCTAGTGGTACAGTGTAGAATGGAGATTCTAAATTAAAGTCTTTAATCTGCAATTTGGCCTTATGGCGTTTCCCTACTTTCTCAATCTTCTTATTGGGTTACCACCACCTTCATGTTGGGCATGGGAAATGTAAAGATGTTGAGTCTCTTGGCCATGGTTGAGTCTGAAAAATTGTGGGTGCTACTAGTGTCGATGAGAACCATTACGTTGTTCTTCTTGATATGTCCTTTTAATTTTAGTGTCTGAGGTTGTGATATACCTGTCATAGCTGATAATGACACTTGCAAAATGCTTTCGCCATCTAGTTCTGGACAAAACTCTGGGGTGTCTTCAATTCCTTCTATGTTTGATTCATCACTGTTAGAATCATTTGTTGCTTCACAGTTATATAGGTTCTTTGTCTCTTTTCCTTTAGCACACCTATGCTTAGGGTCCCATTTTTCTCCATAGTGTTTGCACTTGCCCTCTTTCATCCTTTGTATTTCCACGTTAGATTTTTCTCCTTCACGAAGATGTGGTGGGACATATTTTGTATTATCTGTATTCGCAGTCTGGGGAAATCTTCATCTCAAATATACTTTTTCCGGCTTTGACTAAAATATCTTTTCAATTTTCTTTTTAGCAACTTTTGCTTTTTGTCTTGCTACTTCTATTGATGTAATATCATGAAGCTCAAGCTCTACTTGTAGATGGGTTTTAAGTCCTGAAATTTACGATTTGACTAGACGAGATTCTGATAATCCAGGTACTCGTGTTGCTAAGGTCTCCCATTCTTGAGTGTAGTCATCCACATCTCCTTTTTGTCGCAATTTGATGAGTGTTGAAAATAACTCTTCTTCCTTGATACCTTTTAAAGAACACATCCTTAAATTTTCTCCAACTGATAGCGAGTATCATCTTCTTCCACCACATATACCAATTATATGCTTCAACTTCCATTTTCATGGAAGCATGCCTAATCTTTTCTTCATCATTGTCAATATCGTAAATCTCGAAATACTCTTCAGCTTTGTTGAGCCACACAACGCTGCATTTTTCGTTATCGTTGAACTTGGGTAGCTCGATTTTTGCTCTTCATTGATATGACACTAATGGTGGAGCGAAAAAAGGGTATTGATTAGTGAATGTATTCCAGAGCTGCTTATTTTGAAAATTCGTGTTACTATTTTCTTGATGGTGCGGGGATGATATTTTTGGAGACTCGGTTTTTTCACGATGATCTGCTGAATTTGCTGAATCTGCTGAATTGTGCTGTTGATTATGTTCAATATTCTGGAATAATTGTTCGGGTGAAATACTCATCCTATCACAAATAGAGGTTAGTATCAACATTGTTTTATTATGATCATCTCTGGACTCGCTATGGTTGCCCGAGTTGTCTTTCTATCTGATTTGTCGTATCTTGATATCGTCGGAATGTCCGGTAACTTTACTCTCGAGATCGACTAATTTTTTTGTTAATCATCGGAATGGATAGTAATCTCATTCTCAAGATCAACTAATTTTTTACTGAAATCAGTTATTGTCATTGACGATATTGAACGAGTTTGAGGGGGTGTATATTTGTCTGCAAGTTTAACTCTTTTTCTTAACTTGATCCTGATTTTTTTTCTAAATTAAATTAAAATTTAATTGAGTCTTGTATAAAAATTTAATTAAAATTAATTAAATTTTATATAAAAATGAATTATATATATATATATATATATATATATATATATATATATATATATTACTATGGAATGTCCCACGTTCGATCTTAAACAAAAATAATCAACAATCAGTCACGCTGTAAACAGTGACGTCAAGAGCCCTGAAAGGTCAAGCGACGTGGCTCTTGGTCGAAGGTTCAACGGACACGCCCGTTGAACACCGTAGCTCGAGACTGGGTTATAGAATCAGAGTCGGACAACATATTGGACGGTGCATGGGGGCAACAGAATGAAAGGCGTTGCGGGAGGGGGTTGGGGTGGTCGACGGTCGACTGGCAGGTCGACGGGGGCATGAACAATGGGTCACGGCAGTGGGAAGGGAGACTATGGCGGATGAAGGGGATCAGTGGACATTGCGACGGATGATGAGGGAGTTAACACAGACCGTGGAAGAAGCGGGAGGGTCGATGGGTAGAAGCAGGCGATAGCAAATGAAATAGAGTGGCAAACAACAGCGGACAAATCAACGACAAACAACAGCGGACGAATCAGTAGCAGGTGGATGACACCGGAAAAATGAGGAATAACAGCGTTGCAAAAAAAAAGAAAAAAGAAAAAAAAAGAAAAAAGAAAAAAGAAAAAAAAAACAAACAAACATGATTTTTCCAGCAACCAGGAGCGACCTCCTCTGATACTGAATGAAGCACAAAAACCTAGTAATAGACAAAAACAAATATATATTTTATTGATGAATTGAATGATGGTTACAAAATGAGAGAGACCATGGCTTAAATACAACCTTGGGGTCTCTTGGTGAATTGGCATGATCTTTGATTGTGCCCTTTGCCTAATAAAACCTAATACAATTGTAATTTAGTAATAATTAATTTTTATGTAACATACTCACAATTGTATAGACATTGTTGTTGCCAAACAACAAAACCTTTTTGTGTACCCAACCAAGGACCTCATCGTGATGGTTGCTAATGGACAAAAGGTCAAAGAAGTAACAAAATGTCACAAGGATTCAATTCAGATACAAGAGCTGGAAATGCAAACAAAACTCTATGCTCTACCACTTGAAGAGATGGATATAGTGTTAGGTGCGGAAAGGTTGATGGAGTTATGAAGTTATATGGCAAACCATGAAGAACAGTTCCTAGAGTTTAATTGGCAAGGACAACATTATAAATTATATGGTGTTGAAGCTTCCACTCTCAAGAAGATGCCAACAATACACAGGAGCCTCACCAACGCTCAAATTGCGAATGAAGTCAAACCCATAAAAACAGATAAACTTCATTTCACCATGGAAATTTGCTCAACTAGAAAAAATCCTATTTCAATGCTTTGAAGGGAAAGCATTCCTTAAGAGGATGACAATGTAACAAACATAAATGTAATAAATATAAATAATAAATATGATTAAATGAAAAGATGTGTCTTATCAAATAGACGTGTCCTTTAGTACGAGAAGACACCCCGCCTAGGTATTATAGCAGGGCCCCCTCATTGTAATGTCATCACTGATATACATAATCATTCAATATATATTTATACATCTACAAAATAATTCTATCTTCGAATACAAACAGGGACCAGTTGTTACAAAATTCTTGATGGTATGTGTTTCGGAACATGCCATAGATATTTTCCTATGAAGATTATGCTTTGCAGATTTTTCTAAAAATTGTAGTTTTCAAATGTGTGAAAGGCTTCTTATCATAGAAGTCAATGCATTTACTTTTGCAGGAATATGAATGTGACTAAAGTATGTGTTTCATCTGATGTGAATGTGCATCCAAGTTTTCCGCTTACAGAAATTCAAGCTAATATGACAACGGCAAGGTATTTCTAAAAATCTGATTCTGCAAGCTTTGTTAATAACTTAATTCTGAATTTTGCAGTAGAAATAATCTTTGACTATATTAGTATTTGCATTTTTGAAATTCGATTGTGTCATTACCATGAGAGTTCATTTATTTTTGCAGAAATATAGATACTGTTAAATTATGTCGGTCATCTGATATCAGTGAGGCTCCACGACGTCCTCTAGCAGAAATACAAAATAACACGATGACATCAAGACATTTATATCAATGTAATAATTTAGATTTTCAAAATGGCAAATTTAGCTCTTCAAGCAAACAGAATGAGAATTCTGTAGCAATTTCAAGCATTTCATACATGGATAGTGAATATTCAACTTCAAGGTCATTGAAAATGGATGAAGGACAAGAGAAGAAGAAAATATTTTTCCCTCGTGCCAGTAAATCTGACTTCTCAGAAAAAGAAAATAAGACTTGGATGCAAGGTTCTATAAGCCATGGCTTTTCGTTTTCTTCTGAAACATGTTTGGAAGCTGCTACATTGGATAAGTGTATTCCTCTGCCAGAAAACCCTTTTGAAGATTTTGATGATGCTTTATTTGAAGAGATTGACGCCCTTTGCAAGAAAAAACCTCAGTTAAATCAAGAACAGGTATCAATCAGGCCTTTGAACACACCGGGAGGAAACCAGGGCTGGATGCCTTCTGTAAGCTGTAATGCTGTGTTTGCTGAATTTTCTGATTTGCTAAGTTCAGAACAACCTAAAGCAGATCATGAAAGTAATTGTCTGGAGACAGAGACTCATCCTGCAGAAATAGTTTATGGCTCAAGTTTACATCGTGATACCTGTGCTTCTGCGAAGTCAGCTGAAATATCCTCAAGCTGTTCTATGAGTGTTATGCCATCGGAGACAGAGAATTTGGTATTGAGAGGGGTTAAGACTGAGATGGATGACACACATCGATCACAACATGAACCACTTGAGGTACTTACGGGTGCATGTATTGGAAGTATTCACAAGAGCGACTTTAGTAATGCTAATCAAGTTCATGGAAATTCAATGATCACTTCAGGGGAAGCAACAAATCAACTTTTGTCTGAACATTCATCAAATCAGTCGGACAGTTTAGTAGATTATTCATGCAGTACAGGTGCCTCATCAATATCTGCATCTGATAGCCTGCCAGCATATCTGCAGTCTTTGAATGAGACACAACGAGAGGCAGCTACAAGTGACATTTCAAAACCGTTACTGATACTGGCAGGTCCAGGAAGTGGAAAGGTATGTTCAGAAGTTTTCATTTTTTCTTTCTGCTTTGCGTTTTAAATTGAGTTCCTGTTCGCTCCTTTTTATTGTGTTACGTATGAATAACTGTAAATTTGTTACGTGGCTTTTTATAATATCAGACCTCAACAATGGTTGCACGATTGCTGACATTATTAAAAGAGGTATGGTACTGAAGCCATCAAACCTTTTGTTCATCTCAATCTTGAATGTTGTACCATGATATTTTGTTATCTTTTATGTCTGATCCGAGGCATTTTTCAGGGAGTGCATCCAAGGAATATTCTGGCAATGACTTTCACAACAGCGGCAGCAACTGAAATGGGGGAGCGAGTTGGGGCAGTAGTGGGAAAAGCAATTACAAAGGAACTTTCTATCTCCACATTCCACTCTTTTTGCTTGCAACTCTGCCGTATGCATGCTGAAAAGTATGATGGATTTTGTCCCTTTCTGAAATTTTGTTTTTCTTCTTCTAAAGTGAGAAACTATATTCTCTTGGAAGATCATTAAGGAAGAAATAAAATTTGGTCCATAGGACTGTTAAATAATGGGTGCATTATAAAAAGTGTCAGAGACTAAAAATAATTAGAACCCGTCTTTAACTTGTTCATGTAACTCATGGAGTGAGGAGACAAATATTTGTGAATATTCATGCCATTTTTCCACAATATATATGATTGTGCGTTGAACATGCATGAGCTGCAAGATCTTGGCTAGGGTTGCTTAAAACTTGCTGATGCAAAACCACAATAGCACTCAGGGAAGTCTGCTAGATTTGGAGGAAGAGTTTAATTTTTTCATCCACCGCAATAATGAATATGAATAAGGTCTGCAAAACCTCGAGCACCGGGGGGTTATTATGGTCTTTTTGGTGCAAGATGCTGGAGGAGGATGCCTTTCATAAATGGTGATATTGACTCAGGAGACAGAAAGGATATCCTTGAACTTGTGTTGGGGCTTGGGGTGTAGGTATCTGTGGTAGCTGTTACAACACCCTCCAAAATTTTGCCTTCATTTAAATTTTGGAGCCCTGTAGCGATCATGTGAACTGTCATTTTAACTTTTAAGTCATCAAAGCCATGCTTGGTCATATTTTTCTACGTGTTCAAGTCTTCTCCTAGAAAACTCTAAGGTTCAGTTCATATCAATGAGGAAAGAGAGCACTAATCAATGATATATTCTTAGAGCAATTAGCCAATCTCATCAAACAAATACCAATTTAATTAGATCACTTGTGTTTGCTAATGCAATTAGAGATATGCTTATGCAAGAGATGCAGAAATGCAATGAAATGCCAGATTGAGCAACCAAGAAAATGGTGATTGCAGCTGTAAGGAAAACACCCAATTCCAACAACTTTTGCCACCACTGCTATGCTTAATTCAGGCCTTCTGCAGTATATAGCAGACCTCAAATTATTATGACAACCTTTAAGAAATGACAATATATGCTAAGGGTGCAAGCCCAACTAATGTCAATGATATGCCAATATGCCAATGAAGAAATATGCTTGCAAATTGATTAATATGCCACTATTAGGCGATTTTATCACTGCTGTAGGTGAATTTCGATGGCTATAGCAAACATATCAGATCTGGAAATTACCCAACAGTCCACAAAAATTCACTCATATGCATTCAATTTGACTTCAAGATTAACTTTTAATGCCTTAGGTGATTAATGAGTGAATTTAGGTTTATTTTAAATGTGTTTAGGCAGTGAATTACATTGCTGTCATAAATTGCTTCAGAATTCAAAATGAAAACAATAATGACAAAGAAGGATTAGAGAGAAAACCAAGAGGCCTAAAGTTCTAGTTGAGGGCTAGAAGGCTTGGAGATGACTTCCACTTCCTACAACCACAATATTAACAAGAAAATCGCTGCAAACACAAGATGTTAGTTCACTAAAATCATACAAAAATAAGGGACGATTGAATATAGGCCTAGGCAAGGCTACAAGGCTAGGAAAACCCCAACACTAGGGCTAGAAGAGGCAAGGAATGAGGCTAGAGGCCAAAGAAGGGCAACGATCGGCCAAGAAAGGCTGGAAAATGCCACTGCTCAGGGAAATAAGCCCACAAGGGCTGACGTCAAGCCCTAAAAGGTTGACGCAGGGAAAGGGAAGGCCCAAAAGGGTCTGCGGCATAAGGGATGGGCCCTTTAGGGCCTGCAGTAAGGGCACCAAGGGAGGTCGAGAGGGATGAAACTCTTCTAGAGGCCAAGGCAAAGGGAAAAAGCGGGGCGGAGGGCCTAACAAGCCCCTTTAAGGGCACGACAAGCCCTAAAAGGGCTACGACCAAGGAGAGGAAGGAGGTCGAGGGCCTTAAAATCCTTCTAAGGGTCACGACTAGGGAAGAAAGGCAGATGGCTAGGCCTAGAAGGGCGAAATTTTTTTTCGGACCCCTGCAATTACACAAAAATGCCAATGATCACTCCAAAATGTTGGACAACTTCCCTTCTTCAGCTGAACGTTGAGGTTTTGAAAGCTGGGGAGACTAGATCTTACCCTCGAGGGCCTAGATCAAATTTTTTTGCTTGGATGAGTAGCCCAGAAAAAATTGCTTCTTCAAAACCTACACAAATGAATAAAAGAATTCCAAACCCCAGATATATATACAAAATTATAAAACCCCAAATACCCAAGTGTCGCAAGAGCTAGAAAAATAATTTACAAAATAAATTTACAAGCTCTCATTAGCATATTAGTGTTGTAAAATAAAAAAGGTAGAAAGATTTTCTTTATGTTGATATTTACTTATGATATTCTTATGTTCTTATCAAATTTCTTATGTTCTTCTTTTATTTTGATTCATCAAGCAATTACCAAAACTATAACACGAAGATCAAAGACACCAGATGTAGGCATACAACTAGGGAAAAATCCCTAGATAGGGGAAAACCTAGTCAAACCTCTTCCTTCAGTAGTTTCACAAGACAAGACGAGATAATCCAAGACTCTTTGACCTAGACACAAACTTTCTCCATTCACCAAGTCAACCCTTCCTTCCTCTTTAGATGATAACCTTCCAGCAACAACTTCGACCTAGAACTTCAACCCTGTAGCAGTAACTTCGACCTAGAACTTCGGCCCTGTAACAACAACTTCGACCTACAACTTTGATCCTTTAGCAGTAACTTCGACCTAGAACTTCGATCCTATAGCAACAACTTCGACCTAAAACTTCGATCTTGGAGCAGCAGAATTTCGACCTCCTGCAACAAACTTCGACTTGCAGTAAATTTTAGAATTTCGACCTCTTGCAATTCCCTAGTAACTTCGCATGTGTGAGAGATAGATGGCCCCAAAAATTCGATCTCGTCCTTCTCTGTAATCCTTCTTCTCCTACAATTTCACACTTTTTTGCTTTTTCTTCTTGTATATCGAACTTGTGTGAGTGATGCTCCAAACGAATCAAACCGCACTTCTATATATAGCCTCTTCTGTGGGTTGAATTGCCCTAATGTACGTCGACTTCATCAGGCAAGGGCCGACTTGGTGTGGAGGTGACAAATGACATATTTGACGCAATAATAATTCTTTCTACATGATACAAAAGCCCAAGAAGGGTCTAATAAAATGGACAATGACTCTAATGACTCCAGATAAAACCTAGAAGTCTTCAATGGGGACTTTGACCTAGAAAATGATGACCCAAGCATGAAACCCATGCTTTAATAAGTCATTTTAATAATAATAAAAAAATTCTTTTTCTTTCTTTTGATAAATACATTTCATTATGACTCAAGTACAATTATGAACACCGATCCTAGTTACATTTTTCAACACTCCCTCTTAACTAAGGAGTATTCATAATCACATATGTATACAAGTACATGGAAGATCTTAAAACACATGAACTACGAAGAGTTTAGGCACACATAGTGCCACAGACTAGATTACTGACCAGGGCAATCTATTCGCGTGGGACTAAGATGGACTAAAGCTTTCAGCCTCTATAGGTACCATCATGTTTACTTACTAACCATCAACCCATGGATCTAAGTGCGTAATGCAAGGTCAGAGCTTTATGACCAACGCCGCCCTCCCTACTTTGGGAACTAGACATCAACACACAGGCCGACCAGATGTCCTCCAAGGCATTTTGTATTACACACGATGCCTCAACACTCCCGATTATTCAAATCGGTAACATCAAATCTCTTCCAAGCATCAGACACATGTAGATGCTTCAACACTTATCATTAACAAAATCAGTAATATCAACCAAACCAAGCATGCTTCTTAAGATATTCGAACTTCTTATTAGGAAGAGACTTTGTTAACACACCAACTACCTGTTTGTCGGTCGGGACATATTGTAGCTTTACGATCCCATATTGTAACAAGCTTCTAATGTAGTTGTAATATTCCGAATGGAAATAAACAACAATATAAAACACATAAACAGAGAACTACAACAACTAGAGAGACATCACATGAACAAGAGACAATATGGAGAACGCTGAGCCATTTTATTAAATACTGAAAGATGAAATAAGTACAAAGGTGATCAGAATGATGGCACCTTGGCTTGCACGAGGCAAGCGTAGAAATACTCTCAGAATATATCACTGAATGGCTGCTCCCTCAATGACTGCGTAATCTCCAAAGCTGCTGGTGTTGCTGCTGTGCTGTTGCTACTGCTGGAATGAACTGACTATTTGGGGCTACTCCCCACCTCAGAAAATTATGAAACTTTGGGAATGGCCTCTCCACCCAATACCCAGAAAAGCCCAGAGAGCTTTTCGGAAATGGCTGACCTCCGAAAATAACCTCCCTTGAGGCTCCACGCTATCCCAATGCTAAACGCTGGCCTTGAATAATCTACTGCAAACAATGGCCTCCAACTCTACCAAAATGATGGAATAGGGAAGGCCTGACCCCTTTCCAACTCTCCCGGGTTGAATCCCATGATAGACCCTCAATCTGGAATCACCTCCTCCAAAGACTGCGTCCTCCCTCTCACTGATTGCGCTGTCTCTGCAAGTGAATGCTCCCAACTGTGGTTGCTGCAACTCTCTCCGGAAAAATAAGGATGGAACTCCTCACCCGAGCAGGCACTCGAAGTCCCCCGGGGTTGAGGTTGGGATCTCCGCACGGAGACACCTGATGTGCTGAACAACACGTGCAGAGTTTGCTAAACAACAAAAGCGGGCTCAATGTCAAGAGACAAATAACATAGATACATAATCGAATGATCCAAATGAGGAGCCTCTCTCCCTTTTTATGCTTGGAAAGCCTTGCTCTCACCTAGGCCCCACCATCAACTGCGCTGTCTCCTTGGGCCATGCTGTCCCTCTATCTTTGCGCTGACTTGGGCCCACGTTGCCCATGCTAACATCTCCTCCATGCTGCCACTTCGTCCTCTAGGTCCCACGCTACCAAGTAATCATGTCTCCAAGTGACTTTAGGAAATGTTTTTATCCTAAGTGTGAGTTAAGTGTCCCTCTTCACCCACTTTATTTCTAACTTAACTTTATTAAAGTGAAATAGTCAAAAATTAATATTTCCAATTAGCTATTTCTAATTGGGAATATTACAGATACCCTAAGGCCCAACCACTACAGCAAAAGACCAGCTTGTTAGTGAGGGCGACATCCCAGGGTGTTAAGGGTGGGGTCTTAAGGCTCACTGGAGCATATGAGGGTGGGGGCCCTTGCGCAGCACCCCTCATTACGCAGACCCGGACACATGGCTGCGGGCCCTACTCGCACACGGGACATTACAGCGCACCACGCTCTGTGAGTCTTGGCCTCGAGACCTCGGCTCTGATACCACGAAGGCCCAACAACTACACCAAAAGACCGGCCTGTTAGTGAGGGCAGCATCCCAGGGTGTTAAGGGTGGGGTCTTAAGGCTCACCGGAGCATCTGAGGGTGGGGGCCCTTGCGCAACACCCCTCATTACGTAGACCCAGACACTTGGCTGCGGGCCCTACCCGCACACGGGACATACCCGCACACGGGACATTATAGTAGTGGTACTTGTTGTTGATATGCTTCGTCCTTATATGGAGTACATGATCTTCAAACATCATGATGTTGCTTTGATTATCACAATTTATCATTGTAGGACTTAGAGGCTTCGAAACAAATCTGACAAAAGTTCCTTCAACCATACAATTTCCTTTCCTACTTCACATGCAACAACATATTCTGCTTCAGCACTACTCAATGCAACCGAATGCTGCTTTCTACTCATCCATGAAATCATAGTAGATCCAAACTAAAACATCCACCATGACTATCATAATATGCCCTCCCTCTCAACTTAGGGAGATATGTCCTTTCTTCGATCCAGAGTCCCTCTTAACTTAGGGAGATTAACTACTTTCTATAACATCTAAGAGTCTTTCATGGCTTCATTCCTTCTTATCAAAGTCATCTTGATCTTATGACTTTCTTCATCATGCTTATACAGACATCTTCATTATCTTGAAGATTGTGTACCTGCAAAACTTTAATAGCAAGTACAACCAAATACATATATAGAAGCATGAAGTTAACTATATTAGAATCATACACTAGACTTTAAACATCAAATACCTAAACTTAGTTAGGTTCATAATCAACAAGATACACATACTTCTATACTTCAACTTCTTGCTAGAGTTTTGTTACAAACCCTAGATCACATCATTAAAACTTAAAGTTACTCAATCAAGATATCGATCTTATTATATCTAGGACCTCAATATTACTTTCAGAGATATGACAAACTTTACTATGATATATTGCAAACCCTAGAATCCATCTTTGAGACATTGAGCCTAAAATGTCAACAATCAAAACCAATCATAGCACAATCTAAGGTTTCAACAATATGACCAACTCCTACTAGGGTTTGTTGCAAATCCAGACTTTATTATCATATTGGAATCAATATCACCATATCCTAGAATATTAAACTTCTACTAGGGCTTAGTTACAAACCCTAGAACTATGAGCATCAACAAATAGGTTAGTACATATCCATATCTAGGATTCATAATCATGCACAAGCATATCACATCTATTAGGTAAACCCAAGACACAAATATCAATATATATAAAAATCTTTGATTGGCTAGGGTTTTGATCAGATGGACAAACATACACCTAGGGTTTCATTCCTAGGAGCTTACTCTAAATATTATAAGAATGATCAAATGTATAATGAGGGTAGATTCAATCTAATGATTAATCACCCTAACAAGAACCTGTGTGATTCAAAGGTCGTAGACATAACGATGTTAGTAATGTAAAGCAGATTATTAAAAGAAAAGAATATACCTTTATTATGAAGAGAACAAAGCTTATGGTCTAAGACATACCTTTTGAGTTGTTTCTTAACAAACCTTTTAGGGCATCAATTCTTGAAAAGACTCCTTTGTAACAGAACTCCTACCATGCTTTATCTTGTGAGGTCTTCGTCATAACCCTTGAGTATTCAACAAGCTTTACTAAACAAGGAAAATATAAAGAAAGGTTATTAGCATATAATAAAAAAACATCTCGATAAGAGAGGAAACCAAATATATAAAGATAGTACAAGGAGTAAGATACTTATCTTTGGTAAAATGGTGAAGGCTTCCTCTCAATCCAATCTTGAGGGATACCTATAACTTTATCAAAACAACTCAAAAATGTTCTTTCAAAGCATGGTAGACCTATAAGTACTGGAAATCAAGACATAAAGGAAAACAATTCAAAACTTAGAGTAGAGGACTAAGAGAGAGAGAGAGGACTTAGTAGTGTAAGTCCTTTATTTCTGATTCTCCAGTCCTGTTTTTCTTTGGTGATCCTTCATCGGTAACATTTGCTCGATTCCTATCTCTTCTTTTTTTCCTTGGATTCTCTGGTCAATTGTTTCTATAGTGACCCATTTTGTGACAATTGTAGCATTCAATCTTGGATAGGTCTATTTGCTTCCTTGGTCCTTTGAAATTCCTTAAGCTTCCCTTATTCTTATGATGAGCAGAATAGGATTTTGAGATGGTCTCCTCTTCATTCACCTTGTTTCTTATTAATGATATTCTGGCTTCTTCTTGACTACATGCATTCCATAATTGTTCGAATGTAGGAGTATCCTTCCAACTGTTGATCCCTGATGCAAAGCCACTCCAAGATGTTGGTAATCCTAGAAGAGTAGTAATCACGCGCTCCTTTTCAGGTACTATTTCATCTATTGCCTGGAGTTCATCTCCGATTCTAGATATCCTTACAAAGAAGGATGCCACAGTATCATCATTGGTCATCTTCATAGTTCTCAGTTCATTCTTGAGGCTTTCTTGATTGTAAATAATTTGAATAAGGCCTCATACATCTCTTGAGCGGAATCTATGTTGGATATATATGGAATGAGGTTGTCCTTTATTCCATCCACTGTTAGACTCATGGCCAATACATGTGTTTCTCTAACCATTGCTTTCTTTGCTTCACTTGATTAATTATAGGCTTCTTGACTTTTCCTTTGACTAGATCCAAAACTTTTTTCTTCTCGAGGATGAGATCTATCCTCTTTTTCCATGCCCTGTAGTTGGAGGCTCGTTCTAGTTTGTTTTCTCCCTTCAATGAGTTAGACATGGTTCTTGAAGATAGTAGGCTCATCCCCTTATATGATCCCTTTACTTGATGACCCTTAAACTTCTTAAGACTCCTTATTCTCCTTTCAGTAGATCTTCAGGCTGCATTTTTCTGCCTTCTTCACCTAAGCTCTGAGACCATGTTGGAAAATCAGAAAGGCAAAAAGATTTTCTTTATGTTGATAATTACTTTTGATATTCTTATATTCTTCTTTTATTTTGATTCTTCAAGCAATTACGAAAACCATAACACGAAGATCAAAGACACCAGATGTAGGCACACAACCAGGGCAAAGCCCCTAGATAGGGGAAAACCTAGCCAAACCACTTCCTTCAGTAGTTTCACAATACAAGATGAAATGATCCAAGATTCTTTGACCTAGACACAAACTTTCTCCAATTACCATGTCAACCCTTCCTTCCTCTTCAGATGATAACCTTCCAGCAACAACTTCGACTTCGAACTTCGACTCTATAGCAGTAACTTCGACCTAGAACTTCGACCCTGTAGCAGCAACTTCAACCTAGAACTTCAATCTTGTAGCAACAACTTCGACCTAAAACTTCGATCCTGTAGAAGCAACTTCGACCTAGAACTTCGATCCTGTAGAAGCAACTTCATTTTAATAATAAGTCATTTTAATAATAATAAAAATTTATTTTTCTTTCTTTTGATAAATACATTTCATTATGACTCAAGTACAATTATGAAGACTGAACCTAGTTACATTCTTCAACAATTAGTTCTTTTTAGCCCAAGATCAAATAATAATGTTGAAAAATATTTTTTAAACAAATGACAATGTATGGATAATTTCGTAAGAATCCAGGAATGGGGCACCAAGTATTCATTATATACCTAATACCTTCTATAGGTGCACCTGGGGAGGTAAAACACATGAATACTATCAAGCAGGAGCTAGAAGAATTCTTGGACTGCACCCTTTTCCTCTTTCTCCTTAGACACTCAAGCTCGTCTCTCTTGAGAAAATTGCTTCCTCAATGTGCAAAAAGGTGTCTCCATCTGTTACCTTAGGTTCACTTTATAATTTCATTTGAGCCAAATCGCTAATGTCCTAAGTGAGAGGGATGGGATTCAATCCTAACCCACTTAGATCAACAATGGAGATCAAGATCTAAGTCACTTAAATAATTAAATTACTTCATATTAGAAACTTTAGCTCAATAACCAACATTAGTTAGTTAAATTAATCGATGTACTTTTCCTAAGTAAAACTTAGGGTCAAAGGATCTTAGCTCAAGTGGTTTGGTGAACAATTTGTTTCGCCAATTGCGTGGGTTCAAGTCTCTGGAGATATGTGGTAAAACTTAGGAAAGAAAATCATAATACTTGCCCTTCTCGAGCAAACACCTAAAGAGGTGTCTCTCTTGCATCCTACACACAGCCTATGTAGAAGACCTTGCGATGGTACAACATCAACACTTTCTCCTAGCAAGGAAATGATTCTCCAGCACCCCCGATTTATCATTGTAGAACACAAACTCCCCCTTACTAGGGGCTTTGTGAGAATGTTTTCTACCTACTCATCTATGGATATGTACTGCAACCTCATAGCACTCCTTTGGACATTGTCTCCAATGAAGTGGTACTTGATCTCTATGTGCTTGGATGTGTCATGAAACACTAGATTCTCTGAGAGTTTAATGCAGCTCTGATTATCGCAGTGAATCATGATGGGTCCTATCTCAAGACGAAATAAACCAGTGAGCATTTTGCAAAGCCATATGGCCTCACAATTCATCAGACTCGTAGCCATGTACTCAGGCCTCTGTTGAATTGAGTGGCATTGGACTCTGCTTCCTACTGAACCTTGATATAGTTATTGATCCCAAATTGAAGCACTAACTCGAGGCATGTAATATCCCTTTTCCAGGGCATTGGGATAGCCTAGCCATCCCCATGGACTACAAGCTAAAAATAATAATGAAATATCGGGGGATTAATTAATTAATAAGTAACCAAGGAAAAAGAATATTATAAGTCACTTTATTTAAAGAAGAAAAGGACCAATGCTATTGAATGATACATGGTATTGACCCATGGTATTAAGATATCATCTCAATAAAAGGGAAGGAGGAGCTCATTCAAGGGCATGATTGAGAATTGTTATTTGGATAATTTTTTTTTGTAAGTTTGGTAGGACTACATCTTCATCATGTCCAAAATATCTCCCCGATCGAGGTGGCGAATTGAACCAGTAGCTTCACATCAAGTAGTGCCTTATTAGAGCACATCACCGTCTATCCAAGATCCTGTTGACATTGATATTTGGATAATTACTCCAAGAGCTCTAGTAGATTGCGGTGTGAGGGAGAAAACCCGCAATATATTTCCTGGTTTCGGTGTTGAAATATACAACTTAGATGGTGGCGGTTGGTTTCGATGGTTGTAGATCCACCATAGATGATCATTTCCTTTACTTGAAGAGGCCGAATTGATTAGTCAAGGAGGATTAATTTTAATAATCTCGAAGGGATGAATTGGTTTATTCAAAAGGGTTGGAGCATATTTCCAATTTGTTGGAGATCAAATTGCAGAAGTCCGAGAACCATAAACTCAATGTATCTTCTAGGTTTTGATGTAATCTCCTCCTAGAAATTATTAATAAAATTAAAACTGGGATTTCATGCATTAATTATTATTTGCAATTTTGTGGTTTTATGTTGCATTTATTAATGTTTCTGGAAAATTTTTATGTTGTAATATTTTTCGGGGATTTTTAGCCAAATAAATAAAATGGAATATTACAAGGTACTCTTCTTGTCCATCTATGTAGCCCTGCAACTGCACTTTTCCAATCATGAGATACCGGTGTCCATATTCCACTATACTTCTTAAGTACATGAGCATGTGTTTTGCTGCCACCCAATGTATCCTTCTAGGATCCACCATATATTGGCTCAGGGTGTTCACAACAAAACAAATATTTGGCGTAGTGTTGACCAGGTACATCAAGAACCCTATAAACTGCATATACAATGTGGGATCCACCAACTCAAAGTCATAAGCATTAAGCTTCCTTGAGTTGGTAATCATGCCTGTCAACATAAGCCTATAATCCTCCATTCCAAATATCTTTAGGTTATCAACCGCATCCTTTCCCTGCCTATAGGTAATATCTCTCCTAGTTGCTGCCACTCCTCCAATCCCAAAAAGTAGTGCATCATCCCAATATCCTTCATCTCGAACTTTGAAGGTCCTCCTTGCACATCTCTATGAGCCTCTTAGAGTTCATTATAAAGGGATCATCCACATAAAGTACCAAGATAAGCAACTCATAATCAACAAGTACATACTATTTAGTATTCCCCTTTAATTTTTTTGGTTAAATTTTCCAAAAAAATTTCGCAAAGAAACACACCATGAAAATTAACCAGAAACACAATAAATTTGTATTATAAAAGTTGCC